>JARUHQ010000035.1:919793-1568450 GCA_029955515.1 Chrysomela aeneicollis
ATATATATATATATATATATATATTTGTGCAACGTTGAGTTTGGACTCGTTTACTGGCAGCTAATGTCAAGTTTGACTACATCGTGTCAACTTTGGCTACGAAGCCAAACTAACGCACCACTCCTATGATGATCAATGTCAACTTCGGCTACAAAAGTTTGGCTTCGACAATTTCTAAATTGGAAATGTTGATGAGGTCAAACTCACCCATGAAAAGCGTAACATAGGTTTTTTCAAAGGGGTTATAAAATATAAATACACATTTGTGATGGAGTTCAATTTCATAATAGGTACCTAGGTATTGGAAGTTATGATGAGTGTGGGGTAGTTATTTGATTATGTAATCAAGTACCTACCATTCTAAAAATACAACAAAAAGACCTCGGCGATAGTAACTGTGATGAAATCGATTGAGTGGACGGAGTTTATTGAAGTAAACAGGATTTTATGAGTAGGTACCTATGTGTCTCTGCACATTGATGAGGATAAACATCACATTTGATTCAATATTATACCTCTGAATATCATCAAGGTAAGATATTTCAAATAGGTACCTACCTACCTACATATGTTTTAGGCACAATTTTGAGAATATAAATATGTTGATAAGCTTTTTTTGTTATTATCTGGATTGCAATAAAAACATTTGTTTCAGCTCATGAATATAAAATGGCTTTGAAACACTAGAATTCTCAGAGGAACTGGCTTCCTTTGACTTAACTGAAATGTCCATAACTTAAAACTAATTTAAGTAACCTACACCAGTCTCTGCCTACACAGGACCAAGAATGTGCAGAAATCAGAATGAAATACTATAAAAATAGGTGAGAAACTTCAGGAATAACTACCTATGGGTTTATTCCAAAACCATAAGTTGCTGTTAGAAATAAAAAAGGAATGTATACCTACCTACATGTAGAGGCAAAACATAGACTGAAAAACAAGCTTTTAGTGACTTTGGAAACAGGATTTTTTTGGCTTCTGAAAAAAGTGATGAAGATATCTAATACCAATCAATCCCATTATTATGAAGGATATTTTGCTTCAACCCAAAAGTTCACAGAGGCTAAAGGAAGTCTCAATAAGCAAATAGCAGAAAATACAAAGTGAGCAATAGTGTACTCAAATTGGAAAATGGTATCTGATAAGGAAGTTTCTACTTACTGCAAGTAATTAAAGTTCTATAATATGTTGTAAGATGAATGAATTTCTGGAAAGCCTATTCAAAACCTGATGTACAAATGGTGAGTTGATATTTTCAAACCTACATCTTGGAATTTGTTTGCAGAATGTATTCTAGATTTAGGTATTCTAGATTTAGTTATATGCCTTCTTCTGGAGATGTTTCACATGACCAGTATAGAAAACATTGATTACCAAGAATCACCAGAAACTATATAGTATCTACCTACCTGGCAGAAAATAAAAATGTATCAAATAATAAAAGGTGTCTTCTATTTATTCTCTTGTTTCAGAACCACTCAATATTTGGAAGCAGTTTAATGGTTCAACCTGGATGTACAACATACAATAATTATTTAGCAGTCAAATTCATGATTTCAGGACAAGTACTAATATATTCTTTGGATTGGATATGATACTATTGTGGAAATAAAATTCATACAGATATTACATTTCATCAGAGAAGTATGACATTGTAGACAAATTGAGCAAACAAATCATCAAATTCAAGAAAATTTACTCAACAATCTGCCTGAAGCTTATACATATGTGAATTTTGATAGATATATGTTAGATTCTTGTTATTTATAATCAAATTCTTAGTATAATGTTGAAATTATTATATTTTAAAAGTTATAATATAAAGTGTAAAAATATTGATAAGTATTGTGAATAATTTCATGGAATTGGTGTACTGAAACAATCATTTCATCTCTTAGACATCCCTAAAGTTTTTCTGATTTTGCAATCACAATATTACCTAAAACATGCCTAAAACTAAATAACATTCAGTGTGTGACTGAGTATGCCCCCAACTGTGCTTGAGAAGGTATTGATGGTTGCATATCCTTCAGGTAAGTTATTATCATTCAAATGCATATCCTTCAGGTAAGTTATTATCATTCAAATTAAGTGAGTTTGTGCATGGTTTTTACACCATGTTCGCTTTCTGTTCATCTTCTTTTGGTTGATCTGAAATGAGGAAATTGATTCTTTTCTTGAGACTCGCTGATAGTGAGATGTATTTTGATTGATATCTTGTGAAAGGGTATGAACTCTGAATATATTATTATGTGGACTCATTAATCATGCATGCTTAAGACTTTATTTATCAAGAATAAATCAGGTTCATAACTATACATTAGAAAATCAAAAAAGAAATAGGTCTCTATATATAACAGAATATTTTTAGTTAATAATGAATCACTATAAAGTACAATGACTCCATAACTTCTGTGAGGAACTATATTAATGAAGTACCACAGCATTTTCATCCTTACAGTAGAATTATAATATATTTTTATTTTGCTATTCTTTGTCTCATATACTTGACATCTCATATGGGTTCCACAATTATTTTCCTGAAGAAAAAAACACTTGAAAAAATTATCATCCACCCTAGAAATATGTACAGGGTATCATAAATTCGCGGGCCAATATGGGGAACTCTGTAATGTATTACAAATTTATAGAGCATGAAAAACAGCTGCAAGAAAGTGTCTTCTTTTTTCGTATCTATCAAAATGAAGCCAATAAAAAACAAAAATCTATTTTTTTTAAATAATTCAAAAACCACGAAACTCTTCAACTTTTTCTTCATGAATACACAACTTTTTACTAATTTAACTGAACCTGTATCTCTAACCATTACCGAGTTCCCCATGTTGGCCCGCGAATTCGAGACACCCTGTACAATGTCTACTTGAATTTTCTGGTAATACCTACATACAAAAATAGTTGATCAATTTTCTTATCCTTCATTGAAAGAATGACAATGACAATCCTTGAATGTTTTTCTTTTGTCTTCTGGGAGATATATTTGTATCATATCATCCAGTGAATTATATAGTTTATCTAATGAGATAGTCCACTTTGTTCTGGGTCCACAGGATAAATGTAATGTCTTTTCTCACTTTTTAGTCTTTTGCTCAGTATATGCTCACTGATGTAGTGTTTATAATCAGAAACAAAACATAACCATGCTTGTGTCAGGAAATCTGCAAGGAAAGTGACTGCATAAAAATATTCAATGAATGAAAAACAGAAGCTATGCAAAATATTATCATGATATGCCTTATTACCTATTTTCAGCATTAGATTTGTCACACAGTCATCAGTTTTCATCTATCCAGTTTGAAATTGGGACTTTTCCTTTTTAAAGTGTCCAAATAATTGGCCCACCCTAGCTCATGTCTCTGTTAGTGTTGAGTTCAAAAATAGTTCAGCAATTTTCTTATCCTTATTGAGAGAATGGCAATGAAAAAACAAGGAATATTTTGCATGTTCTCTCTTGTTTTCAGGATGTTATACATACTATATCAAAACATAATAAACTGCTTATAGTGTACTCACTTTCTGAAAAAAAAAAGAATAACTTTCATGACTAAAACTTATTGATGGGGTTGGGGTGAACTATTTTTTACCAACTACCTGTCTCAGTTATAATTTCAATAATCTCAACACTAAAGGGACCAGTGACAGTATCATATATGCAAATTCATTTCATTGGCACAATAAATTTGTATCAAACATATTCTAGAAATACAATTGCTTTGGAAATCATAGTTTTTGAGCATACTCTTCATGCTGAAAATCCAAGTTAATTTCACAAAATGAATCTGCTACAGAGAAATAACTAATAACAATGTCATTCCAAATTGTGCATATTCCTATTCTCTCCAGAAATGTTGAAAACTTTCTGAAATGAAGAAATTTGAGGTAATTGTGTATTGACAGACAAAAACAAACCTATGCTTCAGAGTACCAGAATATTATTAATTTTCATGTATTGACTGATCTTTATTCTTACTACAAATATTGTACCACAGATTAGATTGTACCCTGCAATAATCAATACCTGAAAAATGAATAACATGAACCATTTTATGAATGCAAATACTTAACTTACAAAAATTATGAATTGTGAGTAGGTACAGTTCTTCTACATTTTTATATCTTGATTCAGAAGGAAAATGAAATACTTTCTTTCCACTTTTGTCTAACGAGCTAGTAAAGTAGTGGGCTTTTAATAATAAGATGCTTTTTTATGATTTTCTTCGATTTTCTTTGTCCCAGGCTGTTACCGAAAACTGAAATTTTGGGGTAATCGAAATCGATTTATCAGGTTGAAAACTGATGTGTGTAGTGGAGAAAAAACATCAAATCAACATTTGATGCTTTTTGTTATTGTTTTTCCATAACAGAAACCATTAAAATATTGATTAATAATGTTGTGAGAAGTGACAGACATGACATGACACTACTGACTACTGACACTTTGATTTGACGTCTGACCAGAACATTTTTCGTACTAGATTTCGTTTGTAAAAACTAATAGATTTGAAAGAACAGAGATAACTCATGGACGAAAGACGTACTTGCTTCTCATTATATAATTTCAATATTTCGTGGTGTATCAAGAATTAATCGAGAAATCAAGCAGAATTTACAAAAACGGAAGTTGAAATAAATTTTAAAATTTCGTATCAGGCTCCTAAATTCATTTATAAATCAATGAAATTTATGAGACAGAAAAATGATTTCTGATTAAAAACAGCATAAGTAGAATAAACGGCATCGAACTTAATTGATAATTTTGCCCTTTGTATTTCGACCTCAGGAATTCGAATTTGATAGCTATTGTGAACAAAACCCTACTTTTCGAGATAATCCATGTCAAAGTTATGAATTTCAATACTTTATATTTGACATGTATTGAAAAAGAGAAAACACATATAACTGAGAAGTTTTGCTATTAGTCGGCTATGAATCCACTTTTATCCGCCCAAGAATCCCAAGATTCGCACAGTTTTTCAAAATGGCCGCTTTTCATGTAACCTAGTTGGTGAAATAATAGGAAAAATATGGGAAGATGCCATATTCATGATGTTTTTCTTAGAAAAAAATCATAATTAACCATGGTATAACATGCATGTATGTGTTCATCAGGGATCTAAGAAGATATCAAACTTGCCAGAAAAGAGAGGTGAAATTTCGAAATTTAGCATTTATTATCTCGAAAAGTAGAGGTATGTTCACGATATTATAATCAAATTCGGATTCCTGAGGTCAAAATACGTGTAGATACAAAAAAAATTCACTTCAAAATAGATCGCATGATGATGAGTGCAAAATTACCAAGTCTACTAACATTGACCTACCATACCATATCAATGGTCTCATATGAAGAGTTTGTATTCATAGTCAAGTGATATATTATTACTTCCAATCTTATTCGAGAGGAGATAAGATTATCATAATGCATGGATGATATAAGATCAACCTATATATACGAAGGCATGTATTAAGTGAGTGCCACACTGGAAACGTTTCATTTTTAAAATTCTCACCATTCTGATTGAATTTGTCTCAAACTTTAAAATTTCAAGGTTTTGAGAATTTGATCTCAAAATATTGAGAATGAAATGTCATGACACAACCTTCAGCTGAACGGATTCATAGAGATCTGTGTCTTCATTCATTCAAAAACTACGAATAATAAATGATAAAAACGTAAGACCTTTGATCCTGTTATGACAGGATTATCACATGATTCTTAATATCCCTATGCTGCAATGTGATTTCTTCAAATGACGTCACCGCGTTTTCATAGTGTTCATGCATAAAAGATGAACAAGGATAATTATTGTGATAAATCTCTATCTGTCACACGACACAACATCGATCTAAGAACACGCGCTGACGTCACGTCCGGAATCACAGATTATTGAGTCGAGCTATCTTCTACAACTGGAGATCTCGAGTTTGGGGTAATTAATAGATTATCAAATTGGGTACCAATGTGCAAAATATTTCAATGATAATTGAAAAAGACCCTGGCGTCCATTAGTGATTGAACCGCAGGGACCACATTTCCAAAGGATGTTCAACAAAGATTCTTAGCCTTGCCATTCCGAATCATATTCTAAACAAGTCATATCAGGGAATGTAATAATAATAATAATAATAATAATAATAAAAGTTTATTTTTGTACAATACTCAAATACATCATAATTACAATCATAAAAGTTAAAAATGATTGTGCAAAAACAAACGAACATGCACAAAAGTTTCCTTGCTCGTGGGTGTGGGTGTGTGGGTGAATTAACAATGAGAATGAGAAGGTAGGCAAGCAACTGAAATCGATTGAGTGGGCGGATATATCTGGTGAATATCTGCACGTTGAAAAAAATAAATATCACGTTTGATTCAATATAGTATTTATCCCTGAATATCAGGAAGGTAGGATATATTATTTCAAACATAAGTACAGGGCAGCGTCCTAGCTTATTATTCATAAACAGTCGGGTTTAATCCTCGTCATAGTTTTTTCTTTTTGATCAAACGCTCGAAATGTAGAGATATGTTCACGATACCATTATCAAATTCGGATTCCTGAGGTCAAAATACATGTATCAAGCAAACATTTTCAATGAGAAATAGATCGCATTATAAGTGCAAAATCACCATTTAAGTTCGATGCCATTTATTCTACTTAAGCTTTTTATGATCAGTGATATAAGTAAAAGTTTAATATTTTTAATAAATGTTATTACATTTTCAATGATTATTAAATCAGATTGAAAACAAACTATAAGAAACAATCCCACGAAATAAACTTGTGGGATATTTAATGACAAATATACATTCAATATAAAATTATAATAATAATTATCATGTACTTTGATTTTTTTGTAGCGAGTGATTTTAATGCCAAATGATATCGAAACACAGTTTATATTTTCAGTATTTCATGAAAAATTATCTTGCGACATTCCAATATCCAAATTTTCATATTTCTTTTCAAATGAAAAAATTGATGTGATAGCTGTGATATTGTCTGGTACTAAATCATAAATATAAGGAGAAATGATTACATAATTTTTTTGGCAATTGTTATATTCATTCTGATTTTTATTGTTTTCTCATTTTTGAATCTGGTATTATAAATGTGACTTGTGTACACTATTTTATTTTTGTTTTTTAAAGGGTAGATCAGTATATAGAAACCACAAAATATTGAGATTATATAATGAGAAGCAAGTATTATGTCATTGTTATGAATGTTATGACATAGATAAGAAACCAACTTATCTCTGGTAATTTTTAAATCAAATCTGTTACTTTTTCCAAACAAAATCTAGTACGAAAAATGTTCTGGTCAGACGTCACATTAGAGTGTCAGTACTCAGTAGCAGTGCTGCCGTTTTGCAAGTAATTACTTGCATTTGCAAGTAAATTCAACGCTTTGCAGCATTCGGGCAGCAAATGATGTATTGCCAGGATTTTGCAAGTATTTTGAGAAAGGCCTAGCGATGCGAATTTGTTCATGATATTGGTCGAAATTGTCGAATCAAAAATGCATTTCTTCGTTTTGTGATTGTTTTGGAGTTTTGAGATGTGTTTTATGCACATTATTCATTAAATTTCTGTGGTTCCATGTGCATTTTCTCCTGTGATTTTCTCTCATTGACTGATGGCTTGACACTGACAGTTGTCAACTTTTTTTATGCATATGGAACCATGAATTCGATTGGAGCAAAAGTTTAAAATATATAAATTTCAGATATTGTAGTATATATAACTGAAATGATTTACTGCTCAGCTCTATTTTTATCAAAACATTTTTCATTTTCAGTTGAATATTTTACTCCTTTGAAAAAGGATTTAATGTTTGGGTACGCTTGAGCTTCTCGTCACTAGATGTCTTTGATGAAGAAACCTAGTTCATAATAATTCAGTAGATTATGCTAGTATTTTCACAATTTTTCGATGTTTTATTACTTCAATTTTTCCATTTCGACATCAGAATCATAATACTTCTATGTAAAAATATTTTGCAAGGATTTTGAGCAAATTTTGCAGCAATAGTACAATTTCAAGTGGCAACACTGCTCAGTAGTCAGTAGTGTCATGTCATGTCTGTCACGTCTCACGTCATTGTTAATCAATATTTTAATGGGGACTGTTATGAGAAAAACAATAACAAAAAGTATCAAATAATGATTTGATATTTTTTCTCCACTACTTACTGGTACAGAACATCAGTTTTTAACCTGAGAAATCGATTTCGATTACCCCACAATTTCAGTTTTGGGAAATATCCTGGGATAAAGAAAATCACAAAAAAGCATCATATTATAATGAAGAGCCCATTATTTTATTAGCTTTTGTTAGACAAAAATGGAAGTATTTCATTTTCCTTCCAAATTACGCTATGAAAATGTAGAAGAACTGTATCTACTGACAGTTCACAATTATTGTAAGTTAAGTATTTGCATTTGTTCATGAAATGGTTCATATTATTAATTTTTCAGGGATTAATGATAGGGTACAATCTAATCTGTGGTACAAAATTTGTAGTAAGAATCAAGACCAGCCAATATATGAAAATTAATAATATGCTGGTACTCTGAAGCATAGGTTTGTTTTTGTCTATCAAGATACAATTACCTTACATTTCTTCATTTCAGAAAGTTTTTGACATTTCTGAAGAGGATAGGCATAAGCCCAATTTGGAATGACATTGTTATTATTTATTTATCTGTAGCAGATTCATTTTGTAAAATGTACTTGGATTTCAATAGAGAGTACCTAATTTCAAAAATTATGATTTTCAAGGTGAATGTATTTCTAGAATATGTTTGGTACAAATTTCTTGTGTGAATAAAATGAATGCATATGTTATACTATCATTGGTCAGTGTAGTGTTGAAAAGGATAGAGTATGATGAAAAATAGTACACCTCAAACCTAATAATTTCTTTTCATGAAAGTTATACTTTTTTCAGAAATTAAGTACACTAAGGTGTATAATAATTAGTATGTTTTAATTTAATACTTTCAATATATAGTATGTAAAACATCCAGAAAACAAGAGAACATTGGAAATATTCCTCAAATTTCCATTCTCAAGAAGGATAAAAAAATTTATCAACCATTTTTGAACTCAATGCTAACAGAAAACTCAACTCAGACATGATCTAGGGTGAACCAATTTGGACAAAAAGAAAAGTCCTGTTTTCAAACTAGATAGATGAAAACTGATGGCTGTGTCTGAGGTAAATTTTTATGACAAACGTAATGATGAAAACCTCATATCAATATTGCAAGTCACCTTTGTGAAGTCTACTTGTTAAGTGTGTGTTTCACTCTACATAAAAAAACCTGAAAGGTCTGCATTCCAAGTGTTCTACATTTTTGAAATGGTAATTTCAAGTTTTATTGAAATATAAAGGAATATACAGGTTGTCTCATTTAAAAATATTATTTCTTTAATAACTGATATGATTTGAAAAAGTAAATTACTTGAACCACTGCATTCTACGAGGAAGTGGTCTGGAAAATGTTTTCATAGAAACAAAGAAATTTGACAGGAAAAAAGTTATAGTATCAACTTTTCGAAAAACATGCTGTTAACTCGGTCGGTTTTCACCATGGTTTATCATAAAAATTGACCCTCAGACACAGCCTTCAATTTTCATCTATCTAGCCTGATGAAAGTGTCCGATTTGGTCCAACCTGTACATACCTATATGGAAATTCTCTGCAATGATATAACCATATTATAGATTAGCTCAAATGATGTATTATTTCCTAAGAGAATAATGACAAGCGATTAACTAATTGAAAAGTGATCTCTACACCTGTATTTTATTTAGATATTCGTTTTGTCACTTTCCTTGAAAAAAAAAACTTCAAAAATTTACTGCTGGAGTTTTTTATAATCCCAAAAAGCTGTACCATTTCAACACCACTATGGGTTCATTAATAAAAAGCTCACAAAATTACACAAACAAGCATTGTATCAAAATAAGCCTGATTCGAAATTCAGAAATGTGAACTTGCTCGATTTCTCGAATTATTCTTGACGTAGGTACCACACAGAATATTGAAATTATGATGAGAAGCGAGTACGTCATTAATATTATTGCTACGAATGCTACGGCATGACTAATCTCTGCTGTGACAGATATGAGTAACCCACTCTACTTGGGTATCTCTGGTAATAGCCTGGTCATAATTTCCACTACTTATTTCCATTATTTTTTTAATCGAATCTGTTACTTTTTCCAAACGAAATCTATTACGAAAGTGTTTGTCACTTTTTCCACAGACCACCTACCCTCCCTTTGTCACTTGTCAGTAGTGTCATGTCAGTCATGTCACATTATCGATGGTTGGTTATGGGAGAAACAATAATAAAAAGCATTAAATAAGTTGATGTTTTTTCCACTACTGGTACACAGCATTCGTTTTCAACCTGAGAATTTGATCATTTTGATCATTCCAAATTTTCAGTTTCATATTATGAAGAACCCACTACTAGATATACTAGCTTTTGTTAGACAGAAATAGAAAAGAAGGATTATTTTCCTTCAAAATCGAAATATGAAAATATAGAACTGTTTCTACTCACAGTTCAGTGTATTTGCATTTGTTCATGAAATTGTTCATGTAATTCATTTTTCAGGTATCGATCATGAAGTACAACATTTGTAGTGAGAAATAGGAATCAAGACCAGTTTGTTAATACATGAAAATGAACAACATGCTGGTACTGGAAGCAGAGGCTTGTTTATTTTGTCCATCAAAATACAATTATTTTCTATTTCTTTATTTCAGAAAGTTCTTGTATAAGCACAATTTGGAATGGCTTTGTTACTATTTATTTCTCTGCAGCAGATTTATTTTGTGAAATGAACTTTGATTTCCATGAAGATTATGAAAAAACTGATTTTCAAGGTGAATGTGTTTCTGGAATATGTTTGGCACAAATTTCTCTTGTGAATAAAATGAATTTGCATTGTGATACTGTCACTGGTCCCTGTAGTGTTGATATTTATTGAGTATATGACTGAAAGAGACAGAAAGTTGATGAAAAGTAGTACACCCCAACTCCAGGAATAATTGTCATAAAAGTTATACTTTTTTCAGAAATCAAGTACAGTAGAAAATTGATAAACTATTTTTGAACTCAATGCTAACAGAAAACACAACTTGAACATGAGCTATGGTGGGCCTATTTGGACACTTTGAAATGAAAAGTCCTATTCTTGAAATAGATGAAAACTGATGGCTGTGTTTGAGGGTCAATTTTTATGAAAAACATAATGGTGAATGAAGCCAACTTGTTAAGTGTGTGTTTCAAACTCTACATGAAAATACCTGAATAAAGCTCTGCATTTCAAGTGTGCTACATTTTTAATAATGGTAATTTCGAGTTCTATTGAACTATGAAAAAATGATGATTAATTACTATAGGTACCTACTGATATGATTTGAAAAAATAAATTAGGTTCAATGATAGGTATGGAGTTTTCACAATTGAGTTTGTCATTTGAATTGACCCTCAGACATAGCCATCTATTTTCATCTATCTAGTTTGAAAACAGGACTTCAAGTGTCTAATGAAACGGACCCTGTACATGTTTGAAAAGTAGATAATTATTTTTATGTGTTTTTTTCTCATGTCATTGATGTGAGTTTATGACTGTATAAAAGACAAATAATAGTAAAAGCTACAAAGAATTCATGTTTAAAGATCTACTGGAAAGGAGGAAATGTATTTCACATATATATTATAAAGAGCCCACTACTTCACTAGCCTTTGTTGAGACAAAAATGGGAAGGTAGTATTTCATATTCATTCCAAATCAAGATATATGAAAAGTATCTACTCACAGTTCATAATAATTGTGAGTTAAGTATTTGCATTTGTTCTAGAAATGGTTCATGTTATTCATTTTTCAGGTATTAATCATTGAAGGGTACAATCTAATCTGTGGTACAACATTTGTAATGAGAATCAAGACCAGTCAATACATGAAAATTAATTATATGCTGGTACTCTGAAGCTTAGGTTTGTTTTTGTCCATCAATATACAATTACATCTAATTTCTTCATTCCAGAAAAGTTCTTGAGATTTCTGAAGAGGAATAGAAGAGGAATGGTATTCTTATTATTTAATTCTCTGTAGCAGATTCATCTTGTAAAATGAACTCGGATTTCCATGAAGACTGAAGAGTATATGCTCAAAAACTATGATTTTCAAAGCAAATGTATTTCTAGAATATATTTGGTGAACATTTCTTGTGTGAATAAAATGAATTTGCATTTGGGATACTTTCATTGGTCCCTGTAGTGTTAAAAATTATAGAGTATATATATGAAAGAGATAGGAAGTTGATAAGAAGTACACCTCATCAATAATTTTTTGTCAAGAAAGATACACTTTTTTCAGAAATTAAGTACCTACCTACCTAAACTACAGCAGTATAATAATTATGTTATAGTATGATGTTGATAGTAGATGCAATTTGTTTTTGATTTTCCCATTTTGTCACTTCATAGATGTCCACATAATGAAATTAGTATATTATTTATAATCACTAAAAACTACTAAACTAAAAATGACTTCTTTGAATAATTAAACAGTAGACTATGTCCTGTCTACAGATTCATCAATATTTTTCATCAGTTCCTTGTTGCAAAGCAGATGTTTGTTAATGTGAATGATCCTTGAGTCCACATTGAAAAGTGATGGTTAGTTTTCATGTTACCACCCTCTGAATTGCAACCATTGTCTCTGTCCTACTGAAACTTCTCGATGCTGATGATTTGTCTCAGTTCTATTATCACATAGGTGTCAGATTAGGTAGAGGTATAGTTTTGTATAATGATCAAATGTTCATAGAGAATTATGTGCTCTGAGTGTGAATTTTAATTGACATATATTCCACCAATATTTATTATTTTTCATTGTTGAATCATTGGTCAATATATAGTTTGTGGCTGATGTCTAGTCATATGGAAATCAATCGAAAAAATACCAATCAATTTATACCCCTAAAAAAATCATGGTCGACGTTCCCAACACTGTAGTCAAAATCAACGTTCAGTGATAAATGGATCTGTAGCCAAAGTTGACATTACGCTGAAATATATTACCGTATATACAGTATATAATGCGGTATAAAGATATACGGTATAAGTTTATACTGAGTCCAAACTTGACGTTGCACAAATATATATATATATATATATATATATATATATATATATATATATATATATATATGCCAAGGCGGAAGAAGCTGGACAAATTCTGGTGAGTTAGGCCTTTACCTGGACATTTTGTATGTTACCTGGACGTCCAGCTAATCTCATTTGATCTATGAGGAACTAGCTGGACAAAGGTTTTTCAGGAAATGCCATAAGCTGGACGTATTTTCAGCAATTTTTAGCTGGACCTAAAGATTCAGTATTGCAGTGTTGCCAACTCGTGGGAATTTTCCGTGTACCTACTGATTTTATGTGATTTCGCATTCACTCCACTTTCAAAAATTACATAGAGTACTTATACAGAATTATTCAGAAGTATGTTGAACTGAAAGACTGACTCGATTGTATGATGCTAAGTCCATTGATGACCACTGTGAGTGTATAATAAATATTGGATGAGTAATAATTTGAGATACGTACACACTATTCATCAGATATTATGTTGATGGTTGAATTTCATTAGAAAATATAATAAACTTGAAAAATATTTTCGAAACGCCCTTCATTACAATTGGGAAAAAATGAAAAAAAATTCTTTCATTGTTTGATCCAACCCATCTAACGTTATTGTGAGTAACAGATTCTATTGTATATCCGCAGTAAGCTTCTGAATGTCTTACATGGTCTTACTCATAGGATAGGATAACCTATAGCTAGATCGAACAGTTTCACTGTTCCATCTAGCTATTGTTTTTTTCAATGCATTTGGAAAAAATCTCATCTTTCGTTTTTTTACGGGATTTGAAATGGACATTGACGGATATCTTCGTCGACAAATTTGAAATGAATATCCTTCGGATACAAACATGTACATTTGCAAGTAAGCACTTCCTAGAAATAGATTTTTCAAGTAAATGAAAAAATTAAAGGTAGGTTTTCTTTCATGTTAAATCTAACAAATATTATAATCAGAAGTTCATCTGTGGGCCCCTATTCCTGAATTCTAGGGAGTAGAACAACTATCTCACTTTTGACAGATGAATGATATATTTCGTCCTCACTTTTCTATCAGTTTTTCTACTCCCTAGAATTCAAGAATAGGGGCCCTGAAGTAATGTAGTTGTGACTATTATTGTTTGTAATGAAAACCTTATTGATTCTATTGCAGGACTATCAAGAACAAGAATTGAAAGATTGCTCACAAAGGAATGTAATACCTTATTCATCTCCAATAATGAAAATCCGAATTCATCATCTTAAGAGTTAGGGCAGAGAGTGAGTAATATTGGCTTAATTAAATCAAATCTTCATTATCATGAAGATGTGAAATCTGATTGAAAAAGCACTCGTGTGATAAATTATTGATGTATTTTTCCCATTTCTAGGTTGATGAACAGTGACATATGGATCAAGTAGTTCTAAATGATAGGCTCCTAGATCAAATAGAGTAGAACGTATAAGTCCTATGGTAGAAGAACCATCTGAAGGTAGGTACCTGTTCAAGGACATTAAGCTGGAGCAAATTGAAAGTTGGTCTATAAATACATGGTTGTCAAGACTTCCACACAAACAACCCAATATAACTATTTTCCATCAACTTCCTCAGTTATTCATATCCTTAGTACCTACTCGTTATCAGATGATTTTTATTGTTGTTTTATGGGTTGTTCGATTGACTTCGCAGCAGAGGCGGTATTGATATTAAAAAGCCTATAAAAATATAAACTCATATATTTCATATAAGATACCTGTTTTGGGTTCTATTGAGTAATGATGAACAATCAATAGCTTTGTTCTGCATATTTTGAATTAATCATTGCTTATTGCTCTCCTAAAATGTGAATTGAAAATTGACATAATAAATAATACATAATTTGGCATTTATGGAGCGCCATCTGTTGGTTTGTGATTTTCTCGAGTGAAACAGCTTCCTATTAACAAGCACTAAAGAAACCTGTAGACTTTTGCACACTTGATTTCGAACCGTAGTAATATTTCCCGAACTTACCAAAGATGGCGCCACACCTTGTTGGTAAAACAGAAACTATGCATCTGACATCTCTTCATCAGTGTTATGAATGGTGTTATGTTATGCAAGAATTCAAATCCACATGAATACAAGCATAGCTGTTAAAATCCACCAATAACAACCATTTACGTTTTGGCGGTAGGTTCGAAATGGTTGGTATCAATAAAGGCGGTATTGACGAAGGTTTATTGACATCAGTGAAGGCAGGGATCATTACTATTAGTGAATTTTTGAAGAAGGAAAATTTGTTTGAATAAAAAAAGGAAATTTGAACGCGCTATCGCGCTATATTCATCCAATGAGACTTATCTGACCTGAACGTACTAACCTATCAGAAGATCATTATTTTTGAGGAAGGGAAAGTTGAACGAAAAAATTCGAATTTTAACGCGCTATCGCGCTATATTAATTCAATGAGACTTACCTGACCTGAACGTACTAACCTATCACTAGATCACTATTTGTCGGCACTTTTGAGGAAGGAAAATATGATTAAAAAAGTGCTATTCAACTACTGGGTGTCCGGTCAGAGCGTTACTAGATCCTAACGCCCATCGGGCAACATTCATCCCTCGGGCCAAAGGCCCTCGGGTGAATGTTACCCTCCGGGCGTTAGGATCTATATAACGCACTTGGTACATAAATAGCTATTTCAACCAATTGGAAGCGGGCGATTACCGTCATAATTTTGTTAGTTCATATTGACGGAATTGATAAATGATGATTTTTATGTCAAAAATGAAGCGCCTTATATCTATTGACAAACGTCACTCAGAATAAAATCTGGGTAGACACACTGTTTGAGTTCAGTGGGTAGACATGTGATATTAGATGTTATGATTGAAAACGGATTACTGTTTTGTATGTTCCTGAAATATTATCAATAAACATCAGTTACTATCAACAGTATCTACGCAGAATAGGTCGTATAGGGTTCATCTTCTCATCATATTAATAGCAACTATCCAATTTATGAAATTTTCTTACCGAATCTTCCACGCAACAGAATTAATTCCCTATAATTTTTTTCTCGATTTCTCATGTTTTTGTTGATAGAAAATTTTCCTCGTCTGAAAACATACGTGACCTTGAAAAAATTATCCAAGATATACCATTTTTATTTTTCAATCATCAATTAATTATTCCTCCGACAAATATTCACCGAAAAAAATAATAATAGACAAATAAAATATTCTTTATTCAACAAACATGAATGACAAAATTTTAAGCACCTCAAAAAAACATCACTTACAATTATTTGTTTTCTTCATGGTATTATAAATGAATGACTTGACAGTTTGTGGAGTTCTATTTTTCAAAAAGGATTTATTCTCTTCAATAAGAAGTTCACATTCTGAGAGACTTGGTATTGACCCATTACCTGAATGTCTCTCCACACTTCTTTCCAATATTTCTTTTTCTGGAGTACTCCATCTCAAACGCTGCCCTTTTTTTCCTTCTTTCGAAGCCACCAGTTTTTTCGCCTCAATTTTAACCCATTGCATTATTAAATGTGGAGTTCTTCTCTTGTAAAGTTCTCGGTTTGAAACAAAGAATTTTTTAGCCTTTTGCCTTTGAACTTTAATGTCATTATGAATTTCATCATGGAAATATTCTCTAGCTTTTTCTTTTTCAGCAGTTGTCCAAGGGTGACGTTTCTGCTTTTTTCCTGAAATATAATTCATTAGTATATAATGTATACAGGGTGTCCCAGGTGCTATTTTTAACAATCGATAAAAAAAATAAATCATACACGTATTTTCTTTGTTTTATTGTGGAGATACTGTTATTCAAAATACAGGGGGTTGAAGTTCGCAAATATTTTTGGTTATGAATTCTCATCTCTGCTGAAAAAAGAGCCATGAATTTGATTTTTATGAAAACTAATGATTTATGGAAACTTCAAAAACCTGTATATTGGAAACCAGTATCTCCAGGACAAGAAGGAAAAATACATGTATGGTAGATTATATTTGTCTATCTATTATTAAGGTAAGACAAGTGTGACACCCTGTATACAGGATGACTGACAAAAAACAACCCAAGCCATAGCGTTGCTATTTATTATCGGATTTTGGAGAGAAAAAGCAAATGAAATGACTTTTCAAATACTACAAGGTTGCACTAACATATTTTCAACAATAATTTTTAGTAGGCATAGGAAACACTCACCCATAATGTAACTTAGCTCTTCCGGAGATATCTCACCAGACATGTTTTCATCAGATTCATCTGAACTGGAAT
Source organism: Chrysomela aeneicollis (assembly GCA_029955515.1). NCBI lineage: Eukaryota > Metazoa > Arthropoda > Insecta > Coleoptera > Chrysomelidae > Chrysomela > Chrysomela aeneicollis. Next base: position 937,253 of record JARUHQ010000035.1, read on the forward strand.
ATTCTTTAGTGGGAGAAAAATACTTCGATGACCCAGATGATGAGGACTTGGACGTTCCAGGAAGTGGTGTAATTGGAATTGTCAATTTGGAAAGTTTATCATGCATTAGCTTTGATTTTTGAGCTGGTTTTTCAACAGAGGAAAACTCTTCTAACAATGTTGAAACTTTCGTAATATCATCTGTTTTTTGTGTTAAAACATAGTAATCCTCATGTATGTGACGTTTATGGGACATGAAATCCGATACTCTACCTTCCAGACGTGGATTTACAGAAGAGCGAGCAGTTTCTGTTGCTAAATGCTGTCTCAGGAGTCTTGTTCTTAATAATTCTGGATTTTCAATGCCAGATTCAGAAGAAAATTTGCGAATTAAAGAGCAAGCTTGAAAAGTATTTTGTGTATGGTATTGTGATGGTTCTCCAAAAATGAATCTGTTGAGTGGATTAACTCCAGCTTCAATTCTGTACTTCAAGATCAAATCGATTGCTTTAAATCCGAGTTCTCGATGAATAAGCAGAGCAGTATTTTTTCCCAATTTTCCTGTGAACCTTATCCGTGCCCATTTTCTGATTTGTTCTTTACTTAAATTGTCTTTCAAGTCTTCTGTTAGGTCTTCATCATCTACCACTTCATAAGATTCATAATCTTTGATCAAAAGGCGCTGAGTCTCTCCTGGTCTTTTTCGATTGAATATAGCTAAATGAGTTAAAGTGTATTCTGCCAGATAGGTCCAATCTTTCAATGAATACTTTTCTTCTAGCCTCTTCGTGTAATGTAGTATTTTTGTTTCCAAATATATCCTAAATCTTGCAATCTGGTCTGTTTTAGGCAAATTGATTTTTCTTCTTCTATGATTAACTTTCTGTGTTTCAAGTCCCTTTTTATTCACTGTGACTTGGAATTCCAGATTGAAGAGTAAAGATAAATCTTCCATTTTTTTTTTACCACCTACATCACCTTTTTTAATGAATTCCATTTCCATTAATTTACAGATTTTCTTAAGTTCAGTGGCCAACAGCATAGCTGTAGCAGGAGATTTGTAGAGCTTCGAATGTGGGTCTAGACAAGCAACCATATCTATACCATTCACTATCAAATCGATGTAGGAAGGATCAAAAGCATCTGACAGATTGTTTATTTGAGGATTGATTTCTTTTATTGCTAAAATCAATCTTCCTATTGCTCGCATATTGGATCTGATTTGTTGAGCATGATGTTCGGCCGTATATTTTCTGCACAAGAAATTAGCATAGGTAATCACTAGTTCATCATACCTGATGGCATTGGTTACAGCATCCTCATTCAAGACTGGAAAAACTGTCTCTCTTAATTCTTTAGATGCTTTAGAATGGATATTATTCTCGAACTTCCTACATTGAGCCTGTATATTCGACCGCTTGAGTTTCTTTTCATTTGATGGCACACATTTTTCAATATGATGTCTAATACTGAACTTACTATAAAATCCTAAGCAGTTAGGGCATGGAACATTTCTCTCTCTTTTAATTCTCTTTGACTCTGCTGATTCCCTACAAACGATGAGTGCTTGATTGGCATCTCTCATTTGAGTATTGAATAAATGATCCCCTTTCTTCCGAAGATTATCTAATAAAGATTTGCGGTGAACAGATTTTTTGGGTAGAATTGTAATTTCTTTAATTTCTTTCTCCTGTTTATGTACTTCTGTGTAGTGACGGTATATTTTGAATACATGCTTTTGACAGTAAAAGCAGCAGTGTTTTTTTTGAGGTGCTTTAAATTTTTTTTCATTTTCTGAAAAAAATAATTAGACTGAACGTATGAAAGTAGTATGTACATTTTGAGGAGGTCCCTTCATTTTGTCCTCCTGAAGTGTTAAGTGACGACGACCTAAAAAAGATTTTGGAACAATTTTATTGGTTATATTATATATTTATCTATTATATTATAATCAAATTGATTTGAAAGTGTCACTTTCATACTTCTTGACATTTTTAAACTTAATAACTGTTTTCAGGATGTGATTATCGAAATTACTATAGGTGTTCCTTCTACTTTTCTGAATATCCAAGAATATGTTTCTACATGGCAAATTTATGCTATTTCGCATTATGAGTTATATTCCAAAATTTTTTCGTTACGAAAATACGTCGAAAATATTAACAAGATCTTAAAAGTAAGATATGCTGACCATCATTTCATTTTATGTAACATCACACCATTGTATAAGGACTAGATAGTAGTATATCACCTTATGGAGTTTCAATTGAATCCAAAAGGAGGCTAAATGAAGATGGCAGCTTCATCGAGGGAGGCCAGCGATTTCACTGGCCGATTTGAGGTCGAGAATCGCTTGGCTCAACTCGCTTGATCCTCTGACCTTGAGTTGTATTGTCGATTATTTTGCAGATGCCAGGTCCGAATTTGATGTAATTTCAATAGCTTCTTTCTTATGCTTTCAAGTGTCGTGACGGATTATTTTATGGTGAATTAGTAATTCGTGTTAAACATTTTCCCATTTGTATTTGTTGAATATAAATAATGTATAGCTGTTTTATATGCATTCGAATATTAACAGAACCCCTTGATCCGTGTCTGTCCCGATTACAATTCACAATGAAAATTCAATAGTTCCTTAGGTTTCTGGCAGATGGTGCTAAAAACCGTCTCCAACACTTGATACACAGGGGTTATCCTACTATCTAGTCCTTATACAATGACCACACCCTTAAACTTCCGCATTTATAGGAATACCTTGAATACCTCGATTATGTGAACATGGAAAAATTGAGAAAAATAGATAGATGGCAAGAGCCATCTAGTAGGGCATGTCAAATGACAACCCACAATAGCTCATATACAGTTGAAGTAGTTACTCCTAAAACTAAACGGCAAAACTTTCGGAGTTACATTTACAAAATCATTTTGGTACCTGCAGGATTTCCCAAGAAATTGTGGCGTATCAAACTTATATTTTTTCTTATTGAACACCCTGATTTCATTGTATTTTAAAATGTTCCATGAAGATCTGATTTCATTGATCTATCATACTTGAGTTCTAGCTAGAATGATCACAGACATATAGGTTGTGAAAAATCGATAATTTTATTATTTCAGGAATTTTTTTGTCAAAACTATTCATTATTGGTCGAAACGGTTCACATATTTCTGTATTACTTTTTGATTTACTATTTACTACGTTTAATTGAATCAAATACAGGGTTGTTTCAAATATAAAATACCGAACCACCCTGTATTTGTAAGGAATTATCAATTGATAGTAAATAAAAAGTGGAGATAGATATAATCATGTAAGCCGTTTTGGCCAATAATAAATAGTTTCTACAGAAAAAATTCCTGGATTTGACAAATCTAGATTTTTCACCCCCTATATCTCTGTAATCATTTCAGATAGACTCAACAGTGATGGATTGATGAAATCAGCTCTTCAGGGATAATCTTAAAATGCAATAAAATGCAGGGGTTCCATAAGAAAAAATATAACTTTGATATGCCACAATTTTTTGGAACATCCAGTACATTTTAGAATGAAACTGAAACGTAGCCTTCAGCAAAATACAAAAATTAAAGAAACTAAACCTTCCCATATAACATAACATTTTTTAAATCTTTGAAGGGCTTGTATTTCACTTGGGAAGCGTTTGGATAAAAGTGGTATTATGATTGTTGCTGGTGTGACCTGTACCACCTCGTTGAAAACTTGAGACATCATGACTATTAGATCAACCACTTCCACAATATGCAATAAGCCATTCAATTTTTGTCCTAAATTCTTAACAGAAATCACTATAGCTACTTACTCATAACTGATGAAATTTCGAGAGCATCTATTGCTTTTCGCATTTCGAAACTTAGGTCAAGTACTGTATTTTGTGAAAGTACTGTATTTTCTGAATTTATTGCTGAAAAATATCAATAACAAACATATTATTACAAATTCAGATATTAATTCTTTGAATCAAAATTCCTAAAATTTATCTATTGTATTGAATGAAATAATAATACCTTTATTGCTTCTTTATAACAGTGTTTTACAGCAAGGGTGACAACAAAATTTCTGTTTTTTGATTTTCATTATTTATTGGCTTTATTTTAATAGATAGGAAAAGAAGACACTTCCTCACAGCTGTTTTTCATTATATATAACTCGGCAGTATAGAATTTGTCATACGACGTTTCGTCATTCGACGGCCGCCATCAACTTTTTTTCTCATATTTTCTCTTAAGGACCTGGATTTTTCTTTTAAATTTTTAACTTGCCCAGCGAACCTGAATACATTTCGGAATTTTCAAAAAACAAAAAGTTGATGGCGGTCCTCGAGTGACGAAACGTCGTATATTCTATACTGCCAAGTTATGGAGCATGAAAAACAGATTTAAGAAAGTGACTTCTTTTTTTCCTATCTATCAAAATAAATGGAAAAAGATAAAAATCGTTTTTGCTTTCATAGACGTTGGAAATAAATTCCAGTCAATCCAATCAAAAATGTATTGGAATGACTGAAGTTGTCAATTACTACTCGAATTACCTGTTGGTAATTGTTGCAAATCTCCATTATAATTAACAAACATTAATGGCTCTGTTATTGTCTGGTTATCAATAAGATTGATTTTTAATTCCTTTGTAACATCACTTTGTCCCCATTCCAAATTTTCATTTTGAAACTCTGAAAAATGTATTAAATGAGTTTGACTTTACATAATTTATTCAATTTCTAGACTGAAGAATTCATTTACACCCTTCAATTTGATTCCATCATCTGTCAAATAAAGTTTTCTTTTTATTGGGATTGCAAATATGATTTGAATTACCTGTTGGTAATTGTTGCAACTCTTCATTATAATTGACAAACATAAATGGCTCTGAAATTATCTGGTTATCAATAACATTGATTTTTGATTTGTTGTTCACATCACTGTGTTCCCATTCCAAATTCTCACTTTGGATCTCTGAAAAAAAGTATTAAGAGTTCAATTTGATTTCATCATCTGTCAAATAAAGTTTTCTTTTTATTGGAATTGCAAATATTTCTACCTGTTGGTCTTTGTGGCATTTTTTCTTCTTCATCTTCTGTTTTTTGGTCATCAAAGATTTTCATTTTGAATTTGTTGGTTACATCACATTGATCCCATTCCAAATTTTCACTTTGGTCACCTGAAAATAGTATTCATGTAGTCAAGACTTACTAGCTATATAATTTCTCAAAATTCTAGACTTAATAATTCAATTTGATTCCATCATCTGAGGAAATCAATTTTTTTATTTGGATTTCAAACATTACTTGAATTACCTGTTGGTTTTTGTGGCATTTCTTCTTCTTGTTTTGATTTTTGGTCATCAACGATTTTAATTTTCAATTTATTGGTCACATCACTGTGTTCCCATTCCAAATTTTCACTTTGGTCATCTGAAAAAAAGTATTGATGTAGTCAAGACCTACTAGCTATATAATTTCTCAAAATTCTAGACTTAATAATGTATCCACACCTTTCAATTTGATTACATCATCTGAGGAAATCAAATTTTTTTTATTGGGATTGCAAACATTACTTGAATTTCCTGTTGGTTTTTGTGGCATTTCTTCTTTTTCTTTTGATTTTTGGCCATCAATGATTTTCACTTTCAAGTTGTTGCTCACACTACTGTTTTTTATTTTCTTCTCTTCACTTTGGATTTCTGGAAAAAAGTATTCAATGAATTTTTGATTTGCTAGTTACATAATTCTTCCAACAAGACAAACAATTTATTCACATCCTTTAATTTGATTCCATCATCTGGCAAATTAAGGTTTTTCTCAATTGAACAAATCTTTTTTTTTTTCCTATAGTATATTCCAATCAAATTAGGAATTTGAAATTCAATATACAGCTAGTACTGAGGCCAATACAAAAACAAGGGTATAGGCGCTTATGGAACTAGAAAAAAACATTATTTCCAAAATAAGTACAAGAGATAGTTATACATCCACTAACAGTGAGTCAGTTTCAAGCTTGATTGATATAAATTAGGACTGATTTGAAAATTGGATATAAATTAAGAGTTGAGAGATCAATGTTTTTCAACCATTGGCTTGTACCTTTTGAAAAAATTAGCTTTTTATCACATAATACTAATGATTTTATTGATAAGTAGCAAGTTCACAAAATATTAATTGAAAACAGAGAGAGTAACACTTGTACCTATAATGAATTTTATTCAGCTCAATTTATGTGTTCATAAAACCTAATGACAAAACATATGGTGAATTTATAAACATATGAAATTACTAAAATGATTACTAATAATGGCAAGTACAGACCTTATTGATTACAATTTATGCAGGTTCACAGATGGAAATTGAAGGGAATTTTAGTCATCCTCTCAGATGAGGTTATGGTATAATAATATGTGAATTTCAGCTTATACAGGCACATCAGAAAAGTCATAATAGTTTTCAAGTAGCAGAAAATGGAGTAATATCAAGTTGTAAGAAGTCTTGACAAATAGATTCTAGTTAGTTTCTGGTATTAGCAAGTATTTTTTGTAATGGACCTGAATATTAACTTACCAGTGTTAGGTTCCAATTTCTCCATGAAAGATGCACATGCTGTTTCATCTTCTGCAAAAGTGGTTTATAATATAATACTGGCCATCTTCTTCATGTCCTACCAGTATAATTGGCAGACTAAATTAAGTTTTTAGTGAACAATGCAATGAAGTTTTCAAATCAGTGATATCAGGAACAGTTTTCAAAATATATGGGGAAAACCAAAATGGCCTGTTTTATCTTTGTTCTAAAAAAGAACACTAGATAAGGTACATATATATCAATAAAAGATAAGGAAAGACTACTGAAATTCATTAAAATACAATGCATGTGAACATTGAGTAGAGGGTGGTCATAAAAGAATAAAAAGTGTTGAAAAAAGCACAATTCATAGAAAATTTGAAACATATGAGAAAGATTCTTGAACCCTTTTCCATGTTCCCAAAATTGAAGGCCCTTTGACAAAGAAAAGAAAATAGCATGTCGGATTTCCCCGTATTTTCGAAACTTTTCCTGATACATCCGATTTCAAATACTTTTCAAGAATCAAGATGCCAATAATAGTTGGTGGGACAAAGATAGGGTCATTATAAATATTATATTATCAACGCATTATAAAACTCACCATTTTCGTGCAATATATCCACTAAACAATGTTTGGCAACTGCATGAGTTGCCAGTTTTTTCACTCTTTTTGAAGGAAGTACCTCAGTGAACCCGTTCGAATATCTGACTAGGTAAAACATGGTTGGCTTGCAAGGAAATCACCTGAACATTTGAAGATTACATATCCACGAGAAATACTGGCAGCGGTTTTTTTTTTCAAACACACACCCTCACCCGGACTGGCACCGACACCGTGGACTGAGAAGCCAGCGAATTGACGAATTCAGCATTTAGCGGGAAATGAAACCGGTGTGAAGGTGGCACTGCTGGCAGACCCGGCCAGCGGTTAATATTTCCGACGACACTCGAATGATCAGTGGCGTTTCCTTAAACTTTTCGGGCAATGGAAGTTTTAATTTAACTATGGAAAAACGAATGCATTAAATAATAAAGCGATAAATAAATATCATGCTAAGAGTACAAATATGTTTTGAGACACATTTATAGGGAAATTATTCCCTCCTCACCCTAAGTCCTAGACCTACGAGAGTTGCTTCTTTACACATAAAAATCAATATCGGGGTACGGCTCAAGACTGTCAAGATAAAATATACAAGAAACCCTTTATTTTTGCCCAAAGAACAATGTTATCCAGGAACAATCACTACCCCCCCTGCTAAGTATTTTTTTAACGACCAACATATCTCACAAATGAAAATTGATTTTGTGGTTCTGCATAGGACTGTCAAGATGAGACATAGTATAAACCCTTTATTTCGACCCTAAGAAAATTGTTTTCCAGAAATAATCACTACCTCACCCTACTAAGTATTTTTTTACCGGCCAACAACCCTTACTGCTATAAATTAATATCAGGGCCGGTTTCGCACAGGACTGTCAGAATGAAACATAGTAGAAATCCTTTTATTTCGACTCCAATGACAATGTTTTCCAGAAATAATCACTACTCCACCCTGCTAAGTATTTTCTTTACCGACCAACAACCCTTGAGGATATAAATTGATATCGTGATTCGTCACAGGACTGGCAGGATGAAACATAGTAGAAACCCTCTATTTTGACCCAAAGAACAATGTTTTCCAGAAATAATCATTACCCCACCTTAATTGCTAAGTATGCTTTTTACCAAACAACAACCCTTACGAATGAAAAATAATTTCGGGGTTCTGCACAGGACTATCAAGATGAGACATAATAGAAACCCTTTATTCTGACCCAGAGAACAATGTTTTCCAGAAATAATTCCTACCCCACCCTGCTTAGTATTTTTTTACCGACAAACAACCCTTACGAATATTTTTTTTTACTATTTTACGAAAATATATATATAAGGCTTCGCCTAATTTCATCACTTCCAGAAAATATCTATATCCTCTGGCCAAGACCAAAACCTAACCTAACCTTACTGTAGGTACTCTGTGCCAATATGTTATTCCCTCGTTAATATTACATCTGCATTTATACCTCGATTCATCAGCGAATTCCATTCCTCTAAATCTACTCTTCTCTTGACATGTATTGAAGAGAGAAAAATATACACTGAGTACGCACAGTTCAACGAAAAATAGTCGAAATATTTGGACATGAATAGAAATTACGGACCTTACTTTTATTTCTAAGGGATGATCATAGAAAAACAATAGTTGGCGGGTTAATATAATATTTTTTTGAAAACACTATTCTATAAGACAACATGAAGCGTTTTTATCATATCTTATCTTTGTTGGTCCTGAGCCAACCCCCGTAATTAATTTTTATTAATAAGGGTTTATTTCTGAAAAACATTGTCAATTGGGTCAAAATAAAGAGTTTCTACTATGTTTCATTCTGACAGTCCCGTGCCGAACCCCGATATTAATTTATATTAGTAAGGGTTGTTGGTCGGTAATAAAAATACATAGCAGGGTGGGGTAGTGGTTATTCCTGAAAAACATTGTTCTTTGGGTCAAGATATAGGGTTTCTATACTATGTCTCATCTTGACAGTCCTGTGCAGAACCTCGAAATTAATTTTTATTCGTAAGGGTTGTTGGTCGGTAAAGAACATACTCAGCAGGGTGGGGTAGTGATTATTCCTGGAAGAAATTTTTCTTTGGGCAAAAATAAAGGGTTTGTTTTGTTGTATCTTGACAGTCTTGAACCGAATCCCAAATTTAATTTTTATGTGTAAAGAAGCAACCCTTGTGGTCTAGGACTTGCATGAATTAGGGTGAGAAGGGAATCATTTCTCTATAAATGGGTCTCAAAACATATTTGTACTTTTAGCATAATATTTATTCATCGCTTTTTATGGAAATTTGCATTGCCCAAAAAATTTTGGGAAACGCCACTGATCATTCGAGCGTCTTCGGAAATATTAGCCGCTGGCAGGGTCTGCTAGCTTCACACCAGTGGAAGTACAAAGTATGTTCTGTGGAGCATGGGGGCAGAAGTGTGGCAGAAGCACAAATACCACCTATAAAAAATGTCTTAAATCGCGGGAATGGTTGTGACTGGTGGATTTTATCAGGTGACACAAATCAAAGCTCAAAACCACTGGTCAGGTGGATTAACTATTCGCTGTATACTTTTAAGCTAAGGTTAACTTAAGCTCGATTTAATAGCATACAAAACATAAAATTTCCTTATGATAGTGAGAATACCTTTAATCTTTGAGTTTTTACTATGAGTCCCATTTCATTACTTGCCTATTCTCCAGTAGGATCATTATACAATCTGAACTTTTGAAAGGTGAACTACTCAGAATATGAATACAAGCCAAGCAGAGCTACATAATAAAAGTTAAAAATATAGTAGGATTATAATAATGGGTACCTACATAGTACCTACTTTTCATTTTTTTTTCTCCAAAGTGGATAATCTATGATGGTGAAACATCTCTACAAAATGTGTCGATCTTCTTGGAACCATAGCAATAATTCATGACATGTTGGTATGGGTACGATCGATTTACGATTTTATAAAAATGAATGGTTTCATGCAAGGTGGATATAGGATGGTGAAACAGCTTCCTATTAACATGCATAAACTGTAGACCTTTGCATACTTGATTTCAAACCGTAGTAATATTTCCTGAAGTTATCAGAGATGGCTACATACCTTGTGTCGGTAAAACAGAAACTCTGCATCTGTAATCTTTTTATCAGTTTCATCTGTTCTAGATGAAAAATGATTGAGAAGAGTCAAAATATCAATATTCATTCAAGATTTATCGAAAATTTATTGTTTTAATGTCGTTTCAAGTCACGTCTGTCAGATGTGAACCACAGAAATACGTAAGCAACAGAAATCTTTTTCGATAATCGACCTTACCGCCATCTTCTTTCAAGTCGTGGAAATATTAGTACCTTCTCAAACGGTCTACAAGTTTTTCGCGGAAAAAATTGAAGAGCTGTTTCACCATCCTATATCCACCTTGGTTTCTTGTAAAGACGTGGCGCCACCTATGGGAATTTCGGAAAATATTACTATACGCTTTGAAAGTTGACATTAATTAATTTAATTTTCTCAAAATGTTATTTTCTCAGGGATTTTCTCAAAATATGGTCATATCACCTCAATCACCTGCTATTTACTTCATTCATCAATGGAACTAAGAAATAATTTTTCTTTGTATTAAAAGAACCCATAATTACCATCTAACCCTCATCACAAATGAGACCATAATGAGATGAGATGAGACACCAACTAGTAGTACTCTGTGCTGAAGCAAAATGAAGATCATCTGAAGTACCTACAGATACAGATTACTGTAGATTGAAGATGTTCCTGCGCTACCTAGCGATATTTCGTGAAAACACTAGGATAACCATGGAAATATATACTATATTCGTTCACCAAATATAAACACACAAACAATAATAAATCGATTTGAAAACACAATGACTGCAAAGAGAGGTGGATAGATAGACTGGTGAATTCACTTCCTATCCTGTGAATGGTCCCAAATCTCTTGATTTCGCCTACTTCGATAAAACTTGTATTACGTGACATGGCGTGGGTGAATCTCGCTAAGTGAAGCCGCGATTTCAACCAAATTTACAGGTTACTGCAGGTGTCAATACGAAAATATGAATATTTGATTCTGAATGACTTCTAATCGTTTGCAACAATTTCATGGAGCCATTTTCCAATGAGTTTGATGCGAATATGTATCGAACATGATTGAAAGAAAATTCTTCAAAAATATTTCGACAGTATCGCCATCTATTGTTGTTTATAAGAACCCCACGTAATGAGCTGAAATTCAATTGTTTCAAATCAAGAATTTGTCTGCTGAAACAATTGAACAGTAGCGCCACCAGGTCTTATTTCCATAATTCTACAAAGTATACTTGACAAAGTACGAACACAGACCATCAAGGCCTGTCAGTAATGTCACAAATACGAAAACAAAACAAAAATCATTTCAAGATGTTCGAGTTGTTACCATGAGATAGCGCTATGTTTTCTATCAAAGATGACTACACTATGGTGTAACTAGTCAATGATAAAGGGAATGGGAAAAAGTTCTCGACACCAGCCTACTATGATATCCAATGTTTTTTAAGGATTGGTGATACTTATGAGAAATTCCACCAGGTGGCGAGACGTCAAAAATTCAAAATGACATGTCGAGTTGTTATTTTTGTCAGTTTTTATGAAAATAGAACAGGAATTAATTTAGGACAATAAATGCGAAATGCGAGTTTACAGCAAATACAAAAATTATTTTATAAAAACAGCGGGGTAAACGACGAAGGTTACAGAAAAAGAAAAAAGAAGAAGATTGATTGTGGTTCATGAGATACAGTTTGTAAACATCTCGAGGTTTTTGTTGATGTATTGTGCATTTTCAAAATAATCAATAGTTAAAGAAGACTGGCATGCGTTTAAACTTGTTTAAACCATGTTTCAACAGTGCTTCAACATGCAGAGTTCATATTTCAAGAAATTATTGCTGGAAATCCGAGACGTTGGTCAAAGGTGAATACTGAGTTGTCCAGAACATTTTTAATATGAAGAACTTATTGTAATTTATCTGTAGGCATCTAAGAAGAAATTGATTGGATTTGGACCCTTTAGTGTATGCACTGCTGATTCAAATGGCATTTCATCAAGCACATCATAAATTGATATCCTACTTAGGGGTTCTCAGTTTCTTACATGAGCCCTTGATGCTCATGAGTATTTTTCAGCAGGTTTTGTCACCAAGGTAGGCAAAGATTTTAAATGATTGTCATTGTTGGAAAGGTGAATTTATTATACTAATTTTCTTTTTATATCATTCCATAAGTTTTAACCATATAGTTCATTCATGGGAGTAATATATAGTTTCTTTTAGGTAAAACATTCACAGAGCCAGTGCTGAGCTACTTTTGATGATGGAACCTTTATGATTAATGTGGAATTAGTTGGTTCCATTTGAATATGCAAAAGTCACAATGATCTTGTGAATCATGTGAATAATATGACTTCCATTCAGTTTCCATTGTGGTTTCACAAAATACAAGGCTCAGGAAACCATTGTTTATGATGGCTAATGTGAAATTTAACAATACTTTGGTCATTCATTTTTTGGTTATTAAATCTTAGAATCAAACTATTTGTTTCCTTTATGTAATATGATTAAATCATTACAAAATGCACATTTCTTTGTTATATAAAAATTCAATGGATATTTTTATATGAACTTGCAATTTTTGTTTCAATCTCTTTTTCAGGATATTTCAAGATATCAAAATAAAGACTCAATTAAATTCATATTAAAGAATATCACAAACCTGAGGAGCTGAAACAAATAAAAGAAATTGGAAGATTCAAAATCAATCCACAAAAAAATCAGCATATCTATTTCAACTTACCATTTTTTCATATCTTTATTTCTTATTTATGATTTATATTATGTACATGTTTCTTGTGGTAATGATACATATGAGCATAATGAATCTTAAATTATACACTGAATATTATGGAGGAATTATTGAATGAATATATACTGTTAATGAACTATTTTATCAAGAATAGATAGGTCTTCATTCTAAACTTTCAACATTTGCTTGTGTGCAATAGTCTTCTGAAATTTCTGAATTCAATTTCAATGGCTCCAATAATTCTTGATGTTTGTAGTCAACATGGTTATTGCAAATGCTTGTTCTGCATCTCCCAGGACACTTCATAACCCTATAAAATAAAAAAGAAATCTAAAGTATTTTTCATATTTTACAATGGCATGATGTGTGTATACCTAGATGAAATCAAAAACAAAGTAATACTTTATGGTTGGAGTTAAATAGGTGATGAGATTTTTGAAAATGTTCAGAACTTACCAGGTTTCTTGGTTATTTCCATGCTTCTTTGCTCAATTTGGATCTTTTGTCTGCTCTCAATTTTTCATTCTGTACAAGATCTGGATGATTTTGAGATTTTCATCACTCGAAGGCACTAGGTTTTCCTACAAGTTGAATGAATTATAGATATTGTATCAGAAATAGGCAATGTTTTCAAATTGTGTGAAATGATTCAGTCAGTATACCTATATAAAAAACTCATCTCAAGTGATTCTTCTTGAACCAAAATAATGAACTGATTAATGAATATAGGTACATAGACTTCTCCCTATTTGATTGTATGAAACCACTATTTTCATCAGCTTTACAATATATAATATAATATGATGAACTGAAAATACTAATCAGGTACCTGATATGGAATGTCTGAGATGCTAGATATCCTTTTGATTTAGACTCTGATAGATTGTTCCTCTTGATGGCTGCTAACTACCTTCTCCTTCATTTTCTTGATGAATCGTTTTCATGTGGGAAATTATACCCAAATACTCCAGAAAATCTTCCAAAATTCAAAAGTAAACAAACGTGGCACTGAATTGTTAGCCAACAAGCAAGCATCATATACTGATTATTAAACTGTGTTGTTGATATATTTCAAACAGAATCCTTGTTTTCATGATCACTGTTCCCAGTTATTCTCACAAATCACGCAAATCACTGCAAATCACCAATATATTATTATTATTATTATTATTATATCAACTGACAACTGTGTGCCTATTTGGCTATTATATATGCGATTCATCGGTGCAAAAGTTGTAGAGATTATATGATCATTTTATTCATGCATATGAATTTTTCATTTCAGAAACTATCCCTGTGAGAAAGTATTGTCAAACATATTCAATAATGAAATAATATTATGACTAGTCTTTATTTCATACTACAGAAAAATATTGAATGTAATACCTATAACCATCTAATAATTTCAATGACAACTGAATATTTTATTTCAATAATATAATGGATTCTGGTTCACTACCCACAAAACTTGTGTAACCTACATCACACATATTCCTAACATGGTGAATGATTTTATTTCTCATCTAGAATTCACCAGATGGACTATGCCTTCAAATACACTACTAATGATGAAAAATATCATAAGAATAAAACTATAATGCATATAAATAATCTTATGGAGTCGTGATTTTTTTGAATTTGCAATGCATAGAGAAATAGTAGTAATAAGAAAACTACCTACTATTATTCGCAGATAAAGCAAGATAATTAATAATTTCAGAAAATAAACTCGAAATTGAAAACGCCATCCAAGTTCACATGGGCGCCGCCAGAAAAGAATTCAGGGGTACAAGATATTCAGGGGGGAGGCCAAAATAAAACAGAAGGTGTTAAACTAGAATTACGATAGATCCAGGAGGGGAATCCGCACCCCCTGCCCCCCCTTCGCTAATGAAAGTTTATAGTATACGAACTAATTAAAGATTGTTATTTAGGCACCAACTGGCAACACTGGTAATTTATGTCCAGCTTATTCCTTACATGAGACTCCTGAAAAAAATCAATAGTCCAGGTTATTCCTCACGGATGAAATATATATCCTGAAAAAATTGTCCAGTTACTTCCTCATGTCTACTTATATCCATATATAATTGAGGTCCAGCTACTTCCGCCCCGATATATATATATATATATATATATATATATATATATTACCAAGTAAAAATATAGGGCTTGAAAATTTGCAAGAAATTCTGAAAGTTTTTAGGAGAGCCAATCTGAAGTTGAACGTCAAAAAATGAAACTTTCTGCAAGAGCAAATAGAATTTCTAGGGTATGAAATATCAGCCGAAGGTATTCGCCCAGGATTCAATAAACTAAAGAGTGTCTTAGACTTTCCAAATCCTATAAATGTTACTAATGTTAGACAATTTTTAGGGTTAATAAGCTATTTTCGCCGTTTTATTAAAAACCATGCAATTCTAGCTAAACCTCTTGCTGTGTAAAGATGCTGATTGGGAATGGGGGAGTGAACAAGAACAATCTTTCAATAGACCAAAACAAGAACTATTGAGTAACAACTACAGAGGAGTGCAGAAGATGCATCCTATTGCATCCTATTATGCAATGCATCCTATTATGTATGCAAGTAGGCAAACCACCAGAGATGAGCAAAATACCATTCAAATGAATTGGAAACACTAAGTGTTGCGTGGACTTCAGAAAGATTACGTGTTTATTTGATTGGTATATCATTAATTATTGTTACAGACTGTAATTCCTTGAGAAGTATCTTTGTGAAGAAACATTTGATACCCAGAATTGGTCGATGGTGGCTGAAATTATTAGAATTTCGTTTTGAAGTCATTCATCGAGCTGGCTCTAACATGAGGCATGTTGATGCATTATCTCGTAACCCTGCAGGAGAACCTGAGGAGACATATGCAGCCGAAAGCTTACAAGTATTATATAACCCAGGCAACACAAAGAGGTTTTAAAGATATCCCTGCGAATTCTTTCTAGGAGATTGTGACGCCTAATGTGATTTCTCTAAGAGGTTGACGAGAGCTCTATATCGCCTCCAAATGTCCGCCACACGGTTACTCTCAACGAGGTCTTAGTGATATCTTACGTGGAAATTCTCAAATAACACACTTCAAGGAGCTCAATGCGAAATTCGCCTCCATAACCTCATGGCGAGTACTTTTGGATATTCTCATTTACTACTAATGTCGAGGTCCTTACGAGCTCGCATTCAATCCAACAGTGCAACAATCGCAGGCAGGACCTCGAAGCGAGGTCTGTGGGAAATTCGCATCAACTACTATTGATGAGTTCTATAAGAGCTCGCATTGCGAGTGGTGCAAGATATTCCTACATACATCCTGCAAATACTCATTTGTGACACCTCTGTATAAATCGCAGGGAAATTGCAATTAGCATCTCTAAAAGCTCGCAATAGGTATATCCCAGCGATATACTCACCATACTAAAATTTGTACAAGTTGAAAGGTGTATACAGGGTGTCTCTTCGGGAATTGCAACGATCAATATATGGAATACTACATATGAGTGGGACGAATTCAAAAATTTTGTAGTATACCAATGTTGATGCGACTATTCGGCAAAAATATTTTCACGAATGTGGCACATCCGTTTATTGTACTGGAAGTGGACCTAAACTTCGTGTTTCCAAATAGTACCCCCTGTATTTTATTACATTTCACGATTCTCCTGAAGAGATGTTTCGCCGATTTATCACAACTGGGGGTCTAGCAAAAATGATTACAGAGATATATTAGGGTGCAAAAAAATAAAGACATTGACGACTTTTCATTATTGATCAAAACCTCTAACATGTCCCTGTCTTCACTTTGAATCTACTATCCATTGATGATTTAACTGAATACAGGTTCAACATTCAGAACCATCCTATATCTATTTATTTCAATCAAATGTCAGTAGATGATAATTGAAACTACAAAAACAGAGTTGATAAATATCGATTTTTCTCACTCATATCTTATCATTCCCGCTAATCGACGAAATAAGCTCATCTGAGTATTCAGAAATGTGATAAAATACAGGAGGTTCTATTTGAAATATTGAAGTAGAGGTCCTCTATCCGGTACAGTACAACCCGAAGTAGTACCACATTCTTGAAAATTATTTAGCCGGATGTCCCCCATCAACATTTTTGTACCACCAAATTTTAAAATTTGGCAGTTAGTTTTCCATATATATTGATCCATGCAGTTCCTGGAGTGAAAACCTGTTATAGGTACCTAGAAAATGTGAGGCATTATTCTATATAATTCAAAATTTGAATTTTCATTTCATTTCAGTGGTTTCGTAGATATCCTTTCTTACTTCGATGAGAGCTCTGCCAGCTGATGTCAATAGGGTGGGCGATAATGATTTGAAATAACGCCTACACCTAGTCACTATGAATTCCGAATTATTTTTAATAAGTGAGTGAAAGATTGTCTTTCGATCATATGCATACTTACACAGAGTATAAAGAAAGCCGATAGTCATTTCTGAGATTCAAGACCCAAACGATCAAATCTCTTGGAGCCCATAATTATAGTATATAATGATAGGGGTTGAACTACACAGCAACGGTATCAAATATCAATTATATATTGTAACTGCAACATGGGTATTGAAACAAGCATATATCCAACGAAAAAAAAATTATTCATCTAATAATTGATGTGAATTAACGAAAAGTTTCCATTCATTTTGTTCTCTGCATCAACTGATAATGGATCTGAAAACAAAATCACAATTAATATCGAAAAATCAACATTTTGGTACAAATCTTTCATCAGTAGACTTTTGAAACAAATTCGTGAATCATCAATATTCCGGACCTTCCCGATAAAAATTCAGCGTAGCAAATGAAAAAAATTCAGTTTGTTATAAATCTCTGAAGCTAAGAAAATAAGTCTTATATGTTTCAACCTCATTCTTCATCAAATCAAGTAAAATTTTGAAACTCCTTATATTATGATACAAAAAGTAAAGGGTGTGATTCTATAAAGCCAATTTCCTATAACATTTCTAGGAGAAATCTCAAGTTATTATATCATAGGCTAACAGGTTGTTAGGATTTAATGATAAGAATGATCTGATGATTTATTTTCAATCTATTTTGTAGTGTACATCCCATTTTGGTTGAGACAGCCAGGCTTCTCGGTTGTTATTGAAGATAGAGCCTTGCGGTTTTTATGTTCCTGCCACACTTTTTGGTGAAACTCCAGATGGGCTATTCAGATTATGCCTAAATATTTCCGTTTATAAGACAGGACGATTTTAGAGAATTTATACTTTTTTTGGCCTATTCTATATCTACGAAGTTATCAAATCAAAATCAAATATATGATAAACTTTATATCTGAAACTATGTCAAACACAGAATTCTATGCAGAATAAAATAACAAATTCAACGACATAATAAAATAAAAATATAAAATTTAAGATTATCATATATCTCCAAAACCATACCCCAATTTTTTTCAGTGCGCCACTGTTTTCGGTGGAGAATTCTGTGGTGGACATAATTTTATCTCAACATTATGTCTAATAACTTTGTAGATATCGAAAGGGTTAAATAAGTATAAATTTTCGAAATCGCTATTACGAGAACGTGAAAACTGCGGAGCTCTATCTTCAATAACAGAGAAACCTGGATGTCTCAACCAAAATATCATGCAGTGGTTTGCATTGTACTTGTACTGATCATGATTAAAAGTGCATTGAAGATGACAAATTAGTTATAAAAATGCTCACATTGCTTATTTCAAAATAAACAAAATATCTTCTTCATATCTCAAGTTCTCTAAATGAAATTTCATTTTGATGAATCAATAATTCAGTGATACCTAAACTATAAGCAAATCTTATCTTCATCTAGTTATAAGTTGAAGTATCTCCTCAGAGAGAAGTTAGTAGAGCTCTTTTGCAATTGATTCGTTCATAATATTTAATGGTTCTTTTATATATTTCCTCTAACATTTGGAATATTGACAGATCCTCGTTTGAAAGTATCGTTTTGGAGTGTGGTTAAAAAGGGTGTCTGAAAAATTTACTTTTGTTGCATGTTTAAACTGTGCACATTCACGGTCGAATCAAGTAGAAATGAGCTAAAATAATACCATAACAAAGGAATATACATTGACTTACCAATAATCACAGTTATTGATTTTTGACATCCTCCCTCTTCTTCCTTTGGGCACAATGTCTGAGCCAGTCTTGCGAAAACATTTCAAATTCTTTATCGGTCGTCTTCCACTTTTTTTTCAGTACATCTACAAAAATTCAAATGACTACAGTGATTAGTTTTTCAAAGGTACAGTTAGAGCATCCATTAAAACATAAAAAATACAATTGAATATTGTTTGCTTTGTTAAAAAACTGTAGCCTACTTTATTATATTCAAAAAAATGAAATTAAAAAAATAGAACACAATGTGCTGACGGCAGCTGTTCGCCGGAGAACAGATAAGTGAGTTCGGATTTTATTTGGCTCAGAAATTGAAAATTCAAATTATAGAGGGCGCCACTCAATTTTATGAAAAGATATCTATAATATTCGGAAAATTGGGATACCAAATACCTACCTTCAAACAATACCTGAAATTATAGAATTAAACTTTCTTAGATATCTGGGTTGGACAAATAGAAGAATAAAACCATATCACATACAAGTACATATAATAAAACACCAAAATGGACAAGGCAAAAATATCATGAACCAGTTGAAATATCAAATCAGAGATATTTTAGGAGAATAAGTCTAAGAAATGATACATCATAAAAATACACATACATTCATATACCTGATGTTGTACCTAGGTTTCCCTAAAAGATTTCACGTCTTAAAATAACCAATATGAAATATGATATTTGTAGGGTAATAAACCTGTAAACTAGATCCGCTGTCGCATAGTACTATGTGAGAGCTTCACAGGAGCTCTAGAGGTTATATTATTCATCAACTATGTGTGACTATATATGATATATATGATTATGTCTTAAACAAAATTTAAAAACACTGAAAGTGTAAAAAAACCTGGTGTTATGGTCCTTGATCCTTTTCAATGGTCCATACTATGTAGCCTCTATTCAAGGTCCTTTGGTTGTAATGCAGGAAGACTCTGCGAAGATGAAGACGAAGACAGGAAGCAGCACAGGAAGATGACGAGAAGACAAGAAGAAGGCTCAACCTCCCCAGCTCAGCCAAGGGTCGATGGTGCAGCTCAGCTGGTCGCCAGCCTCTACCAGCTACTACTGTGGTCCTCATCTGGTTGTCTGTCGACTCTGGCCAAGATTTAAAAGCGACTCGGTGTTGGCCCTCGTGGGAATCTTGACCAGAGTCAAGAGTTGCCACAAGAGTCGTCGGTCGAATGCCAGGAGTCTGATGAGGCTAAGCTGTACCCTAACACCCTTCTGAGGAGTGAGGTAAAACTAGAAGATAGTCAAAACAGCAAACAGGACATCAGGACAAAAATGGCGGTGTTCCTACCGCATGGCAGTCTCCCGGTGGTCGGCACAAATCCCCATAAAAGGCTCAAAAAACCACAAATGATGGGTGCGACTTGAACTCGGCCCCAACGGCTCTTACACAAATTTCCCAAAAGGGTTAATTCCCGGTTAAACACACCGAAAGAAGAAAATCGAAACGAGTCAAGCGCACCTCATCATGGCCACACAGGAAAAAGCCTCGAGGAAAAAGCTGCTCGAGGATCTCCTAATTCCAAAATTTGACAAAAAAACTGCATATCCTGTATGAAATCAGCGCCATTTTTGAATTCCCAGCCACCCATTGGTCAGAACTAAGGTACCTACAAGAACTGGTGGAGCTACTCTTCAATTGTTTTCCGAACAAAAGTGTCGATCGTTAAGCACGGGAAGAATACTTTTTGAATCATTCAGGGATGGCGCCACCATCGACGGTAAAATAGATTTGTTTTGAATTCGCGAATTCGATTTGTGTCAAAAACTTTGAAAATTGATAATAGTCAATATTCATTGCCTTTTCGAATTTCGAGTTTTTGCATAACGCTGCTGTGGATACTGTTCGAGTTTTAGACCTTTTCTAGTTGTTCGTTTTGTGTTCTTTTAGTTATAGTTTTGTTGTTTTAATTTGTTGTGTTGGACCCAGTGGACCACGAATATGAAGTTTTGTATAGTTTGTGGACAATCAAAAACTGTTTCCCGTCATCTTTATGGTATCCCGAAGGTAATTTTTCCTAATATTTTTGTTGCTGGAGCGATACTTTACTTGAAAACTTTTTGTATTATTCACACAGGACGAAAGAGTTCGGAAAGAATGGATTCTCGCCCTTGGGAAATATTTGCCATCTAATGGTTGGGTATGTTCTGATCATTTCATGAAGGAATGCATTGGTGTACTACGGCTGAAAAAAGGATCGCTGCCATCAAAACATCTCTTACATTTGTTATTGGATCAAATAAATTATAATGTGGGTGCTTCATTTGATTGAAGATCCTTGAGTTTAGAATCTGTTGTATATTTTGATCTGAGCTATTTGAGACAATACAGACACATTAATGCTTCCTTTTGTCTACTTCTAAACATAGATTAGGTATGTACAACTAGAAAATGTCTGGAAGGTTTAGGAAATACTAGATGAACATTAGTTTTGTTTGCATAATTGGCCTAGGTATGCTAATATGATGAAAATGTAGGTCAGAACTGTGTACATAGATAATAATAATTTGGAATTGAGTTAGTTTATTAATCCTGAGTCTTTCAAGGATAGAATTCAGTTTTCAAAACTCTTTTTTTTCCATTAAACCTGTGAAAGCTGTTTCTTCACACTTTCAAGTAAAATAAAAAATAGACAAAATATTATTTTAATGTATTCAATGCAACATTTAGACTTACAATTTTAGTAACAAATATTAGGTACAAACTCCAATCTGAATCATAATGGAGAATAAACATTTTATATTTCTTATCAAGGTTTTCTACATCTCTGAATATAGTTGTGATTTTAACATTGTTAGTTAATAAAAATTAAAAGCTTATATTTGACTTCCTGAACTGAATGTTGAAACATTCTGTGCATCCATCCAAGAAGCTTCCACTAGTTCCACTTCCCAATTATATATTGCTCCTGAAATATCCAATGAAACTGACATTCCCCAATCACCACAACCTGAGCCTGAACCCGAGTATGAACAAGAAAATGAGAATGTTTTTTATGCACTCAATAATACTGATTTGTATTCCATTTCCCTTCCCTCTTCCTGGGGTTATCATAAAACAGAAAATGCAATAGTATTTTCGAAAATATTAATAGGAGATATTGTGTCCATTGAATGTCTTCTGCTGATAACAAAGCAAAGAATAAAGGCACAAGTCAAAAATAAATGGATTGATATCCTCAAAATAAAAACAATTGCTGATCTGGTAAAATTCATTTTACACATGGAGAACTCAATAATCTGTGATGGAAAAAGCAATTCTTGTGATATTTTTCTAGGTCACAAAAAGCTATTGTGTAAATCTTGTACCAGTTATAAATATTGTTTAAAAAAAAAGAGGATAGAAAATTCAAGTGCACTAACAAAAAAAATATACAAAACATTTGAGCTATATGAAAAAACAGAATAGGCATTTCAAAAATGTAATAACAAACTTAAGACAATAAAAAATTGATAAAATTAAGTTAGATTCATTCATTAAAAATCTTCCTTCTGCACAGCAAAAGATGATAATGGCATGTCATAGGGCATCTAAAACAAAAAATACTGGTAACAGATACACTTGGAATGGGTTTAAGAAATGAATTTTAATGAAAATCAAAAGTATCAGACTATAAAATCACATGAGAGATAATAATATATTATCACTGCCAGCACCAAGTACACTCTCAAGGTAAGTAAATTTGGAATTCAATAAAAACATATTTTTTAATGATTCATTAACAATACAAATTGAACCATGATAGTGATCTCTCAAAATTTTTGTTCACTACTTAATTGCTGTGATATTATTGATTGAATGTAGAAATTATAGCTATTATTTGAATCTTGGTATCCATATATATTTTTAACCAAATTGAAATGTTAAAAAATGTGCATTTATTCAGGTACATTAGGAGCATAGACGGCACTTTTGGCTTCAAGGATTAAGTATTTTCTATGATAAGAGAAAAAACACAACATTATGAGGAATGGCAGAGGCATGGCTTTTTACTCATTGATGAGTGCAAAATTACTGCCACCAAAAAATTTGATAAAAACAGAATGGATTCATTGGTTTTGTAGATCTTGGTGATCACACTCCAGAGAATCAAGAAAATACTTTGGGAGACCAAGCTCTGGTGGTCATGTTTCAGCCTTTTGCAGGCCACTTTTTACAGGCTCTAGGATGTTTCCTCACAAAGGGGAATATCAAAGGCGAAATCCAGGCTAAGTTGATACTTGAATATATTATATTATGTGAGATCTCTGGACTTCATATTGATGTGGTGACTAGTGATGGGGCTACTTGGAATAGAACAATGTGGACCCATCTTGGTATACAGAATCCATTGGAACCTTGGTGTGAACATCCAATGGATTCAAATCGGAAATTGAGAATGTGTTCAGACTTTCCACATCTCATAAAATGTCTCCGAATTAACCTGGAAAAGAAAAAGACATTTCAAGTAAAAACATTCAGAAAAAAAGTTCATGTAATAATCTGAATTTCAAAATATATTTCAGGTTCCTGAAGGTGCTGTGCAATATTCATATTTTGAGCAACTTCAGAAATATGAATCAAGGAAGGAATTCAGAATTTGACATGAATTGACTCCCAGTCACATTCATCCCAACTGTGGGGAAAAATGTGCACTAGATTGGCCTTCCAGGCATTTTTGCAACTTCTAGACTGACAATATTACTTATGTAATAATATAATGAGTTCATTTTCATAATACCTGTGGTAGTAATGTTAGCAGTGGAGAGATGATGAAGACACTTCTCAAAGTGGGAGAGCTGAAACCACAAAAAAAAATTGTATTTGATTTACAGTTGAGAGAAGGAATGCAGGAGGTTGAGGAGGAGTTATAAATCTATATTGTAATTGCTGTTTGACATTTCTAGGTATAGTTATGAACTGTTTATTGTACTTTACATATGTAAAAAATATTTTTGTCAAATTGTAATAATGTTTGGTGGTTTCTCGAGTTTTTGTGGGTTTTCCTCATGAATTATATGTGGAATAATGAAATTAGTACTATTGTTTTATTATTCTCCATATGAGCAAATGCACCATCATTTTTTCCCACAAAATAAATGGATTGTTCATCTATTTCTAGATTATTTCAGAAACATTTCAATTTAAAACAATTGTGTCCAGAACAGGATCATCATCTCCATAATAAAAAAGGGTAATTGGCATATTTTCAGAAAGATCCTCCAAAATAACTTTTTACAATGATTTGTATGCCTTCTGGCAACTTTCTTGAATTTTATTTGATAGTGTCCTGGACTGACTAATTGTAGGGCAAGGGAATATAATTCTGAAACTACTCACCTGGTCATCTATTGAAATTTTTTTCCAAAATTTGTAGCAGCCTGAACTCAACCTGAAAGCAGCTGCTTGTCACTTTCACTAGCACACGTTTTTGCAAGACGAAAACATCTAAAAACTCTTTTACCACATTTGTTGTGTCCTTTCCACGTTTGATTCGAATAAGATGATTTATAATTCAACATATTTTGTTGATTGAAATTATAAAATGGAAAGCTCTGTTCAGTGTTTACGTCTGACTGCCAGTCTGCCATTTTGTATAATAATAGAAGTCAGGTCAGCGTTGCCAGTGCCACATCTGAATTTGACAATTTTCTGATCGAATTTTTTGCATAAAACCACAGGACTCATACTACTAATGAATTATTATCAAGATACAAGATCAAATATAATGAGATTTTTTCAAAATAGTGATGTTTTTTATAATACCACCTTTACATAATCTTTCTTCCAAAAACAACCGGCAACATTGTAATTTACATCATTTTGAGGGCTACAATGGCGCCACTCGTGGCGATTTCAGAGAGTATTCTTCTCGATGTAAATACACAAAAATCAAGTGGTTTTGATGGACAGGTTTTGGGAACGGGCGGGGATAGGGAATCGCTTCACCATCTTGTAGACACCTTAGTCAGAACCATAAATGTTATCCCGTTTGACAGAACGAAGTCCAACGAAGATAATCCGAGAAGACTACCATTATTTTTCTTTCTTTTCTGCTACGGACACGAACATTTACGGCTAACCAACTTGAGACAAAAGATCGATGGCAGAAGATCGATGACAGAAGATTAATGACAGACCAAGCAATGACATCGACTCTCGAAAATAAATATAACCTATACGATTATATTCAGAAAAATAAACAAAAAACCCAATAACCCAATCAAGATCACTGTGGTGTCTATTTATTGTGTCATTCCTACATTCGATGTAAAGGGTTAAATGAAACAACTATTTCCTATTTGTCCACCCTCACTTTGTCACCGTCTGATATCAACTGCCACATTCATCAATGCTATCTTCAACGTGACTCAGTGAATGCGAATATCTTTATTCATTATATAATCCAATACACTACATCTCTCCCTTTTTTTATAAAGTATAATAATATAAAATAATATAATATAATATAATATAACAACTAAATTTGAACATATATAAATAGCCTAAATCATACATATATACTAATACTAAATTATGAATTTATCAGACATAATTCATGGAATTGTATCATTAGATCTATCTTCAGAAAACGTTTCTAATTCATTTGGTTTATACTACTTTCCATTCTCCTTCCATTTTTTTCAAATGAACCACGTTTCGGCGATATTGCTGTCCAGTTTCATCATTCTCTACCTCTACATCACTGCCGTTTTTTCCGATCACCGTGTGTGGTATGGGGTTGAAATTCGATGTTAATTTATTTTGTTTGATCATATTCTTTATGTAAACTTTATCGCCTAAATCTAAAGAGCTTTGATGTGCTCTTCCTTTTCTATCGCTATATTCCTTTCCACTCGATTTCTTCTGCATGTCATAATCTCTGAATTCCTCATCAGTTATTTTGTTCTCTAAATCCCTTACTGTTGGGATTTTATACCGAAACTGTCTACGAAAAATAATTCGGCAGGTGTTTTACCGGTTGTGGAATGTGGCGTAGCATTGTACATCATGATATAGTTCAGTAAATCTTGTTTACAATCGGTTTCAATTGACCGGCTGTTAAGTCGCTTTACAATGTCCCTATTTTGACGCTCAACTTCTCCATTCTGCTGAGGCCAATAGGGGATAGTGTTGAACAACTTAATGCCCGATTCTTTACAAAAATCTTTCATTTCTGTACCACTGAACTGTTTACCGTTGTCAGCTGTAATAGATACTGGGTATCCCAAACGTGAAAATATTTCTTGGAGTGCTTTTATGGTGTTACTGGCAGTCGTTGTTGTCATAATTTTTATCTCTTTACATCGACTGAAATAGTCGATTACAACCAAGAGATGATGTCCACTTGTTGAGGGACCTAAAAAATCCATCGCTACATCTATCCAGGCTTCGGTTGGTAACTGACGTCGTTTCATTGGATGCGGCGGATTTGGTGCTGTGACCTTTGCAGCTTCGCACCAATTTTTCCGCGTCTGAGTCTATTTTGGGCCACCATACTTAAGTACGTAGCCTATTTTTCATCGCTACGATACCCGGATGACCTTCATGGGCTGCTTGTAATACGTTCTGTCTGAGGGTTGTTGGAATCACAATTTTATTACTTCTCAGAAGGAAGTCTTCATAAAAACATAACTCCGTTTCAAATGCTTGAAATTTGTTTATAGAGTCGTCCTTCTCGTTGTGCGACAGCCATTTTTTCACTTCCAATATTTCCAAATCAGTTTTTGAATGTTTCATAATGTCTGATAATGAAACAGCTACGGGTCGCGAATGTTCGACGATCTGTCGGATGTGTTCTTCCCCGTCGAAAGTGGCGCATTTGATATTACTGACACAAAGTCTTGATAGAGGGTCTGCTATATTAGTCTTGCCTGGGCGATAGACAACTTTAAAATTATAGGACTGCAATCGCAGTACCCATCTTTCTATTCTGGCACATGGTTTCGACTTGGGGCCAAAGGTTACTTCCAGTGGCTTATGATCGGTAACTAGTTCAAATCCTACTTTGCCATATAAATAAATGTGAAAATGTTCCATCGCCCAGACAAGAGCTAAAGCTTCTTTTTCTGTCTGGCAATATCGCTTTTCGCAGTCTGACAGACTTTTATTTCCATACGCTATTACTCGTGGACCTTCCGAGTCGTACTGTATTAAAACTGCTCCAAGCGCTACAGGGCTGGCGTCTGCTATGACCCGTGTTCTCTCTTAAGGGTCGTAGTAGCCTAGGGTTTCGATGCTGCTCAAAGATCCTTTCAATTTATGAAATGCTACATTAGTAGGAGGTGCGTTAGGTTGGAGTACCCCCTCCACTCCACTTTTCCATTTCAAGTGCGTCAGTATGGACCATCCCCACTCCTCGTCGATTCAGACCATCGACCAATCAGAGGCCAGCTAAGCCCCGCCCCCTTTTATTGGCGGGAAATTCAAATCATGTTGTTATTAGGTTCGGGCCCCTTGGACTTTGGTCCACCCCTTCGTGCCCACTCGGACCTCTTCGGGCACCATCGGACACCACTACATCCACTAGGGCCCCTCATGCTATGTCATCCTTTGACCCGTAGTGCTTTGCGAATACATGACGTCATATATTATTCAAAAAAGTCAGTACAATCGAGATTCGAACCCACACCGATATAAACGCTTTCGTCCACGCAGCAACAGCAGGATATTTACATTTCTAATTACGACGCTATGTGGAACGCAGTTTGACGGAATCCTGTCTACCCACTAAGCCTTTAGCGTCTCACCGTCCGATCAATAAGATGCCCACATTTACATGACTCATTGAAGCGAATATATGGTTGTGACGGACTGTGGTACATTGATGTCACGTGATATATGACGAACGTAGGTCATTGGATATTTTCATGTGTCCTTTCCCTCAGGAAACGAACATAGACTATTATATCGAACGATTTTCCGAAACAGATATTGTTATTTTAGGATTTCACTTTCAGCGTAGAGAAAATATGTCGACGTCTGCTGCTTTCGTTGAAGGTGGACTCACGTTCTGATGAGAAGCAATCTATAATTACATCAGAAAGAGAACGACGCGTCAGGGATAAGACCGAATAAGCAATCGAATTAATTACGTTTTGGTTTCGAGTACGAAAACAATGTGTGACAATCAGAGATAGCGATAACCGCTCGTATTCAATACCTTCAGGCAATTATCGTTACAGTGTTGCCTTATGTTGCAAAGTATCCAATATTATAGTGTGATGCCTATGTTGCCATTTATAAATGCATCACCTTCGTTCCAGAGATACGCTTCAATATGATTGTTATAAAAAATATGTAATGTACAGATTATAGGTAATATACTTCAAAAAAACGTCGAATCATGTATCCGTTACACATCTTTGACGCATTACAAAGCAGTCGAATATTTCTCACCACATTTCCTCTATTGAATACAGGTGGAAGCTTTATGCTCCAAACATTCTTCCTTCATTCCATTCGTCAGCAGATGATAGTAGTCACAAGAAACCATCAGTGAACCCCCACTCCTTCTTCCTATAATACCACAGGTGAATTTTTTTCTGAGGTTGGTATAACATTTTGAATATAGTCTGAGTTATAGAACAGACCTTTCATTCTGTCACAATCAGTTGTCGAGAGCGAATACCTTTTTGAATTATGGAAAAAATCAAGTTCTTCTATGGTGCGACAGCAGTGAACATAATCAAACAATTACATGTCAATGACGAGTTCAAGATATTAATCGAACAATGGTATCATGATCAAAAGATATCATGCTATATACTATATATCGACGAGAAGCCAACATCTTTTGCTTTGATATCAAGAATGGACTTTGATCCATTGAAGCAACATAGCAATCCAAAAACACTCAATTTAATCTATACGTTGAAGGAACATCGAAGAAAAGGATATGCTGCAAAATTAGTCTTACATATCAAAAAAATTATTCAATTTTCTACTTTTTCATCCAATACCGCATCAGAAACATTGTTTATGAAATGTGAATGTATTAATCATGGGGAAATGAATGGCTGTGTAATGTTTAGATTTCCATAATAAATATATAAAAGTTTTCACGTTTATCATTTACCTTCATCATCCGTATATTCCAATGGAGGATTCATTTGTGGAAGGTATGTCTCGAATCTGTATTTAGTAATGCTTCCATCAGCCATTCACATCTTCATCCTCTGTTTTCAATGACATGATCTGAAACTGTAGAGGAATGTGAGACAAATAATGTCTCAGTATGTGTACAAACGAGTCTATGAATGTTTCACTCCCGGATGAATGATAAATGAGAGAGACTCTGTTTACTATAAATGAATGTATAATAGAATGAGAAAATATCAAAAAATATTATTATAAAGACAGTTGAATTCATACGTGACTCAAATATCACATTGAGAACTTGTAGATACACGAGAAATACGGATGTCATATTTACATATATAAAGCAAAACATCAGAGTAGCCTCAAGCAACACCTTTTGAATTCATAAAAGATCTATATTTCTATGCAAAGTTAGAAGGAACACGAAAAAGAAGAAATAGCAAAATCGCAAGCTTCAGCTAGAGGGGTCACCTCGAAGAAACCAGTAGAACCGGCTTCTACCCGAAAAATAAGAGAAATTGGGTTCTGTCCCAGAAAAAGCAGACAAGAGTAGGAAACGAGAATTCGTTGACCACAAGTGTGTCAAATGTCAAAGTCATTGACAAAATGATAGTCATTGAAGATGATTTCGATTTGATATTATGTGAATCATTTAGGTACATATAGGTATTATAATAATTAGTGTATATCCGTGGTAGATATACACAACATAGTAGGTAATCATTACAAAATTTTATATTCAAACGAGAAATCCCAGAAAAGTTTCAGTATAGAGAATTATATAGTAGAATGAGAAATATCGAGGATATTATTATAAAATACCATTGAGTTCCCAATCTTTGAAGCCATAGAAGGAGCATTGATTCCATCATCAGTTCAAACCAGTGAAATACTGAAGAGCTGCAGTGCCACTGAAGTATACAAACTCATTGAAGTAAAACAAGAATCAGCAAGGTGGTTCCTATCAGATGAAATCTTCTGGATTTGTTTCCATATAATAATGGAGATGAAAAACCTTTCATCAGCGTAGTGGTTGACAATGATCAACAAGGTGGTTCCTACCATGGACCAAAAACTTTTATCTTTGTGTGACATCCTACACCACATAGAGTGTCAGAATAAACTTGAAAAAGTAAAATGAAAATTATAGAAATAAACAAATAAACGAAGCGGTACCTACAAAGAAATAGCATTCTGAAAATGAGGGAGCAAATGAAAAATGGTTCGAACTCAAAGATAACAACAAACATTGTATAAATCAATAAAACGTGTCATTTTCGGTGAATGATGTACCAACAAGGTCGAAAACCGAAGTGAAATTCGTTCAGTGCAAAATTGACATTGACATACGATTGATTTTGATATGTGAGTAAATTTAACAAAAATTCACGAAATTAGAGTATTAAAAATATGTGGAGAGTATATAGGATGAATTGAGAATAGAAAATGTTTTTTTTTCATTGTGCAACGCAAATGCGTGTCGGAGAATGAATAAGAGAGACTCTGCTATGGAGAATTATATAATAGAATGAGAAATATCGAGGATATTATTATAAAAGACCATTGAGTTCCCAATCTTTGAAGCCATAGAAGGAGCATTGATTCCATCATCAGTTCAAACCAGTGAAATACTGAAGAGCTGCAGTGCCACTGAAGTATACAAAAAAGTAGTTAATCACAACAACAACAGCGTGTATAATACAAAATATTTATGATACTCAAATTGAGACACATGGTTCAGTGAGCGTACAACAATTATATTTTCGAATAGTTCAAGTGAAAAATCCTCCACAGATATTGAAACCTGTCTTGGATTTATCTCTTTTCATATCTTCCACTGAAACCCCCAATGTTTCAATCTCAGTTGAATTACGAGGTTCACTTGAAAATTTGAAAATATAATTACATAATAATGTGCATTTATATTAAAACGAGAATTCTCAGGAAAATTTCGAACCATTAATGAAATAAGCCTCAAAGTTCGGAGATAATAAAGAAAGAGAATAAAAACGTGATCAATTTATCTGAGGTCGTTATAAACTACCAATCAGATAATGCATATTGTTTGATTACCAGCCTGACGATATCATCCATCAGACAGCTGGATGAGAGCATGTTCAATGAAAACAGAGCACCCTAAACTTGTGTTTTGATCAGGAGAAAATTCGCATATATATGTGGAGGAACAGATAGAGATCAATCAAGATCCGTCTGAAGGCAAACAAGAAGGGTTTCACTGAAAACGAAAGGCGCCGAAACCGCTAAATTGCCCGTGGAAAAATGGTGATATTCTCTGTATGACACAGCGACTAAACGTAACCAGTTCATCTGAGAACGTTATAAAGTACCAATCACATGCCAGAACAAAATAACTATCTATTTATTGAAATATATAAAAATTATTTATGACAGGTTTTGATAAAAAGGTGTTTGAAAAATTCGGAAAATGAAAAAGATTCATCAAATTCTGTACACCTCGAGGTACATCTTGAATTTTCGGTGATAATAAAGGAAGAGGATAATATCGTAATCAGTTCATCTGAGGTCGTTATAAAGTACCAATTGACCTGAATATCTAACTGGTAGAGCTAAAACCCCTGAAAATGAATGGAGATCGCCTATGTAATAACGTTTATCCATAAATGAATATATTGTACTTTCAGCTCCCGTAAAGAAAACTCAAACAAATATGAAATTGTTAAAAGGAACTTCGTGACAGAGTCTTACTCGTGTTGGGATATGAAGGTTTCGAAAATTTGACAAACGTTTCATTTATCCCTAAATAGTGATATTCAAATGGTACGTCCAGTGTTTCGAGGAGGAGCTACAGAAGAGGAAAGAGGTTGTCCACACCGTCACCCTTCCAGAAATCGACGTCATCAATAGTTGCACCCATGAGTTTTTGGTTTTGTTCTCCGGTGAAATTATGATCATATTCTGAGCTGTCACAGATTTTATCGGCCGAACGTGCATAAAACTATTGTAGGGTTTATAGTTAGGAATTAAAAATTAGGGTTGTGTACTTGAGTAGCAACATTTTAACAAAAATGTCACCAGGGTTGCATAATAACACCAATGATGGTGACACCGGTTACCACAAAGATCTCTACAAGTGTGTGGTTAAAATATGCGTACGTACCAGGAAAAAAATACAACCTATTCAATGAAATATTTAAAAATTATTCATGACAGACTTTGAGGAGTTTGAAAAATGAGAAAGATTTATTTGATTCTGTATACTATCTATCGACGAAATTCTTTATCACTATGTCAAATTGACACTGAAGAAACTGGGAAAACACCAAACCGGTGGGCACATTTCATCCCGAGAAGATCTTATTGAAAAACAAGAAGCAAACACAGTAAAGAAGCATCAAACTTTATACCGCGAAGGTGCTGATGACTGAAAATGAAATCGAAAAGAACAGGAAGGTCCAACAAAGAAACCAAAGACGTCGAAACCTCTTGCATACAGGCCAATCAAGAGGACTACATATAAATCTTAGTGTAACTAAGAAAACCAAGGGGTGAAATCTTCTGTTGTGAAACTGTAATCACTTTAATGATTACGTTGAACGAACAATCAAAAATTGCTCTAAGTTTGAGATTCGTATGAGAATTATTATTGAATTACGTTTTCTGAGGCATTAAATTTACTATTTTATAAAAACTAGTAAAAATATCATCAAGATACCTGAGAAGGAAAAACACTCCACCCCAAAAATTTGGAAAATGACCAGAAAGAAATCTTCAAATACGTCGTGGATAATCCAGACGAGATCGTCTGCATCAAAGCCAAGGTAGGTTGCGGCAAATCATTCACGATAAAAACTATAGAGCACCAGCAAGGAAGGTCCAACGAAGAAACCAAAGACGTCGAAACCCCTTGCATACAGGCCAATCAAGAGGACTACATATAAATCTTAGTGTAACTAAGAAAACCAAGGGGTAAAACCTTCTGTGGTGAAACTGTAAGTGAAAATATCATCAAGATACCTGAGGAGGAAAAACACTCACCCCAAAAATTTGGGAAACGACCAGAAAGAAATTTTCAAATACGTCATGGATAATCCAGACGAGATCGTCTGCATCAAAGCCGGGGGTAGGTTGCGGCAAAGCATTTACGCTAAAAACTATAGAGCAGCAACAAGGAAGGTCTTACGAAGAAACCAAAGACGTCGAAACCTCTTGCATACAGTCCAGCCAAGAGAACCACACATCAAAGCCAATCACGGTAAGTATTATGTGGAACAAACAAGGAAGGTGGTCTTACGAAGAAACCAAAGACGTCGAAACCTCTTGCATACAGGCCAATCAAGAGGACCACACATCGAAGCCAATCACGGTAAGTATTATGTGTAACAAACAAGGAAGGTGGTCTTACGAAGAAACCAAAGACGTCGAAACCTCTTGCATACAGGCCAATCAAGAGGACCACACATCAAAGCCAATCACGGTAAGTATTATGTGTAACAAACAAGGAAGGTGGTCTTACGAAGAAACCGAAGACGCCGAAACTCCAAAATTTATGTTGGACAAAACTACTACCTATCCATTGAAATATATAAAAATTATTCATGACAGACTTTGATAAAAAGGGAGTTTGGAAAATGAGAAAGATTTATCTGATTCTGTACACATACCTTTGAATGAGTTGCACACTGTTGAAGTCAAAACGAATTCGACTCATCATATAACTTCAAACAAAGTATCTGATGATTGATCTTGAGGTTCTCAGCAGAAGCATTCTGAAAATTTCGATAGAGTTGTTTATAAATAATAATATAAAATTTATTATTATCCTTATTATTATATATTAGGCTCACGAAAAAACGAAATTTTGAATGATTTTACTTCGAGTTTCACATTTGTTTCGAAATTTCAAAAGGTAATCTAGTTAAATTCATTAACAATACATATTTCACTACTTGAATTCACAAAATTTGTCACAGAATTAGAATAAATATATTATTTCTTGACTCCTGACAATTTTTTTTTCAACGTTCTGTAAAATACATTTTACTCAGCTGACGGAACAATATCTAACTTGTCTCACATCTATTGCGACGTATTGCGACACAATTGCATCTCTCATCTGAAGGTCACACTCTGAGATGACAATGGCTCTTTGTTCGATTCAATATATCAATGCAGAACGATAAAAATCAAAATATGTGTCTCTTTCCATATATATTTCAAGGCTAAATGATTATAAATAGATGAATAGTACGGTTTCTTATGGTGAATTGAAACAAATATCATCAAAGTCGGGGCCTTTTCGATCGGAGTCAATCTCTTCTTGATTTATGAAATCTGTTATCGAACTTGCGGCTCGCGATGGACTTTGGACTATTAATTGACTATAAATATCGGTGCACCTGCGATTCCAGCCATTATCTATCGTGTTTTCGATAAGTTGTGCTCTTGATTAATGCTATCGATTTTTTGATTTCGAATTAATTACGTTGCTTACATCTCACCCACACATTCTTTCATTTTTGCCTATATAGTCTCTGTTTCGAAACCTCAATCTCATAGTTTATTCAGACAGTTACGCTTACGCTTGTGTGTGCTCAGCTCGTATTTTGAAAATATTTTGAAAATTGTTCGATTTTTGAGAATTTTTGATTTTTGAAACTTTTGAGTGAAAATGGAGAAGTTCCTGATTGTCAAGGACGTCGTCAGGAAGAATCGTCGTTTTGGCGTACAGGCTCGTACTTTGGAGTTCAACATCAAGCCTATACCAGAGGCTCAAGAACCTGTGGGATGGGTAAGAGATGCAGTAACTCAAATTGTGTTGAAGGGGACAGAGGGTTTGGAGCCGACCGATAAGGTGGGCTTCACCTTCTGTTCCAAAGATTTCACTAGGGGTCCGGGGTGGGTTGCATTCAAAAACGCTGCGGATGTTTCGATGGACGAGCTGTGGGACTTAATTTCGGCGATATACCAGTCAAACTCTTGCGGCTTGAACACCGAGACCTTCTGTCTCGGTGTTACAGCTGTAAGATTGCCGGCCGGAAAAGGTGGACCCAGAGGACACTGTTACAATTCTTTCGACGAAGAATGCAGCAAGAGGAAGGGGATTATCTGTATTAAAAACACAGACAATCTCTGCCTTCCTCGAGCACTTGTCGTGGCTCGGGCATATGCCGATAAAGACCCCAAATATGTCAATGTACGGCAGAACGCCAGGAAATTGCAAACCGAAAGGGCTCTGCAACTGTTGGCCGATGCCGGGGTTTTTGTACCTTCAACTGGTTGTAGCATTCCCGAGCTACAGCAATTTCAACGACATCTCTCTTCTTATAAAATAACGGTTTACCACTATGGGAACAAGGGTCGTAATGTTATTTTCAATGGTGATGGTGTTGGTCCCTCACTGAACTTATTGTTTAATGAGGGTCATTTCAATGTCATCACATCCCTTACTGCTGCTTTCTGTTGCAGTTATTACTGTGAGGAATGTCATGTCCCCTACGATCATAAGGAAAACCATCGATGTGGTGGTACTTGTTTTTCGTGCCAGGCTTCACCGTCCTGTCCTAATGATCAAGTGAAAATCCCTTGTGAGTTTTGCAAAAGGTCTTTCCGTGGTCAAGTGTGTTTTGATAATCATATTCGGGATGAGATTTGTGAAAAAATTAGAAGATGTGAGGAATGTTTCAAGATTGTTCCAACTAAGCGTTCTCACACCTGTGGCGAGATCTTCTGCAAAATTTGCAACAAATATTGTCCGGCCGACCACCTCTGTTATATTCAACCCGATACAAAGGCACCTCGAACGGCCAATCTCTTGTTTATCTTCTATGACCTAGAGACTCGTCAGGAGAGCGTACAGTCAGATGGCTCGCTTCTTCATGAACCCAATTTATGTGTTTTTCGGCAATGCTGTGATGTTTGCATCGAAACCGAACATCAAATTTGTAAAAAATGCGGTGTTCGACTTCAAATACTTAAATGCAATGACCCCATTTCACCGTTTGTTCGTCATGTGCTGGTAATGAGGAAAAAATTCAAGAATATCGTTGTACTTGCTCACAACGGTGGAGGGTTTGACCACCAATTTATTTTGAATTATTTTTTGACCCAGACTAACCTAACACCCGATCTCATTATGCGTGGTACTAAGCTTATATCGATGACCGTTGGAAATGTGACATTTCTTGATTCTCTCAATTATTTTCCCATGGCTTTGGCAAAACTTCCCAAATCCTTTGGCTTCACTGAGCTGAAGAAAGGATACTTTCCCCACCTCTTCAATAAGGTGGAAAATCAAAATTATGTTGGGTCAATTCCATCTATTGAGTTCTATTCCCCAGACATGCTAGCTTCAGAGGCTCGTTCTTCCCTCATGAAATGGCACTCTGAAAGAGTCGCTGAAAATTATGTTTTCGATTTTTCACGAGAAATCATAGATTATTGTATTTCGGATGTTGATATCCTGACCAAAGCCTGTTTGAAATTTCGTCAGCTCATGTTGACCGAAACGAATGTATGTCCATTCACGGAAGCCTCGACTATAGCCTCAACATGCAACAAAGTATATCGTAGAAACTTCCTCAAACCAAATACCATTGGCATCATTCCAAAGGGTGGTTATAGACATCACGATAATCAGTCTGTGATAGCCACCCAATGGTTGCTCTGGGAGGAGAAGCAGCGAAATATTAAAATTCAACAAGCATGTCGTTCTTCTGAGGCACTGATTGGTAATTTCAAAGTTGATGGCTGGTGTTCTGAAACGAGGCAGGTTTTCGAGTTTCAGGGGTGTTTTTATCACGGTTGTCCAAGATGTTTTGAGCATCAGAGAGATACTCCTATCCAAAATTGTCCTAATGAAACTATGGAATTTCGCTATGACACTACCATTGCTAAGATCAATAAGCTCAAATCCTTGGGCTATGAGGTCATTGAAAAGTGGGAATGTGATTTTCGCCAAGAACTTTCTGAGGAAATTCAAACATTCACCGAAAATCACCCTCTCATGAAAAACCTCCCCCTTGACCCACGAGATGCTTTCTATGGGGGCCGCACGGGAAATATCGTCAAATATTAGTAGTTAAACAACAGGGCTAGTACCATAGGTATAGGAAAAACCATGTGTTAGAGAGAGAACATGGGGATATCCATGTGTTAGAGAGAGAAGGTATCAAATATGATGCGTTAGAGAGAGAGAGTACTAGAGGGAGATGGCACGTGATTTGATGTGTCAGACACAGATAATGTCGGAACTCGAATATGATGGAAAATGACGTAATCAACGTCAGCGCTTGCTGAATCTGATTAATTAAAAAAAGTATAATCAGACTGGGAATAGAACCGTGGACCTGTCGTTTTTGGATCGCGCATCTTGTGCACTACGCCACCGTTCCCACAAGTATTTGCATTGATGTTATTGATAGGAGTGCGTACATTGTGATCAACAAATGAGCACTTATGTCTCAGTTTCGATACAAAATCCATGTCTATGGTTGTAGAAGTATATGAACAAGAATCGACTCAATAATATACATATTTTCTACATGCTTTCAGAAATGATAAACAATAAAAGTTAACCGACGTAGATTCTGCTCTGCCATCGAATGAATAACGGTCCACGGTCTAGTTTTGTTGGTAAACGTATTCTATTCAGTGGAAGCTTATAATTATTATAACATGGGATCATTTTGCTTTCATAGGAAACTACTAGAATGAGATTATAAACATAGAATAAAAACTAAGCAGAAAATTATATGAACAATGAGGAGATTCCTTATTCAGCTTTTAGACGATATATATCTCTGAAGGTAGGGTCAAGGCCGGGATGCGTAACTGTATCGCGCTCGCTGACCGCTGTGAAATAAGATAGATAGATAGGTATATATACGGGGGCGCATGAACATTTTCAGCGTTAGCAATCATAGTTTCTGAGGCTGTGAAGAAATATCATTGATAGATATCTGTGTAGAGTGTTCGAAAAATGCAAGTGTATACGAGTACATATACAGGGGCATTGAAAAAATTATTCACAAATGACGTATTAACAAAGCTATAAGAACATGAACTATGGTGATTTAATCATCAGTATCACAATGACTTCAGACGAGTACAGAAGGAAACTAGAAGAATTCGGTGAACGTGTCGGTCAGCTGAGTAGAGATATAACTTTCTACGAAGAAAAAAACAGAGTATTGAAGCATTTGGAGAATCTGAGTTTGTGGGATAAAGTTTTCAGTTGCCAGAGCAGAAGACCATCACCAGAAGTACCTGTATCAAATATAGATAACAACTCTGAAGATGTCACGACTATCACTAATCATTCTGACAGCCGTTTTGAATAATGTATTCTATACAAACGTACCCACTGATATCAGAATTCCAAAGATATGCTTCGATGATACAAGAAAAAACTGCAGTCAATCATCATGGGCAATAATGAAACATAAGGTTTTGAATGACGGACGACTACCGGTGTTTTACAAGGAGATACCAGAAGAAAATAACTCATTCTACAAAATGAAATTCTTATTCGAAGATGGAACTCAAGAGGAAAGAGAATGGCAAGCTACACCTTTCAAGAAGACAACAGATGCAAACATACAGAATGAAATTTATAAAATGTTTTCAATACTATATTTAATATTAGCAACTATAATCATTTCAATAATTAATTTTTTCATTAAAACTATGAAAAAGTATAGATCATCTTGTAGTACATGAGAAAATAAACAATTAAACAGATATACGTGGTGTTTTAATAAAACTCAATAATTAGAATAATAATATATTTATTGAAAAAACAAAAATTTACAATATTTTTCTACTTGGGTAATACAACATATGTAAACCATTGGTGTAATTGATCAACATTTCGTTGGGTGCACATGAATTTTTCATTGGCGTGGTTAGGACAATACGTAATGGTGGGCTGGAAGTTTTCCGTAGTCAACGATGAGTCATCATACAGCGTCACATCGTAAATGGTTGGATACACTGCAAGCTCAGCACACTTTGTTTTCAAAAAGTCAGCCTTCTGATTTCCTCTAACATAAATGCACCCAACTGAATGTAGTAGATATTTCTCCAAAATGGCATTCATTTCACTATAGTCAATATCTCCAGAATGATATGATATTCCATGAACATATTTTTCCAAGTATTGTGTAGTTTTTTTATCTTTTCCGCTCACATCAGTATAAGGTGTAGGAGGCTTGAACAAAAAGTTGGATCTTTGACGACCAATCTGAATAGTCAATTCTTTTGGATGGAAGACGCCATCGAGCGTGAAACCTTGAATGTCAACGAATGCGATTCTCATGATGGTCAACGGTGAAATGGCGAGCACGAACGGTACTCGGCCACTTATATTATACTTTTCACAACCTCCGTCAGAGGGAAGTACTCTAGCAGACAATCGTGCACGATGATGCAATAGGCCTTAGTATCAGCAGGAAATCCTTTAGTAGACTCAATCTCCAGCTTAATATCCACTGTCGATGATTTCATGCTATCTTCCTGCTTCGAGCAATCAATCACGAATAATGTATGATCTTTGAATGCTGAGTAGTCCAAAATTGGATGAACTTGTGTGGAATGTGTATAGCTCGAGTAGAAACTGGTATAGTTGTAGTAAGCAGTGACATAATCGTTTCTATCGAAATCCAACTGCATCCTTTCGTTTGGCCAATATTCTCCATTCAATGATAGTCTGATGCTAGATATGTTAATGTTATCAAAGGTGGTGACATCACTGTCGAGTTTATTGCGTATATTCTTTTGGAAACAAACGATGACGTAACGTGGGCGTTCCACTGCGGCGCTGGTTTTAACTGCCCAAATTTCATTCTTTGCACTTTTTGTGAGCGCAGGTAATTCGCTGAGACTCCATTTTCTGAATGGAATCATTATTGGTATATCGTTCTTGATAGGTTGCATCAATTGTAGTTTGATTTCATCGTTGGGAAATATATGCTTGACCTTCAGTATCATACTATCTATCAAAACTTTGACTTTCGTAGCAGTCGTTACACCAGCATTGGTAAGTTCCTTGACAATTACGCTATCTTTATCGTCACGTGCTCGAACTAGACGAATTGTTTGTCTTCCGTAGACAATTGAAGTGTAGTCATTGAATACGTTGAAAATGTGCTTGAGAGGTATCAACAAACTGAACGACTTATCCACAGCATTCAGGAACGGTTTTTCGGGGTACGTCCATCCAGCCGTCGCCAAATGTTTAGAGTCCTCAGGTTTACAGCAGAGGAATCCTCGTACAGTACTAATAATTCCAGGATCTCTAATCACTTCTATCTCTCTGGCACTTTGCACATAAGTGCACGAATCGAAAAGAAACGCTCCACAATTGGGAGCCAATGACACGTTACCAGCTCCGTCAATATCTAATTTTCCTTTGATTTCCAACAAAGATTCATGCATTGCGAAAAATGCATCTGCTTGATTCACATTAATCTCCACCATATCATTGTTATCGAATGATTTCACGTACGGGATGTAGGATCGATACTCTTCCTTCCGGATAGTTTCATCATATTGAGGTCGACGGTAAATATCGAAAATTGGGTTCATCCTTATTTGATTGAACGATGCTGCAGATGTTGTCGGTGATTGCTCAGAATGAACGTACTTGCGTTTTACCATCTCTAACTTTTAATCCAACAGATCGGAGAAAAATTATATTTTTTGGGGAGAGCTGGTCACGTCGCTTGGAAGAACTCGATGATACTGATAGGTTTGAGGTGGGTGGCACCCTTTTATGCTGAATTACCAAACCCATTCAACGTTCTTTCAAGTCCAAGTGCAAAGTACTTTTCTCTCCTCGAAAATTCACAGGTCCGAGATCTTGATCCAATACTCTAACACTGATGTTGGTGATCTCTGTCAAGTTACTTCTCACAGGTAAATAGATGGGGGTATTGGGACGTTCGTTGATTGCGTATCCAGGATCGACTGTAATGGGAAAGCTCAATATAGTATGGGCCGGTCTGTTCCCGTAGAAGGCTCCTTCGGTAATGTTGCAATCGAAATGTAAGCTGGATACTTTGAGAATATTCACTGGTCGATCTGAAGAGTGCACTATACCAGGCTCCAAGATCCTTTTCGAAAATCCTAATAATTCTCCAAAACTATTATCGTTTTCGAAACTGATGGCGTGCAATCGACTATAGATTTCACACTCTAAGGTGTTATTGTTTGGTTTCAATGAGAAATCTGTATTATTCAAATGCTCTTGAATATAACTTTCAATGTTCTCAATCTCATAACAACCTGTTGGCAGCTTGATTTCCTTCAATATTGAACGATTATTATTTTCGTAGTAGTAAAATTTTTCACCGTCGATGTTTGGTATGGAATGGTAAGTGTGAAAGCCTAGTACAGCTATGTGATAACTTTTCCTAGGATGTAGTATGATCGGTGTGGAAGGGGTGAAAGAGAACTCGTTGGTAGTACTAGTCAGCGTGAGCAGCTGAGACATGACTGATGGCATTACCAGTGGTACAGGAATATTTATAATAAAACCATCATCGATGTAACCTCATATTATTTATTAATAGATTACGGCCCCTCTACATTTCAAAAAATAATTACAACCGTGACAATCGTACTGTGAACTGACAGGGCCATCCACATGTGTTTGAGCATCTGGCCTATTATAATGAATGTAACATGGTAGACGAATTCTCAAATCGAAATTACACTGATAATCGTTTGGTAATTTATGCCAAACATTCAACAGCTCCCATGGTCTAGCATGTTGTATCAAATATTTGATTGGAAATTCTTTCAATTCATCTTCGGAAAAGTCTTGCAACCTCTTCTCACTATGTAGAAATGCTAAAACGGCTTCCATTATTGTACAAAAACTTCAAGCAGAGATGTCCACAGTTGAACTGATTATAGTTTTGAAACTGGTCGTTATTGTAGTATAGTTTGATTTTACCTAGATATCGGACAAGTTCTTTCGGTGGTTTCAGACATCCAAATGAATCAAAATATTCAACGACATCATTTATCTTTCTATAAGCTACCCAATGAGTGCCTTGATTCTTCGACACATCTAAATTTAGAATTGCAGTTTCACGTTGACGAGGACCACTGCTTGGCAAATTGTCTCGCATGAAAACACCTCGAAAATATGGTATCTTCAAGCATTTCACATACTCTAACAACTCGGTATCGTACAACGGTCTATTGGGTAGCTTCATTGGGAGTTTTTTTGTTTTTTTAAATATAAACCAAAGCCTCCTTTGGCGTTTTTACGCAAGTACAGTCCTTTACCAATAGCTTCCATGGCTTTATTGTGTCGATGATCTTCTTCTAATTTCTTTTTCGCATTCTTTGCATCGATAATTGTCTTCGCTATCGCACCACTTCCCCCTGCAATGCTACCGAGAGCACCAAGGGCTGCAAAAATTGGTAATAGTGGTAGAATACCTCCAGATTTCGCATCGAAAGGTATGATGCGTGGTATTCTAATTTTCTTTTTTCCACCAGCTTGCTTGATGACAAGTCTAGCAGCTTTCAGAGCAATCGAAGCAGTCTTCTTCAGATTGGTCGGGGGATTCTTCTTCAAAGATTTTCCAATTTTACCCACAATGTGTCTTTGGAATGAGCATCCCATACCAAGCTTACGCTTCGCTTTCATTCCGGAAGTAACTAATAAGGCTGCAGCACGCTCACCAAACTTGGCGTCTGCTGATTTCACTCGTTGCCAAGCAGCGTCTTCCAATACTGAATCGGCTTTGTGACGATCTTCCAGAGACTTGTGCTGCGAGTATGCAATGTCGTGTTGTTTGCATGCAGCGTCTAGAGGATTAATGCCAGGATCTCCACGAGCCAATCGTTTTTGTAGTTTAGTTCCAGCTGTAAAATAAATGAAATGTTGGTTATCGTTCACATCGTCTATAGTAATCCGACTTACGCCCACAATACTGATAGCCTCCAGGTAAATGGAGCTCAAAAGGTAATTTGTTTATCAGGGAATTCAAAACACCTTCTCCCTTGTACGAAGACATCGAAACTGATAAAGTGGAACTGTTACACCTATATTTATAGGCTAACATAAACGTCAATCATGTCACAAGATGAAGGTCATTCAACAAGAACAGTCGTTACCTATTGAAAATTTAGATTTTCACACATCATCAACGCCCCTTGGTAAACATGGTAAATTATTACCCAATTCATTTCGGGCAATAGTATGTGGGCCGAGTGGTTGTGGTAAGACGAACGTCATGTTGTCACTAATTTTCAATCCAAATGGTGCGAAATTTGAAAATGTTTACGTGTACTCCAAGTCATTGTATCAACCGAAATATCAACTACTCCAAGAGGTATTGAATGGAGTGAAAGAGGTTGGCTACTTCCCATTCAAGGATAATGATGAGATTATAAGTCCATCAGATGCAAAACCCAACTCTATATTCCTATTCGATGATGTAGCGTGTGATTCCCAACAGAAAATCCGGGAATATTTCTCAATGTGTAGACACAAAGATATTGATGCTGCCTACCTTTGTCAGACCTACTCAAAAATACCTAAACAGCTCATACGAGACAACTGTAACCTGATTGTATTATTCAAACAAGATGAAATCAATTTGAAGCACGTATTTGATGAACACGTATCTCCAGACTTGAGTTTCGAAGACTTTAAACGTCTGTGTTCGAAATGTTGGAATGTTGCATATGGTACTTTTGTTATCGTCAAAGATTTCGATATGAATGATGGTAGATATCGTCAAGGGTTTGATAAATATATAAAAATATAAGTATCTATCATCATC
This sequence comes from Chrysomela aeneicollis, assembly GCA_029955515.1. Taxonomy (NCBI): domain Eukaryota; kingdom Metazoa; phylum Arthropoda; class Insecta; order Coleoptera; family Chrysomelidae; genus Chrysomela; species Chrysomela aeneicollis. The sequence goes on from JARUHQ010000035.1 coordinate 981,298, forward strand.
ACATCATTTCCCATCATGATGTCATCAAGTCGTGTTGGCACACACAAAAAGCGCAGCAAACTGATTAAACGTGCTGCGTCCCCCACTGATTTGAACATAGACGATCAAATAGCTGCACGCAAACGCAAAATTGCAGAGCTCACCCGTTCCATTAGGAAAAAGTACTTGGCATTGAAACTGGGTAGATCGGAAAAAGATGAATCGCTCATCAGAATGTTCAAACCCATTTCGGAGCCACTACATGAGATTGTCAAATCCTCGAAGATCACTAATTCATTGAAAAGCATAAAGAAAGAAGAATCACCTGAACTTAAGGAAGAAGAAGAGGTAGAAGAAAAGAAAAGAGGAAGACATGAACAAACACAATTTCTCCCAATGAAAGAAGTAGGCAGAATAAGTGCGAACACGAGTGGACGAGATGATGATGATGAAGTATTTCACGAAAATATACCTGAACAAAATATTTCTGATAATGTTATGGATGAATATCTAGATCAATATCCAGTCATGTCACATCCATATATCAAAGATCATTGGTCATATAGTGAAAAAATAGATACAATGTATGGACCAACATATGATCCTCAAACATCGAAATGGCATCTAGGAACACAAGAAATTGACTTTGATAAAAGGACTGGCTTCATTAAGATTGGTGGTAAACAGATACGAGGAACTCCAGGACTGTATAAGCTCATCTTCTATGATGATTCTACGGATTTTAACGAAGAAGATGTGCAAGCTTACAAGGAGCTATTGAAATTGAGTGATCGCTATATCAATAAAGATGGAAGACTTAAAGGTTCTACGAGATGGAAATACACAGAAATCATAAAACCACTCATAATAGAGTTGCGAAAAGGTAGAAGACGTTCAACGACTGGTAATGGTTTGAAATTAACGTACAATGAGAAACCGGTGGAGTATATTTATTGGGATGATCCAAATGAACTCGTTGATCGTCTGAAGCTGTTGATAGCTTCCAAGGCAGCTGGAAACACCTCCCTCGATAATGAAATAGTTTCCATAATCAATGAACTACGGGAAGCTGGCTATATATATTGATAACACTGATAATGATGAGTCATTTGAACAATGAGTCTGAACAAGTTCGGACACAGATATGCTCCACATGAAGGTAGCAATAACAGAATTGAATTGACTCATTTGAAAAAACAATTTGTATCACATGATATTATGATAAAGAATTCAACTGATGCATTGAATTTGATTGACAACAAAATAGATAAATTTGAAGAATTCATTTCGAGGAACCCTCCGACGGCCAGTGAACATATGTCAACAAAAAAGTATGTAGATGATGTGATTTCACAAATTAAATTTGATTTCAAGTTGGCCATTGATAATTATACCAAAAAAGTGCGAGGGGTACTCGATGGAAAAGTGAGTAAAGTTGAAATTGATAAGCTCAATACGAAACTTGATGAAAGAATCAGTAGTCACGCAAACAGTACCACAAACCGCATCGATGTACTACAAAATCAAATGATCAATGCCTTAAAAAATATCGAAGGATCAATAAATAGACTCAATAGTAAAAATTGATAGTATGGCTTCAACAGACAAGATTCAACTCGTTGATGAGCTTCATGCATCAGCCCGCAAAACTTACCCTAGACGACGAACCATCATCAAGGGCTTAGATGATTTATGGCAAATTGACTTGGCTGAAATGAGACCATATGCACACCAAAATAAAGGTTTCAAAATGATTTTAGTAGTCATCGACTGCTTTTCTAAATACCTATGGACACGCCCACTCAAAACTAAGACGGGTGAAGAGATCACTAAATCTTTTGCGGATATACTGCACCAAGCTAATCGTATACCAAAAAATCTGCAATCAGATCAAGGAACAGAATTTTTCAATATTAAATTCCAGACCTTGATGAAAAAATATAATATAAACCACTATAATACATTCACTGTGAAAAAGGCTGCCATTGCTGAACGGGTGATAAGAACACTCAAAAATAAACTCTACAAGTATTTCAGTCTGAATGGAAAATACAGATGGATTGATGTATTGCCAAAAATTACCAAACAATATAATGACACCAAGCACAGTAGGACTAGATTGAAACCTTCTGAAGTGAACAAGTCTAACGAGAAAGAGATTTTACGTCAGAGATATAGTCATTTGAAAATTGCTGGTCCACGTAAGCTCAAAGTTGGTGATATCGTGCGGATATCCAAGTCTAAACATATTTTCGAAAAAGGGTACACGCCAAATTGGACGACAGAGTTATTCAAAATCATTAAAGTTAAAATAACCAATCCTGTAACATACTTACTCGAAGACATGCATGGTCAGCCAATCAGCGGTGCTTTCTATGAGGAGGAATTGCAGAAAACCAAAAATCCTGACATTTACCTCATAGAAAAAGTATTGAGAAGAAAGGGAAAGAAAATGTACGTCAAGTGGTTAGGACTCGACAAAAAACATAATAGTTGGATAGAAGACGTCGATTTGGTATAGAATCTTATGGAAAACACGCACAAAATTCTGCAGTCATGGGGGCCTTTTCATCTGCATCATCAAGAACAGAATCACAGTTCAAGTTCGGATAAGTCTGCGAGAGTAGGAGGGGGATATAAATATCTGCATGAAGTTGATTTCAGTCTCGGTCAAGTTTGTATTCAGCTATGTCAAGTCAAGATAGTGGTTACGCTAGTATGTTAGATGTAAGTGACGTCGAGATGACACCACCGCCACCACCAACAGCATCATTCAGTACAGAAGAATCTGATGGAGAACTGGACGAGCTGTTGGAAATGTTCGAGAATGCAACCAAAGAAGAGATGTATTACCTACTCCACACATCATTCTCGTCAGGTTGTTTCAATATCGGGGTTGGTTTAAGCCCAGCCAGATCATTTAGTCCAGCCATTATTCTAACATGTGCATCAAACAGAATATCTTTTGGATTGATGGAGTGGTCTGTATTCACTGATTTGCTGCAACAACAATTGGAAAAATTCTTCAATGTACCAACCAGCCAAGAGTGTGAAGCTGTCATGTTTCCATGTGGTGATTACTGTAAAGTTACACAGATGGTGTACGGCGAAGTGAAATTTCTAATGGTGAGCAAATTTGGTGTCGACTTCTACATCGATGATAAGGATGCCAATCAAATCCTCGAAGTTCATCGAGGTGTAGTGATTCATCGGGTGGCCATGCTGGAGGACATGAACTTTAGTGCTTATTTTCATAATATTGTAGATTTAATTAGATCTAGTTTCCATGATGATGAAAATAGTCGTTTAGATGTACTTCATGCATTTTGTGAGATGTCCAATTGTAGCTTATTAGGTAATGCATTGAGAGAATATTTGTTTTTCCATAAAAGCAATGTTCTGAAATATTTTAATCTTAAATAAAGGAAATGGATGAATATCCTTTCGTTTCAATTATTTTTGGAAGTAACGTTCGACACACGTCTCAAACATTTGACGTATTTTCATACACGTTTCGAATACAAAAAATTCATGCATCATATTTTCGAATGATCATAATGAAAAAAATAAATACATTGTTTTCTTTATTGAAATATATTTGAACATATTCATTAAAAATATATATAAACATAAATATGTATTTCAAGATATACATGGAGAATATGATTTCTTCAATCGTACAATTTCTCAATTTGAAAATATTATTCTGTTATTATCACAATGTTACATATACATGAAGATGTATTACAAGATAGACATGGAGAATATGATTTTTTTTTCAATCTGAAAATCTCATTTTCTTATTACTACTGTGTAAGTCATGATCACAGTCGTATCTTTCTTTAAGATCGAACAGGACTGTATGAAATCCATTATGACACCAAGAGGATTTTTTTCTATAAATTTGCGATAACTGATGAGCCCACAAAAATTGGTGATAGTGATCATGACTCGCAATCACATTTTTATTTTTTTCAGATAAAAGTTCTCGAAAGTATGAAAAGCAATGCTTACATAAAATGAGGTTATAATTGTGTATCTTGAAATAACTTTCCCAAACACAATAAGAATCATTATGAGTGAATGGTTCCAAGCAATCAATACCTATTAGAGCTCTCCTAATTTCTGGTGAAATATCATATTCATACTCGAAATCTAGGAGGTTGAAATCATCATATTCTAATGATTCCTGTAAAATTTGAAGCCACTTATATTTGCTATAACTTTTGATGACTTCTTCTGTTAAAGTCCATGGTAGAGGAGAGAACAATATAAGAGTTGTGACTCTCTGCATTTTTTCACAAATTGCTTTGATACAAAATTCCTTCAAACTATTCATTCCTTTAACTATAGAGATGTGCTAGGCTGAAAAACAGTAATATTATTTTCATTTAAACTATAATGACCCCAAGGAAGAGTATCGATGATCCCAGGCAATAAATACCGTTTGTCATCATGAGGACTCAAGCTAATTTTTGTTTGTTCGATACTGAAAACATCGTGAGCATACGAACGTATACAGCGTTGTTTTGCAGTTTGGCTTTTAAAATCCTTCAAGCAATTCACATAATCTTCAAAAGTGATTTTGTTCTTCACCACATTGTGTTTGATACCTTTGGATTTTTTGGTTACACCCATATCATTCAATTCAAAGTCTATCCTATCCCTACTTAATTTCTTTAGCTTCAAACATGTTTTCTTATTTCTCCTATCTTCATCTGTCACTTCCAATTTATAAGTGTACATTTTGGATCTCAATCCAACAAAATGGGTGATGACTGTACCTTTTGCCTCGTCTTTCATTATGCCCAGAACTTTTTTATTTACTCGAGGAATATTATAGCGGTTATTCTCAGGATAATCTGAAGTATCAAATTTTGCAAGATCAGCTTTTATCACTTCTTCATAAGCATCATCACAATTCAGTTCATATATGAAACTGTCAGTATCCATGTACATGAGTTTACATTTTTCGGGACCTAATTTGGTCATCATATGATCATAATGAAAATTGTACATGCATAATTTGGAAAGATCTAGGACTACCATTCCCACATATAAAGGTTTGTTGAATATCAGTTCAGTTTTTTTCAGTTCAATAGCCATCAAATCATGATCGAAAATTGTACGACTATGAAATCTAAAACTAGATATCAAATTTTTAGCTCCATAGCGTCCATTCCAAGAATTGACCAACTTCACTACCCGATGTTTTCTGATGTTTTCCATGGTTTTGCCGAACACCGAGTTATTTGCCAGCTTGTACAGATTTTTCTCGAAATCATTTTCGGCGGCTTTTCGTAATTTCGTGTTTAGGTCGATATAGGATTTCAACCACGCTGATTGTTTGAATTTGAGAATTTTATGAATTCTAGTTAATATCATTCCATTAGCTAACATTTGTTTTAAATTCCGATAATGTGTCGTATATTCTTTCTTATCGTACAGAGTTGTCATTAATTTTGGTAATTTTGACCCCGGAGGTATGCGGTGTTCGGCAGCGAATGGAAAATCTTTATGCAAATCATGTAAATTATGAGGGTACTCCAAATCCACTTGTAATATATAACCTTCGGGAGAATCATCGTGAATTGACATTATATCGAAATTAGTGATGTCATCAACCCATTCGAAGTCTCTGTAGGGTAGAGGTTCACACATTGCCCACCCATATAAATTATTAACATCAAGATACATCAGATACTTGGAAGGTTTGCTATGATCATACTCAATCATGTGTTTATTGTTAGCTTCTGAAAATCTGCTACTACAAACGGAAATTCCACCACGGATTGCTTTTTCTATAAACATTATCATATCTACATCATGCAATAATTCTAATTTACATTTGGTGTACTTGAGCATGCAATCCCAGGCATATCCCGGCATTGTGAAATACCATGCTGGGTCTAGGCCATAAGTTGCAGAACATTTTTTTCTAAATTGTTCGAATACATCAGCCAAAATCAAGATATCTGTTTTCAAATACAAATCCGAGTATAATCCTAAATTTTCAATTTGAAATGCATGCCAAACGTTCTGCGCATGGGTATACTTATCTTCACTGATATTTTCATCATTCAGTTTATTATAGAAGCAATCTATGGGAGGCAGTGAATTCTCATTCAATTTTTCCAAACTATCTATATAATCATAACAGAATACACCTTTCATGGTTAATAATTTGAATTTCTCATCATCTACAGAATTGAATTCCCTCTTTGATATTACGAAATCATTTGGTGACATGAGAGAAGCTAATTGATCTAAAGATGTACCCATGAACCGAAATGAGTCTATAAATCTGAATTTTATATCAGTATGTTCGTCAAACAGAGTGAAGGATATATATTTTTCCTTGTTCACGGGAAGTATGCTCAAACGACCTTTTTTACATAAACTAGAAATCATAAAATGAGAATCATAACCACTGAGGTTGTGGAAAATGACTGGCACAACGAATAATTTTTTGAAATTCAAATTGCATGCTTGGTGCGCCCACCCCCTAAAAGTTCCCGTGAAATGGCAATGGTCTTTGACGATTGTTTCCTTGTCCTTAAATGGTTTCTCACATATATGACAATGTCTAACACCAACCTTTTCAGGAAATTCGGTTAATGGCTTTATATTTTTGATTCTTGATTGAATTGATTTAGCAACATTCGACATCTCGTTTGAAAACCAATCCATACAATTTTCACCACGAAAGCTTTTGAAAGAAGACAAGTTATCATCGAAACTGCATTTGACATAGTATCCAGCGCTATAAGCTATATGCTGTTGATATTTCTTAGTTTTTATAGGTTTTGAGTTGGTATCATCGAAATTCTTCAGCATACATTCAAAATCAGCAAATATTACGAACGGAGTTGTTTGTTTATAAACGAAATTTCTGAATTCTACTCGATCATATTTTGGAAAAGAAAATTTATAATCATTGAGTTCTGAGCACAATTTCTCATGTTCCTTCAATTTAGATTCACATGAGAAATAGTTTATGCACCTATCACACAAAAATTTTTTATTCTTCATTCTATTCAATTGTCCACTGAATAATCCAGACATATTTTTTATCCAACAATAATGAAATTTAATTTCTGAATCATCATCATCCACTGGAGGAGCTTCGTAATCGTTTAATTTGGGGAAGTAAATATTCTGAATCAAAAGCAAATTGACATGTCGATCCAATTTGTTTTTTGTTAATCTAGCTGGAACTACCTTGTAAAAAGTAGATTCATTTGAAGTTTCTTCCAATTCCAGAGCGAAAACATTGACAGAAATATTATTTGATTTTTCAAACTTGGAAATTTTGTGTAGCGGCATTGGTTCTTCCAAATCCACTGTATCTAGAACTGTACTGTAGTATGGATATGAAGAAGTGAGCTCTGTATTCGTCTTAGCGGGATACATAGAACTTACGATCGACCAATAAAAACAAGCTTGGTCAGTATTCTTGATATTTATACAAGCATGTTTCTTTTTGATTTGTTCTGGAAGCTTAATGAAAGATGAGCCGTTTCCCATCTCAAATTTATTGATATTCACCTCTAAAGAAATAACTTTATTTAATGCCCACCCAGAACCTCGTTCTTGGAATTCCGATAATTTAGTTATAATTTTATCACGTACATTATCAGTAAACCAATGTTTAATGTCTGTCGCTACGTCTATAATAGTATTTCTAGTATTGAAATATTTTAAATCTGTGATTTCGCTATCTCCACATTTCTTGATGAATTCTCCACAAAAATTTAAATTAACCTTAATCATTGGAAGTTTTTTCAAAACTTCGTTGATTTTGCTTTTGAAAACAATAAATGCATCTGATAAAAATGAGCCCAAATCCTTATGTTTCAAATTCACTATCGAACCTGTTTTGACTCTACCAGAGAAACATGAGACCACATTTACCCATTTCACTCTATGTCTCAGATCAAAATGTAATCCCGATCCAATATGATTATTCAGCATTAAACTCTTGAAGTGTTTTAAATGTCCAATGTTAGTCTGAAGTTTTCTTATCATACCAATCGACAAATTCAAATTATTACATTTATGAAGCAATTTGCTGCATGACCTTATTTGTGATTGCAAGCGATTCAACCAAATTCCAATATCTCTAGCTGTGAAACTATCGAAAAGGATTTTCTTTTGTTTTCTAATAGCTAATATGAGATTTTCAGATTGTTTCACAATATTATCAGTTTTCATTATATGGGATGTAAGTACGATTAAAAAAATAATATTCTCACCAACTATATTTTCTTCAGTTTTCGATTATTTCAAATGATGCTGCCGGATTTTGCTTTCCAACTTCTCGCGTTCCCCGGAACACTAGTGAGAATTTCTCGTTCGAGAACTGATCAACATAGGGGGCGTATGTCTGCAGAACTCGACAGGGTAGGAACACAACGAATTCCTCTAATTCTATCAGAATAGTCTTCCCAAACTTCGTGTTGACTTGTTTGGCCCCCTTGATGATATGCGGTTGTCCTATCGGTAGATCAACCAACTTGGCTATTGGTTTTTTCTCCTCTATCAAAGAAACTTTATTTAGTTCTGACAGATTCATCTAAAACGAAGAACGAAATACCACATAACAGCAATTTTCATGATTCATGATAATTGAAGAAACAAATTAATAATAAGGTCAAACTGTACATTTATCTTCACCAGTAAATTCAAAATAATATTGTTACACTTGCAAAGCATGATATGTGAATTCGGGAATGGGGAGATGATTATTAAAAAAAAGTACTCACTTTTCAGTTTTCAGAACACCAACCACAACAACACAGATTCGAATGCAGGTTGCAGAATGATGTTCTAGTTGCTTTACTCGCCTTTAAATATGGTTTTCTTACCATCACCACGTGATAAAGAATCATTGTTTATAATGCATCTTCCATAGAAACGTAGATTTAAGCATTCCTGAATCATCAGGTCAAACTTGTGTCAATGTCACTTGATATTCCATGTCAGCAATGACATCGGTTATTAAAAGTCCAATTGTAATTTCTGCGTTCAATTATTTTTTCAAGAAACAATATCATATCATAATCATCTCATGTACATATCATATTTGCTTCCACGAGGATCACCTCTGACCCACCCGTCTCTGAAAGTCACCTCCATATTGAGAAAGACCGATTATACTTATTATTCTTTGAATAAACAATAATTATATTATACATATTTCATCCACACATCATATTTGCTTCCACGAGGATAACCTCTGACCCACCCGTATCTGAAAGTACCATTGAATTTCTTGCATTCAATCATTTTTCTTCTGAATGAACAATATCATGATGAACTTATATCATCTACATAGTCATTTTTTTTTTTGTTAGCTACCACGTAGATCACCTCTGCCCTGTCGCTGGAAATCACATTCATAATATCGCTATGGCCAATCATTTCTACTCCATCAGACAAGATACCTAATATGTCATCAATTAGTTGTTTTTTATGTTACCTGTATATGTAACTCGTATGCACCTGTTTTTTACGAACACTCTACACAGATTTCTATCAATGATATGTTTTCACAGCCTCAGAAACCATGATTGCTAACGCTAAAAATATTCATGCGCCCCCCGTATATATATACCTACATAAACTCAATGGTATTATTTCGCAGCGGGCCGCGAGACAGCTGAATCATTATTCATTCGATGGCAGAGCAGAATCTACGTCGGTTAACTTTTATTGTTTATCATTTCTGAAAGCATGTAGAAAATATGTATATTATTGAGTCGATTCTTGTTCATATACTTCTACAACCATAGACATGGATTTTGTATCGAAACTGAGACATAAGTGCTCATTTGTTGATCACAATGTACGCACTCCTATCAATAACATCAATGCAAATACTTGTGGGAACGGTGGCGTAGTGCACAAGATGCGCGATCCAAAAACGACAGGTCCACGGTTCTATTCCCAGTCTGATTATACTTTTTTTAATTAATCAGATTCAGCAAGCGCTGACGTTGATTACGTCATTTTCCATCATATTCGAGTTCCGACATTATCTGTGTCTGACACATCAAATCACGTGCCATCTCCCTCTAGTACTCTCTCTCTCTAACGCATCATATTTGATACCTTCTCTCTCTAACACATGGATATCCCCATGTTCTCTCTCTAACACATGGTTTTTCCTATACCTATGGTACTAGCCCTGTTGTTTAACTACTAATATTACAAGGCCAAGGAGTGTGAAGAAATCAAATACGTTGATGTTTGCTCTTTGTACCCGTGGGTATGTAAATATGGAAAATTTCCTGTTGGTCACCCAAAAGTACTTGTTGGCGAGGAAGAATGTGCTGTTTCCCTCCCATCTATCTCTGGACTCATAAAGTGTACGATACTTCCTCCTCAAGACCTATTTCACCCTGTTTTGCCCCAAAAAATGAACGAAAAACTAATGTTTGTTCTTTGTCGAACATGTGGCGAAAACTTTAGCTCTGATAGTTGTCAACATTCTGATGAAGAACGAGCATTAACAGGTACCTGGGTAATTGAGGAGGTTGTAAAAGCCGTTGAGTTGGGATATCGTATTTTCGAGACCAAAGAAATTTGGTCCTATGATACTATTCAATTTGGTGAGAACGTGGCCGGTTTATTTACTGATATGATGAACAAATTCATCAAAGTCAAGCAGGAGTCATCAAACTGGCCACAGTATTGTCGCACTGATGAGGAGAAGCAACGGTACATTGAGGAATTTCTACAGCGGGAGGATGTTCTTTTGGAATTTTCGAAAATTCTCGATAACCCTGGCTTGAGATCGCTGGCCAAATTAATGTTGAATTCTTTTTGGGGCAAGTTTGGTCAGCGTGAAAACCAGCCCAAGACCTCTATCGTTAATCAGCCCTCCGAATTCTTTAAAATGATGACCGATCCTTCTCGCATTATAAACTCTGTTTTACCCATCAACGATGACACTCTCATTGTCAACTGGTCATTCCGAAATGAAAGCTTCGACAGTCTTTCCACGGTAAATGTAGTCATTGCAGCGTATGTCACAGCATTGGCTCGCCTAAAACTTTACAGCTCTTTGGAGCAGCTCAATGACAGAGTCCTGTATTACGATACAGACTCTGTCATCTATGTATCTAGATCCGAAGAATATGACATTCCTACAGGTCAATTTATTGGTGATATGACCGACGAACTAGAATGTTACGGCCCTGGTTCTTATATTACAGAATTTGCCTCTGGGGGCCCCAAAAACTATGCATACAAAATCTGGTCAACCAGGGCTCAAGAATTTGAAATTGTTTGTAAGGTGAAGGGTATATCACTAAACTATGCGGCCTCACAGCTCATCAATTTTGATACCATAAAAAATATTATTTTAAACCCTGGGCCGCCTATTGAAATTTTGAGCCGACAGATTAGGCGCACAAAAGAACACGAGGTCATTACCATCGACCTCGTGAAAAAGTACGAGCCCGTTTGCCTGAAACGGCAATTTCAGGATGACAACGCCTCCATTCCGTATGGTTTCAAAAAACAAAAAAAAATGAGCACCAAATCAGTCGTTTTCACGGCTGAAATATGAAGATTCTGGTTGAATACTTGAAAAAGACCCAATATTATAAAAAAAGAGGCATTATCCGAAAACCTAATGAGAGCAGTCGTCTGTTATTACGAGTAATTCAACCAGAATCTTTAGAATAGTGGTTAAGGTAGGCCTTTTGGGAGCTTTCCACTTTCAAAAAGCAACACACCACCCTTATTATTATGAGCCAACCCTCCACCCCTTACCCTATCCCTATAATTAGCAACGATTCATTCCATCAAACTCATTATTATCTAATGAAAAAGAGCCATACTGTCATGAAAAAAGATGCCAAACTAATACAGAAAGAGCCATATTGATTCAGTGCTTATATTATCATGAGAAAAAAAAGATGCCAAAACCTTAAAAGAGCCATTCTAACATGAACAGTCAGTGTTTAAGTTGTCATAAAAAAAGATGCCAAAAACTCATAATAGTCATAGTGTTGATTTGAATAGTTGTTAATTTCCTTTCTGGCGTACAAGTGTTTGGCCTCCTCGTGGCGTACGCTGGGCAACAGTATTTGATTTTAACTGGCTAATAAACACACCCAAGTATCTTCCTCCCTCAATACAATTATGTTTTTATTCCTAACCTATATTTTTGACAGTCATGCATATGTATTTTTTGTTACCATCTCGAATGGTGTTCCTCGACATATTGTTACGTTGATATTTGTTGGTACCATGTTATGTTCCACCTCGTATATCTGTTTAGTTCATAATTTTCCATGCTGTAATCTTTATCTCACAATGAAAAGTAATTTGATTCTTTCAGGTATACCTGCAAAAAGTTTGATTATTTTTTCTGAATGTCGACTTTTTTATAATTATATGTCACTGTATATACTTTTGTATAAACTCAAATCCTATTTTTGAATAAATTGTGATACTATTTGAAGACCTATATTTTTTTTTCATACCTTGAGTTTATTAATATTCTAATTTGAAAACAAAAACAACAAACAAAGGGTTGTATCAAGAATTTCAAGTTTCTCCGAAATATATTTCTACTAACAGAACAATAAAAACTCTAAACGAAAAGCAAAAACGACAATGTTCCGTTAAAAAATTCACGTTTTTTTTTGAGATACCCATTCTATTTCCGTAGGAAAAGTTTCAGGTTTCATGAAATACCTTGTAAATTTTACTTACAAAACTCTGAGCAGAATGCAATAAATGATGAGCGTAATACTATTTGAATAACCTGTATATTTTCTCCATACCCTGAAATTTCAAATGAAAAACGATAACGAAGAAAATCAAAATAATACCTCGTATATATTTACTATTCAAACTGAGAGTTCAATACTTCACAAAACACCCTCTGAAAACTACCAAAGATAAGTATCGAAACGAGAAAACTAATTTCAATCCATCATGTATATTTCACGCTTATCGATTATTTTATGGGATACCTATTAATACTATATTCCAAAATATTTAGAATAATTCTCAATATAAAGATTTTCGTGTAATTGAAATATACTTTTCCTAGCAAAACTGTCTTTTTCAAGAAGCCTGATATAAAAAAAACACCCTGTATTATACTAGCCAAGGTTTCCTTCAGTGATAAGTGTTCATGATTTTCACTCAGGAATTAATTTGAAATTGAAAAGGATCCAAAGTTTTACGAAATACCTCGTATATTTTTCCTATACCCCAAGTTCGTTCCTTGATCAATACTCAAGGTTCATTACAGTTTCAATTTGAAAACAAATGATATAACGATGGATGTATTCATAGTTTTAAGTTTCACGAAATACCTCGTATATTTTTCAATACCCTAATTCTTTACAGTTTTAATTTGAAATCAAAAGCAATAACAAAGGGTGTATCCAAGTTTTACGTTTCACGAAATACCTCGTATATTTTCTCCTATATTCCTCTCACGAAATACCTCGTATATTTTTCCAATACCCTAAGTTCGTAACAGATCTAATTTGAAAACAAAAAGCAATAACGAAGGAATGTATTCAGGATTTTACGTTTTTCTACATCGAATTTGAATTTCTACTAACAAAACTAAACTGTTGAAAGTTTACTCAACACCTTGTATAACCGAGGGGATTGATGAATACCTCTACTTTATCCTCGAGATTGAATTTGGATTTGTCAAAGATTAAATTTTTTCAAATAAAATGGAATATTTCAAGTTGTTGATTGAATTGTTAGTTTTATGATACACCCTGTGACTAATTATATAGTTTTTCTATCCAAGACTGCCTTTTTCGAATACGATAGCCCGAAGGCCTCTTCGCGAAACGCGAGGGAATTTAAAGTATTTTGGAGGGATGGCAGAAACAGAACACAAAAATTCGAACCGTTGATAAATAAGCCAGCATATTTCACTGTGTATTATTTATCGAAAACGTCGCGATCTGAAATGCAGAGAAAAAAGCCACTTACCGTCTTTTGAAAATCGAACCCTGGTCACGTCACTCTGATTGCACCCTCTAAATAAATGGAAGTTTCTATAAAGGTATACTAACACATCTCACGAATGCAATGAAGTGATTTCAAGATCTGAGACGCTCGAATTCAGATCACAGTAATAATTGCGCCTTATCCGAAAACTGTAATGCCATTGTTCTCATATAATAATTTGCAGAATATACAATAACTCGGGAGTTAAAGACTATTGTCCACAGGCGTAGATATGAATAACGAAATAATTACCTACCATGAGAAAACAATTATCTGAAATATGAATATAATTCCATCAATTTTCACTTCAGTGTCAATGATAATAATAATCTAAAAATTATAATGATGATTTTTGGGGAATATTGTTGAAAAAATAACAGCATAACCATGATAAGTGTCTACAGAGTGGTCAACTTCAGGAATAACCTCACAATATTATTAATTCATTATACTAAAATAAATAAAAATTGAAACGTACATATAATGAGTGCCTACAGAGTGATCAACTTCAGGAATAACCTCACAAGATTATTAATTCGTTAGATCAAAATAGTGAATAAGTATCAGTGACAGAGGAATTGAGAAAATCACTGCTAAATTCGAGACATACCTTCCACAAATGAATCCTCCATTGGAATATACGGATGATGAAGGTAAATGATAAACGTGAAAACTTTTATATATTTATTATGGAAATCTAAACATTACACAGCCATTCATTTCCCCATGATTAATACATTCACATTTCATAAACAATGTTTCTGATGCGGTATTGGATGAAAAAGTAGAAAATTGAATAATTTTTTTGATATGTAAGACTAATTTTGCAGCATATCCTTTTCTTCGATGTTCCTTCAACGTATAGATTAAATTGAGTGTTTTTGGATTGCTATGTTGCTTCAATGGATCAAAGTCCATTCTTGATATCAAAGCAAAAGATGTTGGCTTCTCGTCGATATATAGTATATAGCATGATATCTTTTGATCATGATACCATTGTTCGATCAATATCTTGAACTCGTCATTGACATGTAATTGTTTGATTATGTTCACTGCTGTCGCACCATAGAAGAACTTGATTTTTTCCATAATTCAAAAAGGTATTCGCTCTCGACAACTGATTGTGACAGAATGAAAGGTCTGTTCTATAACTCAGACTATATTCAAAATGTTATACCAACCTCAGAAAAAAATTCACCTGTGGTATTATAGGAAGAAGGAGTGGGGGTTCACTGATGGTTTCTTGTGACTACTATCATCTGCTGACGAATGGAATGAAGGAAGAATGTTTGGAGCATAAAGCTTCCACCTGTATTCAATAGAGGAAATGTGGTGAGAAATATTCGACTGCTTTGTAATGCGTCAAAGATGTGTAACGGATACATGATTCGACGTTTTTTTGAAGTATATTACCTATAATCTGTACATTACATATTTTTTATAACAATCATATTGAAGCGTATCTCTGGAACGAAGGTGATGCATTTATAAATGGCAACATAGGCATCACGCTATAATATTGGATACTTTGCAACATAAGGCAACACTGTAACTGAAGGTATTGAATACGAGCGGTTATCGCTATCTCTGATTGTCACACATTGTTTTCGTACTCGAAACCAAAACGTAATTAATTCGATTGCTTATTCGGTCTTATCCCTGACGCGTCGTTCTCTTTCTGATGTAATTATAGATTGCTTCTCATCAGAACGTGAGTCCACCTTCAACGAAAGCAGCAGACGTCGACATATAGAAAGTGAAATCCTAAAATAACAATATCTGTTTCGGAAAATCGTTCGATATAATAGTCTATGTTCGTTTCCTGAGGGAAAGGACACATGAAAATATCCAATGACCTACGTTCGTCATATATCACGTGACATCAATGTACCACAGTCCGTCACAACCATATATTCGCTTCAATGAGTCATGTAAATATGGGCATCTTATTGATCGGACGGTGAGACGCTAAAGGCTTAGTGGGTAGACAGGATTCCGTCAAACTGCGTTCCACATAGCGTCGTAATTAGAAATGTAAATATCCTGCTGTTGCTGCGTGGACGAAAGCGTTTATATCGGTGTGGGTTCGAATCTCGATTGTACTGACTTTTTTGAATAATATATGACGTCATGTATTCGCAAAGCACTACGGGTCAAAGGATGACATAGCATGAGGGGCCCTAGTGGATGTAGTGGTGTCCGATGGTGCCCGAAGAGGTCCGAGTGGGCACGAAGGGGTGGACCAAAGTCCAAGGGGCCCGAACCTAATAACAACATGATTTGAATTTCCCGCCAATAAAAGGGGGCGGGGCTTAGCTGGCCTCTGATTGGTCGATGGTCTGAATCGACGAGGAGTGGGGATGGTCCATACTGACGCACTTGAAATGGAAAAGTGGAGTGGAGGGGGTACTCCAACCTAACG
The DNA here is from genome assembly GCA_029955515.1 of Chrysomela aeneicollis. Taxonomy (NCBI): domain Eukaryota; kingdom Metazoa; phylum Arthropoda; class Insecta; order Coleoptera; family Chrysomelidae; genus Chrysomela; species Chrysomela aeneicollis. The sequence continues at coordinate 997,700 of JARUHQ010000035.1, forward strand.
CACCTCCTACTTACATTTTAGTTTATTAGCCAATGTTTTCCAATTTTTCCGTGTTTAACCAATTTGAGGCGTAACAACTGTCTTAGTGGTTCGGTTATGGTGGCTAGATTAGGAATCCACTTACCAATATAGTTGACCAACCCAAAGAAACTTTGTAGTTCCTCTATTGAATTTGGTGTTCGAAAAGATTTGATAACTGACATATATTTGTCCAATGGCTTCATGCCCTTTTCTAGAAATGAAAGTTGTGATATATCGTGAATTCTTCAATTTGGTGAAAAGCATTTCTAATATCCAGTCTAGAGAATAAATTAGCTTTTCGAAATTGTGTTGAAAGTTGGTCCATGGTCGGTAACGGATGATTTTCTCTTATAATTGCTTCATTTGCCCTTCTCATATCAATACAGATCCTTATTTCCCCATTAGGTTTCAATACTGGAACCATAGGTGAAACTCATTTGGACGGCATATCCACGTTCAATTATATCGGAATCCACAAGTTCCTCAATTTTATTTTTTACTTTGCTTTCAAGTGGAATTGGGATTCTTCGATATGGTTGAACGATTGGTTTTACATTTTCATCGATGGGTATGTTCACCAACACATTTTTGAATTTAGGAAAATTGGATACATGATTGATATGAAAATCTGTTCCAATACGTAGTACCCCTAAAGACTTCGCAGTGTTCCTACCCAGTAGATTTTTTGAGCCATTTTTCACCACATAGAATGTAGTGCTTATAGTTTTACCATTTATTTTGATTTCGGCGTCGAAACAACCTAAAATGTCTAATGGCTTTTTGCTAGCGTATGCCATGAACACTTTTTCAGGATTCTTGATTTGGTTGAATACCTTCACTTTTGAAGTCTTTAGTTGTTCCCACGTTTTGTCGCACATTATATTACAAGTACTACCTGAATCAACTACCATTTCAACAGGAATTCCAGCTATAGAGCACACCAGATCATAATCACGATCGACGTGAAATACATAGTCCACTCGATCATCATCTTTATCATCACGCTTCGGTCTTGAGTATCTTGATTTCTTGTCCGTCTGATGATGTTTTTGTATTGTCTTCCAGGATGATTTCCTCTTGCTCGCTCTAGTTTTGCATTGTTGATGAATGTGCCCAGCGAAACCACACTTGCTGCAAATGGAGTTTATTTCTGGACAATTTGAAACCAAATGTTTGGTTGATCCGCAACGGTAGCAAGCTTTGACTTCTGTTCGATGGTATCTTCCTTCCTGTTTTTTATTTGGTTTTCGCTTTTTTGAAATTTCATTTAATTCTTCAGGACGACTTTCTCTTTCATTGAATTGCTGTAACTGTCTTTCAACCGCCTCGAGTGCAATTGCTTCTGCAACAATTGTATCTAAATTGATGGTATCGCCTATAGTGAGGATTTTCTTTTTCAACTCGGTAGACTGACATTTTTCGACTATCTGGTCGATGAGGTTCTCTTCTTGATTAGCAATTTTGCATTTCGTCGCTTGATTTCTCAATCGTATAAGGAATTTTTCAAATTTTTCATCACTTTCCTGCTTCATCAGACGAAAAATATGTCGCTCGTATACTTTGCTCTGTTTTGGAGAAAAATATTGATCGAGTTTTTCCAATGCTACCTTGAACACATCAATGGTGCCCTCTTCGGTACTTTCATTCTCAGATACGTGAGCTCCTGGCAAATTATAATAAATGTCTTGCAAGCCTAAACCTCCAGTGTGCAATAGGGTAGCTCTCTTCTGTGAAGAGTTTTGGATTTTGGCGGCTTCTAAGTAAACTTCTAGGCCTCTCTTCCATTTTTCCCATTTAATTCCAACGAACCCAATTTCACCATCACAGTTGAACTGTTCTAGTGGTGTCATATTGGCCATTTCAGGATTCTGTTATTGAAAATCTATGTGTCAAATTCATAGATTCAATTCATTATAATAATGCTGCGATTGAGAATCTATGTGTCAAATGCATAGTTCATTTCCAAATTTTGTGGAAATCTATGTGTCAAATTCATAGTTCATTTCCAAATTTTGTGGAAATCTATGTGTCAAATTCATTGATTCCATCTATCATAGCTACCTTTCTCATTCGTAGTATGAATTCGAATTTATGTGACTTTTTCATAAATTCTGTTTCCATATGCTTGTATTTTCCCATGTATCATATTCATGGACTCTATTTTGCCATGTATCGTATTCATGGACTCTATTTTGCCATGTATCGTATTCATGGACTCTATTTTGCCATGTATCGTATTCATGGACTCTATTTTGCCATGTATCGTATTCATGGACTCTATTTTGCCATGTATCGTATTCATGGACTCTATTTTGCCATGTATCGTATTCATGGACTCTATTTTGCCATGTATCCTATTCATGGTCTCTATTTTGCCATTGCTGTTATAAATTATTGTACATGGTTTTCCTACCTTTAATCCTCGTCGCCATTATGTGGTGTCTATTTATTGTGTCATTCCTACATTCGATGTAAAGGGTTAAATGAAACAACTATTTCCTATTTGTCCACCCTCACTTTGTCACCGTCTGATATCAACTGCCACATTCATCAATGCTATCTTCAACGTGACTCAGTGAATGCGAATATCTTTATTCATTATATAATCCAATACACTACAATCACATTCAGATCGAAAAATCCTGGAATAACCTTCAATAGCCTAGATTTTTACAACGGTATGTCACCTGCTTACATGTGAATGGATGTTTTCATTGACTCTATTATCTTCAATTCTAGGCCTAGGATCAGACAGGTAGCCAGAAATCATAAGATTCCTGCAGCTTGTTACATCACTTCCAACAGCCCTGAGAATGTCAGAAGCAAGAGTAATACCTAGTGTTGGAAACCTGTGAATTACTGTCCTTTAAACTATATGTGATGTTAGTTTTGAAATATAGTGGTTTTAATAAATGTTCTATTCAGGATTCGAGTGTCTAGGCTGAATTTTTACTGTGATATACAATACCCAATAAATGAAAAAATTACTATATAGAAAAACAAAATCAAAATGTAGCAATTTTAAATGCTACAAAACAAAATGAAAAAAGGACAAATTATTAAGAACAGGAATATGCAACTTGCATTTAAGAATAAATACTACCCAGATAACACACATTCGCCTAAGGTCATCCTCAAAAAGTCGCTGAAAGCCTATAGAGAATGTTCTATATTCTACATCCCAAGAACATCATTTGGCTCAGAATGTTCAACAATATTGTACCACATTAGTCCTCTCATCGGCAGCCTAGGGATGTTGATATGTTTGTGCCTATGGATGTTTCATGGTGATATTTTTGTGTTTGAATATGAGAGGTGTCATATAACGCGCTTTAGATGTACAGACGTTTTCACCTTGGTTTTCACCAGCACATGAAATCAAATTATACCTACTCAGTACTCAGGATTATTCAAAGGTAACGTATATTGTGTGTATAAATAGAGGTTATTTTTTGTACCTTCGACTCCTTTGAAGATTTGGAAAATAGTTTTTGCCGTAGAGACAGGCATGATGGTCTAATTTAGTCTAATCTCTAAAGGGAATGGGCACTGTTTGGTGGAAATGGGTGGAATGGGCATTTATTACATTTTTTTCGGGTCCTAACCTAATCCACCCTAATCTAATCTATGTATGTGGAGAATGCATGGTGTTCCATGTTTCAATTCAACAAACCTTTGTTCCAACCATGTTTTAGTTCGAAGTACTATCGTACTCGTCGAATAGCCCTCATCGCGAATAACAATCGGTTCAATTGAAGCTTCTTTTCAAAGGAAAGTGATCGGAAACATAGATATCGATCAAGTCTTATTGTTGAAATTATAATTTCCAAGTAAAATATCGTTGCAAGTGGTGCCATCCCTCAGTCAGAGATTGAACTCAAACCTTATTTGACCCGAGCTCGGAGAATCACATAACTTCAAACAGTGATTGGCAACAACTGGTCACGTGATATATTGTCAGATGTCAAATTGGTTCTTTTCTTTATTCTCTTTGGAGTGAAGTAATGGTGAATTGTGAAGTGTGAGAAAATAATTTGATATCTGATCTGATATTTGATCATCTTGCTCTTTTTAAATCCAATATCAAAAGTGAGTATTGAAATAATTACCATCAAGTTATTCACTTATTTCTTATTAAAATGTCACGGGCACCTCCTGCCAAAAAGTCATTATTGATGAAGGTTAGGCCTACTATGGGCCGATTGGATGAACCAGAGGAATACATTTCTGATATTGATGAATGCCAACCCAGTACAAGTGGTCTTTTCAAAAATAATGACAACACAAAGTCTACGGCCTACAATAATTGACTCTGATGAACCTGGTCTGGACCTCATTATCTCCAATAGTGAGTCAGATAGTGAGTCAACTGAGGAGTCAACATTGATCTCAGGAGCACCATTGAACAGTTTTTCTCAGTCATTTCATAAGAATCCTGATATCAGTGAAAAACTATGTCAGTGGTCTATTGATAATAATATTCCCCATTCTGCCCTTCATGGACTTCTGAAGATTTTAAAACCTCATTTCTCTACTTTACCTTCTGATCCTCGCACACTGCTTTCAACCCCAAGAAAAATGATTCAAAAAAAAATTATCTCACCTGGTAAATATCATCACTTTGGTGTAGAAAAATGTCTAAGGTATTTGGTCCAGATGAATGAACTACAAGAAACAGTTTGTGAAATCTTGGTTAATATTGATGGACTACCTCTCAGTAAGAGTTCTAATATTGAGTTGTATCCTATTTTGTTGTATCTGTGGAAGTACCCTAATGTAGTGGGTTTGGCAGGCTTGTATCATGGTAACAAAAAACCAGAGGATCCAAATTTATTTTTAGAAGATTTTGTTGGAGAAATCACTCAACTCATCAACCTGAGATTTTCAATAAATGATATGGTATACACTGTGAAACTCAAAGGGTTTATTTGTGATGCTCCAGCAAAAGCATTTATCAAGTGTATCAAGTACCATACTGGTTCATTTTCTTGCACAAAATGTCACAAGAGGGAGAGTTTCTCAACAATAGAATGTAATTTCCTGAGATTAATTTCATAGATCGAACAGATGATGATTTTTTAACAAAAAAAAGAAGAACATCACAAAGGAAACAGTATTTGAGAGAGAATTCCTGGATTGGGTATGGTAACAGGTTTCCCACTAGACTATATGCACCTGATTTGTTTGGGAGTGATGAAAAAACTTATAGTGGGATTATGGTGCAATGGTCCCCCTCCTCATAAGCTGCCTTCTCATCAAGTACAAGAGTTATCAGATTCATTAATTGCTCAGTCTGGAAATATTCCTATGGAATTTTGTAGGAGGCCCAGAAATTTGAATGAATGTAAAAGATGGAAGGCCACAGAATTCCGGCAGTTCTTATTTTATACTGGTCCGGTTGTCTTGAAAGGACATTTGCCCAGTGATAATTACAAAAATTTCTTGTCTCTACACATTGCACTTTCTATTCTCGCAAATTCCAAGTCTACTGAACAACAAATTGATTATGCTCACTCATTGTTGTTATATTTTGTAAAAATATTCATTATCATTTATGGTAGACATTTTGTTTCTCACAATATTCACAACTTACTTCATCTCACAAATGATGTGAAATCGTGTGGGTGTTTGGACTCCTTCAGTGCCTTTCAGTTCGAGAATTTTATGCAATTTTTTTTTTGAAATATACCAGAAAACCAGATAACCCAATTTCTCAGATTGTTAACCGTTTTCAAGAAGCTTTGAATGCCAATAAAAATTTATTGAAATCTAAAATAATATTGAATGGGCCTTCTAAAGAACACTCTGCAGGACCACTTATTGAAAATTGCTATCCTCCACAATATAGAGAATACAGGTGTAAAAATTTTGTTATTCGAAACACACATCCTAATAATTGTTTTGGATTAAAAGATGGATCAGTTATAATAGTTAGAAATATTGCAACAAAAAATGATAATTTCATAGTAATAGGTCAGAAGTACAAGAATTTGAAGGATTTCTATCTGCAACCCTGCCCTTCTTCTTATATAAGAATATATGAAATCAGTGATATTTGTGGATCCAATAAATGTTGGCCACTGGAGGATATATCTATCAAATATATCAAATTAAATTCACTTTCAAGCTCCTGCTCCCATATTGTCATACCTCTTTTACATTGTGAGCAATAATCATGTAACATCAAATAAACATAATTTGTCTTGCCTAGTTTTTCTGGACTACCCCAATTTACAAATAATGCATACATCATTTGTGAATTGGAATATTCCAGAAAAACCAACCCAAATGATAATTTTTTAATTATCAATCAATAATAGTTTTGATCATAATTTTTTAAGTTTGTAGCAACATAAATTGTGTTAGAGCTGAACATACATTAAGTTTGACTAGTTTGCAAGTTTTGGAGAATATTCACAATAAAATGTGTCGAAGAAAAATTCAAAGAAGTTATGAATACTTTCAGGTTATAGGTTCACTGTATCATTTAGTATCAGATATTATGTGGACTGTTGTAATTTTCATAAAGGAAAATACAATAGAGACTATTCCTATGAAATGGCTATTAGGAAATGAAGAAAATTTGGCTTATTGGCCAGCAGTCAAAGGAGTGAAGTTGAATTCTATGATAGTTAATTGTGCAGAACCCATGCCAAATTGGGACATTTATGAGATACGATTTCCTAACAATACCAAGAAACCATATGGTGAGATACTTCCTAATTTCATCTAATCAACTACTGTACATTACTGAAATTATTTCAATGATATTCTAAAAAAAATGTGTGCTGTTCCACCTCGTAGATAACTTTCTCAAAGCCAGAAATGCCTGCAGTAGAAATGTTGGGGAGTCAGATATAATTTCTGAATGTGATTATTCTGATAAAAGAAAAAAAGCAAAGAAAATTAGCAGCAGTGATGAGGAAGACAGTGGTCATTATAGGAGTAGTAGATTACCTAGCCCACCAGCTATACCTGAAGGTCAGTTTTTTGTTTTGAATTCACACATGGTAAACTTGATCATGAGTAAATTAAAAATTATAAATAATTTATTTTATTATAAAAATCTCATTATCATCTACCTCAAAAAGTTCCTGCAGTGAAAATTCAATGATAGGTATGTGTTCATTATAATAACTGCAAAACTATAGATCTAAATTTTTTGAACATATTTGATTCTAGGTTATGATGTTAGTTCAGCAGATGTGACTATCATAAATTCAATGGAAAAGTCAAGAAACTAATTTAATAGATTACTGAAATCACTGGATAATTTTGGAACTTCCAAAAGTTCTCCTCTCACCCATGACACAGGTATTTTTTCACTTTATTCATGATATTTACATGATTTCAAATTATTTCAAATAATTATTTGAACATTTTTGATTCTAGATTGTGATGACAGTTTAGGAGATGTTGATATAACAAATTCAGTGGAGATGTCAAGAAAAATGGAAATTTGGAAATACCTAATGAAAATTCAGACTCATCTAAAAGATTACTGAATAAGTTTGAAACTCCCAAAAGCTCTCGCACCAATGACATAGGTATTTTTTCACTTTATACATGATTATTGACATATGATTACACATTGTCTCATTGCTTGTGAAGTAAATTTGATCTGAAAGATGATTGTGCAGTTGACTGTTAATTTATCTGGTTTTTCGAATCTCATTTCTGAAATTATTAAGAAAATGTATCCCAAAAATCTGTATGTCATTAGCAAGCAATTCTCTAGGTCACTGAAAGTAAAATATATATCAATGAATGAGTAACCATCTAGTTGGACAGATAAACTGATTCGTCCTTTTACAAATGTTCAAAATAGATTTTTCAATTCATTAGTGTGATAAAAAACTGAAATGTTTATTATATATACCCAATATTTCCTATACTGTGGTCAATGAGCTCAAAATTTGTTTCAGATAATCGCATATTGTGGCAGTTGGTCGTAATAATTCATAAAGTAGATATATTATATTCAGATGTATTAAAAATAGTTGAAAAACTCGGTACAGAAGGTACAACAGTCCCGGAAGATACAGAAATGGAGAATTTTTTCCCATTGAGAACTGAAGAAGAACTCAATAGTTTTGAAGCATTTCTGTCAGATGATAGAAATCACAAAAAATTCGTAAGATATTCTGATGATTGATTTTTTTTAATAATCCTGTGCATGATGTGTTTAAGATTAATTACATTACCAATCTTGGAGGTGCTACTTTACCAGAAGCTGTGAGAAGGGCGATGAAACGAGTTTTTCAAGATGAGTTAGTCGAACAATATAGTTGGTATGGACAAAAGAAGAAAAAAATTTTTGGAGTTCTGAATATTTCGAAGGGAATTAGAGGTAATATTTATTAATTTATTTTTTCATGTGAATTAATCCGAGAATGTTTAGATGGTGTTGAAAGAAACAAAGTACTGAAAGATACTGTGACTGAATCAAATATCGAGGTTTGCATGAAAAATTGGATACGACATGCCAGAGATCGAATGAATAAGAAAGCAAAGAAAGCTGCCTCCATGTGAACTCTTGTTTTTAGAGTACCTACCAACTGAATAGAAAATTTCCTTCATTTTAATTTTTGTACCTGATGAATTCATTTTAATTTTTTTCGTTTTATACTTGAATATATATTTTATTATATAACTTTTGCATATTTTTATGAAGCAATAAATATAAAAAATTTAAGAAATCTTGTTTACTTCCTGTATTATGTTTTCCTTTTTTCAACCTGCACCAGCAATAAATATAAAAGTGACAAAAATATCATTTTAGTATATAGGTATATAGGGTGTTCCAATAAAATGAAGTCAAATTGCATGAATTATTTGCTTGGTGAACGATCCCTATAAAATCATCATAAGACAACCTGGAGACATTTTCGAATAAAGCCTCAAGTTGCTCCTATAACATCCTAAGAATGTCGCGAGGGACAATGTAGGGATCTTCTGAGACGTTATTTGAACGTGGAAAATGGAAACAGGAGGACGTCCTAGGGACGTCCTTTGAAAGCCCCTCGACGTATTGAGGACGTTAATGTGAAAGGCCTCAGAAGATCCTCAAAAGGTTTTTGTGTTATCTGGGTATGAAAGACAAAATCAAATGGATATTATTTCAAAATCTGATATTGCCAGAAATTATTCATTACAATGTACGCACGGCATTCCAATTTTGAATAAACAACTTTCTCTTGTGAATATTATGATATTCAATAATTGAACGAAATAATAAAGATGAACAATGGGCATTAACCAATCTAAAAATTTACTTACACATACAGGTCTCAATAAAATTCAAATGTTCCAGTTTAATGTTTCCAGGAACATTTGATTCCGAGTTCATTTGAAAATATGGATTTGAATATACGTCCATGGTGATCCTTGGGACCAGATCCACAAATCCCACTCAAATACAGTATCTAAAGAAATAGTTGAATCAAAACGGGATTTCAATTATGGTATATCTGGGTAAATTTTTTCATATAAACAGTATTTTAATTCAAAAGCAGAATACGAGTTAAGAATTTATTGATTTAATGTGTAATCAGGAAGCAATGAAGTGAAGTTCATTCAGAGAATCATTACCTGGCCAATATTTCCATAACATAGCAAACAATAAATAGTGAAAATTAAAAGAGACAAGTATTGTTTCAAGATATTTCAAGAATAACACTATTGAATATGAATATGTTACACGGAGTAAAATAACAATAGGTCAAATTGAAAATAAAATTGCTTTTAGTTGTTTTATATTTGCCAGAAGAGGTCGGTTGCTGTCGCGTTTTACTTTTTGCTGAGATCTTAAATCTTTCCATAGATAAAAATCAGTAACATTCATAATTGTAACTTGAGGTTTGTTTTTCATTCTGCATTCAATAACCACTTTGACAAAATCATCAAAGTCATATATTTTTCCTTGTCTCTTCATGGAGAGTTCTATTTGGTGGTGAAAGCTATCAGCGGCCATAAAACTATGACCGGGCTCAAAGTAGTTCACCACAATTTCCCTGGCTGATATCTCTGCAGAATTTATCATTCTAACCAAAAACTTCAGGAAGCTTCAGTTCTTGTTCTGGCTCGAACAATTATCCAACCAAAACACGAAGCAATTGACATCTCTTTGGCTTAGCATAAAAGCAAAAACAGCGCTAATTATGTCCTTATTACGTCCGGAAATCGATTCATTCCACAGGACTGCAAAATGTGGTAATTTTTTTGTACTTCCAAGAGCAACAAAACTTTCATTATAAGCAATGAGTCTTTTACTGAAGATAACTCTTTTGAAGCCATCTATCCGTGGAAGCATGATCACTTTTTGGAGGTCAACGGAAACGTAAACGGTATCGATATTATTAGAAGACATGCTTACTTGCTCTTGATAAAGCTCTCGAGATTTCTTAGCGAGGTTGATATGTAACTGCCATCTATCACAAACAATACAGTTTTCTTGAAAGTTATCTTCACTTTCCTTAACACGAACCCTATAGGAATCATAAGAAACTTTTGTATCTGGGAACTTGGACTTGAAATCTTCATACATTAAGGAAACTGAAACGTCGCTAGGAAGGTACAATCTGTTTGGAGCATGTTCTCGTCTATATTGAGAAACTGAAGGATTAAAGGATGCATGTCGTCATCGATTTTGTATTTATTTGGCGTTTTTCCTCTTCTATTGGCCTTGGCTTGAATCATATTTTTGGGGGTCTTTGAAAGAACATCATGTAAGAGCCTGTCATTATTTTTATGAAACCCAAGTGTGGTTAGGTAAAATATTTCACAAACTTCCTTTGATTCACCTTTTTCATCCTTTAGAAAATATTTAAATGTATTATTTTTTCTGTAGTTTTCATCAGTTTTACGGCGCTTCTTAACATTCAGCTTTGAACAGGACGCCAAAATGTAATTTCTTCTTTCTTGTTCCGTCAAACTCCAGAAGCTTAAGTTAATTTGTTGTCTTTGATCTTCAGATATTATTGATATGCACTTTTTTCTACAGACATTAACTGAACATGGTGGAACTACTTTATGTTTTTCAACTAGCAATTTACACTGTTCTGCTTTTTCTAATCTAATTTGTTCTGATGTTCTCTTCTTCCTTCTTTTTCTTGGTTCTCCATTTTTTGTGTAACCCTTAGGTGCATTTTGCCTAACTTTCTCAGCAAGTGGTAGGTTGTCTTCAGAGTCACTACTTTTTACGACTTCATCATTTTTCCTATTCTCAACTGCATCAGCAAACCCTACACCGAAACTGTTATTTACATCTTCCTTGTGTTTCAGTTTTTCAGTAACGTTGTAACAAATCCTGATGTTTGTTATTTTAAAAATTATGTCATCTACTGACGATTGTTTTCTCGAAAACAGAATTTAACCAAATATTATGAAAATCTTTCTCAAGGCAACTGGTTTAGGTTTGAAAATCAATCACTTAAGTCTTCAACTGAGCGTGTGCCGTCTAGGCTTATTAGTGCTAGATTTTCCTAGGATTTTCTTCTCTGTGAATTATGTTTGCTTGAAAAACAGAGAATATTGAACATAATTTTCGCCCCCCTAGCTATCCCTGCCAGTTCAATAACCAGCAATAATACGCCGTGGTAGTGAATGATTAAATATATTCAACGAAATAAACAGAAATAAACAAAATATTTGAAAAATTAATAAAATAAGTATATGGATATCATCAAACGAATCATCAGATGAGATGGTTAAATATTTTCTAATACTTGTAAATAAAATTCAAAAGAACATACAGGGTACACCTTGAAGAAAAACAATAACTGCGACTATGCATTCCGTCCAAGCACAAGCGAAACTGAAGTTCACCCACGAAATTATTTATAGGATGTTAGTTAAAAGAAATGAACAAAAATACCAAGTATTCTCACCCCTTCGTCGTTGTGACTTCTAGCTCCTTGGAAGGTGACGGCTATTCCTATTCGTCAGTCGAGACGGTACATAGAAGACACTTTTGTCCGAAATTGAATCTTCCCAAAACGCACTATGATCCACCGCGAAATTTACGCTCATCGCTCGGTTTTTCTTTAACGAACTGAATTTTTCAAAATTCCCCAATTACACAGATCTACTCTCCAGTTTTCTGTATCAAAATTCGCTTCTCGGTTTTTCCCCGAATGAAAATCTATTTCCCAACAAATATAACACAAGAAGAAAAAAATCTCAACCAAAACACTTGTGGGTTATTGCACGGAACCGAGCTTTCCGCACAACTCAAAAACCGGCGACCCACTGCCTCTCGATCTCTCCTCGTTTTTTCGAATTGATGCTTTTCTTGCTAGCTTGGCGCTATTCAGTTCACATCAAAAAAATGCATAATTTGCACCCTGTGAGTGTGATCGTCTTATTCTGACTTTCCCACTGATTCAGCTTCCCACGTACGAGTAATGCTGAACTAACCCAATCATTTATCCGACTTATTTATCATTAATTTTAAGTTGTTATTACTCTTAGCTGCCTAAATGAATGCCTCTTTGTTTCGAATCGTGTGAACTTCAGTTTCGGACCGTGGGTATCGAACTTGTATTGGATTGATTTCGCATGTCGAAATTATTCCAATACCTAGTGTAATATAATTATCTAAAATTCTTAATAAAAATGACGTCCTGTTACAATGCTCCCCTCCGAGAAAAAAGTCTAAGGCAACACACTGCCTTGACTTTTTCTCAAAACTGTTATCGATAAGGACCAGTAAATATTTCATTGAAAATTTTGAGTCCCAGATCTAACTCTAGTCACTTTAAGTCCGGTCCTGTTCAATATTGGAGATTTGCATTTTTTTTTCCTTATATAGTAGGTACAGTGTTTCGTTTATTAAACATCCTTCTCGACATGAAAGCTTTTCACTCCCGCACTACCGACTTTACTACGGCACTACGGACATAAGCACTGACGTTGCATTTTAGTTGCTGATGAGTGATGCGTCGTAAGCAAGTTGCAATGCTACCTCTACCGACCTTCATATAATAATAATCGTATTCGGTGTACGAGACAATTTTTTTTTCGGGACCGCACTTGTTACGCGACAAAAGTCTTTCAAGGTACTTCCTCATCTATGTTTGGCGATTTTTATGATTATCGGTCCAATGTCTTTCGTTCGAAAGTTCCGGGTACAAGTTCGCTTGTGGCGCAGAACTTTCCGTACGGGATTCAACTTTTTCAGTGTCCGTTACTACCGCACTAGGGGTCTCGCGTGGGTTGATAGTTTGTGTCGTTTCTCGTTGGCGATACACTATCCACATCGTCAGGGTATTCCATAAGCTTGCCAGTAGCGTGATGCCACAGCCTGCTGTTCTGTATAGATGGAATCCATTCAGTATCACTCCAATGGCATATTTGAATACTCTGAATATGGTGTAGAATCCTATGAGTGTGCTGATAAACATACCAACGTCGGTGAACCAACCCCATACCTGTCTCATCGTAGAATGAGCTAGTTTTTTCATTTCTTCTGGGTTGAATATATTCAATGTCGAAAATCCTTGTCCTGCTGTCTCCAATCCCACAACTCGTCGAGCTATTATATTTTCTACTGCTCTCCTTTGTGATCTAAACATTAATATTTGCTGTGCCTTATGGACTTCCTCTTGGGTATATAGTCCTGCTGAACCTATTGGTAATATAGGCGAAAAATTCAGTTTCGGTGACGTTTTCACTTCCAATTCTTTGGGTGTTTTTTTGACAGTGGGGTAGGGTGCAAGTCCTATCCAATCATTATTAATGAAATATAGAGGCGGTGTAAGTCAGTTGCAGTCTATTTCTTCCGCACCGGAGCCATAAACTTGGATTGATTATTCACTTCTATTGGCAGTTCGTGATAACATTTGTTTGTTCGGCGAATATTGGCTGATTTTGGCAAACATCTCATGATGTAGAGAACTTCGCCCAACACGCGTCCCACGTGTCCTCCTTCTTCCTGAACTATTTGACTAATCAGGGTTGGTATCATGGGTGCCATCAATAAACGGTTATTGAGGACCTCACGATGTACCAAACATCTACGGTGGATGGTGTCCAGATAGAGTTTTTCCAAATTTCTTTTATAAGCTTGTTCTACGTACAGGAATTTACTATTGACATAGCTCATTAAGTCCGTATTATATGGTAATATTTCCATCTGTGGATTCAACATGTTTCCAGATTCTTCAATCCAAATCACTATCCTAGGGTGCTCAGTTATCCAGATTTCTGAGTGACACATAATTCCCTTCTTCAATAAAGAAAGAGCAAATATCTTATCTCCGCTCTCCACTACAACGTAAAGTTCTCGGTTGACCTCATTAGTTACCACTTCTGCCTTTCCTTGATAAAGTAGACTCAATTTATCTTCACATGATACTTGAGTATTACTTTTCCAAACATTTTCCCCTAACGTGGTATCAAAACAATATCCTGTTAAAAAAGGACAAGTCACTCCTCCCAACAATTGTATCTGATTCTCTTCAATCTTTATTCGAGCTAGGTAATCTCTTGCTTCTATTTTTATTGAGGCTGTTATAACTACATCTTCCCAGGTACGACCTCCTTCGTGGTAGGTGGTACCCTTGCATGATCCCTCGACGTCCGCGGATCCTGCTATCGTCAGCGACGTTTTAGTAGTTCCGTTCATGGTTATATCTCCTATTTCCTGGTGATACAAACGAATACTATGATACCGGTGTAGTGATAAGCATTCGTCTGCCCCGAGTCGATATACAAAATTTGATAGTCCTCCGGCCACTACCGAACTGTGGCTATGCATGCCGCAATGGGTTATCAGCCGCGTTATTTCGATTAAGCAAGTCCAGACCTGTATCACGTTCATTTCGTTTCGCTGAATTACTTTTAACTGAGATTCGACACTCGAGTATTGCGATTCCGGTTCCGGGCATTTCGCAACGTCCCTTATTGACACCATCGTAATGTCCGTGTTATGATCACTGCAGTCATAAACGATGACTCCGCGACATTCCGAAATTATAAGAAAGGTCAGCAGAGAGGTAATTGCCTTGTTGTAGATCTCGGTGCTGCATGCCCTTGACCTGAAGTGATGACCCATGGTGTGGCCCTGTTTATTTATAAATTACCTAAGCACAAATTACAATAATGAGTAATTTCGTGTACAATGAGTCCCTACATAATTTTTCTAAACATTATCTAATCAACCTATGCGCCTATGCGTTGTTATTTTGATAGTCAAATCAATACTTTTGTTTCTCACAAATTCGAGAGATATCATTGAAATCAGTACATTCCTTGCAATTTTTTTTTTGTTTTCCCCATTTCTTTTCATATCTAGATTAAATAATCATTTAATCAACCATGAAATTACACAATTATTATTATTTTTATTGAATATGCACACAAATTCGTCAAGATTCATTCTATACATTGTTAACAACGAAAGAATACGAAGCAATAACAAAAAAATATATATCAAGCCCATCATAACAATAATGTCAGTTCATTTCTTGTTATTACAGAACTCGTTCTCGAATGAGTTTAGACCTCATGAAATTTTATGTTGTATGATTTACATTTTATAGTTTCACAATGAATCATCCACTATACAGCTACATGCCCTATTAATCATAACAATATCCAATAATACATCTTTTAAACTAAGTATTTTTCAGGAAAGTGTCAGAGCTGAAAAATATTCAGATCAGTTATATCTGATCCGGTATTGTTTCTGAATCATTCAAAATTTCCGTTCTGATCCCCTGGTATAAAAATAACTCAAAATATTTTCTAAGTGATTTTTTTTTCATTGGCAGTAGCCAGGAACATATACCTCGTGAATCAAAGTATCGACTACATGATTTCGCAAAAATAAAAAGAATATTACCCCAATTAAAAAAAATCCAAGAAAAATTGGCACTAGTCATGGGAATCTTACCCAACTGGTAATGCACTATCCAGGTAGAGGCTAGTCTTTGCCCCTCTCTACAGAGGCATAAAAAAATATTTGTGGTGAATGTTTTTCACGGTGTTTACCGGTAAGGAGGGTTTCGCACTCTTGTCGAACGTCTCAGAACCGGTTCTGGTTCATCAAGTAAATTGTCTTCGGATTCTTCCTCTGATACAGCTTCGTCACTATTTTCACTCATGTCCTCATCTTGTCTTTCTTCAGCAGCCCAGTAAGGTGGAATCAAAGCAGGATTGAATTTTGGGGTGTCTGCTACATTTTCATCTTCCTCTTCTACTTGTCTTTCCTTCCTCGTACGTTGTGGTTGTTCATATTCGTCTTCTGGGTATTTTGCAACATTTTCCAGATATGCTTTCAGTCTATTCACATGTACGATCTGATCCTGTCTTGTCCCAACTTTCCTTATTTCATAGGTTACAGGGCCTAGACACTTTATAATTCTGTATGGTCCTATACCCATGGTCTTGTCAATTTTTTTGAAGTTCCAATTTTAGTGGATAGATTCTTCAGATATACCAAGTCTCCTAACTCGTAAGTTTTCTCTTCTGATTTCTTGTTGAATTTTTGGATTCTTTTATCTTTCACCTTTTCGGTATTGCAATAAACTTCCGTATACACCCGATTCAATCTCGTCAGAAGTTCCGATGCGTAATTTTCATCGTAATCGTATCTTATCCTTTGAGACTTAATGAAACTATCAATAGGTAGTACCTGATCTCGACCATGTAATAGGAAATATGGGCTATACCCCGTTGAGCTATGTATACTCCCTCGATATGCCATTAGGACAAACGGTATCCAGTTGTCCCAGTCTCTCTGACTTTCACAGATATATTGTGACAACATATCTTTAAAAACTCGGTGCAGTCGCTCAATTTGACCATTCGACGTTGGAGCGTAACTAGCAGTTTGAATTTTTTCTATTCTCAATATTTCGCAAACTTCTTTAAACAGACTAGATGTGAAATTTGCGCCTCGATCTGTTAATAGTTTTTTCGGGGTTCCATGTCTCACTATGATTTGTTCCACAAATACCCTAGCTATCGTATCAGCTTTTTGATCTGGTATGGGTATGGCTTCGGGGTATTTCGTGAAATAGTCTTGAAACGTTAATAAATATCTGTTTCCACTCATAGATGTGACTAAAGGTCCCACTATATCCATTGACGTTAACTCCCAAGGTTCTTGCGTAGGGGTAAATCTTTGTAAAGGTGCTTTCTTATGATGAGGCGAAGTCTTTCTTCGATTACACGCGTCACATTTCGTGCAATAATTTATAATGTCTGTCCTCATGCCCATCCAATAAAATCTTCTCTTTACGTTCAGTAAAGTTTCTTGTTGTCCCTAATGTCCTGCAAAAGGGGAGTCGTGGGAATCTTCCAATACTTTGTTCACGTATATTTTTGGAACTATCAATTTATCAGCATTATCCTCAATTCGATATAATATGCCATCTTTAGACAAATAGTATCTTCGTCCATCCCTTCCTGTACTTGTTCTAATTGTTCTATGACTGACTTGCAAAACAGATCTTGTTCTTGCGCTTTTCTCAGTAGCTCCCTATCCCATTCTGGTTCTATCATTTCATCTTCTTTCATTAGTGAAATTTACATTTTTTCTTTCGGCACAGTGTAAATAAAAACTTCTATATCTGAGTTGTAGAAAATGAACTCAATCATTGCTTGAACCTTTTCCCAGCTCAATCCATCTAGACCACATGCTATTTTTGGCATCGCTAATTTTGTATCCTGATTATCTTCACATTGCTTCTTCAAATTTCGTAAAGCATTCCAGATATTTCGATATGAGGGTTTATCGTAGTATTTTAATTTCGTTACCATATAGTAAATATTTCTCCCGGGAAGTTTTAACTCTGCTACTTCCCCCACCATTTTCTTCTACTCCATTAATAAATTCACTGATCCGAATAGTTTTTTGAATTGTGCTGCGATTCCTTTTCCCATAGCAAAATCTTGAGATACGCAATGTGCCAAAGCATAGTGTTCGGGAGTTGAAAATAAATCCCCTTGTCTTATAGTCAAATCTTTCATCTTCAATTTTGGAAAAATCTTCAAATACTCTTCGTAGTCTTCAAACTCTATATCATAATACTGGTCTTCTTCGTTATACATTCTACTGAGTGCGTCGGCGTTTCCATGAAGTCTCCCTCGTCTGTGTATAATTTCAAAATCGTACTCCGCTAGTGTCAAAGCCCATCGAGTTAATCTTGATCCCGGATCCGTCATTGAAAGTAGCCATTTGAGAGGTCTATGATCTGAAATAACTGAGAATTTCCTTCCATAAAGATAACATCGGAAAGTCTGAATTCCAAATATCACCCCCAGAAGCTCCATTTCAGTAGTCGAGTAGTTTAGTTCCGCTTTCTTAAATTTACGACTTGCGTAAGCTATTGGTTTTTCGTACCCATCCCTTAGTTGACTCAACACTGCCCCCACCCCCAGCCCTGAAGCATCAGTAGCTACGATGAATGGATGATCAAAGTCTGGAAAAATTAAAACAGACTCGGCTGTCAAGCTTTGCTTTAGTTTGTCTATAGATTCCAACACTTCTTGGGACAGTTCGAATTTTACGTTCTTTTTAGTTAGGTTAACAAGTGGCGCTGATATCTCTACAACATTTGGTATAAACCGTCGATACCAATTCACAATTCCCATAAAAGCTCTGACTCCTTTTACATTTCTTGGTATTGGAAACTTTTTGATAGCCTCGATTTTCTCTGGATCTGGAAGTACGCCTTCCTGTGTGATCATATGTACCAAATATTTTACCTTTTTCAAAAGAAAGTTACATTTTTTTGGCTTCAGTTTGATTAACCTCTCTCAATTTTTCAAAGATTTGCGCTATTTTGCATAGATGATCCTCTTCTCCATCGGCGTTGAATATAATTATGTCGTCCAAATATACCATACAACTTTGTCCTGTTAGTCCGGAAAGTGTCATATTCATAAATCTCTGGAATGTACTCGGCGCATTCACCAAACCGAACGGCATTTTCCTGTACTTATAGTGTCCTTGGAATGTACTAAACCCAGTTAGAGGTATATCTTTTTCCTCCATGTCAATCTGATGATAAGCTTCCGCTACATCAATAACTGAAAACAAGACTTTGTTTCCTGTACTATATCCTTGTATCAAGTCGGATATGTTTGGTAGTGGGTAATATTCTTTTTTAGTGACGCTATTGAGTTTCCTATAGTCGATGCACATCCTCACTTTTTCTTCTCCCGTAGGTGATTTTTTTGTAACTAGTACTACTGGTGCTGACCACGGGCTATAAGATGGTTGTATGATTTTCTCCTTCAATAATCTATCGATTTCCTGTTGTAGAACTTCCCTCTGTCCATACGGAATTCTATATGGTGCCTGGCATATAGGTTGTGCCCCTGGTTCCAAAGTAATACTGTGCTTAACTTTCGTGGTACTAGTAAGTTCATCCCCGTCGTCTCTGAATAAATCCTTATATTGTCTTAATAATTCTCCCAGTTTTTCTCGAGTGTCCTTTTTTAAGTGATCTGGTTGAAATCCTTCTTCGATCCACTTTTTATCTGAGAAATCAAAACTTTGGACTTTCATAACTTCTTCAATTTTTCTCTCCTCTTCTTCGCAGGCGATGGCATGGGCAATTTTCTGATTTCTTTTTATGATTACATTTTTCCACGATATATTCAGCAGCCTTATCGGTACTTGACTATCATTTTTTGCCAAGCTTTTCGCTGTAATTATGTGGGAGTTTTCTATTTCTCCTGGTTCACATACTACAAATTCAACAATTATATCCTTTCTCAAGTTTCCCATTACTATCATTTCTGATCTCGCAGGAATATCCAAATCAAATTCGGCTACTACATCCGTTTCCCATCGACGTTTTATTTCTAATGTAGGTTCTTCTTCCTTTCGCTGTACGTCGCTCTTTTCCATTTTTATTACCTAGGCCGAATCATATTTTCATTGTACCCTTCATAGGCTGAGTCATCCTCACTCAGCTTCCCATATTCTTGAATTTCTACGTTTACCAAGACCGGCAATTCCTCTTTCATTTCCCCACTATTCTTTTCTTCACGTGTTTCTTTAGGGCATTTTTCACATGTTTGTGTCCCTGTCTCGTGGACCACTTTCATTTCCACTCGTTCCGCTTTTTCTTCCACGACTCTCGGCTCCAGATTTTCTCGGCTTCTTTCTAAGGAGTTCAGTTTATTCCACATCGGGTTTTTATAAAAGTTTTTGATATGTTCAAGCCATAAATTCCATCCAATTGGATATCTTCGTCTCTCTCCTCGAGATCCCGGATGTTTCCACACAATTTTTCTATTTCTAATGTTTTTTTCATTTGTGTCTGATGTACGTATTCCATTCCAATGAAATTTTCTCATTCCTTTTTCAATTTCCCATATGTCCTCTCCTACTTCTTGTTTGAAATGGAATTTCACTTCGTGTCCCCATACAATCATTACTGGGTTCGGTCCATACGATAGTTGAACATTATTCGTAACCAAAAAATCTCTTCCTAAAATAACTGGAGTAATTCCGGTAGTTTGATTTTCACATACATACGCTTCGAAGTTGGCTTCAACCATACCTAGATTAATCCCGAAATTAACTTTTGTCGTTCCAAAAATCTTCAGCGGATGTCCCGTAACGCTAACCAAATAAACGTCGTTTATTCGTTTGGAATCAATATCCGATTCTTGCACCATATTCAGTATCCAGTATCCACTAAACAGTTACAAGGTTCACCGTTCACTTGCATAACTACTATATACCGGATTTCATGTCTTTCTACCTGAGGGATTCTTAAAATTTCTTTTCCTTTTTGAACTCTCATCTTTTTAATTGACTCTCTTCTTTCCGGTTCATTCACCAAATTTCCTACTCCGGAATGGTAATTTCTACCGTGCATCCATTTCCAATTTCGTTGTTCCGAGTTCTGCAAATATTTCTTCATGTTTCTTTTTCCCCTGTATAGTCTTCCGTATCGGCCGGTTTCTCGGGGACGTGAAATCGGCCTATTTAGTTTAAATCATTCTCCGAATTTCTTGACGTATTCCGCTCATTATAACCCTGTAGTTTAGGAATCGCCCCATTGTGGTTACTTCGTGGTGCCCCATTTCCAAAATTCCTCGAATTTGATTGATTCCTTATATCACCATCCCGTGGTGTGAATCCCCTCCTTGGATTTTCATTCTGCCTTATCTCGCGAGATTTATATCGCCTGTTAGCATCTCCGTTTACTGGTGGATTCCGTTGCTCTAGTTTTTCCGGACATACATTCGCATAATGTCCATCCTTGTTGCACCGAAAACAAATAGTTTTCTCGATGACGCCTTCACTTCGGCATTCTCTTGCAAAATGTCCCATATTCCCGCATTTGTGACAACTCGATATGTTGCCTCGAAATTGTCCTTGCCTATTTCTGCAAACAGCCGACAGGTGTCCCGGTTTTCCGCAGCTATAGCATGTCTTTTCTTGATTTATCTGTGAAACTTTCGTAAAATTTCCCTTTCCTTGAATCATCATCAGGGTCGTCTCTTGCAGCTTTATTAATTTTTCTGCCTTTTCCAAATCCAAATCCGGTTCTTTCAACATTAAAATCCCAACTTCTTTCAACAAATCCTTGCGGAGTCCTAATTTTATTTGGTTCATCATTATCTCCTTATTTTTCTTTTTTAATCCTGCCACTTCGTCAGCTGCGGCTCTTTCAAGATCTTCATTCAATAGTTTCGCCCCCAAAATTCGTAAACGCGTACAGAATGTAGAAACATCTTCTTCATGGCGCTGGTAACACCTACTCAAAATCAATTGATTTTCCCCCGGCAATTTGATAGGCAAAAATTTTTCAATGAATCGTGCTTTAAAATCAATAAAAGATAATGTATCTAGATTTTGATCAGACTTGAAATAATTGTAAGCTTCACCTACCAATTTGAATTTCAATAGTTTGAGGGTTTGATCCTCAGACCATCCATCTAAATTAGACCTTTGCTCTAATTTTTCGAAATAACGAACGACATCCTTTCCTGAAAAAGAATCTAGGGTTGCCGCACCATTCCCAATGAGTACGCCATTGAAATCATCATTTGTGCTGACGTATATACTGGTGGAGTAGCAGTAGTACTCGCGGCTCCTGTCGTAGTTATATTTAGATGTTAGTATAAGTGGGTGAAATGAGCATGCACTAATTAAAATAATAGCCAAAGCATAAACCTACCAATCGTTATGGCTTCTTCTCCGACGATACTATTCTGAAAATCCCTACTTGATTATTCAATCGACTTTACAGGTATATTCATGTCAAAAATTATTCATTATATTCGAATCTCAGTCGACAGATCAAATTTCGACTTGTATTTTGGGAAATGACATAAAACTAAATCAAAATCTTCAGATGAAATCAACTTGACTCAAATAACTTTTCGTTTTCGTGAATGTCAACTCGTTTAAAAAAATAAAAAAATCCGATCGATTTACAATGAAAATTACAATGCGTTGACTGAACTCAATTGTTTGTCTAATTAAAATTCAATTGAACTTTTATTTTTATTTCAAGATGTTTCAGTAAAAACATTTTAACATTTTACAGAGAGATTCATTCAACCAAAATATATTTAATTTCTTTTTTGATTCATGAAATCTTACTTATATCAACTTTATTGATCTGAAGAAAATCGATACAACCCTTACATGATATTCTGAACCCTGAAGCTATTCAATAATCCCTAATAGATAACGATATTGCAATCAACCTAAGATAATATTGGATGTTTTTCGCAATTCAAAACCAATTCGACATTTCATGACCATAACATTATAGACCCGCTGTGATTATACCAATCTGTATTTTACAAAAAAAAAAATAGGGCATAAAAAATAGGGCATAAACTATTCCTTTGTTCTGGATGAAAACACCTTCTCGTTGAAACCTATCTTAGAAAAAAAAAATCCTCAAGAAATAATCCCACCGCTGTCACCATTTGTAACAAATCCTGATGTTTGTTATTTTAAAAAATATGTCATCTACTGACGATTGTTTTCTCGAAAACAGAATTTAACCAAATATTATGAAAACCTTTCTCAAGGCAACTGGTTTGGGTTTGAAAATCAATCACTCAAGTCCTCAACTGAGCGTGTGCCGTCTAGGCTTATTAGTGCTAGATTTTCCTAGGATTTTCTTCTCTGTGAATTATGTTTGCTTGAAAAACAGAGAATATTGAACATAATTTTCGCCCCCCTAGCTATCCCTGCCAGTTCAATAACCAGCAATAATACGCCGTGGTAGTGAATGATTAAATATATTTAACGAAATAAACAGAAATAAACAAAATATTTGAAAAATTAATAAAATAAGTATATGGATATCATCAAACGAATCATCAGATGAGATGGTTAAATATTTTCTAATACTTGTAAATAAAATTCAAAAGAACATACAGGGTATACCTTGAAGAAAAACAATAACTGCGACTATGCATTCCGTCCAAGCACAAGCGAAACTGAAGTTCACCCACGAAATTATTTATAGGATGTTAGTTAAAAGAAATGAACAAAAATACCAAGTATTCTCACCCCTTCGTCGTTGTGACTTCTAGCTCCTTGGAAGGTGACGGCTATTCCTATTCGTCAGTCGAGACGGTACATAGAAGACACTTTTGTCCGAAATTGAATCTTCCCAAAACGCACTATGATCCACCGCGAAATTTATATAATCGCTCGGTTTTTCTTTAACGAACTGAATTTTTCAAAATTCCCCAATTACACAGATCTACTCTCCAGTTTTCTGTATCAAAATTCGCTTCTCGGTTTTTCCCCGAATGAAAATCTATTTCCCAACAAATATAACACAAGAAGAAAAAAATCTCAACCAAAACACTTGTGGGTTATTGCACGGAACCGAGCCTTCCGCACAACTCAAAAACCGGCGACCCACTGCCTCTCGATCTCTCCTCGTTTTTTCGAATTGATGCTTTTCTTGCTAGCTTGGCGCTATTCAGTTCACATCAAAAAAATGCATAATTTGCACCCTGTGAGTGTGATCGTCTTATTCTGACTTTCCCACTGATTCAGCTTCCCACGTACGAGTAATGCTGAACTAACCCAATCATTTATCCGACTTATTTATCATTAATTTTAAGTTGTTATCACTCTTAGCTGCCTAAATGAATGCCTCTTTGTTTCGAATCGTGTGAACTTCAGTTTCGGACCGTGGGTATCGAACTTGTATTGGATTGATTTCGCATGTCGAAATTATTCCAATACCTAGTGTAATATAATTATCTAAAATTCTTAATAAAAATGGTAACGGCGTCTTTCAAAGACGTCCTGTTACAACGTCATGACTACTTTTCCAGTTTCCATTTTTTCAATTTCCATTTTTTCAGTACCTACTTCAATTTCTATTTCGTCAGTATCGTTTTGGTCACCTTTTTCAATTTCTATTTCGTCAGTATTGATTTGACTAACTACTACGATAGTATTATTTGAAATAGTACAAGATGCTTCTATTTGCTTGAATTCACCAAAGTCGGGTGCTGATTCTAAAACTGGTAACAAGGTAGTCAGCGAAGCCGGTCCCTCAAGTATATTTTCTGTCAATAATTCAGGTGGTAGTAGTAGTTGTTCTGTAACAGACATCAGCGTAATAAGCGAAGCCATCTCTTCACATTCTTCTGAAGGAAGTTCTGGTTCTACGACATATAACAGGTTAGTTGAAGAAGTTAACTTGTCAAATAAAATTTCTGGTAATGGAGTGAAAGAGCGTATAATTCTGTTGCTAGTCGACATGCCATATGATGATGATATCTCGACAGTATGCTTCTTTGAAGCTAACTCCAACATAAGACGGCTTCTACTAGGACTCATTTTTCTGAAAGAAAAACCTGATATTGTGAGCTGAAAAGTACATAATAGCACTAGGATTGAAAAGTGTAAAATCCATCTAGGAGCAAGCAGTTATTAATTTTGAAAAGTACTTTTCAAAATGCGTGTATCACAGGATCATAGGAAAACATTATTTCACTCAAACATGTTACACTCGAAAAATGATATAGCTAACATAATCTTGAAGACGGGTGAAAATACATGAAAAGAGTAAAATACAGAATTACATTACAACTTACCATTCAAAATAATAACACAACTGCAAAAATAAAACAATTGCACTAGCACAGCTCTTTCGTTTCGTAATTATTTAAAACAATAACAAACTCATGCATGTGTTGCCATCGAAACTGTAGGTGCTACTAAGGAAAAGCGCGGTATCTATTGCATACTAAAAAATAACGCGGTATCTTATGGCGCAAATTGTCTTTATACCGCGTTCATTCTTAGCATTGAAAATATACTGCATTTATCCTTAGCAAGCATGGGTGGTTTGGTACATACGGCAAAAAAGAATATCGCTTTTACAAGGAAATATCAAAGATACGGCAATTTTAGTTATTACACGATTAAACATATGTGTGATAAACCATAACATACCCCTAACTCAAATTTGAAATATTTGGAACATACCGCGTTCATCCTTATGAGGGCAGCGTAGGTGTCAAATCACCGCCGTTTGCAAAAATCAAAATCCTGCTAGAATCAATCCATTAATCCAAATAGATTATATCAATCGCTAATCAAAATTGTGTCTACCTTAACTCACTCGCACATCCTGTGTAAGAAAACTTATGTTCTCAAAATTTTTCTTTAGAAAAGGGTACGAAAATTCCTCTATAAGAAAACAATGGCTCTCTTGATCAGCATTCGTAAAGGAAGAGAGCGAGCCTTCTTGCTTCAACCGTGAAGAAGCTCCTGCTGGTCACCTGACTGATTTTGTTCAATTTCATTGGTCCAACCGATTTAACGGACATATCCCGCATTACCATATCGCGAATCAGACTTCACGCAGGAGTCGATGTTATCTTTTATTTATCTATCTATTCATCAATAGATGTCAATACGGAATATTTGCAGAAATGGTTATTATAGCGTTCTTTATTATAATCTATCATTTACTGAATATTACAGGTGATTTATAATTCTCAGAGATGACTCTGCTGACATTGTAGTGTTGTGATGTTAGAATGTTGATGTTTTGAACAATAAACAGCAAATGAATAATTAAAAATCGATACTGAACAAGAACCAGCGAGTAACGAATTATATTTCGTTACCCAATACAGGCCAGAAGCAGTTTTCCTACAAAATAACCAGTTTCAACGACCGAAAATAAACGACCAGACTACTCGTTTTTGAACACAATCCCTACTGTGAAGAAGTCCTATGCAGATACAGGTGAGTTCCTTTTTATTCATTATTATATTCAATACTAATGTTGAGTTTATTTTCATATAGAGTTCCCTGTGTTGATGAATTCATCCCAAGATACTATAACTGATACGTCGTCATGTACATTTCAATTCCGAAAAAATTAACCCACATGCAGAGTGAGTGTCTCAATTACCTCCATTATCAATGAATATAAAAATGGAACTTGAAAACTTGAGAAAGGTAATTTTCACGTTACAAGCTCTTTCTTCCAGTTTTTCATCATTTCTGATGTTATTTCGTTCTCTCCTGGTGCTTTCCCATTCTTCAATGTTTCAATTACTTCATCTAGTTCTTGCATTTCTATCAATGGTTCGTTTTCGTTTAACTGGTTCCTTTCTGTTGTTTCTATCGATCCTTCTTCATTTCCTTGACCTAGTAGTGTCTGGAAATATTCTTTCCATCTCTTCATTATATAATTTCTGCTCAAAACGGCTTACATGTCCCTATCTTAACTTTTCATTTACTATCTACTGACATCTGATAGAAACAAATAGAGGGTGATGCAAAACCCAAAATTTTGAACCACCGTATTTGTTTCAATTAAATATCAATCGATAGTAAATGGAAAGTTGAGACAGGGACATGTGAGCCGTTTTGAGCAAGAATGGATAGTTTCGGCACAAAAAATTCCTAAATTCGAAAAATCTCGATTTTTCACACCCTATATCTCTGTAATCTTTCTCGCTATATCCCACGATCGACGATATCAGCTCTTCAGGAAAAATCTAAAAATGAAATAAAATACAGGGTGTTTCAACGCCGCAACGCTGAAAGTATTTTAGATCGATAGAACAAAACTGATTACCCAATAAACCAAATTTTCAGAATAATTCTATGTTCCGTTCTCCGTAAACGTCTAAGGTACCATCGACCGTGAGTGACCCTGTAGATATTTCCTCCAGAAGTTCATAATGCTCTGCTAAAAATTTGATTTTTCATGAATTTCAAACATTCTGTTGGTGGCTCGAAAACTCACTTTGTGCATTGTAACGGATATTCAACCATCATCAGTTTTGATGATTTCGCCGTCCTTGGGTTCTGTACCTCTATACATTATTGTTTCCACCTCTGATGTATTGAACCAAACTCAAATTTTGAATTTTCGAATTATTAGCGCTGTTTGTCAAGAAAAGTCACTTTTATTTGTCGTTCCACAATTTTTATGTCACTCCAATTTCCAAACCTGCTTATGAAATGGAATGAAAATTGGAGTGGGAATGGGTTTGGGTGGTCAATAAAACGTGCATAATGCTAAGAACTGGATTGAGTTATGGCACAACAAAACGCACCTATTGTTATCAAGAATGAGTAATTTTACAACTGGCAACACCGTATTTCATGAGTTTTATGTGAATAAGAGGAAAAACAATCTAACCTTATTCGAAAAATTATAAGTTTTCTGTTGGGAAGGCGCGAAAATATATTTTCTTTCTCTTCCTTTGAGCTGTGATTTGAGTTATAATTCATTGAAATATGTCTCTAAGGAATGAAAAAACAAACAAAACACAGATGGAATTGATTTGAAACTTCCTAGAGTGGAATAGGGTTCTGGTGACAAGAAAAAACACATCCTTTGAACCCTGGGGAACTGGATTGAAAGTGGGATGAATTGACAGCATCCCCAAATACAATTGATAATGGTGCTCGAAAAGATAAGAAACAATGGAATACCGTAAATATGCTGTCATACAATTCAGTATATATTGGATCAGATTTTATAAATTAGATAGTTTTTGTGTACTTAGTTACTTTTTTATTATTCCAGTACCTGTATGAGTGGAAATCGAAGACTAAAAAGAAAGCTCGCATGAATTATAATGCTATTATGCAAACAGGCGGTGGTGGGTATATCTGCAAAGACCTCGCCGATCTGGAGAATAGATCGATGGCAATTTTTGGATGGATTAATATTTGGATGTCCTGGTGCACCAGCAGAAGTTGAACCAAATGCAGAATTTCCAGAGAATGTTACCTTTTTCAGATTTGGTTGATGAAGAAATAATTATTGAAAATAATGACCAGATTCCAGAGCTTTTGAAATTAGAATACGTTAATGTTATAGGTAGTCTTCCAAAGATTGCTCAGCAGAATAAGAAAAAGACAATCAATTATTCCACTAAATAAGAGCACTCAGCAATTCTATACAGTCGAAGAACTGAACAAATGACTATAGCAGTCAAGGAAATGGCTGCTGCTGTTTCTCAGCTTGATGAAGCTATTTCAAAAATAGCTACAAATCTGAACAAGGAAAGCAGCGGAATTTTTGAATAATACTATTTCATGGTACTTATACCTATTTTGAAGTGTTTTTTTAGTTTTGTGATTTTTTTTTTCGGAGTTGATATTTTGAGTTTTTGTTCAAATATTTATTTTTTATGTTTATGTTTGTTTCTGCTTAAAATAAAATTTCATTTTCTGTATAAATTTTTATTATTTTGTTTTGATAAATAAATGATAAATGTTCTTTACTTTTCTTGAATGAGGTACACTACCTGTCTTCTAACATATCTGCCTTCAGTGAGTTTATCAATATCTGAAAGGATAAAAGAAACATCAAGGTATTTCGACTTTATTTTTCCAGGAATATGTACATTTGAACAATATTTCTATGTGAATTTATATATTACCATTATTCCTTCTATTGTCCTCATCATGGGGCAACTGAATATAATCTTCTTCATCTTCATAATCTTCATCTGGTAAATTATGAATTCTACAGATGTTGTGTAGAACTGCACATGAACAAATTATTCGAGCTGCAACATTATGTCCATAATGTAGAACCCTATCTTTTCGAAGGTACCTAAAGAGTGCTTTCAAAACTCCAAAGCCTCTTTCAACTATATTTCTGGCCTGGCGGTGTAAACGTTTGTAATTATCTTCCGGAGTATTCACGACAGCATTCATGGGGTCAACATCCAAGGTTGGATGGGATAGCCAGAATCACCAAGAAGATAACAATTTCTTCTTTGCTGAATCATGAACAGCCCCAGGATGCAGAGCGTTGATGTGATCATAAGCCTTGCATTAAAAATCTGAAATATACATTTCATATCAACTTTTATTATCATAAGAGAAACTATTATACTTATGTTCTTACAGCTTGAGAATTCACACTATGATAGCCCTTTCTATTTATGTATGATACAGCAGGATGGATAGGATCATCAATCTTTGGTGGAACAATTGCAATGTGAGTGCAATCTATTGCACCAATTACATTAGGAAAATTTAAAATTCCTTACATGAATCTGAAAATATAATGATCAGGATGATAATTATCAAAAGGTATATTATGTTTACCCATCCTAAGCCTCTCTTACTTCCTCTGCACTGGTTGGAAATTTAATATAACGCCTCAGCAAATGAGTTGATATGAGGTTACTAATTTTATCGATAATTCGCACGTTGAGAACAATAATGTGACAAGTCGAAATTCTTAGTTTCGAGAAAATCGACTTCGAAAATTTCCTGTTTTCAATCGTGGAGGATTTCCCTCTGTGATCTATTTACCTTGCGAAATGCAACTTGTCAGTTTAGAGTATATACCAAGGTATTATCAGACTACCTGCTTGATTCCTAGAGTAACTGTATTTTTTTCAATATTTCTTACAAAAAGTTTTGAGTTGTTACAGTTATGATTTAAAATATTTACCAATTTTTAGAAACTGTACTCTCGAAATAGAGCGATATTGCAAATTTTTTAGTTGTGACATCTCAAAAAATTTGACATCATTATGCGTGTTGAGCTTGACTCCCAGATAAGTGAGAATATGGCTTTTTTACAATTATGCACACCTGATACTTGTAACAACACTGAGCAAACGAAAACGAATTCTACTAAATGGAATAATATAAATGAAGTAGGCAGGTTCAAATACAACCCTCATTATAGTTAACATGTCATTCATGCAACACGGATTAAATTGTCAAATTAACTTACGAATCATGTACGAGTTTTCGGCAGATTAAGGAAAATTTTGCCTAGCGTAATAATAGCAATGATTATCTTCGAAAATTTGCTTGAATGTGAAATAAAATAATTTGAAGAAAGAGGTGACTTGGCACTTAGGTTTTTAGGTATTCTGAAAGGTAATAGTACCTATGAAATTATATTCAAAAATATATTCATTCATCAAAAAAAGTAAACGTATTTTCTTAAAAATAGCTAAAACATTTTTTCTAAACACAAGTAGAGGTACCTAGTTGAAGCATATTCTTTGGTAAATTCAAAGGTAATATTCAAATCATACATTTAAATGCTTCGTTGTGATAATTCAGTCTTGTATTCCGCCCTCATCTTCAGCGCTTTCTTCTCTTTTGCTACTGCTATGTTTCTTCATATTTTTGCCGGTTGTTACTTTTATGGGGATATTTTCGTAGAAGTCTCTATAAGTGTTTGGGACAACCCCACTATTCAATAAACTCAGCAAGTTTTTTTTGTACTAGGAAATGCCTGTCGGTGACTGGTAGGCTTGTGTACATTTAAACTCATCCAAAATGCTCAGACGACGTTGTTGGGTACTTTCTCTTGGAACTTCAGCTGTTTTCTTTCCACCATTTTTCCGCTTCGATTTTTTTTCTCTTTTTGCATCTTTGTCAAGCGGTTCATTGAATGGGGAGTCCCAAACGTTAACTGCCTCAAGTTCCCCATCAAAAGAGGTTCGATAATAGAATTTGAACGGATCATCCTCAGTTATCATGAAGAATTTTATTTCCGTAAACTGGAGTTTGATACCTCTTTCATTTACATTGAAATTACTCCCTATGCAGTTCGTCAACGTTTTGAAGTCTACCATGTCCTTGTAGTTCAGCTCTCGTACAACATAAAAAGGTTCTGTAACCTTAGCCGTTCTTATGATTTGAACGAATTGACTAGGAACGTAAATGGGCCCAGACTTTCTAGCCCTTTTGACAACCTTTTCAATCACTGAATGTACGCCGTCTCCTTCATTTTGTGTATGTCCAGTGATAAGGAACTTGTGAGAAATGGAATGAATATTTTTGAATTTTCTCAAACAGAACATGTACATAACTAAAACGAACTTGTTTTTTTGTTGACCACTGTAATTGTCGGAGAAGAAGACGAATTTCAGTTTTTCATCAGTTGAGGTAGCTTTTCGTTTTATGAATTCATAGATACATGTGGCAATTTCTATAGCACCTCGATTTGCCTCACCTTCGTGCCACACATTGTTGACAGTTTCTCCTGTTTTGAGATCATAAATTGAGAGGTTATAGGTTGACAATTTACTCTTATAGTAGAAGATTGATGCATCTCCTTGAGGAGTTGGGAAAGCAGCTTGCAAATCGTAGCAACACACGATTACATTTTTATTTGAAAACTCATTATCCCACTTTTTTTCGAGACGAGCCAATTCTTTCTCTTGTTGGTGTGCCTCATATTCGTTGTTAAAGCTTTTTTTCATTTCTGCATCTGCCAGATTATAAACGGTACAGGACTCACATTGATCCTTTTTGGGAACGAAGAAAGATATATTGAATTCGTGGTTGAAGATGGAGGTGTACATGGATAAGCTACCACACTCTCCATTTGCTTGCTCACAACCATTCTTGTAATCCCTATACAAGCTCGCAATACTCTTTCCCCCCTCAATGTACTCACGATTTGTTTGCTTCCGTAGATAATTGCTCTCTATCCTGGGAATAGAGTTGATATGGGCTCTGATCCCATCTCTTATTTATTCGGGTATTCTGGCGTGATTTTGGTGCTTGCCTCTGAAATCGTCCATAATTATACCACTGCTACATTATAAATGCTACATTAAAAATGCTAGTCCATGAGTTTTCTCAATAAATATTTCTTCCACCAGGGTTTGGAAGAATTTGATGTTAAGGTCATAAAATAAGTTATTTCTCCTTAACTTACGAAAAAAATCCAATACAAGAAGAGTTATTGAGTTACCAACACACGACCTGGCTAGCTGTGGGTTCTCTGTATGGTGGTCCTGGATTCACCTAATAAAACAACCCCGTTTTACATAAATTTTTACTAAATAAATGGGAATATGATAAAGTAAATCAAATAATTCAACTTGAATTCAAAACATTTGATACCTGGTAAATGTCATCAGAACAAAAGGACATATTATTCAGACACAAGGGAGATCTCTCTTGGGCGATAAATATTACATTGTCGGGTATCTCACATGATCTACCAACACTCTAGGGCGTGTTATAAAGGAAATGTATAAATCAAGGTGATAAATGAGACTCATCATCATCACAATATTCTTAGACCACTTAGCTGGAAACGTTTGGTTGACTTGGTTGATGGCAGGTAGTGATGAAGCCTCGGATGGAGTCCTAGTGGCACCACTGGATAAGGACTTCCTTGTCCTTAACAGTCTGTCTGTTCCACAAAGAGGCTTGGGGTAGAACCATAAACATATACAGGTGAGCAGTAGAATGACAACTGGAGCAGGGTGACCACAAATGAAGTCCAGAACTCCCAGAGGAAGGACCCCCTTCTCAACGAGAGATTCGATGTACATAGGCGGGAAAAGCCCTATCAATAAAAATTATCAAATGGAATTATTTCCCCTAGCTCCCAACACTATTACAGGGTGTAACTTACGTGGATGTAAGGCTTATGAGAAGCTGTCTCGATAGTTCTGGAGACAGGAGTAGCACAAAATGGACGCTCTGCCGGTAGAATCCGCACCAGGCGGTTGAGAAAAAGGCACTTTACAAAATCAGTTGCCAAAGAGCTGACAAACTCTCCACTTTTCACAATTCATTCTCACAGTGAAATTGATCCCCCCAATTTGGGTATTCTAAAAGAATCAACAATATATTTCACTTGTGAAATCGGCCAGAGGTTTCCAGAAGAATCGTACACCCAAAAAAAAACAAGAATCTCCTTTTTTTCATAAAATAACAACTCCTCTCGGTAGGGGCAGCACCTGTTGATAATCGACAATCGACGGCTACCGAAATGGCATAGGCGTCTCTACATGAAAACATAACGGAAAAGCGATGTCCCATCTCTGATTCGATGATCAAACATCATGAATATTCACCAGTACTTCACGATGATGTAGGTGAACTATTTTCAGCAACTCCCTAGCGTCCCAACAATGAAGGAAAACTGAATATCAGAAACAACTCGGCGCTACTGCCTATGGATACTGTCCGCACTCACAGCGAAAGATGATGACCAACTTCATGCGGTCTCTCGACAGTCTCGACTTGGTCTCGACACAGGTCTCGATTTCACCGAATGTCAACAACAAGCAACATCATTTCTCAGATGCACTCGAGTAAATGTCAAAACATCAAAATAAGGATGAAAATAATCTAAATCAACGAAATCATTGAGACCGAACCAAGATGGTACCAGAAGGATATTCAGTCATTCAAACAATTCCGAGATAACTGGGAGAATCCAAGAATATGGTAAGTCAACATTTTATCAATTGTTTTTGGGATAAACTGACCATCATTTTCAGGTGACTCATTTGGATCCAAAATACCGATGTAACTAATTCCAGAAACGAACCAGAGTCTGCTGTAGGTCCTCATCAACTACAAGTGAACGAAATGCTACTGCAGTGATATATGTTGTGGAATTATGTCGGACTTACGAAGTATGAAAGCAGCTGCAAGTATTATAGAAAAAGGAAATAGTGAATTCTTGATTCGGAGTCGGTGTGTTCTATGGTTATGCAGCGTTACTATCCCTGATTTGTTAGTGTATGTTATTGTTATACAGTGTGGTGGAATCAAATTTGAGTAACTATCCTTGATTTCATTTTGTACACGTAACACCATCTTTTTCTTTCTTGAAAGCAGTGTCCACAGTTCGTCGATTGATGTCCAACGTGGCCATGAAAAACTTCTTGCATACTCTTTTATTACTTCCGTTTAAGGTGAAATAAAAAGCATGATTCAACTGACGGGATTTTTCTCTGAGATAACGGTACTTGGGTTTTATCGAAACCGAATGTTTGGTAATAAATTCTCTTTGTCTTGTCACATCTCCTAGTTTCCAATAACTCTGGAACAAATTTTCCCTTTCCTCCTTGGTGAATTTCTCGATGCACTTGTGAATACATTTCTCGGAGCAGGATAAGGGCTTTTTTTCTCTAGCTTTTATTAGCACGCTCTTGGCTTTTATAGGGACATACTGTTGACCTTCGTTTCTCAACTTTTTTGTCTGGTTCCTTTTCCAAGCTGGTGGAAAAACCGAAGTGATACAGTTGGCTTCAACCACATCTGCCACTAGGTATTCTGATGGCAGTGTCGAGGGTTGCTCTGCTGGGTTCACAGGAACCATGTTCTGTAGGACTAGATATACCTTCGGCGAGTTATTTTCCATCGACACAGGGACAGGATCATGAGTGGTTTATGTTGATCTATAATACTGGAGTTGCTGAGCAGGATTATCAAAAACTGCTTCCACTTCGATGGCCACCTGAGAATCGTGGTGATTTTCTGGGTTATTATGTGCTTCACTCATCTTCAATCGAGAATCAACGTGCCCTTGGGCCTGAAGTTTCATTGTTGACACCCTTGTCATAAATGGGGTACCTAAGCTAACACCAAATCTTTGTCTCGCTTGCGATTTGGAATGGTTTACGATTGGGAGTTGTTGGGCAGAAGCCAGAGTTGAAACCTTGCTTGTAGCATGATAGGGAGGGGGAGAAAAAAGTGGGCATTCAAAGAAAGAAAAAAGGAATCATATTCGTGTTTGTATGCTTTCCAAACTCTACCATCATTAACTGAATCAGCAGTTCTTAGCGGTTTTGCCTTAATGCTGACAGGAAAACGAAGCAGTTCGCTCTTGCTGTCTCTACTGATACCAGGGGTTATACGGATAATCTCATCTCTTCGAGCATTTGGAGGGTTTGAAGCCATTTCACCTGTTAACCACAGAAATAAATCCAATTTATTTCATATTCAAATCGTACCTAACTACTACTACTTCTCTAAGTATAATACTCAAAATTCATGTTACACGATACACTCTACTCACTTTCCATTTTGACATAAAATCAAATTCCAAATGATCTATAAAAATAAGGTTCCTCAGCAGGTTTCACGAAATAGGAATGAACATTGCGAGTAC
This sequence comes from Chrysomela aeneicollis, assembly GCA_029955515.1. Classification (NCBI taxonomy): domain Eukaryota; kingdom Metazoa; phylum Arthropoda; class Insecta; order Coleoptera; family Chrysomelidae; genus Chrysomela; species Chrysomela aeneicollis. Next base: position 1,033,066 of record JARUHQ010000035.1, read on the forward strand.
CTATCATGAGACATTAGAGTTTTTCCATTTACTTAAAAAATTACAAGAATGGAGATACAACTCTTCAATCAAGTGTTTTTCATGGCCTTTCTAAATACGATAACGTCCTATTTCATAAGTCACTTTTTGTGTATTATATTTGATTAACTGCGAAGCATGCAGTAATGTGTTAGATCGAAATATTTCATATTTCACACATGCAATAACGTAACAACTCGAAGAATCGTTTCTCCTATCCAATTTTATTCACCGAGGAACATGCAATAGTGTGACACCTCGTAAAATTTGAGATTGTGTACAAGCAATAATGTCACTTTTTGACTTGTCACATTATTCTTCATAAAAAAATATTCAAAATATGAAAAAGAAGTGTCTAAACATGTTGGGTACAGAGTGTACTCACATTTATGTTGGTGCAATAATGTGACTTCTGAGTTGTTACAGTCGGGCGACGTTAATACTACGGAGGTTACTCGAAGACTGGTGACAAAGCTTGGAGTCACTCTCTTGCTCGGCTCTAGCGTCTTCTTTCTCTATAGTGCAATAACGTAACTAGCGTTCTCACGCGGCACCCATTGCACCTAGAGATGTCACACTAGTCTAAAACTGTAAAACTCAAAAGTTCCTATCCGATGGTAGTTCTAACTCAAAAATCGACATTTTTGAGTTGTCACATTGTTGTTCTCAACGTGCGAATTATCAGCTTAAAGCAGGTTGACTCATACCCAGGTTGATGTTCTCCCGCACAGTGGACTGGTAACTTCCATGTCCAAAGAATAAAAGACTTGCAAATATCTAAACATGTGGTGCAATTATTATAAACTACAATTGATAAAATACCAGCCAAAATTCTAACCTGAAGGTGGAATGGAATGGTATCCTTTTTGTAGGTTTATCTACTATTTCTGAAAGTTCTTCAACCAAATTGAGTGCTGCAGTTTTATTCAAACAGAATAGTTTTTGGAAATTATCATTGGATAGCTCGAATGGGTTGCTGGCATCACGTATATTCCGGAAATGTATTCTTCGATTTTCTCTGAAAATAATAATTCAGACAACTATTTGTTTGGGATAATACATATACCCACATATTTTCAATATTTTCAAACATATTGAAAAACTCAAAAATGAAAATATTGAGGATTAATAGCCATTAGTCCAAAAACGACCTTGCAAAGATAGCAAGATCGATAACAAGATTCTTCTAATCTGACAAGTAAACATTGCTTAAACTTATTGAACAGAATACCACTTTTCAAGATCTGGTTGTTTACATTGCTATCATAGCAATATAATCACATGGCAATATTGCTATTCACAAACAGAATCGACCCGAATATATAAATGTCATCATTTTTTATTTTGCATTTTTGTAGAGGAACAGTACTGCGTTAATAGTTTTAATAATTCCATAAAAACTTTATGTGCAATTTTCCTCAACTGAAGAACATATGGAACTGCTTCCTCTGAAGTTTTTTCCACTAAAGGGTTTTTTGTATGTAGTGCACAGTTAGAAGGCTTGGCACCTCTAAATCTCCTACTATTGAGGCAATCAAAGACTTTGTCAATAATATATGGAAAATAAAAACATTTTCATTGCACTTTTCTACTTGAAAATAAGATCTAATCAAATTATAATTACTATAAATGATTCAATGTATCAATTGAACAATTTTTCACTATTATATAATAAACATCATAATTAACTGAAATTCCAATATAATGAATTAAATGTTCAAAAACAAACATGTTCATTGAAATATAAAAAATCAGAATTCAATAAACCAATAGATTAAATCATTTTCAATTATTTACTTTCAGGGACTTAATTTTGTAGTTCTGAGATTAGAACACAAATATATCAAGAAACATTCAATTAAAAGGTAAAAATTGGATAAAATATACTTATATATAAAATATATATCTACCTATAAAATCAGATGTACATTCAACAGATGTTGTGTTGATTTCTGCAGTCTCTATGCATGTCTTGATTGCACTGGCAACACTATTGCTCAATACTTGCGCTGCTTGTTTAACTGACATCCTTTAGAAATTGTTTGGATTCATATGAACATCTGTCAATTTCAGTAGGGCTCTGCATTTTTTATTTTGTCCATATTATACATTTTCCTGATATCCTCAAATGAGATAGTATTTCCATTAGATGAGTAATTTCCATTAAGGAGATTATTTCTGAAGTTTTTCATCAAGTGCAAAATATCGAAAATGGCCACTATGATATTGGATTACTCTGCAAATTGATATTCAAAATATGGCTTTTTGTAATACCAATGGCTTGTAACAGTTTTCGTTTATAGTGGCTTGATCACATACCACAGCTACTAATGGATTCAAACCACTGGTGAAGCATTTGTCCAGTATCAGCAGGAGAATGTTTTCGATAGTTTCACCAGCAACATCAGAATGACTAAAATAATATGCTAATGGAAGTTTCCATGACCTGGATAACCCTCTTGCCATAAAAACCATTGCATATTTGACATGCTGACTGCTTTTACCCAAGTCCCCCATATCCTCAAATCCTTCAATGAAATCCATATGTTTGGAATATTTCAAAAAATCCTTTATAGCCATTTCATCGAATGATAAAATACAAGTTATTTCCTGATCTGACATAGTTTTAGCTTTGTCCTCAATTTGTTTGAAATATTCTTCACTGATTCCAGGTAAACAGTGATTGTCCTATCCATCTTCTGATGATGCTTTCACTTGGTAGAATGATATGCCTTCTCAAATATTTGTAAGCACTGGGAGACTTATAATAAAATATTAGTGCAGAATATTTTTGATCTTTTTGCAATTTTCTGTTTTTTTTTCAACTGCATTTTCACCAATGTTTTTGACCATTTCATAAGAAAGTCATAATTTTGTATTCGCATATCAATTGGCATAAAACTATGATGTTGAATTTCAATTTCTTATGTAATTCACAAATTCTTGTTCCTTACAATGCAATTATCTTCAATGATTGATTTGACGCTCCTGTTTCTCAATAATTGATTACAATTCGATAAATGATTTCAGTAGAATTCGTTTTCTTTTTGGAGAAGAATGCATGTTAATTATCTCTTCCAAAAAATGTTTAGAAGCTGAAGATGAGCCCTCAGAGGAATCATCAGTGAACCATTCATCTCCAGTGAATTTAATAGCTTTTGATAGGGGTATTTCCAGAGGATTCATTATTTGATGTATATATCTCCTGCTCAAAAGTAGATACCATATAATATGGTTGAGGTACAGAGGTCAAAGCGAGTCTACTTTTCGTGACAGGATTGATGAACTCAGTGTCAGTGAAATGATGCTCACAAATGTATTTTTTATGAAGAGTGAATCTCAGAAATGAAGTATGCAGGGATTTTTGCGCTAGGAGACAACATCGAATTTGAAAGTATTCATCTGTACAAATGAAATTAGATTTAGTATTAAAACTCGTATGATTTTTTCAACACTTTATTTACCCAGGAAATGAATGAACATTTCATCCACACTTGGAAAACATGAAAATCTGATAGAAAAAAACAGAACACCTAGAATATCTGTCCTCATTTCTTTTTCACTTTCACTCACTGAACATCAAATAAAAAAACAATATTCATTATTTAAATATGACCTTCATAAAACAAAAAGACAGGAACAAATGGTTGAGATAGTCAATATTTCACTCAACATCAAATAAAAAAACAATATTTATTTTTTGAAAACATCTACATATTATAAACAAAGTAAAAGAGCTAATGGTTACAAGAAAGTCAATATTGGCTTCAATTATTATCATTGTCTTTTTTTTTCAATAATGTTAAAATTTCAGATAAAACACCTTTTGTTTCTGCATGTTGCTCTTGCACCACTTGAAATCTCCTTTCTTCTCTGCGTTCCCCATCTGCTTTGTATTCATTTAGCCAATGTAGCATTTATGTTCTTGGGAACTCCGAACTTTTCTCTTTTTCTTGTCATTTTCTTTTCGTGGTGTGTCAGTTATATTCTCAGTGGAAGAGCCCCCGGGGTTTCCTTGTCATCACAAGTTTTTCTAAAATTTAAAATTTTTATTACTGCCCATAATAGACTTAGATATACCTACTTGAGCAAATTGCTGGTGGATTTATCCCAGGTTTTTCACCCAGATAGTTTGCCACTAAATCATAATATTGCCATTATTTTGGATGATTACCATTTCTCCCTGTACGCGAATATTTAGTATGAACTGTTTTTGGAAAAATCTCTAATCGCTTAATCTCTAATTGCTTACCCTTGATGGAAATGGAGGTCGAGTCAACAAGGTCCTCTTCTCCTTTTCTTGTTCACCACCGGAGGATGGGGGAAGAAAATAGAATGCGGGAATAGGGAAATGGTCAAGATCCACAATTAGAGTATCACTTTGTCCGAATTTTGTGTCTTGTTTTGTTCGAGGATTATACTACTAATCATCTACTTTTCAACTTGTCTCTTCTCAAAGTCGATCGCGAATGTTCTCTCGCAATTCGCAAAAACTCCGAAATATGGGCTGATACAATTGACGCCCATTCAAAGGCAACCCACAATACCTTTGACAATTCAGTAATAGCCCAGGAAATGAAAAAAACTATTCTATATAATATCATTGATAATTATATGGCCTCAACACTTCCATTATGGTATTTCACTTCTTTGAACTTAACAGTTAGTGTTGTCATGCGGTTTGCACACTGGTCTGCACTAAATTTATGTCCTTGTGTCTTTATTTTTGTAGAAATATTTTAGTTTTTTTGTACTTAGGATTATTTAGCTCATCATGATGTTGTTGACATAGGTCTAATAATAATAAAGTTTGTTCCTTATCCCAAACGTTGGCCTTTAAGCCAATATTTCTTCCAGATGCAGGTTCCATATTGATGTCATTATTGTTGCAATTTTTGCTTGGCTCAAGAATAGGGGTTTCGACTTCAAGTAGAGGTTCTACATGACTAAAAGGGTTACAATCCTCACTCTGTAATTCTACCAGTTGGTAACTGTTTGCTGAAAATACAATATCAGTAATTTCAAAACAGTTTTATCCCAAGAAAATAATGTTAGAGAATCTCAGTTAAAATACTCACTTCCTCTGTTATACCACAGAATCTGACCATCAGTTATGATCAGCTCATCAATCTTGAAAATTGAAATAATTCGATCTTGATTTATGTATTTTAAAGTTTTTATTTTGAATAACCTGAATCAATCAGCAAATATTTCATTTGTCATATCCGAAAATGGCGAAAATCCCACCAGTCCTTCGGAGTTCAGAGACCGAAGGAAAAGTAGCAACTGGAATCGGAATGAGTCGGGAATAAAACGACTGAATCACTAAAACCAGATGCGGAGTTGAACAAATAAAACGTAGCTTGCATATTTGATAATTTCTGCCGGGTCAGGTAAAATGCTGCGTCCGCATCTCCGCAGTGTGATCGTAACTCATGATTTTCAAATACGCTATAGTATCTGGACACGAAAGTAGTAAATAAGTCTTTAGTAACCAAATCCATCATGTATGTTGGTGATATTATATATTTTTCGATTGGCAGCATAATGTGTATGGAATAATTTATGTAGAGATTCATTTTCAAGTGAAGTTGAACATTATTGGGCAGCTTCTAATTAGTCCATATATCAGAAAAGTGAGGTATATCATTCTTCTCATTGAATATCTTAATTCATATAAAGTTTATATCACTACAAACATCCCAATTGAAGGTGCATGTAGCATTCCTGAGATATATTCATCACAGGGATACCCTTGTATCAAAATATGACACTGTCAAATAATCTAAATGTACTTCGCATTCTGAAATGATGAATGGTTTTTCCAAATTCACATTGTGAATCTTATTTTACCTCAATGTGACTAAATTTTTTGTGTGGAATAAAAAGTCACATTCAGGTTGGGGTATCTGGGGAGCCAGGCGGAAATAATAATTGGAGTTCCCTATTATAGTGATATATTCACTATATAACTATCAGATGAACGGTGCAATGGCATCCATTTAAGGTCTCAGCAAGTCACTCTCAAGTTCTCTACGCTGAGCAAGTTGCCGAAAGTTGCCATCTTGAGGGGGTATTTTAACGTCATGTGACTTCATCAGACATATTTCACACAGTGTAGTGCGCCTACCCTAAAGTGTAAGGGTGTCCCACTAAGGTCGGCGAGGTACGATATTATGGAAACCATAAACCTTAGGGCTCCTAGAAAAAAATTTTGAGGACTAAATCGGCCAAGAGAAATTGATGGAAAATATTTTCAAGTTCCTAAAATGACCGCTAGAGGGCACAACTACTATGACAAAAATGAAAATTCGATTTTTCTCGGAAAATCACCATATCAAGGTACTGTATCAAGGACGGAAATGAAAAGTTCATCAATATTTGCGTCAGTTTGTTCTTTTACTTTTTTTCATATCTCAAAAAATAATGGTGGAAGAAGCTGTTGAAAAAATAATTTTTCAAACCGCTGTATCTTCTGAACCCTTGCTCCAAATTTAATCAACTTGGGCTCGTTTGAAAGATAATTTCACAATCATTCGAACGCTCCATTCGATGTTGATCTCCAGTTCACACCACGTCTACTAGAGGGCGTTGTTCACCCAAGGTTCAGTTTTTTCTGATTTTCTCGAAGAATCTAAATGGAATGCTACATATTTGTAGCAGTACATTTGAAAAGAATGAAATTAGCTACAGTTTGGTGAAAACCGCGATTCGATATCTCCATTCGTTTTTCAGTTATTCGCAAATAGTTAATTTAACCTGAAAAAATCAAGTATTTTGTTGAAAAAAATATTCTTCGATTTCCGTTATCTTCAGTTAGTCTGCATTGCATGCAAAATATAAGGTAATTCAATCCTATTTGCCTGTGCTAGTGATTAAAACGGTTATTATTCAAATGTTCACCATTTTGGTGCATTTCTGCGTTGATCTAATATTTCGTACTACGCAAAATAACAATTAATGCAAACAATTCCTCTATTTTTATCGTGATATCTATGGGAATCGTTCTTCAATCATGCTAGTTGCATTGAAAATAATGGAATGCATTTTGAACATTTGTAGGGACATTTTTTTGTATCACGTTGTCGATAAAGATGTGTGATAGAAATGTCTTCAGAATGTAGAGGGTATTTGATATTCTTCTATTTGTTATTATTAAAAGTCACTTTCCGTTATCGCAGTTTAGTTCTCGATTAGTAGGATCCACATTTTCATTCTCAGTAAGTGGCATTTGCATCAATTGTTATTTTGCGTATGGTACGGAATATTAGATCAACACACAAATGCACCAAAATGGTGAACATTTGAACAATAACTGTTTTAATCACTAGCACAGGCAAATAGGATTGAATTACCTCATATTTTGCATGCAATGCACAGTAACTGAAGATAACGGATATTATAGAATATTTTTTTCAACAAAAGGTTAAATTAATTATTTGCGAATAACTGAAAAACGAATGAAGATATCGAATCGCGGTTTTCACCAAACTGTAGCTAATATTATTCTCTTCGAAAGAAATGTTAGAAATTCGTAGCATTCCATTTGAATTTTTTGAGAAAATCAGAAAAAACTGAACCTTGGGTGAACAACGCCCTCTAGTAGACGTGGTGTGAACTGGAGATCAACATCGAATGGAGCGTTCGAATGATTGTGAAATTATCTTTCAAACGAGCCCAAGTTGATCGAATTTGGAGCAAGGGTTCAGGAGATACAGCGATTTAAAAAATTATTTTTTCAACAGCTTCATCCACCATTATTTTTCGAGATATGAAAAAAAGTAAAACGACAAACTGACGCAAATTTTGATGAACTTTTCATTTCCGTCCTTGATACAGTACCTTGATATGGTGATTTTCCGAGAAAAATCGAATTTTCATTTATGTCATAGTAGTTGTGCCCTCTAGCGGTCATTTTAAGAACTTGAAAATATTTTCCATCAATTTCTCTTGGCCGATTTAGTCCTCAAAATTTTTTTCTAGGAGCCCTAAGGTTTATGGTTTCCATAATATCGTACCTAGCCGACCTTATTGGGACACCCTGTATGTTTATCTTATACCGTACTGTACCAAAGTGCATTATATGGGGAATGTTTGTGCGCGGACTGTACAAGTGGTCTACGTGACTCGTGAAGAGCAAGAGGGAAAAGGAATGCAGCGGTCGGCGAATGGAATTGGCGAACGAGAAACAAAAACGAGGCAGTCGAAGGAGGTCCGTTACTAAGAGCGGACGGCGTCCGATGAAAGAAGCACAAGTATCGTGTAGTGTGCAAAGTGCCTGTCTGGAGAGTCTCCATTGCGTCTGTATACTTGAGATCAGACGTCCTAGACACCTAGATCTAGGGGTATCCTTATAATATATTATCTGCTCAATGTGGTTTTGAAAACCCATTTGAAATATAATTGCATTCCGCCTGTAACTACGCCCATCGCCGACATAGAAAGAGTTTTGACCATGTTGTGACTGTACTGTGCCGAGACTGATTATATTCCCACATACCGGTTCATAATGTGAACTTGTTTTTTTGTGTTTATTTGTTCCTTTGCGGTTGTATCTGATACTGATCGTTTACGAATTAAATTTGATGTTATTTTGTTTGTCTTTTTGCAAGTTTAAAAGTATCACCCACATCCCTGAATTATAAGATGTGTTGGCATGTTATAACAGGTAAATTTGAGTTTCATTTGGTATCAGGATGTAAGGAGAGAAGTGAGCAAAATGGCCCCGAATAGAAGTTCTGGAGACAGCAATATGAGTTGAAACTGGGTTCACAGGTGTTTGTGATGTCATAACCATCTTAATGTGAAGCCTGCATTGTTTGTTGTTGTTTGATTTATACTTAGATACTCTTCTTTAATTGGGCATCCCTTTTTTTTAAATGAAGTTTCAACAAAATTTGTCTCTCTTTACAAATTCATTATTTTATGATTCATTGGACAATACAGTTTCTTCCGAATAATTTGCTGTACTTGAATCCGTTTCTGGAAAAGTCTCTTTTTGATCATCTGGCTCACCTGGCTAGATAGATGGTGTTCTCTATTACTTTGCATAGTTTCACCGTCATACAATTTATTTCGACGTTCTCGCCAGACACTGAATTGAACTCCGTATTGGTCGTTTAGTAGTTTACATAAATCCTTAAACGACTTCGTTTTGGGAAGATCGAAATAACATAAGTCTCTGACTAATTTGTATGTGTTGGTTCCTATCGAACTCAGTAGAATGGAAACTCTCATTTTTTTCTTCACTTGTCAACCTCTCGAAGTACAATTGCCATGTATCGAATTCAGGTGCGAATTCTGCAAACTTGTTGTGCGTTGCCATTTTGTTCTCGTTTATGAGAGCACAGAGTACGTGGTGCACTTTTTATTTTCACGATGCCGTCCACGTTCCGATTTACCTCGTCATGGTCCAACGGGATCTGTAAAAAGGCTTGTGAAGCATCAAGCAGAGAAAATTCTTGAGAACCAGCTAATTCCGAAAACAAACTATTTTGAGTTGATATTTTGAACATTTCGCTTAATTTATGTATTCAGAGCCCTTGGATCCATGCATACACATATATAACCATTGGGCTTAGGTGCAATAACAATGGACTACCTAAGTGTGACGTCAAGAATGGGCGGAGCCTAGCAAACCTTTCCAAACAAAGAAATGTTACATTGAATCTTCCATAAGAGTTTTTTTAAATGATCATATAACAATTTTGAGTGATAAATAAGCATTTTCTTGAGGATATTCATAAACTTGGCCGTATCTACTACCTTTCTGTCTAAATCTGAGTACGGTAAGTGAATATTCGTTAGACTTATGGGCGTTTGAAGTATTCTGAGGTAAGGTTTTCGTAAGATAAATTCATTATTGTGCATCTTATTATTCATATTATTGGACTGGATATGTTTTATGTAGTGTGACTGCAGTTTTTATTGATAATATACATTTTCTTCTTGTTTCTCGAAGCTATAAATATGGTTATGTTTAAACACTACAGTGAAGGTTGCATGCAAGTTCTTTGTATTACCTGCAGTACAGTGCAGTGCTAACCCAACTGAGAGGAAAAAGTGAATCAATTTCATAAGGTACAATCCTATAATATTCATTGTATTGAAATAACATTCTGATGTGAAATATTTTGCAGGAGACATGATAGGGAACCTTCAAACAGTATTATATTTGGTTTGTTGTTGCCATTTCATCAACAATGATAGAAAAAATAGATGAACCATGTTTGAATTCAATATTAACAGGAAATTGTATTTTGATTCCCCATAGAAAAGGTACCTTTGTCATTAGAGAAATTAAAAATGTAATTGTGTTTATATAGTGTTATCTGTTTTTAGACAATATATGGTCAGATGAACTAACATTAAAGCCCCTCTAGTTTCTGCCTTGAGTGCAACTAATATAAGTATAAATGTAGCAGGACCATCCCAAATGAGCCAGGAACATCAAGAAATGAGGATACTTTACAGATATACCTGCATGTTCAAGAAGTGCTTACAGAAAACCATGTAATTATAATAATAATAATAATACCTTTATTGCTTTTTGAAACAGTGTTTTACAGCAAGAGTTGTGTAGTGCGAGAACTGAATGTATATTATGTATAAGAGAAAAACAAAAACAAAAAATAAAATAAAACACCTGTGTGAAAGAAAGTGGATATAGAATATTTTGAGTCTATTCGTTTAAAATGAAAGACCTAAGTTTCAGAATATTCCATATATAACTGGAAATAGACCTAACGTCATCTATTGTGAGTCTCTCCAGAGAAAAGAGAAAAGAGTCCCATGACTCCAAAGGATAACATTGTGGTTTCATTACCACGTATATGGGACAGTCAAACAATAAATGACGAATGGTTTCATTTTCATTGCGATTACAAACTGAGCACAACGCTTTCAGGTCTATGAGGTGGGACATTCCATTCAATGTGAGCTTGATTTTGAAATTATTGCATAACCGCAATTGAGCTATCGTGCGGGTGACCTGTATGGGTAGTTGATAGAGCAAGTAATATTTGGGTTCTTTAGAGATGAATGAATTATTGTTGTACAGTGGCAAATAGGTAGTTCGTTGTAACAAGGAAACATCAGATTCAAATAGCTTATTGTAATATTTTGATAAAACATAATTTTTCCAGATTCGTTCCAGCTATCTTCAGCCCCGGCAAAAACAAAGAATGTCTTCAATTGTCTAGCCCAATTGAATTTTTCATCAATGGTGTTGAGTGAATTTATTTGCTGTCTAAAGCAGAGTTTTGGTAATCGGTTGTCATCCATCGAAAGGAGTTTTTGTAATCAGTTCAGTGACATTTTTAAGACATTATAAGCATATTTCACTCTGCCCGTTTCCGATCGCATTATGTAATCTGGAGAGTTATTATGGACAAGCAAAATTCTTTTCAGAAATAGTATTTGAATCCTCTCCAAGATATCACAGTACCTCAAACCCCAGACGGGTAGACAATTTGACATAGTACTTAGTGCGAGAGATTCGAATAATTTGATTCGCGGGAACCACGTATCTATCCTGGCTTTACACATAATGGGCAAAATTGCACCTACGGCTTGCTTTGCTTTGTCTGTTGTAACCGTTGCCATTTCACGAAAAAAACCAGAAGGTGTAAATGTTACACCTAAGTAGACATATTTGTTCACTACAGAAACAGGATCATTTTTGTAAAAAAACTTGTGGTTAGTTAGTTGAAAACCTCCTCTAGAAAAAGACATTATTTTTGTTTTCGCAATATTAACAGAAAGGTCAAGTTGGGCTGTATACAACTCTAAGATCTTGAGTTTTTTTGCCACGTCAATCTCAGAGTGCGCAAGAATAACGATGTCATCAGCATAAAGTAATGTGAGGACATCATGTCTATCGTCGATATTCACACCCAGAGCTCCGTTAGAGTAAAAAAACTTTTCAATGTCTGCAAGAAATAACGAGAATAACAGGGGGCTCAGGGATTCACCCTGTAATACACCACTAGTAACATCAAATGGTTTTGTTAGTCCAAAATCACCTTTTATTTTAACTGTTGCGCGCATGTAAAGATTTTTAATTACTCTGATGATTCCAGACGAAACTCCAAGATCAAAAAGTTTTCTCCAAAGTAAAATATGTATACAACTCTAAGATCTTGAGTTTTTTTGCCACGTCAATCTCAGAGTGCGCAAGAATAACGATGTCATCAGCATAAAGTAATGTGAGGACATCATGTCTATCGTCGATATTCACACCCAGAGCTCCGTTAGAGTAAAAAAACTTTTCAATGTCTGCAAGAAATAACGAGAATAACAGGGGGCTCAGGGATTCACCCTGTAATACACCACTAGTAACATCAAATGGTTTTGTTAGTCCAAAATCACCTTTTATTTTAACTGTTGCGCGCATGTAAAGATTTTTAATTACTCTGATGATTCCAGACGAAACTCCAAGATCAAAAAGTTTTCTCCAAAGTAAAATATGATTGACCGAATCGAAGGCACGTTTAATAAATAAATAAAAATAACTTGCGCCTTTTGTGTCTGATGTGAAAATGAATGGCAGAGCTGAGAATAAGAACATTATCAATACAGCCACGCCCTTTGCGAAAAGCGGCTTGGTATTCAGGTAAAATTTTGTTTTCATCAGCCCAATAAGACAGACGGTCAAGGATGATGTGAGTGAAGATTTTCACAGAACAATTCACTAGAGATATTCCACGATAATTCGAAGGATCCTCTGCTGGACCACGCTTATGTATCATGTGTAGGCAAATATTCGACCAATCTGATGGTATGACAGCAGTTTCGAAAATTTTATTATATAGTGAGGTCAAGTAAATTATCCAGTTATTAGGTAAATGCATGATGAATTCGTAGGGTATATTGTCACAGCCAGGTGATTTTTTGTATTTACATCTACTCAGTACAGAATAAATCTCTTGAGTGGTAACAGGTGAATCAAGAAACGGATGGTACGTCAGTGAAATTATAAGATATATTTTGACGGGGAGGGAAGACATTTGAATAGAACTACGGTTGGTAAGGATTTACGGGATTTTATACAACGGAATTGTTTGACGGTAAGCCAGAACTCTGTTGGATTATGAACACATGATAGCTTAGAGATAATTCCATCCTCATATTTTCGTTTTTTGTTTCTCAAAATATATTTATACTCTCTCTTTGCATCAAAGAACAGTTTTTCTTTTCTTCAGAAAAAATATCTTGTTTAAATTCTTTCAAAGTAGAGTTTCGGATCTTTTTTGCATTTAAACAATCTAGATCAAACCAAGGTCTATTGTTTCTGAGAAGTTTTGTTGCTTTCACGTTTTTCAAGAGTCCAAGCTCGTCAGAAGTTTCATAAATTGCTTTACAAAAATTGATATACGATTCCTCTACATCGGGAATGAAAACTGCTCTAGATGAATCACGGATTTTCCTTTTGTAGGTCAACGAAAGGTCATGATCCCAGAACAGAAAACGATTGGTTTGGGAGTTATTAGAAATTGCGGACCGACTCGAATCAGTGAAAAAACCACAGTCAGTGTAATTAAAATTAATAGGTCATGTATTCTCATTTGATTCTCTATATGTAGGTGTGAACTTGACTTATACAAATTGAATATAACTTCGAACATTGCAAGACATTTTTGTTCATTCAAACAACCTCTGTTTCTCATCACTACATACATACTATATTTTATTTCAACTATTTTTTCAATACATATAATTTCATGGAGATATTCTGAGATACAAATTTCATGTTTCTAAGAGATTTACTCAATTTATTTCTGATATAATATAGACAATTCAAATAACTTTTATTATAACATAGGTATATTTGTTCAAGAACTAATTAAGAAGTGAATTACAATAATATTGACACTAATATCCTCATAATATTCTAGGAATGTTCAACTAACAAATGTATTCGATTTTGGCACATTCCAGGTACTCTCCTAGTCCTAATCAGTTATAGATATATTGTCCTGCCAAAATAGAGCTATGCTGCAATACGGTGGTATTCTTCTGGGACAAGCATAATTTGCTGTGGAAATATCTTCAGATTCATTCAATGTTATCTGTGATAGAAATGGTATAATCAGTAGATAACATCACAAATAAGCAAATGACATATTTACCTCCTGTACATTATGATATTCTTCCTTCAAGTTGGCATGTACTTCTCCTGTGATTATCATCAACTCAATATCATACTGCATGCCTTTCATATATCCAGGTTATAAGGCATTTTCACCTTTTTTAATGATTTCAAATGAAGATTTTCAATTAACTCATTAATGGAAGAAATCTTCAGAGAACGTGTTTTGAAACCATTTTATTATGGAAAGCTAGAAAAAACAATTTTTGTTATTCATTTTAATAACAACAAAGTAGTCACACATAACCTCAAAATATTTATATTCTCAAAATAGCAGCTATTTGAAAACTTACCTTTGTGATATATTCGGTCACAAATCAGTGATACCCCACTGTAATTATTGAATATGTACTTGTTTACCCTTATTTCCTACTAGGAATTTTTTAAAATCAAATAAAAAGTATCTCTTATGGCAGATTAACATGTAACATCGATTTGTATGGAAAGGTTCGCTAAACTCCGCCTACTTGTGACGTCAGGACTTAGGTAGTCTATTGGGTGTACCCAATCTGTTCGCTCAGTTACAGGTACAATATTTTCTTCTGCAACCATTCCATCTTATTTTCGTTTCACCTTAGTTTTTTGAAATCCCACCTATACCACAAATCACATTTTTGATTTATTTAACAATGTCATCGACTGAATCAGCATAGACTGATTCAACCTGAAAATTGAGCTTGGAGATTCAGTACGCAGCACGTGTAATAACAAAGGCTTTCTGATATTTTTGAAAAGGCAATCAGTTCATCAGCGATTTCATGCACCTTATGGGTTCTAAAAAATTTCCGATAATCCCCTATCAATTTGCATCTTCCACAGACACGATTAATAGCTGGACACTCACCAACAGGATGATTACTCCCACATTTTGTACATTTTGTAGGAATACCTGACCTTTGCATTCTGTTGACTCCATATTTTGATTCGAACTATAGCCAGCACGCATTCATGGATAGTTTCTCTCACTCACAGACATATTTCTAGATCAATTATGTATGTTTCTTGATCCCATGTTTACATCATCCACAGCTGATGAGGAGTCACAATCTTGCAGTAACTTTTCCTGTACTTTTGGATCACGAATGCCAAGAACAATTCGATGAATGAGGTTGACTTTCTCCTTGAATTCGCAAGTTAGGGCTATATTCTATTTGATGTCTGCGATTTCTTTTTGGGGTTAGATGGTAGAGCAGATGTATGTTAATTGCCAATTATTATATATTTCATATTGTACTCTATTTTTTTCACATACAAACTGAATCTCGCCCTAACTATATGTAAACAATTTGTGATGCTTTTTTAATTTGGTGATAAAGGCATTTGTTATCATCAACTGTTTCAGGGCAGTGATTAACTGGTCTATTGTTTTCCCTGGGAGCTTATCTTTTTTGAAGAACTTGAAGTTTTAAAGGGGATAAATACTCGAAGTCATCTCCACATCATTTAATCCATTAAGGATACTTCAGGGACATGTTTCGGACGTTTATACGTCCATCTTCAGCCTTCTACAAAGAAAAAAAGGGGGGGCATTCGATATATATGTTATATAAAGCTACATGTAGATGAAAAAATTCGATGTGTTTCATTACATTAAAAATTGGAAAATTTTGATTTAAACCAGGTTATTTAGAAGGGCGCCCTGTGCCCTAATGTTAGTCCATCAGGACGAATATAAATCAAACAGGAAAAACATGTGGAAAACAAAGTTAACCTCCACCGACATTTTGATATCTTATGTGAGAATTACTATGACCTTGGCAACGAATTGACAGATTTGACCATGTGAAACGGAAAATACTTGAAGAGTGACATTAACGTAGACACTATTGTCAAAACAAGACTTGGCATCGGCGTACTCAATAATACCAGTTGAATTTATAGTAACAATAAAATATGTTGTAAAAAAGAGGGGGATAAAAGAGAAGAAGAAACACCAAGTCCCAAAGAGAAACTTTCTAAAATGTCAACCTGTTAAAGAATTTTTGGTAATCAAAATTAGTCTGTTCATTCAGAGAGATAATGTTATTGTTATTTAAAGAACTGTTTATTTCAAAAATTTCTAGAAGATTCAACAATGGGCCCTTTCCGCAGACATGTAAAACTTTTATATCATTATTAATATCGAAACGATGATTTCAATTATGAATGTGATTAGCGAAGGAACCTTTCGTGTTAAAACTATCTATGGATAAATTTCTAGATCTTTCAATAATAGTGTATATTCGACTGGTTGCACCAGTGCGTTTTAATTCCAATTGTTGTCGAGCATGCGTGTTCGGTTGTCACGCATTGGTAAAGTTCTAATCAATATTTTCATTCGACTGGACAGCCAAAACTCAAGGATAGAACATTATTTACGTTCGACTGGTAATCGCGCTTGCTAATAATTCGAATTTTTCTGCACCATACTTTTTGACGGTGTGCTGTCGAGCAAGCACAGCTGTAAGGGGTTATGTCGTTATGTTTACATTTTATTATTTCTGTTGAAAATGGATTTGAACAAGATATTAGTGATTGATTCTTTATTGTCGAGCAGCAGTTGTAGCGAAGTCGATACAGATGAAGATATTTCATTTGTGAAGTCGAAGGAAGATAAACTAGTTCGGCAAAAAATCCGAGAATATCCATAAATTGTTAGGAACTACTCAGATAATGAGGTATTTGGTATGGAAATTAACAAATCATTGCTTTCCTATATCTAATATATTTCAGTTCAGACGAAACTTCAGGATGAACCGAGATACATATGAAGCCTTAAGGAACCAATTCGAAAATTCTGTCTATTACAATAAAGAACAAACACATGGAGGTTCTCCAATAACCTCAACAGAGATAGCCATTTTATCATTTTTGTGGTATGCAGGAAATAAATGTTCCATAAGAGATGTAGCAGGAAGGTTTGGGATAGCTGAATCAACATTTCATTCACTGTGCACCAAAGTTATGGAATTTTTGAATGGTATTGCACCAAATGTGATAAATTTTCCAACTACCCCTGAAGACACGGAATTTACTGCAGCGGAATTACAAAAACTGACTGGATTCCCGAATAATTTTGGTTGCATTGATGGCACTTATATTCCAATCTCTACACCACATAATAAAATCAAAAGTACATATGTCAACAGACATGATTCACTTTCTATTACACTACAGTGTATATGTAGATATGATAAACTGTTTTTAGATGTTTTTACCGGTGTACCCAGTAAAATTCATGACTCACGTGTTTACAGTTTATCTAATATATCTAAAAAATTACCTGGTATTTGTGGAGACAAGTGGCACATTCTAGAAGATTCAGCTTATCCCTTGAGAAAACGGTTGCTAACACTCTTTCGTGACTATGGACATTTTACTGATATAGATAAAAATTACAACAAAAGATTCTCTGGAACTAGAGTAAAAATTGAAAATTCTTTCAGATTGTTAAAGTCTCGATGGAGACAACTTATACGAGTCGATTTGGCTGGAGTTTTGCGTATAGCCAATTTCATAGTGAGTTGTTGTGTTCTCCACAATTTATGTATCAGGCTAAATTATGAATGGAAAGACGATGAAATACAAAGAAATAATGATGATGACCTTTTAATGCAGGAATACACAAGTGATCAAGAACTGAAAATATAGGTTTTATATAAATATATATATAAGTTTTATTTCTAATGAACAGTATCCTTTTTCGAAGACCAAAAATATTAATATGTTCACTCATATCTATACAAGTCATGTATTCATATTTGAGGACCAAATGTTAATAGATTTACAGATAAACTAGGAAATATCAACAAAAATAACTATACCTCAATTAAAATCAAATAGGGTCAGTCAAAAGGTGACAAAACAAAGAAAAACATAAATAATACTTTATCAAATGAACCCATTTTGAAAGTAAATACAATTTTATTTTATACTGAATAGGTCTTCCAATAGTTGGAGTTTTTCTTTGTGCCGCCTTTCTTTATTTTCTCCTTTTTCTTTATGTAGCTACTCCTGCTGTTTCAGTTTTTTTTCTTAGGTTGCTTTGAATACCTCAGATAATGATAAGTGTTTTCTCTTTTCTCCTTTTTCATTGATAGTTCTGGTCTGATTTTGATCTTTCATTACCTCTGGTTCAATGCTATCTGCTTCAAACTGTATATGGTTTCTTTGGCTGCCACTTCTACTATTATTTGAAACAGCTTTCTTCTTGCGTTTCAATACTGTCTTGAACCTGTTTTCTACTTGCTGTGCAGTTCTGTTTATTTTAAATTGGATATTAACATCATTCGTAATGTTCTCCCACATTTTCTTCTTGGTACGAACTTGGATGTCCATTTCAGGACCTTGGATGGAGGTTCATTGTACTTATAAATGGACATCTCATGTACGTTAAATTGACCTATAATGGATATCATTCAGATGAACTCATTCATGGAATAAAAATCGATTCATATAAAAACGATATATTCAAATTTGAGTGTTAAAAACAAAACAGGAAATACAAATATCATTCTGAAATAAACATAATTTTTTTTGTAACAAAAAAGAGTCGTTGAATTCAAAATTCAACACGTTTTTTTCTCTTTTGATTTTCACTCCTCTCCTTCGCTCTTTTCAATCTTTTTTTTATATCCTCTGAAATTTTTGGATTTACTGCCAATTTACTTTTTTCACATGCCCCTATAAAAGAGAAAATTATATCAAGAACCCAACGACTTCAAATTTCAAGATTATACATAATACAAAAAAGAGTGATTCAGTACTACCTAGGTACTCCATATCAATAACCATTATTGAAATACATAACCAATCAGAATTGAATCTAGGGAAGATCATTGAAACAAACTAGTAAAAAAGTATCTACAAAAAGAAGAAGATTATAAAAAAATGCACATAATTACACATATATAAAGGTATAAGTTGAATGAATTTATCAAATGGTGCTATTTATCTATATGTGCCATGAAGTTTAGTGTGAAACTTGATCATAAGATGAAAATAAATCATTACTTACCGATTAGCACCTTTGCTAATTTCAGGTTGCTGAAAACTCTTTTCTTTTTATCATTCCTTGCCAACTGAACTCTGCCGCATATGCATTGGATATCATTGAATTCAAACACATCTTCACCAAATCATAAACAGTGCTTCCTCCCAGCTTAAATAATTTATCTGGGAAAAATAAATATAATCAAGTCCAATAGAATAGAGGATAAGGAACTTTTTAGATCAACTTACAGTTGCTGTGAAGTTTTTCTCATCCCGCAAATATTCCTCTATTTCTTTCAGTTGTTCTTCATTATTTATTGGAAGATAATGGAACCTCGCAAATATTGAAGCCATCTCATCTTCTTTCTCCTTCTCTGATGATTTTATATCTTTGAGTTTTTGCAACTCCTCAAGCACTTGGGTTAGTATATTCCTTACTAATATATACTGTTTTTGAACAGATTTGAGAGTCTCATCTGAAATATATATTGTAAGGTAATGGCACCAATGGTTGACACTTCTAGATCCGTTTTGCACAAAAAAATCTCAGAAATAGAAAGGTAACGAAAAATCTGAACTTGCATGGCTCTAGGATTAAATTCAAGTTATGTTGAATCGCATGTCAGCAAAATATTTCATTCAGCTTGAATTTCTACCTTGAAAAAAATTTTTTTTTAAATCAAGAAAATATCACCAATAGTTGACACCTCAAAATTTGCATGTTTCCAATAGTTGACACAATATCGCACCAATAGTTGACTATCCTAAAAAATTATTGGGATGGGGATTCACAGTAAAATTTCGAATGTTTCAAGTACTAATTCCTTATATTATGGTTCAATGAATATTGATACATTTCACAATTTATAAAATATAGAAGAATAACCTCTCATTTCAGGAATGGAAAATATCCCTCGGTCATTTTTTTGGATAGGTGGATTTATTCTTTTCACTATATCTTCCTTTTCATACCACATCATATCTTCATGGTCTGGCCATTTCCAATCGAGGATTCCACTCTTCACCATACTTGATATTTTGTATTCGTCATTTTTCATTTCTACAATTTTACCTGCATAAAAAAATATTATGATTTACTTATAGTTGATACCATCCGAACAATTGAATTCAAAATACTACCTGGATAATATGAATCGTTATATTTGATGATTACGTAGTCCTCGCAATGGAAATCATAAACATCCAACTCATCTGAATCAGGACTGTCTGCCCAATTATCACCTTCTCCCTCAGATTCAACACATACTTCAAAGCTTGAATCAGAAGATGTTTCATCGTCCAATAATTTCGTATTTTTTCCTCTAATTCTTTTATTGGATACTTTCATCTTTCTTTCATTCTCCTTGTTAATTTTTGCTTCTTCTCTCTTTCTTTTGCGTTCTTCTTTTTCTCTTTCTTTATTTTCTTTGATATCTTGTTTCTTCTTATGGTAAGATCTCCATTGTTCAGATGTAGCTACTGATGGAACTTTATCCTTGGCTCGTTTTGGTTTTTTATTTTGGACCGGTTTGGGCCAAAATAGAGATGTTTTGAAAGGCGTCGGCACATTTGTTAAATCATCAGGGATCATTCCTGAGGTAGAAGGCTGTACTTCAGGATCAGAGGTCACAGATGAAGTTGTGGCAGGTGAATTATTATATTATCAAAAATTGTAATTTTCTTGTTGACTTCTTTTACAGGTGTTTGTGACGTTTCATTTCCTATGTGTGCGTATTGGTGTGTGTGTTGAGTGAATGTTTATTGAAAAATCATATTGCGGTAGGTACTCACATGCAAAATAATAGGCGACCAATTATTGATAATTTATTCCGAAGGATACACGGGTAAACAAAACTAAATTGAACGGCACTTCACTGAGTTCGCTCTGGTCCGAGGTGCTGGTGGTCCTGTTGTCCGTCTGCGGATGAGATCGTACCTATTAACAAAAACATACAATATCAAAGTGGTTAGATATTCACGAAGAATAAATTTAGGTTTCAATTGCTGTTGGGTATGGGGATAAAAATGATAGCTTACCTGTTTTTCTTGAGTTTATTCATGTTTGGCTTGTTTTGTTTATCATTATAGGTTACTGGTATAGCGACAGCTGATTCCTGCTGACAGCATTGTCATCGCAGTGTCGCTCTTTTACTTCTTTCTTTTATGTTGTATAGTCCCTTGCTACCATTTCGCATATGAGATAGGTACTTGTCTTTATCTGACCTACAGCCAATGTTGAAATGGAATGATTTGGTTGATACTCACTTGGCTTCGAAATGTGATTGGCAAATGGGATTCTTGACGAGCGAGAAACGGGGTTGGAGAAAAGGAGATTAGATGTCGTTTGAGATAAAGAAGTGTTGGTGCGCTTAAACTTTTTCTTTGTTTTGGAACTGAAAAGTTTCACCCTATGGTGGATATTACTGCACTTCTTGCATAACCAATCATCACCTTTCGTGTTATCACTCAGTAGTGATTATTAGTGGTGTAGGTATCTTCATTTTGAAGGATTTGTTCAAACAACATCTGCTTCACTAGAACCTCCATTTTGAGTTCGTGGATTTTTCTAGAACCCTCAATTAAAAAGAGGTATGAAGTGGGACTTCGGTAAGTCGACAAAACTTCTCATGATTGATTATTTCAGGGTCCTTGTACAGGCTTTGGTGCCTCCTCGTACATGCTTTCAGACTTTCTGGTATAAGCTCTCTCTCTTTCTGTACCAACTATTTTAATTTATTGCTTGGCTGTCGGCAAACCATCTGTGAGGTTATACCGGCGCATTTCATCCTGGTGCATGACGCAACCTCTTAGGCTATCTGGATGACTCGGCTGTGGGCTTTGGAATTAATTATAAGCTATGGACTGCGGCTTCATGTTCTAAACCTTTAAAACTCAAACCAGATAAGCTGCATGATTTTTTTTATATGTGTTATTGTATGATTATATGTGCTTTGGGGATTTTGAAATTGTGCTAACTGCATTTACTTTATCATGATTTGATTGAGACTGGCTGAGAAAAGAATATTACGGCTTTACCGATTAATGGAATTCAACTAAAGTTTTATTATTTATTATGAAAATACCGGGTGTAAACTCAACGTGATCACGTCGGGGTGTAGGTATTATTATAATCATCATTGTTGATGAAATAAGAACTTCAGTTAATCGGAGCTTATAAGGTACGCTATAGGTAGGTACTGTGAAAACTACCCGTAATGAGTATACAGAGTCAGTCTGAATAAATCTGGTATTGAATATCTCTCGACCATTTCTTTTGTCCCTCTATTGTGAATATGTTTCTGGAAAGCGGAACCTGGAAGAACTCGGGAGTTTTCCAACTTAAACTCGCAGCTTGTAAGTTGGTGGCGCCCTCTTGATATTATATATACGGTGTGTTTTGATTCGAACCCCCCTATACCCGACAGAGCTTCGGGGCAACTTTGCTCGTGCTTATTTTGCATTCGCTTTCCAGGTAGTCATAGTAGAAAGCACGTGGCAAATTTGGCGCCCAACGTGGGGCCTAAAGCGTCGTTTGAGCATCCCGACGCCCAGCGTCGTTTTTGAGTTTTTAGTATTATCGATATTTTTGGTAGCTAATAGTACGAAATGAGGTGAATTTGAATCATTTTAGCAAGCATTGGTGTCGTTATCAAGTCATTTTCATCGAATTATCGTGACGCCTGGCGTCGAATTTCTGTTGTCACCTTCCTCGATCACTTTTTCAGTTCAAAAAGTGAAACTGACTATATGAATAGGTCGTTTTTTTTTATTTCTAGGTATCGCGCGTACTGTATTTGTTTTTGTGTCGATTGGGTTCCACTAACCTTGACAACGGCAGAGGAAACAATTAGTTTTTTTTATAATTGGTAAATTGGCTGCTTTCAGAGCATCTATTAGAGATACGTTACCGAGGAAAAAAAAAATAGTGTCGGGCTATTTAATCGTATGGGATATCGGCGCGCCTTTAGTAAGCTAAAGCGTGTCTTATACGTTTCTCAAGAAAAGAATCTCTTGATAACGGTTGAATTTTTAGTAGGTAATTTTTTTTGTTTATATATTTTCGATTTAGAAGCGGCGTAACGTCGCGACGCTCACCGTCGTATTGCGGATTTCTGTAAATCAAGGGATTTCATTGATTTTTTTCATTCCAGTGGTAATATTAAATTATTTTTGTTTAAAAATGGATGGAAAATTCGAGATTAACCGGCTTGATAAGGAGGAGTTATCTTACGAACTTATTATTAGAGGAGTTACTGATAAAACCACCGTTGATGATATGCGAAAGTGCTTACGCGGGTATTTGAAGTTAGAGAAAACTAATTCTAGTATAACCTTTCCACCATATCCGTTTTCATTTACGGCAGATACGGATTATCTTGTTGCAAAATTCGTTGACTTAGAGGTTTTAACTAATGAATTTGTAGATTCTCGGAATAGTAATTCGTTCTTGAGGATTACTAGTAAACTTATTCATTGTTTTAAGCGAGCTGAACGAATGGTTGCGATCACAAATGAGGAAAAAGTTACCAAATCTAAATGGTTAGTTGAACTATTGAATTTACATTTAAAATTAAAATCTCGGGCGCGTAAATACACAAGGGCTTCTCAGCGAGCTCAGACACCGATAGAACTGAGTGCTATGGTGTTGTCTTCTGCCAGTGATAGTTCAGACAGTGATAGTTCTGATGATGAGGTCGAGCCTATACAACCACCCGCTCTCAATTCTACCATTCAACCACCACCCCTTGTTTCTCACTCAAGTTGTGTTCCAGTTTCTAAGTGGGTATTTACTAAATTCGATGGTGACAATGCCAAAATATCTCTGAGCGCATTTTTAGAAAATATGGAAGAGATGTGTTTATCTCGAAATGTATCCAAAGCCCAGCTGTTTCAATCAGCAAGCGACTTATTCACCGGAAAAGCTCAAATTTGGTATAGGTCAATTCGGAATAGAATTTTTTCATGGACGGATTTAGTTTCTGAACTTCGGTTGCAATTTCAACCTCCGAACTTCAACGATAAATTGTTGCAGGAAATAAAACATAGAACGCAAGGTCCCCAAGAAAATATGGGACTGTATATCGCGATTATGACAAATATGTTCAATAGACTTACAGTTACGGTTAGTGACTCGGTTCGCTTGAAAATTTTATTATCAAATATTTCGCCCTTCTACCAGAGCCAGTTGGGGTTAATAAAAGTTCAGTCAGTTAGTCATCTCCTCGAAATCGGTAGGCAATTAGAAGCTCGAAAGGAATCCATTGAGTCTTTCGCCCCTCCGCCTCGAAACAGGAATAATTTGATGGAACCCGACCTCGCATATATTTATACAAATGTTGATTCTCCATCTACTTCTCGAGTGGAGCCTACTGTGAATGTTGTATCGATATGCTGGAATTGTAAATCCTCAGGACATAGGGCTAGAGATTGCACCTCTCCTGAAAAAAGTAAATACTGTTTCAGATGTGGCACTCCCAATCACACTGTTCGTACTTGTCCGAAATGTACTAGGCGTTCGGGAAACGGTCAGGGAGGTCGTTAATCGACCGTAATACGATCTCTTCTGTACGGACGGTCACCAGCGCCACCGCTAGCTCGTTACCATTAGTAGTGTATATTGGCCGGTATTGGATCCTCCCAATTACGGGTACTTGCTTTTCAATTGCGTAATAATTGTAATTGCTCATTGCGCGATAATTGTAATTGCTCATTTGAAAGTAATTGGGAGGATCTAGTACCGACCAATATGTTATTCCAATTGTTATTGCATTGTGAGTAATTACTCCTCTGAATGATGGCTACTTGACTGTATAGTCACTAATCATTTGTCCTATAATGTGAATTTTCACCTGCTATCCATGCATTAGTATTGTAGACTATATTCATGTTTGAGGTATTACATGAAATAATGCATCTCTATTTCCAGATGTACTTACAAAAATGTTATTACATCTTTGGGTACCTTGATCAACACTTGCTGTCGTATTGTGGCAGCACCAAAGTATACACCTCTTCCGCTCGAGTCAGGATACCAACTGACTAGGTAGCGGGGTATCCATCAAGATTCATATAGTTTATGATAGAACAAGTTCATATCTCTAGGTCGTTGATACAGTATATTGGCCCGTACTACCATGCTTCCAATTACGAGTACTTGCTTTCCAATTACGAGTACTTGCTTTTCAATTGCGCAATAATTGTGATAGCTCTTGGTGCAGTTATTAAGGGGTTACAGTAACGACCAAGGATTTTATTCGATAGAAATTGCAATGTGAGGAATCACTTCTCGAAATGATGACTGCTTGACTTGTATGGAGTTTGTAGGCATCACTATAATCATTCAACAATTAATGTGATTTTTATTCTTTTCTTATTCATACATTTTCATTGGGACCATATTCATGTATGAGATATTACATGAAATAGTGCTTTTTCATTTCCCGATGTACTTATTCACAAATGTTATAACATCTATTGGTACCGCAACTCTTGTTGTCGTAATAGTAATCGCAGCGCGAGGGCATACATCTGTACACCCCTTCACCACGAGTTAGGGTGCCAATTGACTACCTACTAATTAGGCAGCGAGTTATGGTGTGGATGCATCTTGAATACCTAGTACTTCAGATATGAAAGCTTCAGAAGAATAGTTACTTCTTTTATTCATCATCGTATATATCCATATGGAACGCAATCTGCATCTAGGTGAAAACAAGACCCTGATGCCCAGATATATACATAGTAACGAAGGACTCACCCAATGAAAGGTGTTCTGAGATCGTGTACATGATCATAATGGTTTGCTTTTCGAGTAGAGTAAGTAGGATGATAGTATAAAAACATTTTTGAGAGGGAATATACTCATACCTATGAAGAAGGAAAGGACGCGCCCACGAGATCTCAAATCATTTCGGGTTTATATTATGAAATGAAAGTAACCTAGTGAAGTTTTCTACTAATATTTTGATTGATTACACAAGAAAAATAATACCAACTTTCACTTCAAAAAAATATACACAATAGTATTATATAGAGGTCACTTAGACCATACGTCTCGAATTGAAGTCGTAAAATACTTGCGCCAGTTCGAGATTAGACTGTTGTGAATCAATCTTCAGAAGAATGTACCTAGGTTTTCAGCTCGAGCTCGATCTACAATTACATTTATTCAAACATAACGCAAGATAAGTCGAAGTGAAAAGAGGCACAATACTTTCTCTGCTTGTTCATTCTCACTCCTGTTACCAGATAATATTATTCACCTGACTCGCGTCTCTAACTCCGAAACTCTGAAAATGGAGGAGCTAGCGCAGAAATGAACCTGTATTTCATAGTACCTTTGTCTTCAAAAACCGTATACGGATGAATTACTCTGAGGTAGATTCTGATTGTTTATGAATGCATACCTCATATTACTTGAATAATTTTATGAAAGCTTAGATCAATTTCACTCAGAGTAAGTTGACATTATAGACAGAAAACTAACAAAAATAGATATTCCTATAATTCGAAATGAAATTGTACCGCCAGCTTACAAGCAATCATGAAATCAACTGTACTCTTATTACATGTCATTCATTACATTCATAAAATGGAATATTGTGAGCGCAATTACAAGTTATTCATTACATCCATGAACTGAAATATTGTGAGAGCACTCCATCAACCTTGGTATGTTCAAATAATATACAATAAGCAAAAAGATATTTATTCGATACATCAATATGGTTCAAAGTGAATACATACAATACAATGAATATTCATTCAAAAACTTAGGAAACTTCGAATGCTTGAAACAGGTTCGAGTCTATACAACAACTGCCAAAGTGATTTTATGATCGCTTTGTAATTTGGTAATAGACCAAACTCATTCTAAGCTGACAATTAAGACAGAATTTCAACAAAACTAGGTACATTCTTATTTTATAAGTGAAGACATATTTTTTCATAATATCAAAATGGAGCAGAGTGAAAACACATACGAACATACATTGCAATACCTAATATTCAACATTCAATATCATAGGAAGATTCGAATAAAACGCATCTGCTAGCAGGTAGGTACGAATAAAAACTATACCGAAATCAGACGGGTCGTTCAGCTCTGAAAGGCAGAGCACGAAGACAGGTAATATTTAGTCGTCGGGATTATTTGTTCACTCCCAAAAGCTGGCCGTAGGTGACGTGGATAGAAAAAATAATAGCGCCTTCTAGTGGAAAATATATGAATTGAATTTTGAGGTGGTACCATTGAAGATACAGAGTCACAGAACTACATTTGTTGGCTCCTCATGATAATATTCAAACATTGACCCAATGAATTTCGAAAGATTCCAGCCCCCAAATTATAGCAATAACAGCAATATAATTTACATCATCTCTCACATCTAGACTTGAATAATGAAAATTTCAATTGCAACGGGAGGGAACACTCATGATTAAAAAAGTACCCGAATTGTTTCCTGGTGATCAATATAATTCTCAAACAATTGATAATAATTATTTGCTAGGATGGAGAAGAAAATAGATATCGAAATTTTTTGGATGTTTGGAATTTATGGATATCAGCAAATACCTTTCTAGGTGATAAGTTCCAAAAGTTTGCGTTTCATAGAAGAAACTGATAGGGAGAAACTCGGTTGATCTCGAGCTGACAATGAAATGGTGGCAGCATGCGTCCGTCCAGTCTGCCAACCCGAAATCGCTCGCGGTGGAATTATTCACGATTTCGGATGAGTATCGACTATACATCAATATCTACAGGCCGTATTTCACTTGTCATACCACCATTGGCATCTCGAAAACTGTAAATGATACAAAGTTGTTCAAATAAAACAAAAGTTGTCACCGAAATGACTATTCTCTGCACAAGTGCCTACATTTTCATGAATTTGGAAATGTGTTCAAAATACTTCCTTCTCAGATTCGATTTCGCTTCGAAGTGCTATGCTTCGATTGATTTTCTATAATTACAACGCTTCGTTATTCATACATAGTTTTCAAGATATTATAAGTGGTACGTGACATGAGTTCAGAAGTATAATACAAGACGGCTGAGTAAAATATCATCTGCTACTGATGTATCATTATTGTTCATGGATTTCATATTTGAAAATGGAAATAAGTGGTCTGAAATGCACTGATATGGTTGCCGTTTGAGTTTCTCCACAGAATAGGACATCACAGAGAGTGCATTTCAGAGCAGCCCTTGCAAAGATTCCCGGTGGCGGCGAGACTTGGAAATTATTCAGGAATTTCACGTTTGTGATTATTCACCCTTAACAGTAAACTGTGGCGCAAATTGGTAGCGAAAGTAGGTATTTCATGCGACACCGCATGGCCTAATACGTAGCAATACTGACCGACGGTCAGATGCCACTGCTCTGCGAAGAGATACTACTTAGTAGGCAACCACCTAAGGGTCGCTAGCGATATTAATTGATTTCGAGAAGCTGTTCGTAGGTAGGATGAATCGAAATGAAAAGAGCCCTCTAGCCAAAAGCATAATATGATTCGACATTCCTGGTAACGCTATAGGAAATATATAGATACATTATCGTATTGTCCGTATTTATGTATTCTCGTGCTGGAAAATATCCCTTTTTATATAATTAGGTATATCACCTTGTAGTGGGTTCTACATTTTTTTGGACGACATATTCAGTTCATACAACATATATTAGTAGTATCAGTACCTATAGACATTCTATGCGGGTAGAACTGGGCACCACTGAGCACCACTCAGCATATAAGTTATCTTCAATACATGTAAAAAATATATATATTCCTTAGAGTGCTGTCAGATATTGCTAGAGCACCTGTCTTCAATTATTAACATAATTTTAATTTCATTCGAGTATTTGATTCCGTTATGGAACACGATCAAAAAAGTTCCTCATTTTTTCTGATAGGATGTTAGTTGACAAGCCCTGTTCAAATGATCCATTATTTACGAATAATTGAATCCTTTTGAATATATTGTTTCGAATATTGACGAAACTAGCTTCGATGATTTTCTGTTCAAAATGAACCTTGCCGAGTGTTGAATGTGAGCAAATTTTTTAGTCTTCTGCATATTCTATCTGGACATACAGTCGAAATATTCACCGTTAGTCGACGCTACAATTAAAATATTCTATTCTATCCCGATGAAAGAACCTACATCAGAATTATTAGGTATTATTCCGAAGTGTTCGCAGAGGATGATTTGATCGTATGAGTAACGATATATCTTTCATCTTATACTGAAGGTATATTATACCTACTTTTGTTTCCCTAATTTTTAAAAAAGGCGATAAAATCATGTAATTTTCTGGCGTATTGCTCCCCACCTTGTATTCGTTCCTTCAAATGATTGTAATGATTTTCCTTCTTTTTATATGAAATTATGTAGCATCATCGGTTCTATCATATAGTATTTTTGGAACAAAGGAACAAAACGTTTTGTTTGCCCTATATAATTTTCAGAATTAATAATATGAAACCTGACTCATATGGAAGATTGATTTGTCATACACATATTTCATGAAACTCTCAATGTAGACTGAAAAGTGATTAAATATTGTTTGAGAATTATAAATCACTAGGAAAAATCAGGTACTTTCCGTTTCGCGTTCCCTCCCGCTTCAATTGAAATCTTCATCATTATTCAAGTCTAGATGTGTGACGACGTAAATTATATTGCTCTTATGGCTCTAATTTGGGGATTGGAATCGTTCGAAATTCATTAGGTCAATGATGGAATATTATTATAAGGAGCCAACAAATGTAGTTCCCTGTGACTCTGTATCTTCAATGGTACCACCTCAAAATTCAATTCATATATTTTCCACTAGAAGGCGCTATTATTTTTTCTATCCAAGTCACCTACGGCCAGCTTTTGGGAGTGAACAAATAATCCTGACGACCTATTTTTATCTGTCTTCTTGCTCTGCCTTTCAGAGCTGAACGACCCGTCTGCTTTCGGTTATGTCATTACTCGTACTTGTTAGCAGATACGTTTACTTATAGTATCCTAGGTATAATCTATATTGAATGATGTATGAATGCATGAATAATTCGATATTCAATTAGTTCCATATTGATAAAAGGAAAAATTTTGTTCTTCACTAAATGTAAATATTTTGAAAATATCAGGAATGGAGATTTGGTGAAGTACTCTCATTATATTAATTATTTTAGGTAATGAATGACTTATTGTCATATAGTATATTTCTGGCGGTACAGATTCATTTCAAAATATAAATTAAATACCTATTCAGTATTTTAGTTGGAATACTGTCCAAGTTGTTAACTTGGTTAGTAAAGTACTCGCAATATTCAATTTCCTTATTGTAATGGATGACTTGTAATAAAGTATATTACATGATTTGATTGTATAGCTGGCGGAATAATTTTATTTCAAGAAAAGGGAATTTCTATCTATTTTTGTTGGTATTCTGAACTTTGAGTGAGTGTGGTCTATTACCAAATTACATAGCGTTCATGAAATTATTTCATCATTTATTGTATGTACTTGAACCTGCTAGCAGATACAAGCATTCGAGGTATCCTAAGTTAATGAATGATTATTCAGTGTATGCATTTATTCACTTTGATCTATATTGATGCATTATAAATATTTATATATATATATCATTGCTTATTGTATATTATTTGAACATATCAAGGTTCATGAAGTGCTTTCACAATCATTCATTTCTTGAATGTAATGCTTGACTTGCAATAATAGTACAGTTAATTTCATTATTTGCTCGTAGCTGGCGGTACAATTTTCATTTCGAATGATAGGAATATATATTTTTGTTGGTTTTTTGTCGAAATTGTCTACTTACTCTGAGTGAGAATGGTCTATCACAAAGCGTTCATATAATTACTCAAGCAGTATGAGGTATGCATTCATAAACAATCAGAAACTGCCTCAGAGTAATCTATACGTACACGGTTTTTGAATACAGTTTACACAGGTACTCTGACGGTTATTACCAGGTTCATCATTCCTGCGATGGCTGTTTTTGTTGTTACTTTGTATTGAAACAAAATAACATATCACATTACGACCCACATTACCACACTATTATTAATGAATATTAAGATAAACTGAAAAATCTATCGACCATTCATTCACGAGACATTCGAATCATAAAAACCAGACGCAAATATATTTCTCAGCACATAGAACTCTTTTCATCTCATCCGATCAGTATTTTTGAACAGCTACTCCTTAGTGTCAGTTCGAGATTAGACATATCTTCAAAAGAATGTACCTATTATTTTAGCTTGGGCTCGCTTACGTGAATTCAAACACAATTATTCAAGATAAGTCGAAGTGAAAAGAGGCACAATGCGTTATCTGCTTGTTCATTCTCACTCATGTTACCAGATAATATAATTCACTGGACTTGAAAATGTACAAATTCAATGTCTATGTTGAAATCACTTACCTATTTTGGGAAATTTCAAATGATTTCAAACTAGAGAGTTTTAATATTTTGACCAATATAGAACATTGGAACTGAGAAACGCATCGATATGGTATGGTAGGTACCTCATCTCCAGTATGGTAAAGCTATGAACTGCAGCAAACTGATATATTCTTATAGGTATGTATACATCATGAATGATACAAAGTGGTATACCAAGTGGAAGGTAGAATGATAGAGATCCTAACCCCAGGCTATTGAAAATGTATTCGATTTTGCCTAATCGATTATTTTCAAAACTCGTACCGTAGTAAAATCTGAAATTGCCACAAGCAGCTTTCGATACTCAAGTTGCTTATGCCTATGCTTATACGAATTTTGCAAAATCCATGCGAATCGGAAAATTATAAATACCACATTGATATTCCTACTATACATCACTATTGATTTATTCATCCTGCGGTATCATGATATCATGAAAATATAAAAAATCCGCAAACTCTATTGCGATATTTCTTTTCAGCAGCCATTTTATTCACATAAATTTTCCGATAATCGTATATGCATGAACCAGGATTAGTGGGTACAACTTTATTTTCACTAAGGAGTAGCTGTTCAAAAATACTGATCGGATGAGATGAAAAGAGTTCTATGTGCTGAGAAATATATTTGCGTCTGGTTTTTATGATTCGAATGTCTCGTGAATGAATGGTCGATAGATTTTTCAGTTTATCTTAATATTCATTAATAATAGTGTGGTAATGTGGGTCGTAATGTGATATGTTATTTTGTTTCAATACAAAGTAACAACAAAAACAGCCATCGCAGGAATGATGAACCTGGTAATAACCGTCAGAGTACCTGTGTAAACTGTATTCAAAAACCGTGTACGTATAGATTACTCTGAGGCAGTTTCTGATTGTTTATGAATGCATACCTCATACTGCTTGAGTAATTATATGAACGCTTTGTGATAGACCATTCTCACTCAGAGTAAGTAGACAATTTCGACAAAAAACCAACAAAAATATATATTCCTATCATTCGAAATGAAAATTGTACCGCCAGCTACGAGCAAATAATGAAATTAACTGTACTATTATTGCAAGTCAAGCATTACATTCAAGAAATGAATGATTGTGAAAGCACTTCATGAACCTTGATATGTTCAAATAATATACAATAAGCAATGATATATATATATAAATATTTATAATGCATCAATATAGATCAAAGTGAATAAATGCATACACTGAATAATCATTCATTAACTTAGGATACCTCGAATGCTTGTATCTGCTAGCAGGTTCAAGTACATACAATAAATGATGAAATAATTTCATGAACGCTATGTAATTTGGTAATAGACCACACTCACTCAAAGTTCAGAATACCAACAAAAATAGATAGAAATTCCCTTTTCTTGAAATAAAATTATTCCGCCAGCTATACAATCAAATCATGTAATATACTTTATTACAAGTCATCCATTACAATAAGGAAATTGAATATTGCGAGTACTTTACTAACCAAGTTAACAACTTGGACAGTATTCCAACTAAAATACTGAATAGGTATTTAATTTATATTTTGAAATGAATCTGTACCGCCAGAAATATACTATATGACAATAAGTCATTCATTACCTAAAATAATTAATATAATGAGAGTACTTCACCAAATCTCCATTCCTGATATTTTCAAAATATTTACATTTAGTGAAGAACAAAATTTTTCCTTTTATCAATATGGAACTAATTGAATATCGAATTATTCATGCATTCATACATCATTCAATATAGATTATACCTAGGATACTATAAGTAAACGTATCTGCTAACAAGTACGAGTAATGACATAACCGAAAGCAGACGGGTCGTTCAGCTCTGAAAGGCAGAGCAAGAAGACAGATAAAAATAGGTCGTCAGGATTATTTGTTCACTCCCAAAAGCTGGCCGTAGGTGACTTGGATAGAAAAAATAATAGCGCCTTCTAGTGGAAAATATATGAATTGAATTTTGAGGTGGTACCATTGAAGATACAGAGTCACAGGGAACTACATTTGTTGGCTCCTTATAATAATATTCCATCATTGACCTAATGAATTTCGAACGATTCCAATCCCCAAATTAGAGCCATAAGAGCAATATAATTTACGTCGTCACACATCTAGACTTGAATAATGATGAAGATTTCAATTGAAGCGGGAGGGAACGCGAAACGGAAAGTACCTGATTTTTCCTAGTGATTTATAATTCTCAAACAATATTTAATCACTTTTCAGTCTACATTGAGAGTTTCATGAAATATGTGTATGACAAATCAATCTTCCATATGAGTCAGGTTTCATATTATTAATTCTGAAAATTATATAGGGCAAACAAAACGTTTTGTTCCTTTGTTCCAAAAATACTATATGATAGAACCGATGATGCTACATAATTTCATATAAAAAGAAGGAAAATCATTACAATCATTTGAAGGAACGAATACAAGGTGGGGAGCAATACGCCAGAAAATTACATGATTTTATCGCCTTTTTTAAAAATTAGGGAAACAAAAGTAGGTATAATATACCTTCAGTATAAGATGAAAGATATATCGTTACTCATACGATCAAATCATCCTCTGCGAACACTTCGGAATAATACCTAATAATTCTGATGTAGGTTCTTTCATCGGGATAGAATAGAATATTTTAATTGTAGCGTCGACTAACGGTGAATATTTCGACTGTATGTCCAGATAGAATATGCAGAAGACTAAAAAATTTGCTCACATTCAACACTCGGCAAGGTTCATTTTGAACAGAAAATCATCGAAGCTAGTTTCGTCAATATTCGAAACAATATATTCAAAAGGATTCAATTATTCGTAAATAATGGATCATTTGAACAGGGCTTGTCAACTAACATCCTATCAGAAAAAATGAGGAACTTTTTTGATCGTGTTCCATAACGGAATCAAATACTCGAATGAAATTAAAATTATGTTAATAATTGAAGACAGGTGCTCTAGCAATATCTGACAGCACTCTAAGGAATATATATATTTTTTACATGTATTGAAGATAACTTATATGCTGAGTGGTGCTCAGTGGTGCCCAGTTCTACCCGCATAGAATGTCTATAGGTACTGATACTACTAATATATGTTGTATGAACTGAATATGTCGTCCAAAAAAATGTAGAACCCACTACAAGGTGATATACCTAATTATATAAAAAGGGATATTTTCCAGCACGAGAATACATAAATACGGACAATACGATAATGTATCTATATATTTCCTATAGCGTTACCAGGAATGTCGAATCATATTATGCTTTTGGCTAGAGGGCTCTTTTCATTTCGATTCATCCTACCTACGAACAGCTTCTCGAAATCAATTAATATCGCTAGCGACCCTTAGGTGGTTGCCTACTAAGTAGTATCTCTTCGCAGAGCAGTGGCATCTGACCGTCGGTCAGTATTGCTACGTATTAGGCCATGCGGTGTCGCATGAAATACCTACTTTCGCTACCAATTTGCGCCACAGTTTACTGTTAAGGGTGAATAATCACAAACGTGAAATTCCTGAATAATTTCCAAGTCTCGCCGCCACCGGGAATCTTTGCAAGGGCTGCTCTGAAATGCACTCTCTGTGATGTCCTATTCTGTGGAGAAACTCAAACGGCAACCATATCAGTGCATTTCAGACCACTTATTTCCATTTTCAAATATGAAATCCATGAACAATAATGATACATCAGTAGCAGATGATATTTTACTCAGCCGTCTTGTATTATACTTCTGAACTCATGTCACGTACCACTTATAATATCTTGAAAACTATGTATGAATAACGAAGCGTTGTAATTATAGAAAATCAATCGAAGCATAGCACTTCGAAGCGAAATCGAATCTGAGAAGGAAGTATTTTGAACACATTTCCAAATTCATGAAAATGTAGGCACTTGTGCAGAGAATAGTCATTTCGGTGACAACTTTTGTTTTATTTGAACAACTTTGTATCATTTACAGTTTTCGAGATGCCAATGGTGGTATGACAAGTGAAATACGGCCTGTAGATATTGATGTATAGTCGATACTCATCCGAAATCGTGAATAATTCCACCGCGAGCGATTTCGGGTTGGCAGACTGGACGGACGCATGCTGCCACCATTTCATTGTCAGCTCGAGATCAACCGAGTTTCTCCCTATCAGTTTCTTCTATGAAACGCAAACTTTTGGAACTTATCACCTAGAAAGGTATTTGCTGATATCTATAAATTCCAAACATCCAAAAAATTTCGATATCTATTTTCTTCTCCATCCTAGCAAATAATTATTATCAATTGTTTGAGAATTATATTGATCACCAGGAAACAATTCGGGTACTTTTTTAATCATGAGTGTTCCCTCCCGTTGCAATTGAAATTTTCATTATTCAAGTCTAGATGTGAGAGATGATGTAAATTATATTGCTGTTATTGCTATAATTTGGGGGCTGGAATCTTTCGAAATTCATTGGGTCAATGTTTGAATATTATCATGAGGAGCCAACAAATGTAGTTCTGTGACTCTGTATCTTCAATGGTACCACCTCAAAATTCAATTCATATATTTTCCACTAGAAGGCGCTATTATTTTTTCTATCCACGTCACCTACGGCCAGCTTTTGGGAGTGAACAAATAATCCCGACGACTAAATATTACCTGTCTTCGTGCTCTGCCTTTCAGAGCTGAACGACCCGTCTGCTTTCGGTATAGTTTTTATTCGTACCTACCTGCTAGCAGATGCGTTTTATTCGAATCTTCCTATGATATTGAATGTTGAATATTAGGTATTGCAATGTATGTTCGTATGTGTTTTCACTCTGCTCCATTTTGATATTATGAAAAAATATGTCTTCACTTATAAAATAAGAATGTACCTAGTTTTGTTGAAATTCTGTCTTAATTGTCAGCTTAGAATGAGTTTGGTCTATTACCAAATTACAAAGCGATCATAAAATCACTTTGGCAGTTGTTGTATAGACTCGAACCTGTTTCAAGCATTCGAAGTTTCCTAAGTTTTTGAATGAATATTCATTGTATTGTATGTATTCACTTTGAACCATATTGATGTATCGAATAAATATCTTTTTGCTTATTGTATATTATTTGAACATACCAAGGTTGATGGAGTGCTCTCACAATATTTCAGTTCATGGATGTAATGAATAACTTGTAATTGCGCTCACAATATTCCATTTTATGAATGTAATGAATGACATGTAATAAGAGTACAGTTGATTTCATGATTGCTTGTAAGCTGGCGGTACAATTTCATTTCGAATTATAGGAATATCTATTTTTGTTAGTTTTCTGTCTATAATGTCAACTTACTCTGAGTGAAATTGATCTAAGCTTTCATAAAATTATTCAAGTAATATGAGGTATGCATTCATAAACAATCAGAATCTACCTCAGAGTAATTCATCCGTATACGGTTTTTGAAGACAAAGGTACTATGAAATACAGGTTCATTTCTGCGCTAGCTCCTCCATTTTCAGAGTTTCGGAGTTAGAGACGCGAGTCAGGTGAATAATATTATCTGGTAACAGGAGTGAGAATGAACAAGCAGAGAAAGTATTGTGCCTCTTTTCACTTCGACTTATCTTGCGTTATGTTTGAATAAATGTAATTGTAGATCGAGCTCGAGCTGAAAACCTAGGTACATTCTTCTGAAGATTGATTCACAACAGTCTAATCTCGAACTGGCGCAAGTATTTTACGACTTCAATTCGAGACGTATGGTCTAAGTGACCTCTATATAATACTATTGTGTATATTTTTTTGAAGTGAAAGTTGGTATTATTTTTCTTGTGTAATCAATCAAAATATTAGTAGAAAACTTCACTAGGTTACTTTCATTTCATAATATAAACCCGAAATGATTTGAGATCTCGTGGGCGCGTCCTTTCCTTCTTCATAGGTATGAGTATATTCCCTCTCAAAAATGTTTTTATACTATCATCCTACTTACTCTACTCGAAAAGCAAACCATTATGATCATGTACACGATCTCAGAACACCTTTCATTGGGTGAGTCCTTCGTTACTATGTATATATCTGGGCATCAGGGTCTTGTTTTCACCTAGATGCAGATTGCGTTCCATATGGATATATACGATGATGAATAAAAGAAGTAACTATTCTTCTGAAGCTTTCATATCTGAAGTACTAGGTATTCAAGATGCATCCACACCATAACTCGCTGCCTAATTAGTAGGTAGTCAATTGGCACCCTAACTCGTGGTGAAGGGGTGTACAGATGTATGCCCTCGCGCTGCGATTACTATTACGACAACAAGAGTTGCGGTACCAATAGATGTTATAACATTTGTGAATAAGTACATCGGGAAATGAAAAAGCACTATTTCATGTAATATCTCATACATGAATATGGTCCCAATGAAAATGTATGAATAAGAAAAGAATAAAAATCACATTAATTGTTGAATGATTATAGTGATGCCTACAAACTCCATACAAGTCAAGCAGTCATCATTTCGAGAAGTGATTCCTCACATTGCAATTTCTATCGAATAAAATCCTTGGTCGTTACTGTAACCCCTTAATAACTGCACCAAGAGCTATCACAATTATTGCGCAATTGAAAAGCAAGTACTCGTAATTGGAAAGCAAGTACTCGTAATTGGAAGCATGGTAGTACGGGCCAATATACTGTATCAACGACCTAGAGATATGAACTTGTTCTATCATAAACTATATGAATCTTGATGGATACCCCGCTACCTAGTCAGTTGGTATCCTGACTCGAGCGGAAGAGGTGTATACTTTGGTGCTGCCACAATACGACAGCAAGTGTTGATCAAGGTACCCAAAGATGTAATAACATTTTTGTAAGTACATCTGGAAATAGAGATGCATTATTTCATGTAATACCTCAAACATGAATATAGTCTACAATACTAATGCATGGATAGCAGGTGAAAATTCACATTATAGGACAAATGATTAGTGACTATACAGTCAAGTAGCCATCATTCAGAGGAGTAATTACTCACAATGCAATAACAATTGGAATAACATATTGGTCGGTACTAGATCCTCCCAATTACTTTCAAATGAGCAATTACAATTATCGCGCAATGAGCAATTACAATTATTACGCAATTGAAAAGCAAGTA
This sequence comes from Chrysomela aeneicollis, assembly GCA_029955515.1. Classification (NCBI taxonomy): domain Eukaryota; kingdom Metazoa; phylum Arthropoda; class Insecta; order Coleoptera; family Chrysomelidae; genus Chrysomela; species Chrysomela aeneicollis. The sequence goes on from JARUHQ010000035.1 coordinate 1,071,805, forward strand.
CCCGTAATTGGGAGGATCCAATACCGGCCAATATACACTACTACCATTGGAGCAGCGTGCAATTTTGGATTACATTCTGTCACATACTCAAAATGATGAAAGGCCTTACCTTAATGTATCCATTTTGGGAATAAATATGTTAGGTCTTTTGGATTCAGGGGCATCCAACACTGTTGTAGGAGGTCCCGGATGGGACATTCTGAGTAAACTTAATTTAAGATTAGATGTCAGTGATGTTGTATCGTGTATGGTTGCGAATGGTGATGAATGTTCGATTTTAGGTAGTGTGGAAATACCAATGAGAGTAGAAAATCGTGAGAAATTAATCAAAGCATTGGTAATTCCTTCATTGAAACATAAACTGATTTTGGGAATTGATTTTTGGAAACAATTGGGGTTGATTCCGGATTTGCGACATGGTGAATGGGTTTTCACGAATACAAGTGAAGTGAGTGTAAATTCGGTAGCGTTAAATTCTCACAATGATTTATCCTGTGAAGAAAATGAAAGGTTGAATGAGTTAGTTAAGAATGCTTTCACTGAAATGGGTGACAAACTAGGATGTACCACATTGACTCGACATGAAATACGGACGAATTCTCCACCAATTAAACAACGTTATTATCCAGTTTCTCCCTTCATGCAAATTCATATTGACCAGGAGTTGAAAAAATTGTTGGACGAGAATATTGTTGAGCCGTCAACTAGCCCATGGTCCGCACCTATTCTTCTGGTGAAAAAGAAGGATAACAGTTATCGGTTTTGTGTAGACTACCGTAAGTTGAATCAGGTCACCGAGAAAGATGCATATCCACTTCCGTACGTTTCGGCCACTCTAGATAAGTTGCGGGATGCCCGATACTTATCGTCAATGGATATAAAATCAGCTTATTTTCAAGTTCCTCTCACTGACGAATCTAAACCTTTAACTGCCTTTACCGTACCCAATCGGGGACTTTACCAGTTCCGACGACTTCCTATGGGCTTAGCCAATTCTCCGGCAACGTTTCAGCGGCTAATTGATAGGGTTTTGGGTCCGGATTTAGAGCCGCATTGTTTTGTGTATCTGGACGATATTATAATCGTTACCCAAACGTTTGAAAAGCATATTGAGGTCCTCAAGGAGGTATTTAAACGTTTGAAAGTCGCGAACTTGACGGTTGCTAGAGAGAAATGTCATTTCTGTAGGCCTGAACTTTTGTATCTCGGATATATAATTGATGCCAATGGTTTACGGGTAGATCCGGAGAAAGTTCGAGCCATTATTAACCTCCCTATTCCAAAAAGTGTCTCCGAAGTTCGTCGTATTCTTGGTCTGGCGTCTTGGTATCGACGTTTTGTACCAAACTTTTCCACCCTAGTTGCTCCAATTTGTGATTTGCTAAAGAAAAACCGATCTTTTGTGTGGTCTGAAGCTTGCGGATCCGCCTTTCAGTCTTTGAAAGAACATTTAATTTCTGCTCCGGTTCTATCTTGTCCAGATTTCACGTTACCATTTACAATTCAAACCGATGCCTCAGGGTTTGGTATTGGAGCCGTTCTAACCCAACAACATCCTGACGGGGAAAAGGTTGTCTGTTATTTGTCAAGATCACTTACCCGGCTTGAAAGAAACTATACGACAACCGAACGCGAATGCTTGGCTGTACTTTGGGCAATTGAGAAGTTGAGGCCTTATGTTGAAGGCTCAAAATTCACCGTTCTGACCGATCACAGTAGTTTAGTCTGGCTTAACCGCCTTCAAACACCTTCTGGTCGTCTTGCTCGTTGGGCTATCAAGCTCCAACAATACGATTTTGTCATCTGCCACCGCAAAGGAAAAGAGAACATTGTACCAGATACCTTATCACGTTCCGTTCCTGTTCTCGATTCTGTTTCGGCGACTTTGAATACTTCGACCGCTGTTGATCGACCTCAAGATTATGACGTTCAGGATGAGTGGTACCAGAATCTGATGGCTAGGGTAATCAAGTCTCCCAATAAATTTCCAGCTTGGTGTTGTGTAGATAACAAATTATTTAAACATGTTAATCCCTCTCATCCAGCATTATCTCTGGAGAAAGATTTTTGGAGAGAAGTTGTTCCTAAGAAGCAGCGTCGCGCCTTGGTGGAGAAGATACATCAAGATTTATGTCATGTAGGGGTGTATAAAACATTCAATAAATTGTCGGAGGCATATTATTGGCCAAAGATGCGGTTCGATGTAGCATCAATCATTCGACGTTGTCTCACTTGTCATGCCGTGAAACCTAAGCAAAAACCACCAGCGGGATTGATGTTAAGTCCTCAATTTGGAGTATCTCGGCCGTTTGAGTTGTTGTGTGCTGATTTAGTTGGTCCTTTGCCGCGTTCAAAATCAGGAAATCAATACCTCTTCGTTGTTGCTTGCTGTTTCAGTAAATTTCCTCTAATTTTTCCGCTGCGCAAGGCAACTGCTACGGTGGTTACTCGTATTCTAGAGGATCAGGTATTCACAGTCTTCGGTTGTCCTGACTCGATTATCGTCGATAACGGAGTGCAATTTAGGTCCAAGGAGTTTCAGAAACTTATGAAAACCTATAATGTCGACATAAGGTTCACTGCTCTGTATCATCCACAGGCTAATCCTTGTGAAAGGATAAACCGCGTCATTAAAACTATGATCCGATCCTATGTGGCAGACAATCATAGGAGTTGGGACCAAAATTTAGCTCAGGTTGGATTCGCTATTCGTTCAACTAGGCATGAGGTGACAAGATATTCACCTAATTTCATTGTTTATGGCCGTGAACTTCCAGCTAAGGGTTCTAAAACGAAACCTGATGAGCTGATCCAATTTAATAGGTCTTCTTTGACGGTGGAACGCCAGCAAGAATTTACGAAACTTTTTGATGATGTTCAAAAACGTATGCTGAAGGCTTATGAGCAAAATAAAAAGGTGTACGATCTCCGTCGGCGAGATGTTCAATATATCGTTGGTCAACCGGTCTGGCGTCGTAATCCTGTACTCTCGGATAAGTCAAAATATTTTGCTGCCAAGTTGGCTCCAGAGTTTGTTGGTCCATTTATCGTCTCTAAGCGTGTATCCCCGTGGACCTACGAACTGAAAGACAATCGTGGCAATCCTAGAGGTACATGGCACTGCCAAGATCTTACCGACAGTCCTCCGAAGGACTAATTCCGCGAAAGATTTTTGGGAAAAAAATCTTTTAAAGTGGGGGGAGAATTTGTGACGTTTCATTTCCTATGTGTGCGTATTGGTGTGTGTGTTGAGTGAATGTTTATTGAAAAATCATATTGCGGTAGGTACTCACATGCAAAATAATAGGCGACCAATTATTGATAATTTATTCCGAAGGATACACGGGTAAACAAAACTAAATTGAACGGCACTTCACTGAGTTCGCTCTGGTCCGAGGTGCTGGTGGTCCTGTTGTCCGTCTGCGGATGAGATCGTACCTATTAACAAAAACATACAATATCAAAGTGGTTAGATATTCACGAAGAATAAATTTAGGTTTCAATTGCTGTTGGGTATGGGGATAAAAATGATAGCTTACCTGTTTTTCTTGAGTTTATTCATGTTTGGCTTGTTTTGTTTATCATTATAGGTTACTGGTATAGCGACAGCTGATTCCTGCTGACAGCATTGTCATCGCAGTGTCGCTCTTTTACTTCTTTCTTTTATGTTGTATAGTCCCTTGCTACCATTTCGCATATGAGATAGGTACTTGTCTTTATCTGACCTACAGCCAATGTTGAAATGGAATGATTTGGTTGATACTCACTTGGCTTCGAAATGTGATTGGCAAATGGGATTCTTGACGAGCGAGAAACGGGGTTGGAGAAAAGGAGATTAGATGTCGTTTGAGATAAAGAAGTGTTGGTGCGCTTAAACTTTTTCTTTGTTTTGGAACTGAAAAGTTTCACCCTATGGTGGATATTACTGCAAATTTTATAACTCGTTTCGAGTTTGAGGTTTTAAAAAAACTTTTATTTTCAAAACGGTGATACAAGGTATGTATGATGTGAGCAGTACGAACATAAAGTCAAGACTAACTACATGAGAAATGAACTATGGAAAAGGTGAAATAAAAATGCTGATTCAATTCCTAGAATTTCTCTCGTATCTCATGGGAACGAGAAGTGCTGAGTTGCGGAATTGATGATGTAGCTTCTTTCTCATGGTTTCCTTGAATAGGTGGAATGTAACTCCTCCCATCCCAGAAGGATCCATACACGGGGTGGATCCATCACTCGTCGTCGTCTTCGGTCCTTGGATAGGGGTGAAGTCTTTTGGTGGGTTGTCTTGGTTTTTCAGGTACCTCACTGGGTGCCTCTTGATGTACGGCGGGTTTTGGTACGGAGCGTCTGGACCGGTATCGGTATATCAGTCCGAGAATTGATATAGCTATCAATAATATATAGATAGGTGTGGCCCAAATATACGATATATCTTGCTTCAGATTCTTCAGAGTCACCTGGTGGATCTTCTGCTGCTCTTTTTGGATTTGATGTAGTTGGTCCAAGGGTACGTTGTGGAGGACTAACTCTTGTCGATGTGTACGAGCTGTTGTGTTGGGAATTTTCACAGCAGGTAATAGTAGGGGTTGGCCGCTGATTGTCTCTTCATTATTCAGGTAGGTATTTTGAGACGTTTGGAAGCTACATCCAGATGGAACTTCGATGAAGTAGGTTCCTTTGAGAATTGTCAGATCGCTTTTCCGACATTCGGTTTTGATTTTCGTATCTTCGTGAAATATGGCTATGTAGTGTGCGGCATTGATTTGTTCAACGATTTCTTCTTCAAGAACGACTGGGACTGGCTCGCAGGATGTCGGTTCTTTCGCTTTCAATTGAAGAAGTTGGTATATGCAGTCCTTTTGATTGGAGTGCTGTTGGAGTTTTCCAATATTGCAGTAATATATTGGGTGTGTATTTCTGCATTCTGTATCTTGATACTGGTAGAGGTTTTCGTTCATAGCCAGAAAGGTTTTGGTAGGTATCAGAATTGTATTTGTTTTAGTAGGGATCGAGTATAGATGGAAATATGAATAGGTTTCGGAAAACATTATTGGAAAGTGAATAATGAAGACAATTTTATCGTTTGATTGATAAGATTCGATTTCTAAAATTTCATAGTATTTGTGTAAAGTAGAATTATCATTACCAAATAAAAGTTGATTTGGTTGATGGTGACGTAGAACTATTTGAATGATTGATTCTAAATCTTCTATTTTCAAAATACTAGTATGAATGATTTTCAATCTTGCAAAGGTGATAGCATTCTCCAAATTATCGAGTATTTGCAATAGGATATTTAGTATTGCTCCTAACTGATCTAAGGCAATTTTCGCTGAGATGTAACTATTGAAGTCGAATAAAATTTTGTCCAGCTCTTTATCAAGTTCGTTGATTTTATCTGATATTTGATTCTCGTTTTGTTTGATCATTGTTAGAGATTTCTCATAATCATTTATTACCTTCTTCGTTAATGAGATCTGTTTGTTCAAAGTTATTGCTATGTTTTCTTCATTGGTTTTAAGGGTTGTGATAGCGTCGTCATATCTCCTGCCATCATCGGCGTCTAGATTACCGGATATACTTATGAAGATGGTACCTAAGCCGTCAATAAGTCCTCTTTTAACTCTTTTACTCGGATGTAAGGAATTAAATTTTTCTCTAGCAAGATTGAGATTGAAAAGAATGGCGTTATCTATATTTTTCAATTCGATATAGTATAGAGGGTGTCGACTTTGAATAATTCTTCCTATAGATTCATATTGATTGGTTAATTTTAGTAACTCGGTCTCGATTGGGTTGAGGTCAAAGTAGTGGATGAACGTGTGATGAGTAGCCTTCAATTTGGCATCACCTAGCTTATATGGTAGGATTCCGGGATTGGAATCCAAGCTGGTAATCCTAATTTCCTGAGCATTGTTCGCTTTCAGAGCGAGAAGCGTCCTGTAATGTGATACGTTTTTGATTAGATAATGGTCTTTTCAGATTGTTTTTGTGGTAAGTGGTGGTTAGAGCAATAAGTTTTGTTTTGTTTTTCAAATAATTCGTTTTTGTTGATCTGTTTATCATCGAAGGAGTAGTGGACTTTGCCTTGCGCATTGTTGTCGTTAAAATATTAATTTCTTGATTTTTCTTCAAAGGGTGAGATTTGAATCTAGGACTTGCTTTATTACGAGCTCTGGTTTTGTGGTAAACTAAGGTGTCTGGCTGATAAGTTAGTGGCTCGTGTCTATTTTGATTAACTCTAGCTAACACTCTTTCTTTCTGCTCTGTCATCTGTTTATTGAGTTTTTTGTAAATTTCTTTGGTGCATTCTTTATGTTGGTCTATATAATTGCTATATAATTTTTCTTGGATATCGATGTCGAAAGGACTATTTGAATCGAGGTGTCCATTAATGATATCTATAGGGCGCTGTTTGGTTGCTGAATGAATGGCATGGTTATAACCAAGTATTGCATAAGGCATCTGATCTAAAATATTCAAATCTTTTTTCGTCTCTCCAATAATTCTAAGGTGCTCAATGATCGTAGAATGGAACCTCTCTATTGAACTATTTGAATTGGGGTTCAGCGCTGTAGTATAATGGATATCGATTTTGTGTAATGCAGCGAATTCTTTGACAATTGTATTTTTCAGTTCAGTTCCTTGGTCTAAAACAAGTAGTTTAGGAGTACCATGGTGGGTCATGAATATTAAGAACGCTTTTGCGATGTGAATAGCAGTTAATCCAGTAAGCGGGTATGCTTGTGCGTATTTCGAAAACTTATCTATTATTGTGAGGAATTTTTGACCTTTGATCGTGAAAACATCTCCATGAACTATTTCGAATGGTTTGTTTGGTGTTGGTGTTAGTTCAAATTTTTGTTTTGGTGGATTTCTGTCATATTTCATTCTTTGACACAACTCGCAATTATTTATGTATTTTGTGACTGTACCCCTGATATTGGGCCAATAAAAGCGTCTCTTTATTTGGGCTTCTGTTTCTATAATCCCACGGTGATTAGTTTTTTCCTCGTGACACATTTTTACGAATTCGTCACGAGAATCTAATGAGAATACATCTTCCAGAACATTATTACACAAAATTAATTTGAATGCGGAATTCTTGAATGTGTTTTTCAGTATTTGGCAGAGCTTTGGAATGAAATCTTTACTGTCCAAATTAATCGCGAAAGTTTTGTTAGTCGTTGTGAATTCTTTAAACGTTTTTATCACATCCTCTTCAAAATTTTGTTTTGAAATTTGAATTGTTGTTCTCGTCCTATTTTCGAATAAGCGTTTAATTTTTGGGAGTTCCGGTGAATGTAAAACTACCTTGAGAAATATTTGATTTTTGAAATTATTGATTGCGGTTTCAGAAATGGGAACTTCAAGTATGGGATTTTCATGACTTGTGTGTATGGTTTCATTATCATCTTCTTCGTTTATGTCGTTGACATTGGGGTTGACATCATTCAAATTTGGGCTTTCGTCAATATTTCCAGCTACTGATTCTGTATCATTTTCGAAATTATTTTCATGATCGTGTATAGTGTTATTACGCGATGTTGATGCTTGTGGGTCATTTGAGAGTGATTTGTTAAAATCTTTCATGTATGAAAAAATGTCGTTAGTGTTGGTCTCATTGATTTTTATTCGGGAGAGGGCATCTGCATTCGAGTTCAACGAACCCTTTTTGTATTGGATGGTATAATCATACTCGTCCAATTTGAGTCTCCATCTGGTGAGTCTTGCACTTGGATCTTTTATTGAAAAAAGCCAGTGAAGAGGTTTATGGTCGCAGAATATTGTGAATTTTCGGCCATAAAGATATGGACGAAAATATTTGGTGGCCCAAATAATTGCAAGAAGTTCTCTCTCGATTGTGCTATAATTTTGCTCTGCTTGATTGAGTGTCCTAGATGCGTAAGCCACTGGCTTGTCTTGACCAACCGGACCTTGTGACAGCACAGCTCCAAGGGCATATTGACTCGCATCAGTACAAAGGTTGAAAGATTTCGTGAAGTCGGGGTATTGGAGAATTGGATTATTTGTTAATAGTTCCTTACACGTTTCGAAACATTGCATATATTCTGAGTTAAGCTCGATTTTTGCTCCTTTCTTTAAACAAGATGTTAGGGGTTTTGTAATTTTGGAGAAGTCTGGAATGAATTTACGGTAATAACCCAGAAGACCTAGGAAGCCTTTTATTTCCTTGGTGGTCTTAGGAATTGGAAATTTTTTTATCGCGATTATTTTGTCAGGGTTTGGTTTTATACCCTCTGTGGTGATCACGTGACCTAGATAGGCGGTTTCTTTCTTTAAAAATTCCGACTTATCCATTTGAATTTTGAAATTGGTTTCGCGTAGACGATTGAATACTTTCTTCAGATTTAAAATGTGCCCTTGAAGAGATGATGAAAAGATGATAATATCATCAAGATAAACGAGACAAATTTCATTTTGGAGTCCTCTCAAAATGTTGTCCATTACCCTTTGGAAGGTAGCAGGAGCATTTTTGAGGCCAAAAGGCATTCGTAGGTATTCATAATGCCCATTTTCGACATTGAATGCTGTTTTTGGGATGTCATCTGGACTCATCTCAATTTGGTGAAACCCGCTAGCCAAATCTAAGGTGGAAAAATAGTTACACTTGCCAAGTTTGTCCAAGACGTCGGTGATATTTGGTATCGGGTAGCGATCGTCAACGGTTTTTTCATTTACTTTTCTGTAGTCTACCACGATACGCCACTTCTTTTTACCGGAAGCGTCGGCCTTTTTTGGGACTACCCAGATGGGGGAGGACCATGGTGAATTGCTTGGCCTTATTATGTTTTGTTGGAGCATTTTTTGAATTTGTGAATTAACTTCGGCTTTGTGAACAAACGGGTATCTATATGATTCCGTATGAACGGGAATTTCGTCGGTTGTTTGAATCCTGTGTTTTACTTGGTTCGTGAAAGATAAGTTATTCTCGTCCGTATGAAATATATCTGCATATTTTCTACACAATGGGAGAATATGAGATTTTTCTTCCTCATTCATGTGGTCCGTTCTAATTAAACTGTCTATATCACATTTACTACTTATTTCTGATATCGGCTGAATATTCATATGATAAAATTCAAATTTATTCTGAACTGGATAGGTCTTAATTGGATGTAAGATCGTGAAGTTTGTATCATCACTCGAATTATTATATATTTCTACAAAAGTCCAACCATTCGTTGATATTGACAAGGTTTCTGGTATTGTGCAATTTTGAATGATTTGTTTGGGAATGATGATTTCGCCAGATTGAGTGGTAACAGGAATTCTTATTTTTGTCACTGTATTTCCAGGCAGAAATTTTTCATAAAATATTGTTGGATTCGCATTGAAATATTTGATTGGAATACATGCGTTGGGAGTCGAGAGCTTCAAATTTGAAAAGTCTAGATTGGCATTCAATATTTTTATGATGTCGATTCCTAAAAGACCATCGAAAACATTATGGAACTTGTATGAATAGAATTTGAAATTTTTGCCTTCATTGAATTCTTGGAAAGCTGGTATGTTTACAGAAATGTTGTGTTTAGAAGACGCAAATGAAGTGGAGACCACAAATGGATCATTCATTTTATATTGGGAAAAATATTTGTTAACAATAATTGGATCTAAAAATGATTTTGTTGCCCCTGTATCTATCAATAATTTCAGGGGTGGATTTTCGATAGTAATATAAGGCAATTGCCGATCATCAAAAGATGTATGAAATTCAATTACGTCTCTGGATTTGGAGCAGATTCCAACTGAAAATCCACGGATTCCTCGAAATATTCGGGATTTTCCGAATAATCGTACTCATTTTCGATTTGACCCTCTATCTGATTTTGGAAATTTTCATCCGGAATATCTAAATGTTCGGTGTTATGCAATTCCTCTGAAAACCATTTTCGATTTGTCGATTGAGCCTGAGGTCTAGTGTTTGCCGTGAGCTGTCTAGAAGTAGTACTCATGGGAGTTGGTTTTGATTGGTTATAATTCTGAGCGTTTTGGTTTGGTTTCCAAACATTTCTTGGCGGCCCAAAAACTTGATTATTCGAGAAAAATCTCTGGGGATTATTAGGTTGTGGTTGAATATTCACAGCACCTGTTGGGAAGGATGGTCTCGGTTGTGGTTGAGATGTTTGTGGGGCAAAATTGGGGTTTTGATATCTCTGCTGATAAACATTTTGATTGAAATTTTGACCGAAATTTGATCTCTGCATTTGCTGTTGATTTGTCGGAGATGAGTATTGATAGGAAATACTGGGGTTTTGTTGTCTACCAGGATTTCTCTTGAATTGATTCGGATTCGAATTTTGATTTGAATGTGGGACAGAATTTTGGAGATACCTAATATTATCTTCCTTTCTGATGAAGTTTATTGCCTCCAACATAGTTTGAGGTTCTTTGGTACGAACCATTATACCATAAGGGTTTCTCAAACCTGCTAGAAATACTTCAAGACCCTGCTGATTGTACATATTTTGTTTAAAAGCGCGCAAATTTTGGTCTATTTCGTGAATCGCCAAGTAATTTGAAATCGTGTTGAGTACTTTTCTAACTCTATCATGAAATTGGTACGGGGTTTCACTAGGACCCTGTCTCAGGTTATTTAAATCTAGGGACAAACAGGTCTCATTTCTGTGGTCGCTGAAATTCCTTATTAAAACATCTCTTACTTCAGTAATAGTTTTTACGCAGCTAATATTAACGACCTCGCGAGCTGGGCCTTTCAATTTACTAATAATAGTGCGAAAAATAATCACATTTTGATAATTATTTGGATTTTCGTTATCATAAAAGTAGGTGGAAATGCTAGCAATACTTTCAAGAAAAAAATTCAATTCATTAACGTCACCGTTAAAATCAGGTATAGTTTCAGCGTGAACTTTAGTGAAATTTGGAACTGCCATGATATTGATTGCAGGTATATTCTTGACTGATGAATTGTTGGTTGTTAATGTAATATTATTAAGTGAATTTGCAAGAAAACTTATTTCTAACTCTAGGGGATCTTCACTATCACTTGGGGAGGGAAAATCACTAGAGGAGTCTGACATGAAACAAAAACGACTTACAGCAAGAGTATCGTCTTCATCGAACTTCAGGCTTGTCGAATTTTTCTGGTTGCGTCTGCTTCTTGATCCTTTGTATCCTTAGTAACTATATTGTCCTTTTGTATCCACTTTTCGACGATCGAACGAACAGACACGTAGGAACTTTTTCGATTGTTACTCAACTATTGAAATAGAAAAAGTTATCCGCGATGGATTCTTTTGTAACAATCCTACCGACTGCGCCAATTTTATAACTCGTTTCGAGTTTGAGGTTTTAAAAAAACTTTTATTTTCAAAACGGTGATACAAGGTATGTATGATGTGAGCAGTACGAACATAAAGTCAAGACTAACTACATGAGAAATGAACTATGGAAAAGGTGAAATAAAAATGCTGATTCAATTCCTAGAATTTCTCTCGTATCTCATGGGAACGAGAAGTGCTGAGTTGCGGAATTGATGATGTAGCTTCTTTCTCATGGTTTCCTTGAATAGGTGGAATGTAACTTGCACTTCTTGCATAACCAATCATCACCTTTCGTGTTATCACTCAGTAGTGATTATTAGTGGTGTAGGTATCTTCATTTTGAAGGATTTGTTCAAACAACATCTGCTTCACTAGAACCTCCATTTTGAGTTCGTGGATTTTTCTAGAACCCTCAATTAAAAAGAGGTATGAAGTGGGACTTCGGTAAGTCGACAAAACTTCTCATGATTGATTATTTCAGGGTCCTTGTACAGGCTTTGGTGCCTCCTCGTACATGCTTTCAGACTTTCTGGTATAAGCTCTCTCTCTTTCTGTACCAACTATTTTAATTTATTGCTTGGCTGTCGGCAAACCATCTGTGAGGTTATACCGGCGCATTTCATCCTGGTGCATGACGCAACCTCTTAGGCTATCTGGATGACTCGGCTGTGGGCTTTGGAATTAATTATAAGCTATGGACTGCGGCTTCATGTTCTAAACCTTTAAAACTCAAACCAGATAAGCTGCATGATTTTTTTTATATGTGTTATTGTATGATTATATGTGCTTTGGGGATTTTGAAATTGTGCTAACTGCATTTACTTTATCATGATTTGATTGAGACTGGCTGAGAAAAGAATATTACGGCTTTACCGATTAATGGAATTCAACTAAAGTTTTATTATTTATTATGAAAATACCGGGTGTAAACTCAACGTGATCACGTCGGGGTGTAGGTATTATTATAATCATCATTGTTGATGAAATAAGAACTTCAGTTAATCGGAGCTTATAAGGTACGCTATAGGTAGGTACTGTGAAAACTACCCGTAATGAGTATACAGAGTCAGTCTGAATAAATCTGGTATTGAATATCTCTCGACCATTTCTTTTGTCCCTCTATTGTGAATAAGTTTCTGGAAAGCGGAACCTGGAAGAACTCGGGAGTTTTCCAACTTAAACTCGCAGCTTGTAAGTTGGTGGCGCCCTCTTGATATTATATATACGGTGTGTTTTGATTCGAACCCCCCTATACCCGACAGAGCTTCGGGGCAACTTTGCTCGTGCTTATTTTGCATTCGCTTTCCAGGTAGTCATAGTAGAAAGCACGTGGCATGTTTTGTTGTTGGCTTGCATTGATTCATCAGTTTTATGCTGAATTTCAGAGATTATCACTGTTTCATCTCTAACATTCTGATTTGTCTCTGCCTCTGAAGACATTGCTCGCCATAGCAAGAACAAAGAAGTATCTTCGATATCACCCTTCCATAACTCCTCGGATTCTTTGAAGATATCGATCTTTTCCCTCCCAATTCTGAACTCCAGAACCTCCAACGCTCTTTTGGACATCTGAATTTCATCGTTTGACCTAGTTTCACGATTGTTCGGCGTGTTAGTGTCTGATGCATTCTTATTATATTTATGGTAAGGTACTGCATCAGCATCCAGAAGACATAATCCACATGTCCTGAATCCATTTTTGAACATTTCAGGAGTTAGATTTTGTTCAATTACCTCTTTGAGCAAAGGTCCAAAGTTTTCCCGATTCAATTTCATTCCCTCATGGGTTACTTTGAATTTATGTATTCCCTTCTTCCAAGCATTTTTGAGAGGGTGAAATATGGCTACGTCCATTGGCTGTAGAATATGTGTGGCATTTGGATAAAGAGCTATCAATTCGATTCGATTTTCTGTACAAAAGTTACTTAGTTCCATGGTCAGATGTGAAGAGTGACCGTCAACAAACAACACCACAGGCAATTCTATGTTGTTTGTGATAATCCAGGGATGGAAAATATTAGCAACAAACTCATAAAAACTCTGCCCCGTCATCCATCCCGACTCTGATTTCCCAATGCCCCATCCATGCGGCATAAGATTCGATATATGAGCCGGGATACGCTCATAGCTGAACATGATCATAGGGGGAACCAACATTCCAGCCGCATTAGCTGTAATAAGGGTGGTCAAACATTCCTTCTCATCATTGTTGATGAAATTATATGCTGTTTTATCCCCCTTTCGAATTAAAGCTTTAATTCCTTTGGGACATAGGAAAAATGCCGTCTCATCCGTATTGAACACCCTCTTTGGATCATTGAAGATAGATGTTAAATTTTTTGTTTCAATATATTCTCGAATCTCATTGAACCAATTTCTTATTTTTTCCTCAGTGACCTCGGACCTACTTTTTGTTAGATTCTGTGTGAGTCTTTCGCTTAATTGTGGATGGCGATTGAGGAAACAACGGAACCATTTTTTTCCAGGTCGATTATTTTTGAACTTATTCGGTCTGTTTAGCTTCGTAACCAAGATTTGTACAGAATCCAATAATTGAAGTCTCGTAGCTGGAAACCCAGCATCTGCTAAAGACAACAACCACTTAACGAGAAGGCCTTCTTCTTCCACAGTGAGGATGGTTTCTGGTCCCATACGGCAACTAACGGGATACTTGCCTTTAGCCTTGTACAATAAAGTTATACGTGGTACCTGATATTCCCTGCTAGCTGCCGCGACCGATATTCCCCTATGCACTGCTTCGACAGCACGTTGCATATTCTCTGGGGGATATTTTTTGATTTGTGGCAAGTCCATTAGTGAACATTTTGGTCATTGCCCTTGTATGGAAGTCCTTGGCAGTAAGACCTCCGACAGACTGTAAATATTTTGTCTGAAAAAAAATTAGGAACCAATGAATATGGAGGACAAATATGTATATATATACAGTGTCCGCAATAAAGTTGGCTACATGTGGAAAAAAAATTGTTATTGATATTTCTGGAAAACTCTAATGGCGGTTCGTTTCTACATGTCAGACAACAAAAAAATCCGTTACGACTTATATCACGTGACCTCAGATTTGGCGGGGATTTGAAAAAAGTTGTCAGTGGTACCAAAAAATGGATCATGACAAGATATCAAAAAATCTCAATGAAAAAATGTGCTTGGAATTCAAGGAGGACCGCATGTATCAATTTTGAACCAGATTTAAAAAAATCAAGAATTCAATTTCTATTCCTAAAATGTCTATTCCACAAATATTTGATGAGTTTTGACTTAACCTTATGTGATTCAGTTTATTAAAGTTGTTTTCCTCGTTAGATCCAAGCACATTTTTCCGATAAAATTTCTTGATATCCTGTCAATGTGACCCATTTTTCGGCACCACTGACAACTTTTTCACTTTCACGTGATATGAGGATTTTCCAGTTGACATGCAGAAACGAACCGCCATTAGTTATTCAGAAATATCAATTCAAATCAAAATGTGCTTTATTGTCTAAGATAATATCCTATTGACAAAGCTTGGTCAATAACAAATGTTTTCCCAAATTTAGCCAACTTCATGGCGGACACGGTCACTTATATGCATGCCTAATGGAAAAGAAATTCAATTCAATTGCTTGCTGTCCAATCATGAATTTTCGATCAGCATTTCTTCAACGATCACATGGAAATTATTTTTCAACTTCAAACCTCTTCATCTAGAAAATGTAGCAAGACGAGAAAAACTTTTATGCATTTTCATGTGAACCATCACCACTGTATTGAGCTAAATATTCCTTTTGAATTCAAAATGATATGTATCTTAAAACATTCTTCAGGAAATAACAAATATTTTTTTTCATTATGAAATAATTCAGACAAAAAATAACTACAGGATACATCTCAACAAGACTGGACTCACCAGTTTCATTTTCTTGTCCTCATTCAGGGTTTCCTCGAATTCTTTCAAATTTTTGATGGAATCAAAGGGAAATATGTTTCCGAACTCTTTATGAACTGGTTCTTTATTCCTTCCTTCCTGACTCCTGATCTCCACAAGAATAATTCCCACGAGTTCGATCAGTTTATCTACTTTCTTTTCCAAAGTACTCTTTTCTGAAATCATTGCTTTTAATATCGTCTACCTTTTTGAAAATATTTTTTTCAAGAAACAATTTGAGAAATTACCATTGGGTTCTCCTGGATTCAGATTTGGCCTGTATGGATAATTCCTTACTGGTTCTGGAACTTGTGGAGGTACGTTATCTATAATAATTAAATAAAACAGCCTAATGCCTTCTGTTAGAAAAATATAATTACCATTTTGTTCCTCTGTCCTTGGAATCCATGAATGAGCTACATCTATAAAATGATGTTGTGTGAATAATGAACAGCCAAGGTGCAGTCTGTTCAACATATACTTACTATTGCCTTCCATTGTAATATTTTTTGGGCCATAAACTCTCGATTGGTCTAATGAATGAAGTGTGGTCTCTAAAAAAACAATTATTCTAAACAAGATGTTCATTATGAAATTGAATTCCATATCAGTTAATAATAAACTTAATATATGATATTACCTCTGTGTTATGTCAGCACCTGATCTGACCTATATCTGAACCCACTTGCTTCAGGTACAGATTGTGACCACGAATAATGTGTGTTCTCTGATACTAATATATTATTTTTGAGTTCCACTTACAAAAAGGTGTTATTGTTTTAATCAAGATGATCACTACCAAACTGAATAGAGATGAGTATCCAAGAAATATAACGAACATTTCATTGAATTTATTTCAATGAAAAATTAACCAACTGTGTGACATGGAGCATACAACATGCATTCGACTGTAGTAATATTCTATACATCTATGATATATGTCAAGGTGACGATGAGCAGGGATTCCAGGACAGAACAATAAAGAACAGTTGCCATTCTACCCTCGTATCATTCTGTTGATCCTGACATCATTACATGGCGCAGTCGCAGTTAGAACCAAGAGGCCATGAGGAATTCGAGATAAAAAAGAAAAGGCAGACATTTTGAAATTTTATAAAATTGTTTCAAATTATAGGATTAAAAGTGATAAAAAACTGATAGACAGTTAATTAAATAAGTTGAAATGGATTTCCGAGGAGTCCCACCTATGCAGATGAGTGGAAACTTGGCAGAAAGCTGGAAATGGTGGAAGCAAAAATTTAAGACTTACCTCCAAGCTACCGAAATATGCAAGAAAGAAGGTACTCAATGTGCCGAATTGCTTACTCTCATAGGAGAAGAAGGTATGCGTATATTTAATACCTTTGCATTTGAAGAAACAGAAAATGACAAGATAGATATAATAATCCAAAAGTTCGATGCTCATTTCAGTCCAAAGCGAAATTTGGCATTAGGGAGACATAAATTATTAACATATAAACAAAATGAGGGCCAAACTATTGAACAGTATATAACAGAACTGAAAAATCTATCATTATCATGTGAATTGAGTAATTTGAGAGACAGTTTAGTGAAAGATATTTTGATATGTGGCATCAGATCAGAATCCATTAGGGAAAAACTTCTCCAGGAGGATGTAGAATCATTAGAAGATGCTGTAAAAGTCTGCATCAATGCTGAGAATACAAGAGAAAGGAATCGTTTGATAACCGGACGAGACAGAGAAGCCAATGTAGACCAAATTAGATACTCCAAGGAAGGAAGAAAACCAGGGAGAAGAAATAGATCAGTATCCAAGAGGAGATACACACCATCAAGTCCAAAAACAGACCATAAGCAGAAGAGGAAACAATGTGTTAAGTGCTCATATCAACATGAATATGCTAAATGTCCAGCTTTTGGTAAAAAATGTGCTGTTTGTGGAAAATTGAATCATTTCGCTGCTATGTGTAGATTTAAGAAAACAAATGTCCACCACCTGAATACTCGCTTCAAATCATTACTTACTCCACCCCTGCACCACACTGTACAATACCAATCGTCCTTTTCATTTACAATAACTCGCCTATATAACCGGCTTCCCGAAGAACTCAAGAAAGCAAATTTGTATTGTTTTAAATATAAACTGAAGAAATTACTTTTATCAGGGGATCTCCGCTTTTGAATGATTTAATTTTCGTTTTTTTTTATTTTTTTTTTCATTCTTCTGCCATATTTATATTTTTGATTACTGATTGTATGCTCAGACATGTGCCTGCACTCTTAATATAAACACTTTGTGATTGGTTATGAAAGTTATCTTAGAAGCTTGTACTCTTACATTTTTAGGTTTATTTTTCAAGGTTGAGTGGAAGAAAGCACTTCCTCTATCCTTCTTAGGAAAGATCAAGAGCTAACTCTGCCGTTTGATAGATATATATTTTTTTTTTCTGAATAAGTACATATAATGTGACTTGTATTATTTTTTGTTCACCCATATCTATCAATAAAAGCGTTTATTATTATTATTATTATAAATTTAGGCAAAAATAAATCTGTACATGTGGTGAATGAATGTAATGATAATGATACTAATGAAGATTTCTTATTCATAGGTAGCATAGAAGAAAGGGAAGAGGTGACATCAACAGAGGAATCATGGGTGATGACATTAGATGTGGAAAACAAAGCAATCAAATTTAAGATAGATACAGGAGCTATGGCAAATGTGATACCAGTAAGTGTATTGGAGTCAATCAATTATGATTTGAAAAATTTATCTGACACAAATTTGAAATTGAAATCATACACACAAGATTTACTTCCAGTTTTAGGAGAATGTTTTCTAAAATGTAATCATAAAGGCAATGAAAAACATCTTTTATTTTATGTGGTCAAAAGTCAAAGCTGTCCAATCTTAGGTTTAAAGACATGTATAGAATTGAATTTAATTAAAAGCATTGAGTCAATACAGGAAGAAAATCATCAGGATGTGGAAAATAGTAGCAACCATAATAAGAAAGATGAGAATAATGAAAGTCATTGTAGGGATAGTCAAAGAACGAACAGAATATTAGAAAAATATCAAGATTTATTCAAAGGTATAGGGTGTTTGAAGAAGGAATATCATATTGAATTAAAAAAAAATGCTGTACCTTATTCCTTTCACAAGCTCTCTTTGGAGAGATAGAAATGGACGCGTTACCGAAAGAGCGTGAGCAAAAAGGCGCGAGATTCTCGAGATGCAGTACCCAGATTTGCAAAATTAATATTTTACAATAAAACGAGCCCTTAAACAGCCTACCTGATCACAAGTCTTCAGTTTGGCCAAAAAAGTGTGCTGCAGATTCTGATGACGTAGTGCAGTCCTGGGGGGCCCCCTGGATCCCAATGAACAGCTGGGCAATGATGAGATGATGGCAACGAGGTCACAACAATAACCCTAAAGGTTATGACCAACACAATTGAACCGAATGCGTCGCGGCGATTTGGTTCACTATATAAGCGATGAAACACAGGTTTTGGTTTTCAGTGGTGAGACGGAACTGACCTACTTTTATATTCTCGAACATTTCAGTAGGTACGTCCAGACAAAAAAAAGTGGTATGGTTTTTCCCACTAGTATAGCTATTTAAGGCTGTATCGCGAATATTTATTATAATTCCGGTATTGCATCTCTTTAAAGAATATAATAAAATAAACGGATTAAGTGAATACTTAACATAGTCCCCCCGGAAAATGCGATTAATTGATCGCATTTTAAAAAAAATTATAAAAGAAAAATTAATTCTTGTTATTCAACATCCTGAAGTCGCAAAAAATAAATAAAATCCGAGCTTTACCTATCATACCCCTGGTATGACTCCGAAAAATGTTTGCTAATAGGAAGGAAAAATGTAAAAAATAAACTAGGATATTGGTAGGGGACATAGCTTAATTAAAGGGCGCCTAAGTTCCCCTTTCAGAGTAGTCACTGTGGCAACTCTAGCTACCCCGTCCGCACCTGGATGTAGCTTGGTGATGCGCCCTAAGTCCCACTGTAAAGGGGGAGTGTTGTCATTTTTAATGATAACAAGAGTTCCTGGAGGAACTGGTGTATCTTGATGATACCACTTAGCACGTTGTTGGAGGGTATGCAAATATTCCAAGCGCCATCTGCGCCAAAAATCTTGTTGCGTACGTTGGAGCATTTGCCATCGACTGAGCCTATTCAGGGGGATGTTGCTAAGATCAGGATCGGGAACAGACCCTAACGGCTCCAATGTTAGGAAGTGACCGGGAGTGAGGGCGGAAATGTCATTCGGATCAGAGCTGAATGCAGTCAAGGGTCTGGAATTTAAAATCGATTCGATTTGAACCAATAGGGTATTGAATTCCTCATAGCATAAAATTTGCGAGCCTATCACCCTTGAAATATGGGATTTCACTGATTTGATACCAGCCTCCCATATACCACCAAAATGGGGTGAATTACCAGGCAAGGGATGAAACGTGATATTTTCTGCATTTGTGGCATACTGCATATATTCGGTTAGAATTTTTGAAGCTCCCATGAAATTTGTGCCTCTATCACAATATATATCTGAACATCTACCCCTTCTCGCAACGAATCGTCGAAGGGAGGCAAGAAAACATTCACTTGTCAAATCTGAAGATAATTCTAAGTGTATAGCTTTCGTAGAGAGACATACAAAAAGGCAAATATAAGCTTTAGTAGTCTTTGAACCTCTGTGTCGAGTCATTGTTAATAAAAACGGACCTCCGTAATCTATTCCGACTCGGGAAAAAGGTTTCACTTGCGATAGACGAGGAAGAGGTAGGTTTCCCATGGGAGGTTGTAACGGGATAGGTTTTGTCCGCCAGCATGGGATACATTTACTTAATACTGTGCGTATAGCGCGTTTGGAACTCAATATCCAATATTGCTGCGATATAATGAACTGAACTGTACGAATTCCGACATGTAAATATTTTTTGTGGAAATATTCGATCAAGAGATGAGTGAATCTACTTTTCCGAGGTAATAAAATTGGATGTTTATGATCGTAACTCAACTTTGCATAAGTCAATCGACCTCCAACTCGAAGGATACCTTCAGGATCAAAAAAAGCGTTCAATTTTTTTAATTCTTGGGGAAATTTGCCAGCGTTGAGTTTATTAGGAAATGATAATGACTGTGTGCGTTTGACTAACACCTTCAAGGCATCGTTGAGTTCCTGATTAGATAAAAAACCTGTTCGTTTTTGTGTGGGATTTTTTAAGTTGAATATAAAGCGTAAAAGTTGCGCTATTGTTCTTTGAAGGAAAGTAAAAGAAGACATTTTGTCTATCAACTCGTCAACAAAACTTTGATCCACGGTGGATATCAAACATGTATTATATTCTTCAGCAGGAATTTCGGTAGGACATGGGATATAAGGTGAGGTTGTGAAATCGACTTTAGGATCTAGTAAAAAAGATGGTCCATTGAACCAGAGTGAATGAGAAATGATTTCTGCGGGCAAAAGTCCTCGTGACGCGACATCTGCGGGATTATTTTCTGATTTAACATATAACCAGAAGACGGGCGGAATTTTTTCCTGGATATATGCAACTCGATTAGCTACAAATGTAGGCCAACGTGAGGCCTCCGCACGAATCCAACTTAAAACGATTTGAGAATCCGAAAACGCCATACAGCGGGAGAAGCACAATTTGTCATGAAAAACATGTTTCACCCACGAAATTAGTTTTGATAAGAGAACGGCTCCACATAATTCCAAGCGGGGTATAGAAATCGGTTTGATCGGCGCGATTCTTGATTTTCCACAAACAAAAGAAGTCGCCCACTCACCGTTGGGAAGTAGGAATCGAAAATAGACGCATGCGGCATAACCTTTGGATGATGCATCGGAGAATCCATGAAGTTCGACTGATTGAAAATCAACCGGTAATGATCTTCTGGGTAAGCGAATATTTGAAATTAAATGTAAGTCAGTTTTATATTGGACCCATAATCTCAGGAGATCATCTGGGGGTGATTCATCCCAATCTAAGCCTCTGACCCAAAATTGTTGTATTAGATATTTCGTAAAAAACGTTATTGGCGCTATTATACCAAGTGGGTCAAAATTCCTTGCCAACTCGGAGAGGATATTTCTTTTAGTACATTCCCGATCGAGGGTATTGACTGAAAAAAAGAAACAATCTTCCACTGGGTTCCAACGCAACCCTAGAACTTTTAGCGATTTTTCGTTATTTGGAGTCCAAGAAGCGGGATCGATGGCGAGGTGTGAGGAAGGAAACACTTGTAGCAAAGTAGGATCGTTACTAGACCATTTTTTCAAGCTGAAACCCCCCCTACTTAATAAGTTGATGAGTTCGTCTCTAAGGGATTCTGCGTCCGAGTAGGTAGACGCACCAAATATGATGTCGTCAACATAGGTATCATTACGTAATACTTCAACAGCGGCAGGAAATTGCTTTTCTTCATCGTATGATAATTGAAGTAAAGTGCGGATTGCGAGATAAGGGGAACATGATAAACCAAATGTTACCGTTTTTAGTCTATAGTCGCATAACTCTTCGTGAGGTGAAAATCTAAAAACGATCCGTTGGTAGTCGCGATCTTGAGGAGCGATCAAAATTTGACGATACATTTGTTGTATGTCGGCGGTAAAACAATAATGATGTAAGCGGAAATTCAATAAAATTGCGGAGATGTCTTGTTGAAGTTTCGGACCAGTTAGTAAACTTTGATTTAACGATCCCTGATTTGGAAGTCCGGCACTAGCGTTGAAAACAACCCTAAGTTTTGTGCTAACACTTTCTGGTTTCAAAACAAAAGTTTGAGGAATATAGTAGCAGTTAAGTGGAATATGGTCATTAGACGACTTGGCAAGCAATTCCATATGTCCTAAATCGATATATTCCTTCATTACTTTACAATATTCCTCGTAGACGGAAGAATTTTTTAATAAACGATTTTCTAAAGCATGAAAACGACGAATAGCTAAGGAACGCATTCCTGGAAAACAGGGTCTGAGTTCACGGAACGGTAAAGGTACGACGTAACGACCACTAGCGAGGCGAGAATAATTTTCTATAAAAATCCGTTCACATTTTTTGTCATCCTTAGTTGATAGATTCACTTCTGGGACTGATTCTACTTCGAAAAACTTGTGCATTGTGTCTTGGAGATCAATATCTGTCGATAAAGAACAGACAAGTGTTTGAACGTTAAAGTTCTGAGAAGTACCGATTTTTCCTAACAAAACATATCCGAAAACAGTGTTGAGAGCATCGGGGTATCCGTCAGCACTTATCACGCGGCCGGGTATTAATAATCGAGAAAAGATATCAGCTCCTAGAAGAAGGTCAATTTCCCCAGGAGAATGGAAATCAGGATCCGCTAGGGAAAGATCAGAATAGTGGGACCAATTCTGGGCAGGAATAGGCGTAGAAGGTAGGTTTTTACAAATTTTAGGTATGATCAAAGCGTCGATTTCAAAAATCGGATGAATCTTTCCCAGCGGTTTGAGCTTCAAAGTCACCCCTCCAACATTAGAAACGCTCTGGGTATCACCAACACCTTGTATGCTAGTTCGTGTTTGGAATTTGTTCAAGTTCAAACGATTGAAACACTTGGTCGAAATCAAGGATGTTTCCGATCCGCAATCTAATAATGCTCGAACTGTTTGATAAAGACCTCTTTTATCTTGGATTTCTACCAGGGCAGTCGACAAAAGCACTCGAGGATTTGGGTTACGTAAGGTTGAACAAGTGTTGACATTAATTGATCGGAGATCTTCGTTCGGGACATTTTGAGTTTGAGGTGTGGATGAATTTGAGGTGGGGGTAGAACTAGAAACTTCTGAAGGTACGGAAGATGAAGTTAAACTAAAGTTATCATTGTGTAAAGCAGTGTGATGTCTTCTGCCGCATCGACCACAACTATGGCTGGACCCACAATTACGAGTTTCGTGATAATTACTCAAGCAGTTCAAACACAAGCGTTGATTTCTACAGTAGTTATAACGCTCCGTTACGGATTTATTCAGAAAAGCGGCACATTTGAATAGTAAATGATTTTCTTTACACAAACTACATTGATGATTGTTATTTTTTTGAGAGGTACGAGCAAGAAAAGTTGATTGCGAGTGCGAGTTCAAGACAGCGGTAGGACGAAAGCGAGAAAAGGATGTCCCTGTTGAGTGCGAACTATTTGAACGATCATTCGGGACGCTCATCAGCTTTTTATTCTTGGAAACCCCGGTATAATTTGCGGCTTCTAGAGCTATACAATGTTGATTAATAAATTTTACAACAGTGTCATAATTCGGAATAGCGGTAGATCCATGCTCCTTTTCGAAAGCTTTCAACGTGTCCGCATCCAATCGTTTTAGGATCATATTAACCAGGATAAAGTCCCAAGATTCTGTTGGAAATTTCATATTTTTAAGACCAGCTAAATTCTCATTGAAAATATCGATCAGTTTACGAATTTGATGAGGATTATCTGAATTTATTTTAGGACAGTTTTCGATTTCTGACCAATAAGAATTGGCCTGTAAGCGTTTATTTGAATATCTTTTCAACAATGTATCATAAGCGTTTCTATAATTAGAGGCGGTCATAGGTAAACACTGAACAAGATGTAAAGGCGGGCCTTTCAAAGCAGAAATCAAATAATTGAATTTTTCAATGTCATGTAGAGATTCATTATTATGAACCAAAGCCTCGAACATATCTCGGAATGTAGGAAACTCACGATATTCTCCCGAAAATTTGATAAGTTCAATTTTGGGAAGGCGGAAGTGTTGATTTGGGGAAACAGGATGTGGTATAGTACTGTTATGATCTGATGAGACTTCTTCAAACAGTTCAGCGTAAATAGCTCGGCTGAGGTAATAAGACTCATTAAAAGACTCTTTGAGTGCATCTTCCTCATTTAAATCAGCGGTATCATCCGTAGACATCAGAGTT
Source organism: Chrysomela aeneicollis (assembly GCA_029955515.1). Classification (NCBI taxonomy): domain Eukaryota; kingdom Metazoa; phylum Arthropoda; class Insecta; order Coleoptera; family Chrysomelidae; genus Chrysomela; species Chrysomela aeneicollis. The sequence goes on from JARUHQ010000035.1 coordinate 1,095,985, forward strand.
ATGATATTGGAGTGTTGTTTCATGAACTCATTTTTTATTTTTTCCGCGTCTTCATAGCGTATTTTGAAAATGATTTTTTGCGATGCATCCAATTTGGCATTGTTCGCTAAATTTGTTAAAACTGAAATTTCCTTAGCACAACTAGTACGAAGTGCTTTATATCTTCGTAGTTTTTCAATTCGATCAGCCATGTTAAAGAAACACGAAAATACTAATAAGGCGAAAAAAGCGTAGGTAGTAAGCGCGATAAAAAACTTGTTCGTGTTCGAGCAGGCTTTTTATTCCTGGTGGGTATCAATGGATACTTTCAGCAGCGTTAAATTTGAAATTTTCACAAATTGCGAGGCAAGTTACTTTAGGCGAGAAATTAGACAAACCTGATGTATGCGAAATATCAAGCGAGTTGAAGATAGGCGGAAACCGAGGGGAAATTCAAAGCACCAGCTCTAATTTGCGAACCTCAGGAGGTTGAATGAACAATTTTATTTTTGGAAAAAGCCAAAAGGGCCTAATCCGGCTCGAAGGACCAAAATATGTACCTTATTCCTTTCACAAGCTCTCTTTGGAGAGATAGAAATGGACGCGTTACCGAAAGAGCGTGAGCAAAAAGGCGCGAGATTCTCGAGATGCAGTACCCAGATTTGCAAAATTAATATTTTACAATAAAACGAGCCCTTAAACAGCCTACCTGATCACAAGTCTTCAGTTTGGCCAAAAAAGTGTGCTGCAGATTCTGATGACGTAGTGCAGTCCTGGGGGGCCCCCTGGATCCCAATGAACAGCTGGGCAATGATGAGATGATGGCAACGAGGTCACAACAATAACCCTAAAGGTTATGACCAACACAATTGAACCGAATGCGTCGCGGCGATTTGGTTCACTATATAAGCGATGAAACACAGGTTTTGGTTTTCAGTGGTGAGACGGAACTGACCTACTTTTATATTCTCGAACATTTCAGTAGGTACGTCCAGACAAAAAAAAGTGGTATGGTTTTTCCCACTAGTATAGCTATTTAAGGCTGTATCGCGAATATTTATTATAATTCCGGTATTGCATCTCTTTAAAGAATATAATAAAATAAACGGATTAAGTGAATACTTAACAAATGCTATCCCAGTAGTTTTTCAAGCGAGAAAAGTACCTTTTGCCATCACTGAAAAATTCAAAGAAGCATTAGATAATTTAGAAAAGCAATCAATAATAGAAAAGGCTGATGATAGTGCAGAATGGGTCAATCCAATAGTTTTAGTTCGAAAACCCAATGGAAATATAAGAATTTGTCTAGATCCTATACACTTGAATAAAGAAATTAATGTAAGTACCATTAGATAGTGAAAGCACTAAATTATGTACTTTTGCGACACCTTTTGGTAGATACCGTTATCTAAGATTACCATATGGTTTATGTAGTTCAGCAGAAGTTTATCAAGAACGAATGCATAGTATATTTGGCAAAATTGAAGGCTGTAGTATATTTATAGATGATATAATAATTTTTGCTTGTGACAGAAAACAACATGATGAAAGATTAGAAAACATTTCGAAAATAGCAAAAGAAAATAATATAAAATTCAATAAAGAGAAATGTAAATTTGGTATAAAGCAAGTAAAATATATGGGACATATCATATCAGAAAAAGGTTTGCATTGTGATGATTCTAAAATAGAGGCAATCAAAAATATGCAAAAGCCAGAAAACAAAACAGATCTTCAGAGATTTCTAGGTCTAGTTAACTATGTAGGAAGATATGTAAAGGACTTAGCAGAAAAAACAGTATCACTCAGGCAATTATTGAAAAAAGATGCTCATTTCATATGGGAGGAAAATCACAATATAGCATTCAATAACTTGAAAGAAATTATTATGAAGAGACCATGTTTGAAATTTTTTGAAATTAACAAAAGTTCCACAATTTCTGTAGATGCATCAAAGAATGGTTTAGGAGCAACATTAATGCAAGAAGACATGCCCTGTGCTCATGCTTCACGATCATTAACTGAACCACAGACTAGATACGCTCAAATTGAAAAGGAACTTTTAGCAATTTTATTTGGAGTTGAAAAATTCAGCCAATATGTTTTCGGTAAACACTTTAGGGTAGAGACAGATCATAAACCTTTAATAGCAATAATCAATAAACCATTGAATTCCTGTCCGGCTAGACTACAAAGAATGTTGCTAGGTTTGAGAAAATATGATTTTGAGTTGGTATATAGGCCAGGAAAAGATTTAATAATAGCAGATACCTTATCACGTGCATTTGAGAAAAATAAAATATTTAAGGAACAATTGGATGATGAAATTGAAGCTCAAATATGTTTGATATCCATGAATTTAAACATTTCAGAGGAGAAAAAATCAGAATTCATAAAGCAAACAAACATGGATGAAGAATTGAAAATAGTGAAAACATTCATAAGAAATGGGTGGCCAAATAAAATGAAAGATGTTCCTGACAATATAAAATTTTACTATAAATTCAGAGCCGAACTAACTGAAATAAATGAACTAGTGTATAAAGAACAGAAGCTCATAGTGCCGACAAAATGTAGAAAAGAAATTATAGAGAAATTGCATTATGGTCATTTTGGAATTCAGAAATGTATAAATAAGGCTAATTTATCATTTTTTTGGCCAGGCATGGCAAAACAAATCATTAACTTTATTTCAATGTGTCACATATGTCAGAGTTATCAAAATACACAGAAGTCAGAACCGATGATACCTCATGATATCGCTAAACTCCCATGGTATAAAGTTGCTGCAGATATTTTCCATTGTAGAAATAATTCATATTTATTAATAACGGATTATTATTCAAAATTCGTAGAAGTTTTGAATTTGAATAGAGATCTTTCTAGTGAAAACGTTATTGAAAAATTGAAGTCAGTCTTTGCACGATTCGGAATACCCAGAATACTTTGTTCTGATCAAGGTCCAGAATTTTCTAGTATGAAATTCAAAGAGTTCACAAAGAGTTGGCAAATTCAACATACTAAATCTTCACCTAGATATGCTCAATCAAATGGGTCGGTGGAAAGAGCCATCCAAACAATAAAAAATATGTTCAAAAAATGTTATGAGGACAAGAAAGATCTTTATTTGGCATTACTAGATTATAGAAATACACCTATAGATAAATATAATTCACCCTCAAATGTATTGATGTGTAGAAATTTAAGATCAGTGTTACCGCAAAATATCCATCATTTTCAATCAAAATTGTATGATAAAAAAGCATTTGACAACTATTTAGATGAAGTCCAAGAAAAACAAAGAATTAATTATGATAATAAAGGAGTTAAAAATTTGAAAGAACTGGAAATTGATACTAAAGTGAAAGTTCAAACAAATCCGAATAGTAAAATTTGGAAAAATGGTAAGATCATAAATAAATGTGGTTTTAGATCATACAAGATATTGATGGAAAATGGTTCAACAATAATTAGAAACAGAAAATTTTTAAAACAACGAAAAGAAGTTAGATTTGAACCAGTTCCCATCACAGATCGAGAAGAAAATAAAATGAATGGAGAACTATATAGGTCAATTGAGATTGAAAATGATGGTGAAAATACAATTCAAATTGAAGAAAAGGAGAATGATGTGGAGGAGGAAATAGAAATCACTAAGGGTAACTTAGAAGATAATGTAGACGATAGTAGAGAAATCACTGATAGTAGTAGTAGAGATGATGAATATAGGGACAATACTCCAATTGAAAACGAGGAAATTAGACATAATGTTAGTTCAACAAATCAATGTGATGCTAGAATTAGTTATAATCCTATAGCGTATAAAAAAGACGACTTACAGAAAAGTCAGAATAGGTCGAGATATGGGAGATTGATTAAAAAACCAACTAAGTTAGATAGCTATGCTATGTTCGAAAGTGATAGTGAGTAAGTTACTTTGTAATAAAAGAAGAATAATAATGTCATTACAAAATGAGAGCAAATGGTATAGGAAATATAAGTAGATATTGACACCACCATTACCACCAATTTGTATGTGATTGTAAATGTAAGTGTAGTCAGAACAGTCTATGTAAGCTAAAGTAAGGATGATATTGAGTTATAAAGGTAATGTAAAAATGTGTAAACAAGTCGATCACAAACTAGTAGGTAATACAGATTACAATTAGAAAAATATAATGATTCAATAGGTCAAGAAAAGAAAGAGATTACATATAGGTATAAAAAAAAAATGTAAAGTAGGTGATATTTGTGTATACATATAAGTGTAGGGCGAGAATTTTAGGAACAATAAAAATGACTGGACTGTGAAAAATAATACAAAGTAGATTACATAATGTATTGATATTTTGTACATGTAGTATAAATAAAAAAAAGGGAGATGTGACATGGAGCATACAACATGCATTCGACTGTAGTAATATTCTATACATCTATGATATATGTCAAGGTGACGATGAGCAGGGATTCCAGGACAGAACAATAAAGAACAGTTGCCATTCTACCCTCGTATCATTCTGTTGATCCTGACATCATTACAAACTGAAATGATCTTTTTGAAGTATCTAAAGGTGCACCCACATCATTCGAAAATAATTAGGTTCAGTTAAAAATGTTACCTGACTCAGAAATTCCTATTTCCTGTATTCTATAGTCTGAAAATACATTGAATGTTACAAATCAGGAAAGGTTGAACAATCTATTTTGTATTTGACCATTCAAAGAATAATTACCTGATTCTCCTGGAGACTGATCAGGCATTGGTGGTGATGGACATTTAGAGCTATGATCTGTAAAAATGTATCATTGATATAACCATACATTAAAAATCAATTGGAATGTTATTATGGGTCAATCACAATGCACCCTACACAACAAAAGAATTAAAAACTATGTACTTACTCATCAAGTGCTTTGAAAGGATTTTTTTCTCAGGCCTCTTCCTCTTTCATCCTCTGATGATGTTTCTTTTGTACATTTTTTTCTTGCATCTGCAATACTATCTGAAATACATGAAATAATAAGATGACAATTTCTTGAATTTCTTTTTAGTCTAAATAACAAAATGACCTCTTTCAATCTTTCATTGCTCATGGTGATTAGGAAAAATGGAATACCAAGTTATTCACAAATTTTAACTGAAAGGGTTTCCTTTTACAAGTTGCATCAATAATCTCTCCAATGACTACTAAGTGATTACTTGAGGATGGAGGTAGCTTACCACAGATTCGATCACACCTAATGGGGCATAATCTCCATGAGTTTGTCGGCATTGTTGCGTTCATAATATGGTAAGAGGAATTTGTTGGAGGCCACATACATGATTTATTATCATTCCTCAACCATGATATGGGTACTTCTTGCACTACCTCAGATTCCCCATCACATTCATCAAGAAAGCAAACTACTGCATAAGACATATTCCTAGAAGAATAAACAAAAGCAGCAAATTGGTCATAAAAAAAATTTCTATTAAATACAATACAAATGAAATTTCAAATTCAAAAATTGAGAATGAATAAAGCATTCATCTACAATGTCCAGTAGAAAACCTGCAACCAAGTTTCTCTCAAAATAAACTAATGTTAATTCCTTAGCAAATAAATGCATTCAAAATTTCATTGATTTGATGTGATTTTATTGTATATTTTCCTAGGTCCCAAATTCACATTAGTCGTTGACTATTTAAATTTGCAGTTGTTACTTGGATATTTCTATTTTGTAAAAAAAAATATATTTAGATTATTATTTTCAAGAGATACAAAGTGGAATTAAAATGGAGCATGAACAACTGGATTGACATAAATTAGATATGATGGATATAAGGCATGGATACAAAATGTGTTGAATCAAAATTTAATTTTATAGATTTTTGTGAAATTCTGTTGAGGAGAATATTTTTGTAAGTGAAATTTTCTGACAGGACAAGCATGATTTGGAGTTTTGAAACATCAGGTTTATTAATGAACAAGTCTTGACTGAAATATTGTTTTCCATATAATGATACATCATGTTCAGACTTTTCAATACGAATTATCTCAAACACATGGCTTTTATCCAAAATGCAATAATTATCAGGTGTATCAATTGAGAGTGTGAAATTTTGAAAATGTATGTTTTTAAATGTTGAACATCCATCCCGAGTTGTGAGTTTTCCCAGAATAGGATTGAGAGAAAAAGGCAGATAATATGAATGATTGAGATAGTTTTCAACAATTCTATTGTGAATTTGCTGCAGAGGTTTATGAGTTTGTTTCAGTTTGGTTTTTAATTTGAACAGAGCTGTTTCATACTTGAAAGCACTAAATTATCCAAGGGTCCAAATCTTTGGACATCAGTGAAGAGATGAATCAAGCCATGAACATTATAAGAAATATTCTCTCTTCCATAAAATACTTCGAAATTTTCAACAAAATATACCAAAAGAGAATGACCATAAGCATATAATTGTTTATCATCCAGACACAAAATTCTAATACCTATACTAAATGCCATGAAATGCTGGTATTGGTCACAAGGAAGAATACTCTTTAAAATAACTGGACCAGTATATAATAAGAACTGTCTGAACTCAGTAGCTTTCCATCTATCAAGTTCATCTAATGATCTTGGTTTACGAGCAAATTCTGAAGTAATACAGCATTTCAAATTAACTAATTTGGAGGACAACTCAACAATCTTCTCTTTATGTAACCTCAATGATATATTACCTCTGGTTAATAATATCAATATTTTTTTCATCACCCCCAAACAAACCAAATGCATATAGTCTGATGGGAAGTGACTCACCATTCCAACATTTAAGTTTCCTAATATAGAAACTCCTTTATGATGCTCTTCATCTTCCTTAGATATGAAAGATGAATCTGTCCTCAATGGACTATCAGTGTAATGACACCCTGCTTTATTCAAGTTGGCCTATACAGGGTGATTACAATATTTCTTCTTTAACTGGGTTCGTGAATATTTATGCAGGAGAAAGAATGGTGGAAGTAGACATAAAGACAAATATCACAGAGTATAAATATCTATTCAGCAGTAGGATCAATTAGACAGACAGAGTTGGCAAATATAAATAGAATTTCTTACATGTTTGGTGGTTGAATACACTCATTGAAGATTTTCAGATGATTTCCTGAACTACACAGATATTCCGAGTATCGAACTGAATACGAGCACAACAAGATGACTTTTATTTACACAAATTTTGCGTACACTTGGATCACACTTCACGAGGGCGGCACAGTTATTTCGAACTGGGAACTTTGTAGAGTCGAGAACTGAACTGTAGAATATTGGATCTGCGAATGTTCTGAATTCTGATTCTAATTTCCGAGGTTTTATAGGAACTTTTCATGAGCAAATTACTGGAACCTCCCATTCCCCCGGATTACTCTAGGCAGTGATTTAGGTCAATTTTTCCAAATGTAAACTATTCTCAATTCGTGGTCATGTTAGGAATATTTAATATAAACTATTTCTGCTAAAAATAGAATATTTCCTCGTTTCTGCCATTGGTATGAGTTCAAGATAATGTAAATATTAGTTGGTTGAAGGTTAATGGAATAATTACTTCTCAGAATTGGGGCCTCATGCCCATAAATTATACACGAGCGAATTTGAAGTGTAAATAAAACTAACGTTCCTATTGGTGCCCTAATTTCCTTTTCTCGAAAAGTTCGTCCTCCAATGACTTACAGCGAATTTAATCAGATAGTATTTTGCTCAGTTCAAATGTGTATCACTACTGGTAAGTTCAATCTATAGTCATCGTATTGTGCTTTGTATTTACATTATGTTTATCTATAATAAATATTCATATATTATATCATGATCAACCCTTGTAATAATAATATAAACTATACTAGTTCTTTGATCATCAAAACCCTGGTAGACGTGATTTTATAAATTCATCTAATTCGAATCTCCTGTCATGAAATATTATTACGAAAGTTCATCCTCATAGGTATAAATATAGCTTGGTACTTATAGGAAGAGAATATCGCCGTCGAACATAAAATTTGTTTATATTTTGAGTCGAGACGACCTAGCGACCCATATAATTATGAAAACAGCTGGCCACTTGAACGGATATTTGTTAGTACCTACCTGATATCGAACTAGTTACTCATTTTTTCAGTTTTTCTGAACGATAAAATATATTGATAAAATTAGGCATCATAACATTCGACCCTTCTCTCTAAGACGAAATTATATATCCAAACATATATATTTCGTTGCATATTTTATCGTCCTATTCATGAAAAATGGGGACACCTTTCAGTTTCATTCACTATCTAACCAATAAACAGAGCCATGATTTGTTTATACTATCATTTGGATGAATTTTTACTGAAGTGCCTGAAGGTCACCTACTTTTATAACCAAAACAATGATTCGACCTTTCGAGATGCATATTAGAAATACACTCTCACTCAAAAGTGAAGCTGACATGAAGGAACTAAATATTTTGAAAGATTTCCTACAATTTGAATTTGTCTTTAAACATTTTTTTATTTTTATTATTTTTTCACTATTTATTTTTTGTGAATATATAAAATTCGGGGTTACATGATTAAATAAGTATAAGTATTATCAATTAGATTTCCACTAATAAAACTAGTCACTACATAAGAGAAATCAACAAAAAAAAACCTTATAAGTAGTCCTTTATCGATGCACGGTCTTCAATGGTGATTATGGACGCCGTACGCGTCTCAGGGTGATACGCAGTTGTCCAGCGGGGCCGTCCTGCGACACCCATCTTTCCTCTGGTGACTCAGCGCCGGGAATAGGCCCGGGATTTCGGGCGGTGGCTTCGGGAAGAGCTGCCTCAGTTACTGGAACTGCTGCGACGTCTGGGGCAGGCTGCACCACCTCCTGGTACGGGGGAGGAGATTCTGGGGCCATAGGTGCCATGGCAGGTGGACACCAGGGGCATTGATGGTGTTGATTTAGTATCCGCTCCGTCCTCCTTTGCTCAAAATGGAACAGTCGCAGGAACATCCAGTCTGCTATCCATTGGGCTCGTTCCTCAATTCCATACGGCACGACTGAATTGAGGAAGTCCCGCTCTCTTCTTATACTGGCACAAATGTTGATGATCACATTCAGCTTTTCTCGGCATGCTGGCATCTCTCGGACCAATTCCAGTACGTGCTGCATGGCGACTTTGGGGATAATATGAAGTTTCACTTTAACTGGTTCAGTGACAACTGAGCCGTTCTTTGACTATCTAGCCTTTTATAGCGTTTTTTATTTTTCTGTTTGGATAAGAGTTAGATGAGAATATTTGGAGCTGACCGATAGCAATTTATTTTTCTTTCCGTTGGGTCCATATATGCATCTGGAAGTTGACTCCAAACGTAAATATTAATATCATCTAATGCATTATAGTTTTTTTTTTATAAATATATTTGCTTATGTTGTGCTCGAAAGTTTCTTACGTCTTCCTTGGTGATTACGTAATTCCAATCTCTAATATTTTACTTGCTAAGAAATCTACATGTAATATTCTAAATTTGCCACTTATGCTGTACTGTCTGAATTAATTATTCGCTCATCGAAATGCAGACCTTTAAGTTCTATCCAACTGCCATCCTGCAAAGTGAACAGGGTCAGATGTTTTCTGTAACTCTTGTCTTAGAGCGTGATACTCGTAATTGTTAGATGTTACTTGCTCTGCCTCCAGAAAGGGATTTTTGTTGAAGTGGGCCGGTGTTCCATCATGTTGTGTATCACTGATACGACGGGCTCTGGGTTCGTCGTACAGTTTTCATCGTTTCTTTCTTCTTCACACGGCCGCTTATCATTTTTATGTTGACTTACTATAAACACTGTTAATGTATCCCAACAAGATGCCAACATGTGTAAGGAACAGCCTTTTATTTTATGGATGGCTATCGCATTTAGTATTGCTTCACAAGCGAATTTCAAAATTTTTCCAATAAAATAAAGTCCTAAAAATCCACTTGTCCATTCTCCTAGACATAAGAACCAACCGTACAGTTTTCTTATGGTAGAGTTCGTGATATCTTCGAGTTCTTCTTTATCAAATAGGTTCAAGATCGTGAAGCCTTGGTTTTCCACTGGCTTTCCCGCCATTTTTCGTAGAATAATATTATTCAGTGCTTGTTTCTCGATGCCAAACATCATGGATTCTTGTGCTTTTCTTATTTCTTCGTTGGTATAAATTCCCCCGGTACTCAGTCGTTGAATAGAGGGCAGCTCGAAAAATTCTTCATCATCGACTTTCAACTCAATTGGTGTAATTCCAATATTTGGATATGGATCAAACCCAACCCATTTATTTTCCAGGTAGAACATGGGTGGAATAAGGGAATTGCATTCAATCTCTTGGGCATGCTTTTGAAGGATTCTAGTCAATGGAGACATAAAATACGATGTGTTGTAGGCAGTGACTAGTAATTCAACGTAACATGAGGTTTCCCGTCGTACCTCCACATTTATTGGTAAACATTTCATGATATACATTACTTCTCCACTGATTTTTGCGATATATCCTTGATTATTCTTGATTATGGTGGCTACTGAATGTGGTGATAGCGGAGCTAAAATAAGTCTATTCTTCAGGATTTCTCGATGTAGGAGACAACGACGATGTATAGTTTGGCTGAACATATCGTTTAGGTTTCTTTTAAACGACTGCTCGACATACATAAACTTGGTATTGATGTAAGTTATCAAATCAGCGTCGTAATTGTCATATTCTGCCCAATTCTTAGAGGGATTATCTCTATTATATTCTTCTACCAGCAATTGCGGATGTTCTGTACTCCACAATTGGCGGTAACATAATTGCTCCTTTTTGATAAGTTGGAGGGCAAATATTTTTGTGCGATCTTCGACTACGAGATATTGGTTACAATATTTGCCTCCGCATTTTTCTTTAACTAGAGTTCCTTTCCCTTCATACAAAATCCTATGAAGTGTGCAATCATCCTGACGAATTGGGTCCCATATCGTTTCACCAATACTGTAGTCTATGCAGTATCCCTTTATATATGGACAAGTGACATCGTTCTGTAAGGAGATTTCATTATTTTCGATTTTGGCAGTAGTCAAATAGTCTCGAATGGTGATTTTCAAACTAGCTGTGACAATAACATTATGCCATTCACGCCCATTGAAACTGTAAGTTACCCCTTTACATGAACCTTCGCTATCCACTGATCCAGCGAGGGTAGCTGTTGTGCTATGGGAGTTATTCGCTGATAGCTTAATTACTTGTCCGGGAAAACCTCTATATTCTCCAAAAGCATGCATTTTTCTACATTCTTCCCCTCCTACTTGATGAATGTAATTCAATAGTCCGTCTGCTACGACTGAAGTGTGAGAGAATGCTCCGCAATGGGTTATCAGTTTATTTACTTCAACTAGGCAAGTCTTCACTTGTATTTTCTCGAATCTTTTCTTCTCTAGCACCCGGATATTTATTTCAGATGTTATATAGCTCGACTCTGGGTCAGGACATGGTTTAACATCCCGTAGAGAAATAACTGTAATATTTGCTGCAGGATTCGTACAATCATATGCTATCAGTGTTGCGGTAAACTCATGGACGCCGTTGAGGAACATGGCAAGTAGTATTAGATCTGCAAGGAAATGATAGGAATGTAGTTATATCGACTTTTTGAGTACCCAGTCGTGATTCTCTGCCTGTCCTCGTGATCTCGTAAAATATCGGGGTTGTGAAGGTTGTTCTGAAAAGTTTGGAGTATCCCTGATTTCATTGATTTCTGATATATCTTCATCTCGTTCATCTTTCTGTTCATCCTCCTGTTCATCAGAACTTTCAATATTATCGCTGTCATTGCCGTGATGATTTTCATCTCCATTTTGATCGATTGTTTCATTATTTTCACTTTCCTCATCTGAATAACTCGTTTCTTGTGGTGGTACAAGAATTCTTACTGGCCCATCATCGAATGATGTAATTTTCTCCCTTCCAGTTGGTAGCATAGGAGGTGTTTCATCTTCTATATTGTTATCTTCTAGTCCTATATACTTTTTCAAACGATTTGCGTGTACAACTTGTTCTTTTCTGCCATTTATTTCTTTTATTCGGAATGTAACCGGTCCCATGACTTCAATTATTCGATACGGTCCTGAGTATTTTGGGTAGAATTTGTGAGCCAATTGACGACCTGCATTTACTGCTGGAGTGTATAAATACACACTATCACCTAGTTTATAAACCATTGGTTTGGCTTTTCTATTATAACGTTCGACTTGTTTTTCTGCTTGTTTTTCTAAATTAGTACGAGCTACTTCATGAGCCACTTGAATTCGTTGAACCATTTCGGATGCATAATTTTCATCTAAGTCATAACGAACAGGATTATGTTTTGTTATCAAATGTAATGGCATTTCCATATCTCTGCCATACATCAGGAAAAATGGTGTTTCCTTAGTTGATTCGTGTACATGATTTCTGTAAGCCATCGTAGCGAATGGTAACCACTGATCCCATGAATCATTTTCTTCGGTCACATAGTGCGATAAAGTGGTTTTTAGAGATCTATGCATCCTCTCAATCATCCCGTTGGTAGCAGGATGATATGGTGTTGTTTGTAACTTCCTGATTTCTAAAATTTTGCAAATCTCCTTAAATAGTTTAGATACAAACTGTTGTCCACAATCTGTTAGTAATTGTCTGGGTGTTCCATATCTTGTTATGATATTCGTTACAAAGGCTCTGGCTACAGTATCGGCTGTTATATTTGGCAAAGGAATACACTCGGGATACCTGGTTAGGTAATCCATGACTGTAAGAATATAACGATTTCCATTTTTAGTCCTGTTGAGTGGTCCCACTATATCCATGGAAATACGACCAAAAATTGTCGATGGGACAGGCATTTTCTGTAGTTCTGCTGGAGCTTGATAATGTTTCTTTCGTAAGTTGCAAGAATGACAGGCATTACAGTAATTGATCACATCTTGTCTCATTCCTCTCCAGAAGAAGTCTCGATGTATTGCTTCTAAGGTTTTCTCTTGTCCTGCATGACCAGACATAGGTGAATCATGATGTATACGCAAAATATCTCTTACAATGCATTTAGGAACATACATCTTATCATTTCGTTCACCTATTTTTCGTTTCGTATACACAATGTTATCTGGACTCAAGTAATACTGCTCATCATCTTCAGATATCTGTGGTATCAGTTGTGATATTATAGGGTCTTCCTTTTGTAATTTACTCAGTTCATCATTTGTCCATAAAGTAGAAATCATTGGTTGGCAGTCCTCTTCCAAGTCATTTGTTAATACAGCTATCTCAGCTGTTGATTTTTCTATAGGTTTGAAAGTTGGTTTTGGCAATTCAACATATTTCAACCTAGTCAAGCTATCTGCATTAGCATTGGACTTTCCAGCACGGTATTTGATATTGAAGCTATATTCCATTAGAAACATTGCCCATTTAGCGAGCCTTGAGCTAGGATCTTTTACTGTCAAAAGATACACCAAGGGTCGATGGTCTGTTATGATAGTGAAATGGGTACCTGTTAAGTAACATCTGTACTTTTTCACAGACCAAATCACTGCCAGGCATTCACGTTCGATTGTCGAATAACGAGATTCAGCTGCATTCAAAGTTCTGCTAGCATAACATATAGGGTGTTCCATATTGTCATATTCTTGACTTAAAATTCCACTGATAGCAGTAGCAGATGCATCAGTATTGACAATAAATTGTTTTTGAAAATTGGGGTACTTCAAAATTGGTGGAGTTATGAGAGCTTGTTTTAGATTTTGAAAGGCTTGTTCTTGAGCATCTCGCCATACAAAGGGAACATTTTTCTTTGTCAGACTTGTCAAAGGTTGAGAAACTTCCGAAAATCTGGGAACGAATTTTCGATAAAAACCACAAAGTCCTAGGAAAGCTCTTATTTCCTTAACTGTTGTTGGTTGTGGGTAGTTCCGTATTATTTCAGTTTTCTCTGGGTCAGTGTGACATCCTTCCGCTGTTATTATATGCCCAAGATATTTCGCTTCATTTTTCATGAATTGACACTTCGTTGGTTTAAACTTGAGGTTACTGGCTCTCATTCTTTCAAAAACATGTCTCAGTCTGCTAAGATGTTCTTCTATATCGGATGAGCTGAATACAATCACGTCATCTAGATATACTAAACATTCATTTCCAGTTAAATTTGCCAAAACAGAATACATCAATCTTTGCCAAGTTGCTGGACTATTCTTCAAGCCCATTGCCATACGATTAAATTCATAATGACCTGTAGGGGTAGAGAATGCACTCTTTTCTTGATCTCGTGGATCTAGTTCTACTTGAAAATATCCACTTGCTAAATCCAGTACGCTGAAAAGGCTTGATCCAGTCAATTGATCCAAAGTTTCTTGAAGATTTGGTAGTGGAAAGAAATCAGTTTTTGTTATTGCATTGAGAGCTCTGTAGTCGATACACAGACGAAATTGTGGTTCTTCTCCAGGATGCAATTTCTTTTCTACCAGTATTGCTGGAAATGACCAAGGTGATGCAGATTGGCGAATTATATCATTATATCTAGATCTTGAATTTCCTTTTCTAATATCTTTTGACGTTGATAGGGAACTCTATAAGGTATTTTTGAAATTGGTGGAACATCTTCTGTTATGATACGATGTTTCACCTGAGAAGTACAAGTTAATTTCTGAGTTGGTGCTCTGAATATGTCTATATACTCTTTTACAAGCTGTAAAAGTTTTTCTTCTCCATTTCCCTGTCAACTTTAGCTGTTCCAGAATTGACTTCGTATCCTGGATACTCACATGACGAATTGTTTTTGTATCTTTAGGTGATTTCTTGAAAATCTCACAATCTGCCTCATATGCTCTCGTTATGATATGGTTTTTCTGAATAACTACCGAACAGCTGAGCATATTAATGAGCTTTATCGGTACCTCTCTATCATTACGGCTAATAGAACGTGCTATCAATACTCCATTCACTGGTTCCGTACTTTCGACTACTAGTGTATCCGTAGTGAATTGTTTAGGTTTTCTTAAATAAGCAGGTTGCACGGTCATCGTTCTGGGTGGTATATGTATATCGTCCTTGAAATATACTCCGACTCCATCGCTGCTAGAAACTTCAGACTCAAAGGCGCATCCTAATGCCATTTCCTCTTGAATTTGAGGGTCTAGGGTTTGTCGTGAGATTTTTGTTTTCTTACTTTGTTTCACATCTACTCGATTCTCATTGCTCGTTTTCTCCTTACTTTTACTTATGGGGATATTTTCTTTTGAGTATCTCATATCTCCTTGTTCGCTCATTCATTCATTTCTAGACTTAGAGGTGCATCTTTGTGCCCTATCCTTTTGTGTCGCAGAAATTTTTGCATTCTTCAAATTGCTTTCTTGATAGTTCATTGGCTTATCATCTGATTGTATCATCTCAACTTTTTCTTCAATATCTATGGAAGCTGCAGCCTTCCTTTCCTTTGACTCCACCCTGTACTTCTGAGGGCTACTTGGTTGGTGCACTAGATGACTCACAATCACCGGTGTGCACGAATTCGATGCCATTGTGAGTGGCACTGAATTCACGTCCTCTTTCGTTTTGAGTGAAGTGAAGGCTTCTAAGATATTTTTAATATCACACAGACTCTTTTCTACTTTAGCCAATCGTACTATCATATCATCACTGAATTCTATCTGTTTGTTTTCCTCAGTTAACTCGATGATTTCATCCAAAATGAACATTTTTCCTGTTCCCCAGTTTATCTTTACTCCAAATTTTTGTAAAAAATCCAACCCGAGCAACATATCTGCTTCGAAATTTGCTGTTTCAATTACAATAAACTCGTGCTCTACAGTTTTAACTTGACTTAACTCAATGGAAATTGTTACTATTCCTTTATCCTTTATTTTTCTCCCCTGTATATCAACTAAATTGATATTATCATTTTTCTCAATATTGAACCCCTGCACATCAATCGGCTTAACTAGAGACACTTGGGCACCCGAATCAATTAAAGCTGTCAAATACTGACCTCCAACTTTAATCTTTGCTATATTCCGGGGTTCTTCGCTTTCCGGGGTGCAACTAAGTATCTCTGCCGTCCTCTGAACTATTGTTGTGCTTCTTCGCTGGCAGCTACATATCGGGGTTGGAATGCAGCTGCTTGTTGGTTTAAAGTCTGCTCTGTATTTCCTTCTCTGCGTGGAAACCTCCTTGTTCCTCTTGAATAGCCTTGATCTCGTTGTGGTTTTCTCGTTGGACAATACCTTATTATATGTCCTGATTTTCTACAGCCAAAACATACAATTTCCTTATTAAATCCACTGGGCCTTTCCCTGCAATTTCTTGCAATGTGTCCTGGTTTTTGGCAACGATAGCATTTCAAATTGTTCCTGGAATCTACTGGTCTATTCCTGTTAGTTTGTGTTTCCACAATCCTGCATTCCTTTTCCTGTGCCTTAGTCAAATTGTCAATAGTCTCTTCTTTTTCCGCAATTCTCACTGCCTCTTCCAATGTATCAGGCTCTGCGGAAAGCACTTTTTTCATAATGAGGTTGAGCAATCCCAAAACAAATTGCGTCAGAGTGTCTGCTGCCAATTTTTGCTTAATTAAACGGTCTTCGTCGGGGCGGGCAGTGTATGTCACTGTCTTATTCGCTGCAATTTTTAATCGAGCCAAGAACTGTCGGCATGACTCACCATTTCGCTGTTTACACTCAATGAACGCTTTAAGTGCTTGTCCAGGCAGTTGAACTATTCCGAATTGCTTACGTAAAGCTTCTTCGAGAACCTTCCAGGTAGCTGTTGCTCGTAGCTCTGGTTCTGAATCAATCAATTGTTTTGCTACTCCTCGTAATTTTAATCGCGTAATTGCTGTCTGTTGTTTTTCTGTCCATCCCGCTAATATTGCTGTTTCCTCGATGATATTAAGAAAATCATGAACACGGGTCTGTCCATTGTACTCTGGGATAGCGTCTAAATTCATTGGCATGGATAAAATTACATTTTTCATATCTTCGGCCATTGTATTAGTTGAAATATTTCCTTCGGCTGGTCCGTTTTCACTAATTAGGTATTTGTCAATCTTATAAGTCTACAAATCTTTCTCCTGTACTGAGGGTATATCAGTTTATTAAATATTCGAACCCCACACCTGACACCATTTGTAATGACACCCTGCTTTATTCAAGTTGGCCTATACAGGGTGATTACAATATTTCTTCTTTAACTGGGTTCGTGAATATTTATGCAGGAGAAAGAATGGTGGAAGTAGACATAAAGACAAATATCACAGAGTATAAATATTTATTCAGCAGTAGGATCAATTAGACAGACAGAGTTGGCAAATATAAATAGAATTTCTTACATGTTTGGTGGTTGAATACACTCATTGAAGATTTTCAGATGATTTCCTGAACTACACAGATATTCCGAGTATCGAACTGAATACGAGCACAACAAGATGACTTTTATTTACACAAATTTTGCGTACACTTGGATCACACTTCACGAGGGCGGCACAGTTATTTCGAACTGGGAACTTTGTAGAGTCGAGAACTGAACTGTAGAATATTGGATCTGCGAATGTTCTGAATTCTGATTCTAATTTCCGAGGTTTTATAGGAACTTTTCATGAGCAAATTACTGGAACCTCCCATTCCCCCGGATTACTCTAGGCAGTGATTCAGGTCAATTTTTCCAAATGTAAACTATTCTCAATTCGTGGTCATGTTAGGAATATTTAATATAAACTATTTCTGCTAAAAATAGAATATTTCCTCGTTTCTGCCATTGGTATGAGTTCAAGATAATGTAAATATTAGTTGGTTGAAGGTTAATGGAATAATTACTTCTCAGAATTGGGGCCTCATGCCCATAAATTATACACGAGCGAATTTGAAGTGTAAATAAAACTAACGTTCCTATTGGTGCCTTATTTCCTTTTCTCGAAAAGTTCGTCCTCCAATGACTTACAGCGAATTTAATCAGATAGTATTTTGCTCAGTTCAAATGTGTATCACTACTGGTAAGTTCAATCTATAGTCATCGTATTGTGCTTTGTATTTACATTATGTTTATCTATAATAAATATTCATATATTATATCATGATCAACCCTTGTAATAATATAAACTATACTAGTTCTTTGATCATCAAAACCCTGGTAGACGTGATTTTATAAATTCATCTAATTCGAATCTCCTTTCATGAAATATTATTACGAAAGTTCATCCTCATAAGTATAAATATAGCTTGGTACTTATAGGAAGAGAATATCGCCGTCGAACATAAAATTTGTTTATATTTTGAGTCGAGACGACCTAGCGACCCATATAATTATGAAAACAGCTGGCCACTTGAACAGATATTTGTTAGTACCTACCTGATATCGAACTAGTTACTCATTTTTTCAGTTTTTCTGAACGATAAAATATATTGATAAAATTAGGCATCATAACAATCAGTATCAGAAAATATCACACGACGTTCAAAATATTCCCCATGTAATATACATTTCGTACAAGAATTAAAACCTGTATGTGATTTGACATTGATGATGAATGCTCTGGCTGGAGCATCACAAATGAAAGCACCAATATTAATTTTCACATGAATATTTCTGAAAAGGAGTTTAGAATCAACTAAATCTTTCAATTCTTCTGTAAATAATCTCAAGAACTCATTTCTTGATTTAGGTTTAGAATTACCATGATATATGATACCATGATATATACCAATTACCATGATATATACCAATAACAAAAGGTTCTATATAGCAATTCAACTGAGCAATGGATCCCAGAATGGGCCAGAATTGACTACTGCTACTTTTTGCAATTGGGAGGCCATCTATATTAAAATTTAAACACAGTTCATTGGGAACTTCATTATGTTTACAAAATGAATTCAAAAAATGTTCCAAGCAGAGTTTCAATCCAAAATGAACATATTTTCCAGGGGAAATGTCATACAAAGTTATGTTACGTGGAGTTCCTAATAGAGTACGAATATCTTTGGGTAGACTATCATCAAAATTAAATTCATTCAAAATTCCCAAGATTCTGTTGGCTGCAGAGTGGGCTATATTTTCTTCTAGAAAACAGCACCTCAGGTCATCGATAAAAGTAGTAGACCTCAAATTCTGATTAATTATATTTGACTCTGTATTTTGAATAGATTGATCAACAAACTGATTATCCATTTGATTTTCAAAGTTATTACCCATGTCAACAATTCTTTCAGCAACATTAGAAAACGATTCATCCTCAGAAAATGTACTGTTACTAGCCTCTGTGACTTCTAGGACTGAGTTTACTGTCATCTCAATCTGAGACACATCAGAGATACCTGGAGCATTTTTTACATTTTTATTCACTTCATTTAATATTGCTGCTTTCATCCTCCTTCTCCTGCGTGGAGTCATATTAGAATGTTAAATAGCTTGGTATCTAGGCATGGTTTGAACTTGGGTTTGAACAATGAATAATTATTACGGAATATTGTGATATTTCCTATATGTACTAATACACTTATTTGTTGGTAGGTACTCACTTTGATAACAGGTGAAATCGCTCGGTTTTACAAATGCAATGCAACAAGTAACAAGTGCAACAACGAACAAAGGATTGAAGGAATTTCTATAGATGCGTTTTATTGGCTAGATTCCCCTACCGGAATGACGATTCTGGTCGTTTTTTTTGAACATTATTCTGAAACTGGTTGCAACTTTTCCTTCCGTCTGCTCAGATGAAATGACAGGAAGAAGATTGTGGAAGGGGTGAACAAAATGGCGATTTAACGGAAGAATAAATAAGTAACATAACCCCAAAAACTAAGTTGTCTCTGGCATGAAGCTGAAAAATCAAAACCCCCTCATTTCACCTGAATAATTTGGAAACTAAGATGGAAGGCCATTTAGTGCTAACAGAAAACGGGGAATATCTTTGGTTCAATTGTCAGAGTTAGTATAATAAAGAAAAATGTTCTGTCCTATTTGAATGATTTCTCTATAACTTGTAATTTTCACAGCTGGCCTTCACGAATTTATCCAGATTGAACAACCACGAGAAGTTCAAGTCAATGATGAATTAGAACAGAATTCTGATATCAGTTTTCAAACAACAGAAACCCCATTGAGAGATCAAACCAACTCTAGCTTAGAAAGAAAGAATATCTGGAATAATGAACAAACTCTCCTTCTTATAGAAGTAGTGTATATTGGCCGGTATTGGATCCTCCCAATTACGGGTACTTGCTTTTCAATTGCGCAATAATTGTAATTACTCATTTTGCAGTAATTGGGAGGATCCAGTACCGACCAAGGGATTATCTCAACAGTAATCACCTAGTGAATGATGGCTTGTAGAAAGACTGATTACTTGATTTTCATGGAATGTAATAGTTGTTTAAATGTTTTTCACCATTTCTTCACGCAATTATATATGTGGGAATATCCATGCGTATGTTATTTTTTGGAATGAAATTGGAGATATCATATCATCTGATTTACTTACATACATCTATTCTGCTCGAGTCGGTGTGCCCAACTGGTAAGGTACTGAGGTTTCTCAGATATGCTTCAGAGAGGGGGTGTTGATTATCAGCGCGTTTGCGCATGGTAGAGCGCGAGGGTATCTCTAACCCCCTCTCCTTCTGAATTAATATATAAAGCTCGTGCTACTTTTGCTTGGAATTATATTTCTCCACATTTCGTAGCGTTGACGTCTCACTCCGATATCAGAAGCCAACATAAACAAATTCTTCATAATCGGAAAAGGTAAAATAATTTATCAATTCATTATCCAACTTTATTATACTCAAAATGTCTATTGGCAAATTAGATCTGGATGAAATCAATAGTATGATGAATCAATCTCCACAAGAATTTCAAACAATGCGATTATCGTCATTGACTGTGAACAAAGCATATAGCATTGAAAAGATTACTGCATTATCTACGAGATATGGGAGATCCATTGTAGTTTTATTATCTGATGAGGATGTTAAATTCAAATCATGGCTGCCTAAACGGGTGGCTGATCGATTGACTGATGAAATTATAAGTGAACTGAATTCTCCAAATAGCCATTTCACTTTGAGATATTTAGGAGAGAGCGCGCCTTCTTATGATGGAGCAAAAACTCGATCTTTGATTGAATTCGATTATCTACTTCAATTATTTGTGTGAGTATGAATATTCTTGATTCAATCATTATATCTAACAATATTTTTCCTTCCAGCAGTATCCAGATCTACACCAACATGTGGATGCAATACTCGCAACAAGAATGGCCAGAAGCACAGGACTTGAAAACTGCAATCGAGCGATTGCGATGCGAGTTCAACGATCTGAGTTTTGATGCTTTACATTCCACCAATTATGATATGAATATTTGTTTCGACAATGATGCGGTTCGAAAATGCATACAGCTTCATGAAAAGTATGAAGAGGGTTCCGGTATATGTAATAAATTCATATATGGAAGTTTGAACTTGGTACAATTTTGCGAGCAACTAGTCGATATTGACTTACATGATTTCCTATTCCAGTTGGTACCCTACTTACCAAAGGAAATCTGTGAAGCATATCACTTGAATGATGATGAAGAATCTAATCAATAAACTGTGTTGAACAATATGAATATCGTGAATAAAAAAATTCAACTGATTTCAACTGTTTTATTTCAATATTAAAACATATATGTTTGAACATAGATCTAGGTGAATAACAATAATGAATAATTAGTTTGATTACTCTTTATAAAATAATTCCATATAGTTTTTGTTTGATATTCACTATATAGATCCAATTTGAACAGTGCCATCTAGCGCGCTATAGGTCAGACACGCATCGTGAATAATCAAAGCGTATACTCTAGTATTTCCTGGAAACTTAGTCTTGCGAGTTTCAAATTCAACTTTGATATCTACTGTAGAAGCCTTCATAGCATCAGGTTGGTGGCAGCAGTCGATTATAAATAAAGGATTGTCGCGGAATTCCCCAAATGCCATCATTGGTTCACTCATATCTTTATCATAATAGTTCCGTTGGAATTGTTCATAAGCATAGTATGCTGGTGAATATAGCTTCTTATCGAAATCGAGATTCCACCTTTCATATGGATACACTTCTGAGTTGAGATATAGTCGAATATTATTGATGTCGGCATGTTTGAATTGTGTCGAATCGGCAGATCTGTCGTTGAAATTATTTGTGTGTTGAAATCCAATAATAATATAGCGGGGGCGTTCAAGACTATTTGTTGTCTTTATAGCCCAAATATCTGACGCAGTTTCTCGTAATGAAGGTAGTTCATAAAGATCCCACATTCTATAAGCCATCTTAACTTTAGCGTTTGCATTACTCTTATTGATTCGACTGAGTAATTTGAGCTTTTGTCTATCCTCTGGCATGATGTGCTTAATTTTCCATTCGATCTTATTTATTTTCAAGTCAGCATCAACCTCGCCAATGTATGAGTTTTTGAATGATCGAGCAATGATGAGTATGAGCTCTTGTTTAACATTCAGAATTCCCTTGGTGTAATCCTCAGCAAAACCCATCAAGTATTTGAGGGGTAATTTTCCACTGAAAATATGACTAGTGATATCCAAAATATCCTGTTTCTCTTGGTTGAGACCCCATCCCACAGTTTGCAATGACTTGTTGTGCGTTTGTCCATAAGATACCATAGTTTTCATAGCAGTAGTTATTCCAGGCTTTCGAATTACAACTACTTGCGCACCTCCCATTTCGTAACGAATTTCATCGAAGAGAAATGCTAGTGCATTATTTGATAAATAGCAAACTTTGTTCGGGTCTGTAGGGGTAAATTTACCTTCGATGTATATATAACTTTCTGCTATATCCAATATCAGGTCTTGAAAATTGATAGGAATTCTGATCTCATCTGAATTCTTATAATATGGTGAGCCATACGGTTTGTAGGTATGTTCGTGAAGGCTTATTAATGAATGATCCATAGTTGGTTCATCGAAAACATCCAATTTATCACTTGAGGTTTGTGCCACCATATTTTTCAGGTTTTTTTTCGCAATTTCAATCCAACGATCGACTCAAGAAAATTTTTATCCTCGGCTGATAGCTTATATCTTGACTGTTCGGAACAATAACGTGAAGTGAGCTTGTAATTGCGCGCACTCTTTTTTATATGCGTTCGGGGATCTCTCGAAATTTTCTGGGGTCGTTTGAACGAGAATCCCATCTTGATTGTTTAAGATAATTTCTTCAGTTCTAGTTTCACTATGATTTTTTCTCCTCGAAAATCAATCAAAGCTCCGTTATCATCCAAAATACTCAGAGTAATGTTGTCGATGAACTGACGCCCCTCTGGTCTGACCGGCATGTAAATAATATTTCGAGGCTCCTTAGATAATTTGTATCCTGGTTCTACATCTATGTCGAATTCGAATAGGGTATGCGCCTCCCCACCATTGAAATATGCTCCAGATATTATATTGCAATCGATACGTATGATTCTTACTCTCATTATATCCACAGGTAATGCGGATTCATGTCGTATATTTGGGTCCAATCGATGTGCTTCAAATCCTAGAAGTGGAGCAATGGAATTCTCGTGTGATAAATCAATCTCAAATGTGGAATGGATCACACATTTCAGAGTATTATTGTTGGCTTGCAATAAAAATACATCATTCATATCATCAGTTGCTTTATTCATTTGTGTTTTCATAATATTTTGTATCGTTTTATTAATCTCATCTATCTCATATACGCCAGGTGGAATTTTCACAGGAATTGTTGAAGCATTATCCATCGTTTTATAGCCGATTACATTATTCTTCTCATCCACATTGAGGATAGAATTGTAAGAGTAAAATCCATGTAAGCCTAATCCATAACTATTGTGTACATCGAGTTCGATTGGCGGGTAAAAATTTGCGCTCAAGACGCTCGTTTGTCCAGTTAGTGTGAATGTTCGCGACATGACTGCAACTATCAAACTGATCACAATATTATATCTTCACACCATTTATTGCTGTTTGCAGCATGAAGAAATGCACCGCTTCTTCCCGGTTATGGTAGGTTTGTAATCAATCTCATTATTCGCACCAACGTTGACATCGCCCATGTTACAGTAGCAGCAGAATATTTTTCTAGGTGTGGGACCGTCGTTTATATCATAACTAGCTCCTTCAGTGTTGTAAGAAGGGTGGTCCCACGTCGTTATCTCTTTAAATGAGATAACAATTATTCTGGTTCTATTTATCTCGGGCAACCTACTTAATGAACAATTCAATCGTTTATCAATTGATTCTCTATAACAGGTGCATAAGGCACACCAGATTCGATATAATACGCACAAACCCGTTAAACATACTCAAATACATTATCCATGAACGTACTTACTTTGTGAAGGCTCAGAAGAAGTAGTGATCAGCTTATCACCACCGGCGGAATATCTCAGGCGTCCTTGTCAGGTATTCCCAGAGTAATGATGTCTGATTCTAAGCACACACACACTTCTTTGGTAATTTCTCTCAATGACTTTTGATTACTGGCAAAAATTTAAGAGGTGAAGTGATTGATATTAATTTAAGTTTCCCTCCTTGAAATACAAACGGACTTGCTGGATAATAAAAGAGTTGTGTTCTAAATCACTTATTTAATTATAAAATGTTAGGCTAGACTTGATGATGACTTGAATACATGGAGAAATGGTTTAAATTCTTAACGACAATACCTGATATTGGGAGACGAAAAATACTCAAGTTGTTTCACAAAGAAATATATAAACTATTGTTGAAAACTAGTCAAAAGGTTGATAACTGAGTTCTCTTGAAATAAAATGATAGCTGAAATTTGAATGTTGTGTGCCAAAACGGCCAAATCTTCGAACTGAGAAAAGAGATGAAAGTCAAATTCTTATAACAGTCAGAGAATTTACCAAAGGGATGAATTCACGCACTAGACACGAGGCAAGCTACATGAGAATCGAAAACGAACTAACGAAATTAAAATTGAACAAAACTTCGTGAACTCAACAACTAACCACACGAGGGTGTTGGCTATAATTTTGGGTGTCTTTCTTGACTTTTCTCGTCCAATCAGAACAGTGTTCGACCTAACAGACGAATAAGGTTCCATCTCATTCCCTTTTGACTAATTTATAGACTTCTACAAACCTAAGACATATTCCCATCGATAATATTTAATCTATTCCCCGAATTTTGGGTTATTGCCTAGGCATGTGTTCTTAGGCGCTAATCTCCACTTATACCAGAGCACATTTGTTTCGAATTATTGACATATTAACTACGTTCCTGTTCAGCAAAATAAACACTTGATTTCTTATCCTAGAAAGATATCCATTTCGTCTCCCATAAATGTCGTTCGGTTATATAATATATTGGATGATATGGGGAAAAAATCCAACTAAAACCATCAACATATCAATTTACTAAAATTAAAATAAATGTTATCGTTAACATATCCTGGAGTATCTGTATCTGAGATGACGTTGACCGATGGAGATTGTGCGGTTTACTATGAATTATGAGGGTGGTTTAAAGTTTTACGACTTTTCCACTTATTTCCAAAGATTATATTTTCTATTCAGAACAAGTGTGTCTGTTTATTTATGACCGAGGCGATAATAAATGTTGATGGTTAACAGCTTTTATATTTTTGGTCAACGAACAGAATTTTCTATGCTGCAAATGAAAATGAAATCCACGTACACCGTTGCTCGAATAATCCGCTTTCTTACAGTGTTTCCATCATAATGCTTATCACAATATTGATATTTCAAAATGTCCAAATCATTTTGTAGATATTCGGGCAGCCACATCATTCCCACACCATTACAATCTCATGTGGGGCGCATGCGATCATCACTTCCTTTGGCATATCTGCAAGCTCTTCTTTGGACATTTTCAACAAAGTCCCCAATTTAGAGTAAGCTTTCAGTGAATGACTCATTTTTTGATGCTGTCACGATCCATAATGTGTGAGATATTATGTCAATCTGCTGGAGAGAAACTTCAAGCACAAATGCCCACACCAGAATGTGTTATATTTTTGTTGACGTTCGTAATTATACAATAGCTTGGTTGTCGTTGGGCCGCTATGAAAGTAGCGAATTAATTCTTCAGGAGGTGGTAAGTCTCCATAGCTATCGAAGTATTTAATAACCCTACCACGTTTTTTATATGCAACCCAGTGAGTACCGGGACCGCTTATTGTATCTAGATTGATGATGGCAGACTCGTTGAGATGTGGCCCAGTACTGGGTAGGTTATCGCGCATGAATACGCCTGGAAAATATGCCAAATTTGTCTGTTGTGCAAAATTCTCAATATCAATATTGCTCAAAGGTCTTCGGGGTAGGGTGTCTATTAGTTTTTTGAATCATTCGGTCTTAAAAAGATGCCCATTCCTTTTCTATAGGGCTTCAAATAAACTCCTTTTCCATTTTTACCAATTGCAATAGCTTCCATATTCCTATTGTGGCGATTTGCTTCAATAAGTTGTTCCCTACTCGATTTAGCAGTCTGAACAGCTTTCGCTATACCTGCAGCTGCTCCTGCGATACTTCCCAAAGCAGATAATCCTGCAAATATCGGTATGAGGGGTAAAATTCCTCCAATTTTGGGGATTGGAATTATGCGAGGTGTTCGAATATTCTTCTTACCTCCAGCAACTCTCAGATATTTTTTTGCAGCTGTTAGAGCGATACTCGACACTTTCTTCATATTTTTATCGAGCTTCTGATCCCCACCTGCCAGACGCAAAGCTCCTCTGACTTTCTTAACTATTCCCGAACCGAAAGCATTTTTTTTAGTCTTCCCAACTCTATTCTTAGATCTACTTACTCTACGACAGCCCATACCAAATCGTCTCTTTCCTTTCATTATATTAGTCACCAACCAAGCTGCAGCTTTTTCTCCAATGCTTGCTTCTTTTGATTTCACTCTTTCCCACGCAGCAAGCTCTAGTTGCTCATCTGCTTTATGTCTATTCGTTAAGTTACTGCTATTCTGAGAGTAAGCAATGTCGTGCTTTTTACATGCAATATCCAATTGATTGATTCCTGGATCACCTCTTGCTAACCGCATCTGTAATTTGGTTCCAGGACCGCAATACTGATAACCTCCAGGTAAATGTAACTCAAATGGGAGTTTATTGATGAGAGTATTAACTAAACCTCTACCGCTTTTACTAGTTTTAGATGTGGTTTTACGTCTGCATCGCTCGACTTTCATAATATAAATGAGTTGTTTTCACTTATTCATCTTTATATATCATTCAAAGCTCGAACCATGCACATAGTGAAACAAAAAGAAAACTTCGTTGTGGACAATTGGGATCGCAAAATTGGGTATGGAAATGGGAAAGAAAATACTCCACGCCATAGGCATTTATTACCTTCCTCTATTCGGGGTCTTATTGTCGGTCCTTCAAATTGTGGTAAAACAAATGTGATGATATCATTGCTGACTCACCCATATGGGCTTCGCTTTACGAATGTATATTTATACTCCAAGTCGTTGAATCAACCAAAGTATGTGTATCTTCAGGATGAATTACAACCAATAAAGGAGCTGGGATTTCATACTTTCAGTAATAATGCAGAGGTTATGGATCCGTCGGAAGCTAAGCCAGATTCCATATTCATTTTTGATGATGTTATCACTGAAAATCAAGATTTGATCAGATCGTATTTCAGTATGGGTCGCCATAAGCATGTAGACTGCTTTTATCTAGCACAGACGTACTCTAGAATCCCAAAGCAGCTCATTCGTGACAACTCTAACTTCATCATCATGTTTAAACAGGATGCAACAAATCTACAACACATTTTTTCCGATCACGTATCACCTGATGTTACATTTAAAGAATTTCAAGATATGTGTGGAGAATGTTGGAGAGATAATCATGGTTTCCTGACGGTTGACAAAGACAGCGAGATATGCAATGGTCGTTATAGAAAAGGATTCGATAGTTTCATATATCCACGAGACCCTCATGCAGATAATCAATTGACCCTTGAACGTTGTGGTGACTACATAAACTGAATAATCAGAAGCTAATAGGGGTTTCTGAAAAGATTAAAATGGATGAGAATATGGAGAAGGATATTAATTTGAAACGCCAACTGATTGAAGCAACAGATGCAGTGAGACAAAAGTTCAATACGATCAAGAGCGTTCGTAACGAGAATCAAGTTTCTCTTGAGAAGATATATGAACCTATAACGAAACCCCTGAAGGTAATATCCGATGCAACGGTGGCGAACCCAAAGATTGAAACTTCACACGCTTCAATGAATATGAAAGCACCAACTTTGGATACCACACCCATCACCCCTTTATCAGCAAGTACGCCGAAGAATGATAGTAGCAGAAATAACGAATTTTTTTCACCTAAATGGGAGAGTAATGCTGCATCCAACCCTTCTGAATTATATCCCATGGATACACCCCCTTCGTCAACGATGTCTTCATCAGATGATACAATCACACGCATAGAAGTGGAGCGGGATGAAATTGCGAATAGACACATACATAAAATGAAAACTGGAAACTTGCGTTATGATACTGTTTATGGAGTATATGAAGATTCCTCTACAAAACAACTGAAGGTTGGTAATGCCGAAGTCAGTTTTCCAAGCGGACACATTGCATTTCACATCGGGAAAAAAATAAAACAATTCCCAGCCAATGCGCAATTATATGATATGAT
Organism: Chrysomela aeneicollis; assembly: GCA_029955515.1. Lineage (NCBI taxonomy): Eukaryota > Metazoa > Arthropoda > Insecta > Coleoptera > Chrysomelidae > Chrysomela > Chrysomela aeneicollis. The sequence goes on from JARUHQ010000035.1 coordinate 1,124,678, forward strand.
ATTTCTCAAGCAACCGCCTAAAGAAATAGGATCTGAGAACCATAAAATATTTGCAACCATAATGGAAATGACTCGAGCGCCATACAAGAATTTCGATTTGAGACAAGGGTTGAATACTGCCAATACTAAAAAATTTCGTGAATTGATCGAACCGTCAGTTGGTGCCCCTTACGAAATGAGAAAGAGAGGCGGAATGGTGAATCAGAAGTTTCCTACACAGAAATACTTCACCACCCTGAAAAAGGAGTATGTTTATTGGAATAAACCTAGAGAACTGATTAATCGATTGAGATTATTATGGAGTTCAAGAATGTCTGGACATACTGGTCATGATAACGAAATAATGTCGATAATAGAAGAATTGCGTGAAGAACGTATTGTGTATTAGATATCTGGAACATATTTCGAATATATCTTATGTTGAATATTGTTGAGATCGTCAGTTGCGCTCGATTTCGATGGAGAGTCGGTCAAATAGTGATTAATTCAAGCAACAATAATGGATAATGTGAAGAGACAAATCGCAAACGAACTCCACACACCTGCTCGCCGTAACTTTAGGAGAAGAAGAACAATTATCAAAGGATTTGCTGACTTATGGCAAATTGATCTTGCCGAAATGCAACCATATGCTGAAGAAAACGATGGATATAGATATATTTTGTTTGTGATCGATTGCTACACTAAATATCTGTGGGCTGAACCGATCAAAAACAAAACGGGTAAGGAAGTCACTGGAGCAATGAGGAAAATATTGGAAGGTGCACAATACTCACCAAAACATATTTAAAGCGACGCTGGCAAAGAATTTTATGATCCATGGTTCAATGAATTGATTATCAAATATAAAATGAATCACTTTTCCACATATAGTACGAAAAAAGCTGCAATAGTTGAGCGAGTCATCAGAACATTGAAGAATTGGATATACAAAGAATTCACAGCTTTAGGTAAATACAAGTGGTTAGAAATATTACCCCAACAAATCCATAGATATAATCATAAAAAACATCGCACAATTGGAATGAGGCCTGTAGATGTTTCTCCAACAACGTTCTTGAAAGCTTATAGTAATCCGAAAACTGCTCCGAAACCAAAATTCCGAGAAGGTGAAATCGTGCGAATAAGCAAGTACAAAGGTGTTTTTGAAAAGGGATTCGCAGCGAATTTCTCAACAGAACTTTTCAAAATTTCTGAAGTGAAGAGAACTGACCCCACAACCTACTTGCTCGAAGATATGGAAAAAAATCCGATCAAAGGATGTTTTTATGAAAAGGAACTACTGAAAACAAGAAATCCAAATATATACTTGGTTGAGAAGATTTTAAAACGAAAAGAAGGAAGACGATTCGTCAAATGGTTGGGATTCTCGAATAAACATAACTCCTGGATCAATGCATCAGATGTTGTTTAATGTATTGCCTCAATGAATAATAAAAAATGTTATACTAATATGTTTTATTTATTTTAACAATTTGTTAGCAAGCTTATTCATGAGCGCTACTGGAATCGCTGGATTGTTCTCCAGCTCCGAATGGATCAACTATACTTCTTGTCGTATATGGGTTCCGCACAACAACTCCAGAATTCTTCCTCAGAGTTTGTTTTTCGAAATTCAGGCACCAACATGTTCTGAAGTGGTGTTGAGCGTTCAAGAAGAAATGTCCCACATTCTCACATAGAAATAAATCAGAAGTGCATGAACTACACATTCCATTGAAACAATAATTTCTATAAGTATTGCACGATATACAACGCTGCTTCAATGGGCAATCATATTTCGCCCCACAATCATCTTTCATAGTTGGTCGTAGTATTTCTCGAGGCGGCCGATTCTCATGTATACATATCGGGCATAATCCAGTACATGGATTAATCTCTTTTGTCTTGTATGCACTATTGCAGTTGTAGCACATGATTGTGTCATCAATTCTCACTGGAAAAGTCATCACTTTCGGTTTGGAACACTCGGAGCACACTCACCTCCTCTATTTATAACTACTGAAATTTTGGCTCATAACGTCACACTCCTCCTCATCTCCAGCAATATATATAAAAGGAGAGGAGGGTTGTATGTGTGTCATCATTCACAACACAAATTTAGAAGAGTGAACATAATAGTCACAATGGAAGGAATCTTCAATAATATGGGAGAAATTGCTCAAATGGACTTAAATAATATAGCTGTAAGTAGTCTGCCAAAATTATTGTTCATCAGATATAATCATATACTTATTTCTTATTTCAGATCATAGAGGATGAAGGGGTGGAAGAAGAAGGAGCAGTGATTGAAATCGAAGAAGATGAAGATGAAGGATTGGGAGATGACGTTCCCATTGTAGAAGACGAACTGCTAGCCATGCGTCGTCTCTTCAATGTGGAAGTCATAAGAAATCGCCCGAATCAGCTCTACTGTATCTCTATGAGCTTCGTGGTGGTTGAAACAACCGCTGGTGATAAGCATTTGTGCTTCAATTGCTTCACCTTATATACTCACAGGTCTCTGGGAGGATCGTACACCCACGTTGATGCGCACTACACGGCGAATTTCGATGGAATTCCAGTGACACAGCGCTGTGCGGTTTGTAGTGATCGCCTGTATTTGACGAAGTTGGTGGAAGTGTGCATTATATGCAATAACGCCCCTCCATTGAGAGCCAGCATCGTCGATGGTGATCTTGTCATCGATTGATTATTGTAATTTAATGTTAATATTAGAAGAATAAAATTGTTGATATAGTCCGATATATTATTTATACCTAGCTAGTATACCTCGAGCAGCTGTAGATGTAAGATGTATAGCACTATAGATAAATTTGGTCGCAAAAAGAGGAAATCGATTAGTTTTTCACATGGGCGTCCAGGAATTGGATTCAAACTTGATAGTTTCGGAAATTATGATTTACAGGGTAAGCGACTAGTGAATGTGAGTTATCCTAAAAGTGGTAGGGATATTATAACATTGGATTTCCACAATCTACAAAAGTCTGAAATGCTAGAGGCGCTCAAAGAGATGAAGAAGCACATCAAAGATTATCCACAATTCTGCCAGAAGGTTCTCACGATGTCACCAGAACTAAATGATTCAATTGTGGCGGTGAATCTCACATCTAAAAGAATAGATGAAGCGATATCGAGCTACGATGCCAAGATGATGGAATGCGTTAATAGAATATCGAAATTAAAAGGCATGATGCGATTTATAACTTCCCAAATGAATTAGTAGGTCTCTATCTACACGTAATTTTATTGTACATTGTAAGGAAAAATAATAAACAATGTCGAATTCATGACTTCATTATTCAATGTAGAAGATAACACATCCATGAACAAAGCGCACATAAAAATGTTACATATCAGAATGTGCGCATGCGCCATATCCTTATACATAACCAATACATATTTGCTCTGTTGATCCTTCAGATGGGTAATTATTTGTGGATGATTAATCAATCAACTGCGCATCCAAAAAATCATAAATAAAGTACTGCGCACACGCTAACTATCGAAGGAATAAACTTATCACAAGTTTGATGGAAAATATGTTCAAGGTACTCGAAACAGTACACAATTTTCCATACTGCGCATAACTTTTTTCACTGCGCATTTCAAAACACCCTGAAATGGTCGATTTTGAAAACGGTAAGGCCCACGCTTGCGCACAACTTTTCAATCTCATTAACTTGTTAATGGGATTCAAACGTATGATTTGAGCCCTGATGGTAACCCAATGTACTGCGCATAAGTTTTCCTCAAGACAAACTCAGAATGCTCATTTTGGTCTATCTCGAGAACCGTTTGACTTAGGTCTGCGCAGTTGATTCTAGGCACCAAAAATACTTGACAGTATTTTTGGCGCCTGCTCGGGTTGGCGTTGGCGTTGGAGCTGATCGGGCCGGTATTGGAGCTGATGGGGTCGGTGCTGGAACGGCAGTCGATGTCGAGGCGATGGGCACCATCCACGGCGTTATAGAAACGCCCGTTTTGCGCCGACTATACGGTGTGTAAGTCGGCTCTCTCCCTTTCGGTTTCCTCTTCAATTCGGAGGATTTTTTGAATCCAGTCGACTGCTCAGGCATCGGTGTGACAGTAAATGGCCGCCGGACAGTGACGTCCGAAACAACCGTAACTGACGACTGTTTATCAGCTCGCTTCCCTCTACTGGACGGCTTCCTTGTTTTCTTCAGCCCTACTCCGAGAGCTGTTCGAGTAACTGACATCGGCGATATCACCGTCGGTGTTGATAGAAACTCCTTGGCCTCAAGAAGTTCCTTCTCCTCCGGACTCGCCTCCACTTCAGTTATAGCTGCTATATCTGGCATCGATATAGCAGGATTCGGGGAAACAGCCGTATCCATGGCTGTCGGTATCGGGACCGTGTCGAATCCGATATCCGATTCGAACTCAATCCCCAACTCACTAATCAAGTCGTAATAGGTTGCCATTTTGTTTTTTGGTGGTAGCACTTTGAATAAAGATATACTTCAAGACTCAGAGAGCGTGGTAGCTTGAACTAAGAAATGGTCAAGACTGAATCGCTGTTCCTCGCTGAAGTGGTGAGGAAGCTTCACTCTCCCACTTCTCAATCGAACGCTGACCGCGCATACGTCTACTGTTGTCTCTCTCACACTTCAAACATTGCGGCTATATAACACGCTTTCACAACCGTCTGTTGGGTGAGAGATGCGAGCATCTTTCTACCTGCTCGCTGGCAAAAGACCCATTCGTTCTGTTATACACAACATTCCGATGTTATTCTCAAAGAATGCTTTGCCATTTCTATATCCACATTCCAACAGCAGACGCATAGGGTACAGTTTCACATAAAGTCATATTTCAAGAATTTTGTGACAAACATTCGAGGGAAAATCAAGATACACTATAGTGACGAAATATTTTATTTCATATGTATTTTATGATGCATAATAACAATATACAACTATGTACAGAAGGAATATTCTACATTTCTCCCTCAAGACCTTTTATCAAATCATCGAGATTTCCATTTCCATAATGATTGTTATGTAATTCGTGTTCTACCTTATGCTGAATAATTTCCTTATGACCCCACGGCAGAGTCTTAGTTGTATTAGGTATTACAAATCTCTTATCATCGTGTGAAGATAGGGCAATTTTGTTTCTCAATATGGTATAAATATCATGCAGTTCACTAACAAAAGTATTCATTTTTCTAAAAATGAGGCCACCCCTCTCAACGATTTTTCTATAGTCCTCCGAATGAATTTGTTTCTCGATCACAGATTTTTTTATACCCTTTGCTTTCTTCACTTCATTTTTCAACGATTGTACGTAATACGCTTTCGCCCCAGTCCCGTAAAATTTCATAATAGGATCGCTAGGAAATTCATCTTTCATTCTTCCAAGAACTGACTTTCCTATGGATATTCCAAGACAATTACCCTCCTTGTAATTGGAAGTATCGAAACTATCTGGATTATTTTTCATGAAATCATAAAAATTTTCTGTTTCTACTTTGAGAATGAGAGAATCGGTATCTGTGTATAATAAGGACGCATTTCGCCCGAACTCCTTCTTTATACAACCATAGAAGAAATCGTATATCACAGTTTTGGATAATTCCAAAATGCAGAATCCCAAATACATCGGTTTGTCATAATTGATTTTTACTTTACCCATATGAATTGCTACGAAATTTTCGTTGAATCTCGAAACAGTTTTGAAATTTGGTCGCGCCATATAAGCGCTGGCACCTAAGGTTCTGCGAATATTTTCCCAATGAGTCAAAAGTTTTATATCACACCTCTTATCTACATTCTCCATCGTTTTACCATACACCGAATTTACCATACCCTTATAATGTCTATTCTCAAATTTACTAGTTGCCTTATTTCTCATTTCGGTATTTCTTGAGCCATGGAGACTGATTGAACTTAGTATTCTATGAATTTCCACCAAAATTAAGCCGTTCTCAATTGCTTGCTTCAAATTCACATAATGAACGATGTATTTCTTCTTATTATTCAAATTTGGTATCAGCTTTGGTATTTTGGATTTCGATTCTGGTGGAATGATCGACTCTACCAGATATGGAAGGTCTGAGTGGAGATCATGCAAGCTCTCTGGGTAATGTATATCGACTTCTAGCACATATCCCACTGCATCATTACTTGAGGTACTCATGACGTCGAATTTCCCTATTTCGGTGGGAGACAACCATTCAAAACCATCAGTTGGTAGTGTTTGGCTCATACTATGTCCGTAAAGATTCGTTGCATCCAAATACATAATGAATGAGGATGGTGCTTGTCGGTCGAAGTTTGGTAATAAAATGTTATTTGCAATATGCTTTCGTTCACTACATTGACTAATGCCACCACGAATTCCTTTTTTGAAAAAATTCAACATGTCTATGTCAGTCAACAATTCCAACTTCACTTTAGTATATCGTAACATAGCATCCCAGGAAAGACCAGGAGAAGTGTAATAATGCGCGGGATCCAACTTATATTTATCCAAAGAAATATTGCGGAAATTCTCGAAAACGTCACACAGAAGAAGTACATCCGACTTCAGATAAATATCAGAATAATCGCCCAAGGTGCAGCAGTTGAATGAATTCCACACTAACTTTGCTCTACCATATTCTTCATCAGATATATGACGCTCATTCAAACTATCATAAAATTCCATTTGCGATGGCAAATCTTCGTTATCTAATCTAACCAAATTATTAACAAAACTATATGGAAATACACCTTTTTTCCTCATCAAATTGAATTTTTCATCATCTGGAAAATATTTTCTTGTTACTGGGAACTGATCATCTTTCAAACTCTCACCCAAATTCTGCAATGAATCAGCCATAAATCTGAAGCTATCTATGAACCTCAATTTTAAAAATATATTCTTCAATTGCCCATCTCTATCGATATAATTATCGACATGTAAATGCCTTGTGAATGATACATATTTTTCTTTCGTTTGAGGAATTACTTCGACTTTATCTCCCTTATCGAAAAGTTCTTTGATGAAAAGATGACAATCATACCCACTCAAATTATGGAAAACGATAGGAATAAAATATGGAATCTTGAAATTAAGGTTACAAATCGAATGTGCGGCACCATATCTTTTTTTTCCAGTTAAATGGCAATGATCTCTAACTTTGATATCACCATCCACAAATGGAACTTCACAAATACCGCAAGCAGATGCATTATCGAATTCAAACTGTTCCGCCCTAGTCAATTTATGCATCGGTACAATGCGTTTCAAGTGTTCATTATAAACTTTAATCAAATCATCTTCAATCTTAGAAACAAATAATTCCGCAGCATTTTTTCCTCTATATGTCACGAACTTTGTTAATGAATCATCAAAAGAGCATTTAATCAAATACGCAAAAGAATAGGGTTCATGTTTATATGTCTTATGAGTAAATGAAGCATCTGGATCCATTTGACACGAATCCATAGGTTTCAGAATCGATTCAAAATCCGCATATACTATGAATGGAACCTGCAATTGCTTCTCAAAATTCTCAAATTTTAAAATATTTTCTGGCTCAGTCTTACCGAATTCATCGAGTTTCAAATTTGTTGTAGGTAAAACGCTGTAAACGTGATTACAATCATGCGATCTATGCCTCAATAAAGATATCTCATTCTCAAAGTACAACAAACAACCATCGCAAAAGTAATACTTGTGTTCATGTGATGAAATCTGACTCGAAACTAATCTGGATAAATCTTTTATCCAACAATAATGATTATTTCCTTTATATTCGGTCAAGAACAATAAATTTACATGATTACCAAGCCTATTACGTGAATAATGAAGAGGACCGACAATCTCATATTTCAATTTATCCGACTCATAAAATTTCTCGAGACCGTAGACATTGATAGAACAATCATTCATAATCTCAAACATAGGTATATCTCGCAAACTCATTGGAAAACTTATACCTGCCAGGTTGAGCACTGTCGCAAAATGTGGATATGACGACACTCTTTGAACATTGCTAGCTGCGGGATATAAAGCAGACGTGACTGCCCAAGCGAAACAACATAAGTCTTGATTTACCACATTGATGACTGCCTTCTTATTCTCGATGAACTTCGGCAGCTTTATATAGGAACACCCTTTCAATGGGCTATACCTGTTGACGTTAACTTCCAAGAATAATATTTTTTCCAAAGCCCAACCTACAAAACGATCAAATTCATTATTCGAGACCATTATAATAATTTAAAAATAAACTCACCAGAATCTCGCTCTTCAAACTCAGTAGTTTGACTTATCATGACATCTTTGAAGATATTCATCATATGTTCCAAATTACTTGAGCGGGCTATAATCTGATTCGGAGTATTGAATGATTTTATTTCTACAATATCTCGAGTTTGATGGATATAGAGGCCAAATACCTCCATATTGGCTTTGAAAGTTACATGCATGCCCAAAACATTTTCGAGTAACGCAATAACTTTCTGTGATATGTTGCTGAAGAATAATTTATAATCCAGAGTTTCATTGTCGGAATTAACTCTATAGCTGATGATTCTGCACTTGAAGGCGCTATGGATTACTTTCACGCCGCTCGATAACTCGACACATGAGCTCGTTCTATGTTTTAACGTTCTTCTATGAGAGCTCATATCGCCTTTGGGCACCATTATGTTACAGCAATGGCATACCTCTTCCAACGATGTTGACGATGGTGGATTTATCTTAAGCTTCTTTGGAGGATGTGTTGAAACACCGGCAGTATTTGGGCACGATGTTCTTTCATGTCGACGCAAATTATCGATGCGAGAAAACTTTTTATCACAACTACTGCACGCGAACATGGCTTCGTAACAGTTCATATATTCACAACTGAAGTTTTAGAAATAATGCATCGAGTAGCTATGCGTCCGAATTTATATTCTCGGAAAGAGGAGGGGGCTTGGAACTCCCCACTACATCCGTACACAGCATAGCTGGCAATCAATGTGACTGTTCATATTCGCACCAGTCGGGTATGGCGACTCGACGTGGCAAGAAGTGTTGTTCAACTTAGTTATGGTATAATACGGCAATAATTCGATGTAATTCCTATAGTTTGTGTAAGTTGCTACAATTACAAACACCAGGATATACTTTTGGAGCATCAAACCACAGTCGTTCCTTAGAGAAATCATTATTCACAAGGTAATTACTGTTGAAATAACCCATTGGTTGGTACTGGATCTTCCCAATTACTGCACAATGAGCGATTACAATTATTGCGCAATTGAAAAGCAAGTACCCGTAATTGGGAGGATCCAATACCGGCCAATATACACTACTTATAGATATTTGCATTAAACATAAGGAACGGCTGAACAATCCCAAATATAGAAAAACGGAAGTTTACAAAGAGATATCCAGTATCATGAAAAAACATGGACACCCATTTACAAGTGAACAATGTTCTAATAGAATGAAAACACTGTTCACAAAATACAAGAAAGTACGTGATTTCAATACAACCTCTGGTAACAACCCTAAAAAATGGACATATTTTGATGTTTTGACAGAGTACTTTGGAGGCCGTCCAGGTATAATACCAAGAGCTACTTGTTCCAGCATGGGTATAGCTAGAGTTGAATCTATAGATGGAAATCATCCATCAACATCTAATGCTCCAAAAAGAAAACCTGAGCCTAATGAAAGTGAGAAAGGAAAGAAAATCAAAAGGCTGTATGAAAGACAAAATCCAAGAAAAGAAATGGTGACATGGCTGAAGGAATATAAGAAAGAAGTTCAAGAAAGAGAAGAGAGAAGACTGAATATGGTTGAAAGGCAACATATTGAAAATAAGGAAATGTTATCCCAAATTCTGGATCTATTGAAAACACAGTCAAGTGCAGTAAATGTACCTACACCTGGAGCTAAGTGAATATGAGAAGATTTAAAATGTTTCTAATCAAAGAAGTACCTTTTTATTTTCAGAGTTTGAGTTTATTTTGTGTTATATGTTGAACTTGTTCTGAGGTTTATTTATGCATTAGATATTTTTTCCTTACAGCATAATTGAATGAATTGATATGTCTCCATTACCACAATAGTACATCAAGTCATTACTATGATGATTGAATCAGAATCAATAGTAATTGAAATAATGCCATAAGTTGGATTGAGTTTGGTTATAAATTTCTGAAACAGATTTCTACCCAGAGAATTCAAACCATTATTCATATTTCAATAATTTAATAAACATTAAAATAATTCATTTAAGAAATAAATGTCATTTGGTGATCATATCCTTTGTGCTCTAGCATTCCATAGATCTATTACCAGTTGGTTCCTCGAATGAATTCCAGCTAATTCATTACCTCCTTGAGGATTTTCCATATTAATCAAATTAACATCAAAGCCAGCATCAATGTACTGGAGGGGATCATCATTATTCATAACACATATGTTATGTAGAACACAACTTGCAACAATAATATTAGCAATATTCTGTGGCTCTTTGATATCTAAAAGTTCTTTCAATCTTCTGAATCGACCTTTGAGAGCTCCAAATGCATGCTCAATTTTCACTCGTGTTTTCGACAGCCTCTTGTTGAAATATACTTGAGCTGGTGTTAAGTGTCCATTATTTTTAAATGGTGGAATCAACCAAGATAATACAGGATAGGCAGAATCACCCAATAGGTAATAGTTTTCTCCACATAGTTGGGCACCTGTTGGGAATATTTCACTTGTTCGAAGTACACGGGCATCATGCACCCCTCCAGGCCAGCGTACATCAACATCTGTGAAAGTTAAATCATGCCTACAAACCCCTTGCAAAATCATTGAATAAAATTTCTTTCTGTTGTAGTAGTCATTAGGAAACTCAAGTGGTTTTATGATGGGTATATGACAACCATCAATAAAACCTATCACACCTGATAACCCATATTTATTAAATCCTGCTGCTATAGCCTGTTTCTCATTGGGTAGTGGCCATTTGATGAATAATTTGCACAGATCTTCCAGTATCACATTCACTGTTGTGTGCAAGCAGTAAAACACCATGGATTTAGTAATACCAAATCTATCACCTATGGATCTATAGCTTTCAGGAGTAGCCAATGTCCAAATTGCCACAAGAATCATCTTCTCTACTTCAATTTTTTGTCTACCTCCATGATTATGTGTCTTATGAAAATGCTGATTGTTGGCTATATATTCTACCCAAAATAATTTCAAAGACAACTGGACTCATCCTAAAATCACTTTTAAATGTGGAGAAATCCATTGATATGATTACTTTTTTATAGTAATATCTATTTTTAGGAATGATATTGCTAGAAAACCTGAAAATATAAACATAAAATCATCCAGAACATCTAGGTGATTAAAGAAAGCCTTACGAGTTGATAATCCTTTCCAATATAGAAGGGTCAACTTCATCAATGAATACCAACAAATGTTGTCTTGTAGCTGTTGCCTCTACTAAGGAAGACAACAAGAAAGCAGGAATCATATTTAATAACTAAAATAGTCTGTTTAATTTTTTCTCCCAACTCTCACTAATAATATAAATATAACCTCCAAATAAATAAACGTCAACAAGTTTGACGTCTTGTGATGTCGTTTTATTCGTCCTTCCCACTACCGCTACCAGTAGAAAACCAATAAAACGCACCTTATGAACAACCGCCAAAGCTGAAATTATAATGGCGTCGAGTTTGGCCTTGGCTTTGGCTATTTGCACCTCTTGCACTGCACTGCACCTACACGAGTCACACTTTGCTTCACATCCATGACATGACCAAACATGACCCAAAAGGAAACCGGCGGGTCCTTTTGATGTTGTTAATCATGCTCCACACAAAAACTAATATTTGTCCTAATCTCCAGTCTCCACTCTCCAGAAAAGTTACCCCTAGTTACCAACTCCTGCCCACTCTGCGTAGAGGATGGCTCAATCGCTATGGATTAATGTGATCTTTCAACTGACGTCACCGCGTTGCACTAGTCTTCATGCATGACAACGAACAAGGATAAACAAGCCTGGATGAACCTGTGATCTGTTTCTGTCTGTCACACAACACAGCTTACGAAGGCCACACGCAGACCTTACGCCCAGGATCAAAGATTGACCGGATTGAGCCATCCTTCATTCACAGTTACCCTCGTTTCAGAACTGTACATTGATGTCAGTTCTCAATTTAAAATCATCGATGGTTCCGAAGATAATCATTCCTTTTACCTATTATCCATATAATTCATTCGATTTCGTAATTAGAAACGACTTAGGTATATCCTTTCTAATAAAACTGGAAGGAAAAATCATTATAACTCAATGGAACCATTCGGCGATATTCATCTGGCAACAGTGATTAGTCAACTTTTAGTAGTTTGAGTTTGTCAGTTCGATGGATATCCAGAAGATGTGCTAGTATTGTGTGGTATTGTCTTCTTTGAATAGCCTCGGTCACGAATGCCAATGAGCAATTATAAATCTTATTCGATATATCTCAATGAAAGTTAAACAAACAAAAAATATCGTGATAGAATCCTGGTGGTGTAGAAATCATAATTTTCAATGAGATCACTGTAGCAAGTAGTGTCATCTCTGAGTAACCGATGTAACTAGAACTATATTCACGCAAGAGTCACTGTAATCACTATATACCGATATCTTAACGAGCTGGAATCACTGAACTCAAACAGATCAATCCAAATTCTGGGCCGTTTTATGTTTTATCATTTTGTCCTGCAACTTTGGAATGAATGTACCTAAATAAATTATAATAATAATTATTTAATAAATGAATGAATATGATACTCTCAAAGATTTGAATTCTGGTATCATAAATGAACGATTCTGGGAGGTTTCAAGATTCACAAATTGAAATTCACATGATCCTCTATTCAAAATAATGCGAATCACATTTTTACTTTCTAGACATAAAAAAGTGACTCTGAACTACTGAAATTTTCGACTCTGATATGAATGTGTTATGATAACCCACTGGGCAAAATATCATGGTAGTTTCATCACATTCCTTTATTTCTGTTGACATGTTACATTACTATTTGGGGCACAATAGAGTTTATGTTACCTCGTAGTTTCGTTGAATGTCCTTCAACATAACAAAAGACTTTTTACGTTATCAGAAGTTCGTTATATTGAGGTACCTGTTACTTTATTTTGCCAGAACGTTGATGAAACTTCAACTTCGACAAAACCAAGTCGTTTTTACGTTAGTGTTGGGAACGTTATAGATACAAAACTATTAAATACTCATGAGTGGCACAGAGACTCGTTTTTTACGAATATGTTACATCAATAAAGCATGTTACATCAATAAAGCATAATATTGATCGCCATTTTTTTACCCTGCTATACAGGGTGTACCAATTAGAATTCAAAGTCAAATATTTCAAAAGTCCTGGTAACATATTTTTTCGAGCAAAAGTATGTATACAAATATTCCAAACTGAAAAAATCTTCATGACATAATGCTTTGTTTAGAAACATATATAGAGTGTCAAAATTTGGAGAAGAGGAAATAAAGAAATTGTTGATGTATATTTTTTAATCTATTCAACTATAAAAATATAAAACAATATGATGAGGCAAACTCATTAACTCAAAATGTACTCATTAATTATAACGATAAAATTAGTAACACAACTCAGAGTATCAGTTAGAATAAAGGCACTTAAACTAATGGTATAGCTATGAACCCAGATATACAAAGTGTAGGATTATTTTCAGAAATTGTACAAAAATGACACCATAGCTGAAACCATTCAGGTACATAAATAACCATCACAGGAACACATGAAACATAAAAGAACTTTTATCCCATGGATCAGAATACTAATCCAAATGTATTTGGGTTTATGAATTAATTTCTATTTTCCCTATTAACCCGCTGCTGTGCATGCCGGAACCATTCCATGATTGTTTTCTCAAATTCAGTGTCACTGAATAATGGAAATGGCTTGCGAACTGAATCTGCAAATGCATAGTGGAAGCCATCATTTTTTAAATCCTGATATGAGTGAGTAAATATAATTTTTGTGGAACATGCTGGTAATAGGTATGATAAAATATATAACAAATTCATGAAAAATTATGAGAAAAATTGTTAGGGAACAAAAACGTATTTATTACAAATATTTGTATTCAAGTAGGTATGTTGAACTTAGTAAATCAAGTGATGAACATTATATGAACATAAACAATTATCTAATAATAATCTTGTGGTATATTGTTCTAATCTAATATTTGTTTGCACATATAATAACTAACCTTTCAACACTTTGACAAAACAACAATCTTTCACCCTGAAGTTGTTTTTCTGTCCAGTCCAGGAACATAAGGTAGCCAGGTTATTAGTAACAACCACCTGCAGACATCTCCTCAAAAAATTTCCAGGATCTTTTCCACTTGTTTGGAGAAATTTATAAAACTGAAATATAATATGAATAATAACAAATATAATTAGGAGTTCTCACTAGCCAAGTAATCAAGTAATGCTGATTCCTTAGACTATAATGTAGTGATTGTAATAATTGTGTAGACTGATGATGAGACATTACCAATTGTTTACATGCATCTTTGTCAGAACTGAGGAGCTCTTCGAGACTAAGAAGTTCTTCAATTGAAGACACTTGTATGAATTTAGAAATCTTGTCAAATTGCTGTACATCGGATGTACTATGATGTGGGATTTCTATTTCATTAAGGCGTTGTGTTATCAAGTTCATTTTGATTTCAATATCCAACAATTTGTTCCAAATCATTGTCATATCAATATCTGTGGTTTCAATTTCAATTATTGTTGGATTATTCTCATTTTGCAATGATTTATCTGTTAGTGTTTTATCTCCATTATCATCATCATTGTGAAAGAAGTCCAAATTATAGTCAGCACTTGATGAATTGGAAAATGAACTTCCATTATTTACTTCAGCACATTTTGGAACATCACTTCCTGAAAAATATGATTTAATAGGCTTCATTATTCATAAAACTATGATTTTAATCAGAATTTTCAATTATCATGTTCAATGAACAGTGTGCCCAAGATAAGAATGAAAAAATTTATATCCCTTATTGAAAATATCCTGATTGAGTATATTCATATTTTCAATCACACTTTGAAAATATTTTGCCATACTAACCTACTTTAGTACGATTTCCTTGAATTGATGACGGAAGAGTAGGGGGCTGATCTATCTCATAGTTTTTTTTCTGTTTACTTTTGCGTTTTCCCGGCCCTCTATCTCCTTCTGATTCAGAACTGGCTACTGCACACTTTTCTGCACTAATGGCTTCTTCATATGTACCTGAAATTGAAGGAATAATTATTTTTATATTATTATCAATTATTTGTATGAAATTAGAATATCATTACAATATTGAAAAACATGTTGAACACATAATATATACATAAATTTAAATTATAAATTATTTTAATGAAATTAGAATATCATTACAATATTGAAAAACATGTTGAACACATAATATATACATAAATTTAAATTATAAATTATTTTAATGAAATTAGAATATCATTACAATATTGAAAAACATGTTGAACACATAATATATACCTACATAAATTCATAATAGAAAAAGGTCACATATTGTACCTAAGTAATGTGTACTTACAATATTTTCCAAATATATTCAGGATTGGGTATCTGCTCCAAGATTCCTCAGGTTCTGTACACCTGATGATTTGGGTTCTCAAAGTTTTTGAGGTTGTTGGCCAATGGGAGTAATAAGATCCATTATTGTTCTCTCCCAGCCATGAAGCTGGTATCACTGATATTTCATCATTTTGGAAGACCACAACATAATACTAAAAAATACTGATCAAATAGGGATGTTTATTGAAAAATTAAACGTCAATGCCCCATATAAGCTGAATAGGAGAGGAGGTATTCCATTGACATTTCAACTCAAAATAAAAGATACTATATATGGCTGACCCTTTGTATATTTTATTGAACATACAATGGTATAATGTGTGTTAATCAGTATGAATTAATGAAATAATTACATTGTCTAATTTCATAACTTTGTAACATATCTTCTCTATAGCACAAATATTGATTACAGCATTTGAATGACTGATCAATCCACAAGTAAACTAATGAACTACAAGGTGTATTGAAGTATGGAATTAATTTGGAAAACTGCTTGTATTGAATATAAATGGTCCTGTCATCTTTGAAAATACACACTATTTGTGCCAGAAATCCATCATCTAATAAACAATAACAGTTTGGTTGTGTTATAGAGAAGAACATTCTCTTGAAAACTACATTTTTGTATGTAATTACAAATTTGTTTTCAATTTTTGTCATTTCTAATTCTCCAGATAGAATGTGTTCATCAGTACAAACTTTTTCATTATTAATAGCAAATTGCTTATATTCATTGATTCTATTTACGAATTGTTGTAAAGGATACCGACAACTATTGAGGGTTTTCTTGATAGTACACATATAATTTTCAAATTTGAAACAGCTAAACTTATCCAACTTTCCATATCTCCTGACATCATCACACAAATGTATTAAATTATGAATGTTGTGATTCACATATTCCATTCCATACAACTGACTGAAATTACTAACAAAATAAAGCAACAATTGTTCAGCATAATCTATGTGGGATTTAGATAATTGATCACTAGTAAGAATACGAAATGCACAATGTAATGATAAAAAATGTGACCAAAAAGGTTCCTTCAAAAAATTGTACATTAATACAGGACCATAATATAAGAGAAACTGTCGAAATTCTGTTGCTTTCCATCTATCTATTTCTGCAAGAGACCTTGGTTTTCTTACAAATTCTTTTGGTGTACTTTGACGAATGCTTGATATTCTCTGATTAATTTCATCAACCTCTTCTTTGAATAATCTCACACCTTGATTGCCCTTTATCCAGAATATTAACAATTTCTTCATGACTCCTAAGCATACCAAATGCATATAATCTAATGGTATTTGTGATACAAGACCAATTTCTGTTTTAGATAATAAAGTGTATCCTTTGTGGTAATCTTCATCTACCATATGAAAGACATCTTCATCTTTCCTGAGTGCACAATCAAAATGAGGATATGTCATTCTATTTTTTATAAAATCACCTTCTACAATACATTTTGTGCATCCAAAGTAGGCATTATGAGATTTCACATTTAGAATGAATGACTTTGCAGGTGCATCACATGATATTTTAGAGAGTCTAATATGGTACATTTTATCTCTGAAATGTAAACCAGTTTTCCCCAGGTGTACATATTCCTCAACAAAATATTTAAGAAATTCATTGACATCATCAGGTTTGCTTGTACCATGATATATTCCAATAGGAAATGGTGAACTCGTTTCAATATTATCAAGGTGTCCTAATATGGGCCAAAATTGACTGCTGCTACTTTTGGTTAAAGGCAGTCCATCAATATTTATGGAAAAATGTAGAATTTCAGTCTCACTACCATTATAATCACATAGTTTAAGCATGAAATCAATCTCATCTTGCAAGCCAAAATGATAATATGAACCTGAATTCATTTGTACAATATTTTTTAATTTATTTTTATCGCTATTTGGCAATTTAAGGAGGGTACGACTATCTAAAGGTAAATTGGGTATCTTGTTCTTTCTGAGAATCAACAAGATTTCATTGAAGCTATCCCTGGTGACATGATTTTTGATAGCCCAAGATCTTAAATCATTCTGAAGAACTGTGCTGCTTTCTTCATGAACATATTCATATTCCCCAGGAGTCATCTGTTCATTGTTAGTAAAAAATGAACTTGATGACAATGAGTTAGGTTCATCTTCACCAGGTACTTCTGGAGGCTGATTTTGATGAGCATGCATCAACGTTTCAATACAATTTTTAACAGGAATCTCCTTCTGAAGTGATGCCAATTTCTCAGCCCTATCATTAGTTTTTTGATTAATTGCCGATCTTTCCCTATTCAAAATTCTCCGCAAATGTCTTGAGGAATATTGACCATAGGGTTTGCACAGTTTCTACAATAGAGGATTAATTTTGAATCAGCATATTCAGTTACTACTTATCTATAGTATGGATACTCCTGGACACTTCACAAAAATACATATATTATTATGGAAAACATATGATTGATGATGATATCTATGTGGAAAAAAAGAAAAGCCTCTTTTGTGGAATATTTGATAGGTGATATATTGAACGAGACATGTGTGGAATCTTTAAGAAAATTAGTACGACGCTATTGAAGGACTGTTATGAAATCACTTACCTTATAACTATTTTCCATTGTCACAGAGATGTATAGATAAAATTGTGACTAATTAATGAATATCAAACGTGATTGAACAGGAACCGACGAACAAAAGAAACACATTCGGGGGCTTTGATGGCGCCTTTTCTATTTTGCAGGTTATATTCCACCCACCGTCACGGAATGTCACTTGACTCACTTGATGTCACAATCTATTGACACGGTCCATAACAGTCGAGAAACAGAGAACATTCAATACACGATAAAATTACTATTCTGTGCTTTATAATATTCCATAGTTTTCACGTTTCTGCAGAGCACAATTCAAATACATGTTACTTGCAAAATACATATCTTATAATTCAAAAGAGTCATTACTAGTACGAATCTTTAATGTGCTTTTGTTCACTTCAGTTCACCCCTGGAGCAAGTTGACGTGAAAACGTACCTGTTCCGTTGTTGTTTCGAACTTTGATTTGTTTTAATATAACTACTCTACGAGGTCAACTAATAACGGCATGGTTACGTAATGGAAATATCTTGGATACCTCACCTTATGGATGACACGGCAACGATACGGATAACGTTATTAAGGCATCTTAAAGCAACAACGTTCATGAATTACATCATATATTCGAAACTGATATGTGAACACGAAACGTCACTATTGTTACTCGAAAAATATCCAAAAATAACATCAGCAAACAGCTTTTTCATGTTTCTTGCCCAGTGGGAAGTCACACAGAATCACAAATTTACATTCATATTTGTCTTCATATAAACTAAAAGGTGAAGAACATTGTGAACCGTCGTATGATTTGGCAGCCTTTGGCGGTGAAAGTGATGTATTCTTGTGATTCGCTTTTGTGATAATTGGTGCCCTAAATGCGACATCTCAGAGAGGTTTGTGTTAACTGGGTTAATATATGTTTCGGAGGTGTTTGATAAAACAGAAACATTTCTACTCGGTTCTTTGGGACAATCGACTTCATTATCAATTGAAATTGACTGATGACTACTAAAATCACTCATTCTGGGTGGATTCAGACTCAGGTTATTTTTTGCTCCATCTTTTGATAATTCTTTCTCTGAGGATGATTCATCACTTATTTCCTCAGATGAAATAACTTTTTTATGTATGCCTGCACGTTTCCACTTGTCACAGTCAGAATTCAAGTCACTCTCATATTCTGCTTTTCTAGCTTTACCTCTTGCTTCCAGATAGTTATCTGGAAGTAAAAATGATAATCAAATGATTCTTGTTATGAGTACACAAATCAGAATAATACAATGAACTCACCATAAGTTCCACACCTAAAAACATCTGCTTTATCACCCTATTGGTCAAAACCATAGATTCATACCGTCTGACAACATGGACAGAACGAGTTCCAAAGAAGATAATCAGAGAACAAATTTCATTATTTTTCTTTCATTCTGTATACGGACATGAACCATGGCTATCCAAACCAAAGTCAAACTGGTTGACAAAAGATTGATGTCGATCGAGCAATGACAGACGATCAATGACATCGACGTCTAGAAATAAATATAACCTATAAAATCATAATCTGAAAAATAAAGGAAACATCAAAGAAAACAATCCAGATCACATTCAGATCGAACAGACGTTCTACACAAATCCTGAAATAACTTCCAGCGACATAGAATTCATCAAACTGAAGAATACAACCGTAGGTCGTTTGTTTACTTTTGAATTGATCCGATATTGACTCTTTTTTCTTCAATTCCAGGCGTAGGTCAGACAGATAGTCAGAAATCATAAGATTCCTGCAGCTAGTTACATCACCTCCAACAGTCCTTAGAATGTCAGAAGCAAGAGTAATACCTACCTAGTGTGTTTGTGATATACTATCATTAGAAACTTGTGTGATATAGTGTTGTTTTAATAAATTCCTTTTATTTTCAAAGATTTGTTGCTGACAGACTGACTGTTTTTTGTGAGTATATTGTTTATTAACTAAACTGTAGCTATATCATAGTAATTTCAGCTGGTATATTACTGTTTTAAATTGGTTTCGAATTTAAATCATATGGTGGTAAATTTAAATGCTACAATGCTACCAACCCACTTGGTTGGTAATATTTGAGTGTGAAATAAAAAAATGAATAAAAAAAAACAAAATTTTTGTTCTAATAAAAAAAATTTTTTACTCAACTCCTTTGGGTAGGTACATGATCCTTGACCTTTTTTAAAGAGACCTTTTAAGAGAAATATTATTGTAAATGCAAAAGCGGGAATACTACATGCTCACTACTACTTGTTTTCAATTTAACGCATTTATAGCGGAGGGCACTCAGGGGCCATGAATGGAGAGGGCCCAAGTTGCTATAGATACAAATTCCCAATTCACATGAATCACAAGGAGATGGATACAAATTATTTTTGTTGAGGATTGTTTGACCAACAACTGTTATCAAATTTTCAACAATTACAAAGTTTCTGTCAATTATCATATTATTGTTCAGACAACAACAATTATCAGGTTCAGTTGTACCTAAAACAAAATATGAGAATTCAATTCTTCTGAATCGCGACAAAGAAATCATGTTTGGAAGAGGGGGGCCACTAGAGTGTTCGATTCGCAGTGTTGGATGCTGAGCACAGATTACTTCTGTTGAGGTTGAAACTAATTCACGTTCATGGATTCTCTTCACTATTTGTTCAACAGGTTTATTTCCTTTCATATCTAGTGGCCCAAAGTTTCTCACATCATCACATAAATGGAGTAAATTGTGGACATTGCTGTGTATTCTTGTTAGTAAATAACACGCATTCTTAAGGACATTTTATTTACTGGAATTCGTTTAATAATTAAGTGTGTACTCACAAGGTAGCAAGGTACAACCAATAAAATGAACATACAGATTAGTGTCTCCACTGATGGACAAGACATCTGACAGGTGATGTCACTGCACAAAACACCAAACTAAATATACGCACAAAACATGATACAAGATATACAATATAAAGGTAGGTTCACAACCTTGATATAAAGGTAGGTTCACAACATTTCCTCCCTTCTTGAAAAGCTGAAATCAACACTTGACAAATTCATTCTGTTAGGTATTTCAACTAGCCTACCAGATCCCGTTTTGATATCGACAGGTGTCACAATCCTACAAGGGGAGGATACAACCTTGACTGTTCTCTCTGGACTCGCTTTAGAGTCAGTCACTACCTATGTTTACATTACTATTAACGGTATCTACTTCGATATTTATCGGGCCAGTTGGTTCAACACTTGGCCAAGGGTTTCCTACAGTTAGATCCTTACAATTATCATTGAAATTGGGCACATTTACCGTTTTCATCATATTTGGTTGTGAATCAGTCTTATCATTCTGAACTAACCGAATGCTATCAGCATGAACCATTTTGACTGTTTGATTTTCCATCAGAACCAAATTTGTTGAATGGCTAAGAATTTTAACAATTTTGGCTTTATCCCATAACAGTATTTTTAATATAAACCAAATCATTCAACTTATACAATATTGAGTAATTTGTACTGTTAAAATTTGGCTGTGATTTCTGATTATGATAGTCAGGTTTCAAAAGATCAAATCTCGTTCTGGGTTTGATTTTCAATACACATTCTGCAGGGGTGAGGCCAGTGACAGTGAAAGGAGTATTTCGATGCGAAAATAAGAAATTGCTTATTTTGTGTTGCAATAAATCTGCTGATATTCCTTCTCTATTTATATTAAATAAAGCTTTGCTCAAATCCTTTTTTACTGTCCGAACTGATCTTTCTGCATACCCATCACTTTGGGGGTGATAGGGGGGTGTTTTGATGGTTTTAATACCATTGGCGTGGCAAAAGTTAACAAACTCATTCGAATCAAAGGGTGAACCGCCATCTGATATTAGTTCACAAGATGGTCCAATTGTACAGAAAATGTTTTTCAGCACTTTTATGGTATTTTTCGCAGTAGTTCCATTTTTCATGAACTTTACCTCCAGCCATTTTGACTTATGGTCTAGTAAAATAAAAAAAAGTATGGCCATTCTTTGAGAAGAAGTCAATGAATACCCAATAAAAATTGGTTGGCGCGGAAGGCCATGACATAAGAGGACTAGTATTAACCATATTCTGATTCCGTTGACAAATGTCACAACTAACAAATTTCTCAATATCATGAGTAATTCCTGGCCACCAACAGTATGACCTCATTAGCATTTTTGATCGAACTATGCCAGTATGCTGCTCATGGAAGAGATTCAGTACTCTATCACGCAATGTTTTGGGAATAACAACTTGGCTACCTAGCATGAGACAATTTTGTTCTACTGAAAGTTCTTGTCTTCTCTTGTAGAATGGTGTTAAGTCATCATCTACTCTATTGGGGAAGCCAGATCTAGTAAAATCTAAAATTTTGACTAATACTTTATCCTTTTTTGTCTAATAAGCAAAATCATTTGCCGTTAGAGGTATTTCATTTAATAAGTTGAAAGAGAATAAGAAATCTGTGACATCTGTGTTACCTCTCATAGGCAGTCTAGATAACCCATCTGCGTTAGGAATTAATGAACCTTCCTTATACTCTATAGTATAATCATAACCAGACAAGGTAATAGCCCATCTGGTTATTCTAGCTGCAGCTGATATGGGTATGCCTTTATTACGCCCAAATATAAACTGGAGTGGTTGATGGTCTGTAATTAAAATGAACCTTCTCGCGAAAATATACTTGTGAAACTTTTTCAATCCGAACATAATTGCCAATGCCTCCATTTCTAGATTCGAATACTTTTTTCTGTTGGGGACAATGTGCTTGATGCAAACATGATAGGTCTTTCTATACCACTGATTCTATGACTGAGTACTGCACCTACTCCATATCCACTACTGTCGCATGTTAAAAATAACGGTAATTTTGGGTTATAATGGGCCAGTACACTTGCAGACGTAATGAGATTCATGCTTATGTCAAAGGCTTGCTGACATTCGGCTGACCATTCTGACTCAAAAACAGTTCCTGTCTTACAAAGATCATATGAAGGCTTAATTTGCGTTGACAGCATTGGTAAAAATTTACCATAAAAGTTGAAAAGACTCAAGTAAGATTTGAGTTCTGTTGTATTACTAGGGGTAGGTGCCTTCTTCAGACATATAATTTTCTCATCTGTGGGGTGTATTCCATTTTTATCTATTATGTGACCCAGAAACTCCACATGTTCTTCAAAAAATTTGCACTTCAATTTGTTTACCTTGACATTATATTCCTTAAGGCGTTCGAAAACTCGCATCAAGTGTTCATTACAGTGATCTAAAGTATCTCCAAAAATCAAAATATCATCTAGATAAGTTTTACAGTTCAGTACCCAGTAAACACAAATCTGTCTGAAACATGAAAAGTTACATAACAGAAATCAGTAGGAACTGCTATTGATACTTGATTTGTTGAATCAAAAATATGTACTTGAGCATTTTGCAGATACATAAATATAATGTAATAGGTACGATACGCATACAGCACTATGAAACAGTATTTCTCGTATTCTGAGCTATTCACATAATTGTAAAGAAAGTTGAAACAAATTCGATCATTTGTATGTGGCTAGGTTTGTAGGTGTCAAAGACATATCCCTCCTTTGAGATATTACCAAAACATACATAACCTCATTTTTATTCCAATTATTCAGTGGAAAACTATGTTATTTTTACTGGGATTGCATAGGGAGCTGAATTTGTTCGAATGAAGCTGATGAAATGAAATAGTACATATTATGGATGTCCCATCAGATGGTAGTGGACGTTCATTTTATTTAGTAAATTTTGAGTCCGAATAACCAGGTGTGCTGGGCACGGATATAATGCATCATTATTGTGAAAAGTAATCAAAGATCAAATGTCAAATACAGATAAACTAATCACGTCCAAAGAAGAAATATTACTGCAGGTGGCCTATATCAAGTCATAAACAGATGAATCTCAAAAGCGCCGAAAATATAAGTTATGGTCAACTTCGTTTATCAACTAGAATGATAAAGACAAGAATTCATGTACAAATGACCTGAAAGGGCACTGATAAAAGGAGTAAATATCTTAAAATTTGATATCACAGAGAAAAACAAAGCCATAAATTTGGAACTTAATGACAAAATATTGTGCACGTGTTCTTTTGTCGACTTGCCGCTTTGATAGAAACAAAGGGTACATTTTTATATAAAAATGATGACCGAAAGTCAATCGAGAGCAGTCAGTAGCCAGCAGTCACAATCATGGCTCGGAGGAGCCAAGTTCCTTAATACCGTGGTCACCACGGTTTGTGTTGAAGCTAACGAACTTTCAAGTAGCTGATTCTTTGTCGACAGACATCAGAACATACTTTGTCCGTTTTGCAAGTTGTCGCTAGACATTGCAAAAGTTAGTCTTCAGGCTGAAAGTGAAGCTCAATAGTGTTTGTAAAAATAAATTGTACAGTTGAAAGTTTTCTCAGTTTAAACCAGTCAGTTTACAAGTGTCGCGAATTTTCAAACGAAGTGAAAAGTGAACCAGATACAAAATATGTAAGTTGCCCAAAACCAGTCTATATAAATGCCCGTAGGAAAATATTTCAGATCATTGACCCAAAAGTTTAAAAGGCACATGATAGGAAATTATGCCATTCATATCAGAGGGTGTCGTTTGTCGGATAGATAGTAGCCAGGATTGTATTCAAAAATATTAAAGTATTTGACATAGGATTTTCTGATTACAAAAGAGTGACTGATAAAATAGCTTTGTGTATTGAACTTGATGGGATAATTACCTGTATGATTGTAAATTCGATTTTGTATTGTTTTATGTGAAATTATATGGTTCTTTCAGGAGTACTCATAAATCTTGATAATATTTCTATATGTCAGTAGACCACCATATATAATTTTTGAATAAATACTTCATGTTTATATTAAGTTAATCGATGCCATAGTTATTTCATCCGCCTGTAAAACCGAACCCTAAAAACATCTGTAGCTTACCACCTCACATATAGGACAAATCCGCTCGGCCTATCCAAAAATAATTTAACATCTTATCAACTAGTGAGGTGGGCAGCACACAGGACCATGTCTGGACGTTTTGTGAACTGATTGTATAACAGTGATACATTGTCAAAATTGGCTGGTGGTATCGTATTTCTCTATACTGAAAAGTTGCCAACATCATCAACATAGCGATATAGGTAGGTACAAAAAAATCGAATTATGTCGAATTGATACTCATAAAAAAAATTCTAGTCTTTAAAATTCTATTGGAAACCAGAGCTCGCCTAGAAGTGGTTCGGACTCGGACCCAACTCATACTCCGTGATTAACAAATACATAATATTAACAGTTGCTGTATACAGAGTTTATGTTAAAGTTGACGTATTAGTCAAGAGGATAAATACTATAGTGAATAAAATATAGTATACACGAAAATCATCCATATAATTTCGAAGAATGAAAACTATGTCAAATTGAGATATGAAAATCGTAATGATCGAATAATATAATCAATTGCTGAATGTTATTATTATTCAAATATCATTGATTTATGAATATAAATAAGAAGACAGCAGCCACCAAGTAATGAAGAAGAAGGTTCAATCACAGAGGTCAAGCAACGTTAAGCGCGGTTAGGGTTTGGATGGGTGACCGCGACGCGACTTCCTGATACTGACTTTTTTATTTTACACAAATTACAAATCATGTATCCGACACATATCTCTTCATAATCGATCATGTTTTCCTACATGAATCAATAATGTGGCAAAATGCATGTCTGATACCTCTCTGTTCATGTGTCAACGATGTTTCGCTAATAGATTCATGATATTGCAAAATATGTGTCCAACACATAAATTCAACATCAGAAGAGTAAGACATTCCAAGGTACTTGCAAGTTCCATGAACCTTGCATAGCATGTATCAGAGATCTCCTATGTTACACAAATTATAAAATGTTTATGTTTCCTTTACATATCTGTGTTTACTGGATAGTCCCCCTAAAATGGCATCCATGGCATTCTGGAAAATTCTTGGGGCTGCACTAATACCATAAGTTATATTATATGAAAAAAGATGAAAAAAGACATACATGTGTGTTAATGGTTAATAATTCTTTTGATTTTTCACTCACTTGGAGTTGTTGATATGCTCCCTTGAGATCTACTACACGAAAGTATTCTTGTCCACTCAGGCAAGCAAAAATATCTTCAGGAATTGGTAATGTACAGTGATCTAATTCTAATACAGTGTTTAATGTCCTTTTGAAATCAACACAGATTCTTATCTCATCTGTATTTCTTTTAGGAACAACCACTATTGGACTTGCCCAATTACTGAAACTCACTTTTGTAATGGTTATTTTTCTGTGAGGCATAAAGTTTCGATTGCTCAACAACCAATTGTATCACCTTATCATCAAAAAATCTCTCAAAGGTCTGAACTGAAGTGTCATTCTTCACATCACCTACCATTTTCTCTCTCTCTTCGTGACCCTTAGTTTTTCCATTCATACTAATATCTATGTATTTCTTCGTCCACTTTGGTTTCTCTTCCACGTTTCTTCTCTTATTATTTTTCGAATTTTTCAGTTTTTTGGGAATAATACTGATAAAGGCACATTTTCATCGGAACTATCACTATCATCGCTGTCCATAACTTCTTGACTCCTAACAGCTAATTCAGATAAAGGAATTTCATCATCTGAAGAAATCTGAACTTCCACTTCCCCAGGAATATCACTGGGAAAGTTGGAAATACCCATGTCATTTTCATCAAATTCCTCCTCATCTGTTTGAGTGTCAACTTCAGGCGGAATAATTATAATTTCTGACTCATGATTTGAAGAGAGAACTTCTTCCACTGCTTCTCCCAATGTTTTGAAACGTTTACCATAAAAGCATTTGGAAGAAATTGGCTCGAAATTATCATCCATAACGATCCTAATCCTGAAATAAAATTTCGAATTTATTTATACCCATCCTCCCATTGTACCCAAATGAGTACAGCATCGTTTTTTTCGATTTTTTGTGTGAATAATGAAAAATTATGTTCACCAATAGTATAAGCAACTGTAATACATACCTCATAAGCTAATTTACCAGCACAAATGGAATATTTCGACAGATACAATAAAATAAGTTATTCTCAAAAACACGCAACGAGTCTCTACTCATTAACACAAACTCTTTGGTTGATATAAACGCAGAATGCCCCATCTGGAAGAAAACTTGAGAATTGTGGGTTTCTTTTACATTACAGAATACTACCAATACATCAGGTTGTGAAAAAATTTCAATAGATGTCACTGGTAGACCATAATTCAAGGTTTACTCAAATAAGTACAATGGGAGGTAATGGGTTAAACGGCCTACACACGAGCTCATCGTGATCGCGAGCCGATCCGCGGATATCATCCGCGAACTTGCCCGCTATAAAATTGGCCTACACACGAACAGTCTATTGTTGGCGGTCTGTGGCCATGGATTCCCAAAGAAAATGCAGAATTGCTGCATCAATCATTGTCATTTCAGAAATTTCAAAACGCAAAAAACGGGCATTATGGACTAAAAAGTGGTTATTGAAACGATGTGAGTGGTCTCATATGAATCTCCTCAATGAAATGAGACTGTCAAGTACTGACGATTACAGAAACTTTCTGAGGATGGACGAGAATCTGTTCTTAGTACTGTTGAATAAAGTAAGGCCTATGATTGAAAGAGGTGACTCTGTTATGAGGGAAGCAATTTCAGTAGATGATCGACTTGCTGTAACGCTACGATTTTTGGCAACCGATCGATCCTACGAGGATTTGAAGTTTTCGGCAATTATATCACCTCAAGCATTGAGCAATATAATCCCAGAAACATGCCAGGCAATTTTTGAAGTTCTCAATAAAGAATACATGAAGGTAAGTGCGTAAGAATATGGTTTTTTCAAAAGGAAAAATCTATATTTTTTAGTTTCCAGTCACTACGCAAGAATGATTGAATATTGGACAAGACTATAATACACGCTGGTATTTTCCCAACTGTGGTGGTTCTATTGATGGGAAACATATTCGTATAACGAAACCATCAAAGAGCGGCTCGTATTATTCCAATTATAAGGAATACTTCAGTATCGTTTTGATGGCTATTGTGAATGCTAATTATGAGCGTTATTGAGCGAACATCTCTTTATAGAAAACTTATTAGCAATGATTTGAAGTTGCCATCCATTCAAAATACGACAGAAAATTTGAACTTCGTTTTTGTCGCAGACGATGCATTTGCTTTGCATCAAAATGTTTTGAAACCTTTCCTTCAAAAAAATCTATCAAGGGAAAAACGAATTTTCAATTATCGGCTCTCGAGAGCAAGGCGAGTTGTCGAAAATGCATTTGGCATATTGGCCGCCAGGTTTAGAATCTTTCACACATGCATAAATTTGCACCCAGATAAAGATTATATTATCATGGCGGCATGTACTCTACACAATTTCTTGAAGAAGCAATCAAAATATTACGTGGGTGTTGGCTCCTTGGATCACGAAAATGTTGATGACAGTATTGTCACACCTGGAGAATGACGTAATTACATTAGTAATCATATAGATTCTCTGCAGATTAATAATACAAAAAATCATTCTGAAGGGGCAAAGCAATGCAAAGGAAATTATGCAACATATTTAAATACAATTGGCAAAGTACCATGGCCCATGGCAAGATGAAATCATCAATCGGTAACAGTTTAACAATCTTCATATTCAGTATTTGATTATGTTTTTACCAATGTATCTTTAGGTATTTTGAATAAAACATCTGGGGTTCTAGGTAGGTAATTTTATTACATCAGTCATCACTGAACTATCAAAACGAAAATATAAAATAAATAAAAATTCCATAGAAAAAACAATAAGGAAAAAAAATAACTAGGTATGGTAACTAAATAATCAGTCAAAGTTAACAGGTACAGCAGAAGAAACAAAATATAGATTATTATTCACTTTATGTTGACTATAATGAAATCAGTCTGTAGATTCCGTAAAAGAATAATTATTCAAAAGTGCATTTATATTGAATGTACTAGAATTAGAGAGAGGTTGCAAGTTGACAAATGTTTTTTGTGGCTGGTCAGTTGTGCCAGATGGAAAACAGTGCAAAGAAGGTTGATTAGAATGATAATGTTCGTCTTGTTGATAAGGATAGGGCGAACAAACAGACATTGGTTCATTCTCCTCTCGTGTTGATAATGACTGAGCATTAAGAACGATTGATGAATGTTCGTTCATTTTTTTTAAACTCGCGTAGTGCATAGCATTATTTATTATGTACTCACAATATATACGTTGTGATTTATCCATTTTACGAAATTTTGTAGCAACGTTAATACCGATTATGTCGAATTCATCATTTTCTTTAGGGGGCTGGATGGGTGTCGCTAATATTTTATAGGCCTCCTGTAAAACTGCATCTGGTATTCTTTTTCGTTTTGATTCACGAATGATTCTCAAATTATCGACACTTGTGCTCTGGAACGTATAAAAATATATGATAAATCAGTGTTTTTAGAATTGAAAACCTAATATATACCTGCGAATTCACTGTCGACTGAGTCGACTGAGACTCGTTCAGGGAGTCATCATTCTCCAATTCAATCGCAACTTCGCTATCTTCCTCTACACTCGATAGTCCCGTTTTTGGAATTTCCTGGTAACTCAAAAATAACAATAAATTGTAGTACCATAGGTTAGGTTCATATATCTCATCTGCCCCAGAACCAGTTCTCTTCGAATCCCTAACTTTCAATAATTCCTTTCTGAATGCTCTACGTAAGGCAGCAATTTTCTTCTTAATTATGTCGATTGTCGTGTTCTCGTCGATAGTTTTCGTGAACTCGACCAATTCGCTGTATGCCTGTCCTCTCAAGTTTCTGTTCGAATAACTTTTCGATTTTATTTTCCATAAACATTCGTGTTTTCTGAACAGAGAGATTAATTCCCGTATATACTCGGGAGAATTATATTTTTTGTGTATTTCAGAGCTCTATAAATAATACATGGATTTTATCAAATAACAATACAACATTTACAGAAGTCTACGTACCTTTCCCTCCATAGTGTTCCAGATACGCAAAAATATCTTGCAGCGGTGGCATGAAATGGCAATAAATTTTCTTCCGAAGTGCACTGGTCGGTCCGAAATATCAAACTAGCTGAAAAATCGCGGATTTCTCCATAGAGCGCCGGTCGGCCCGCGAAAACGGTACACACGGGTGGAAAAGTTTGGCCGCGGATCGGCCCGCTCATCGCGATGAGCTCGTGTTGCCACGTGCTTTCTTTAATGATACCCTGGAAAACGGATGCCAGGGGGGGTTCGATCAGAACACACTTTATACAAAAATCAAGAGGGCGCCACCAACTTACAAATTGCGAGTTTAAGTTGGAAAACTCCCAAGTTATTCCAGGTTCCGCTTTCCAGAAAGCAAAAAAAAATAATTATGATAATGATTCAATATTCAACAAACACCACAATTTTCAATCTGAATGATAAATATTCAAATTGTTGTTGAAATATCACCACCAGTGAGAAATGAATAGGTAAGTTGCTCAATTTTATCCAATATTTATTTGAAATGACTGTTTAGGATAGTTTTCACAGTAAATACGGCGTAACTTGTAAGTTCCGATTATATATGGTTACTCAGTTCTCAACAATAAAAAAAAATACCCGAACCCCGCCGTGATCACGTTGAGTGTACACCTTTTCTTAAGATATTATTCACAATTACAATATGAGGTCAGTAAATTTTCATTAATCGATAAGCCGTATAACATTCAGTTCTCAGCCAGTCAATCAAATTATGGTAAATTGAATGTTAACACAATTTCGAAATCCCAAGCACATTAAAACATATATATATATATAAGAAAAAAACAAAATGCTTATCTGATTCGAGTTATATTGGTTTATCACATCAAGCTGCAGTCGACAGCATAGATACATGAGAAGCAAGATAGCCTAAAGGTTGCGTCATGCACCAGGATGATATACTCCGGGATAGCTGCACAGATGGTTTACCGGCAGGCAAGCAATAAATACTCAGAATAGTTGATAAAGAAATTGCCCAGGAAGCATCAAAGCTCGTACACGGAGGTACCAAGCCCGTACAAGGACCCTGAAATGATCATTCATGAGAAGTTTTGTCGACTTACCGAAGTCCCACTTCATACCTCTTTTTAGTTGAGGGTTCTAGAAAAATCCACGAACTCAAAATGGAGGTTCGAGTGAAGCAGATGTTGTTTGAACAAATCCTTCAAAATGAAGATACCTACACCACTAATAATCACTACTGAGTGATAACACGAAAGGTGATGATTGGTTATGCAAGAAGTGCAGTAATATCCACCATAGGGTGAAACTTTTCAGTTCAAAACGAAGAAAAAGTTTAAGAGCACCAACACTTCTTTATCTCACACGACATCTCATCCCCTTTCCCAACCGTTTCTCGCTCGTCAAGAATCCCATTTGCCAATCACATTTCGAAGCCAAGTGAGTATCAACAAAATCGTTCCATTTCAACATTGGCTGTAGGCTAGATAAAGACAAGTACCTATCTCATATGCGAAATGGTAGCAAGGGACTATACAACATAAAAGAAAGAAGTAGAAGAGCGACACTGCGATGACAATGCTATCAGCAGGAATCAGCAAATCAATAAACAAAACAAGCCAAACATAAATAAACTCAAGAAAACAGGTAAGCTATCATTTTTATCCCCATACCTAACAACAATTGACGCCTAAATTTATTCTTCGTGAATCTAACCACTTTTATATTGTATGTTTTTGTTAATAGGTATGATCTCATCCGCAGACGGACAACAGGACCACCAGCACGTCGGACCAGAGCGAACTCAGTGAAGTGCCGTTCAATTTAGTTTTGTTTACCCGTGTATCGTTTGGAATAAATTATCAATAATTGGTCGCCTATTATTTTGCATGTGAGTACCTACTGCTAAACACTATGAAAGTTGATATTACACACTATTAACTAGCAAACAAAAACACAGTTACTCTGAGAATATTCGAAAATACACACATATATAAAATGAAACGTTACAGTGTGTAGGCCGTTTTACCAATTTCTGATTGTTTTATGACTGGCTTATTAAACCCAGACTGACTGATTGGATCATTTTCACTGACATCATTTGACTGTGTGAAATTAAACAAACTTTTCCAATGTGGACTTATGACATCTAACCAATTTCTACCTAATAATGGTGTGAATACTACATCACCTTTGAGTACTACAATTGGAAAATAGAAACATTGATTATTATGAACAACTCTAACATCAATCTCTCCCACATATTCCACCTTTTGACCTGTTACTACCTTCAGTTTGGAAGCAACTGGAAATAATTCACAATGGTTCAATAATTGTTTATATGTGGAAATATGCATAACAGTCTTACAAGCACCTGAGTCAACCTCAAAAGTAACTAGCTTACTTTCTACCTCGATTTCAACTTTGAAACTTTTTTCTGCTTTATTTTCAATTTTAGCTATAAAACCAAGATCCAGGACATCTTCTTCTTCCTGGTAATCCTATTCTTTGCCAATATTTTCCTCTAATGATATCAGACATGCACTGCGACAAACTCTACTTGTGTGGCCTTTTTTCTGACACTTAAAACACTCCCATGCTTTGGGTGGACAATTTTCTGGATCATGCTTCCTTCCACATCTGAAGCAGGACTTGACTTCTTTGTGTGAGCAACCTGCAGAGGGTTGTGACTGCTGCCTCTTTTAATACTCCTTCCTGGGAGTTATTCTATTTATTTGTGATGATTCACCACCCATTGCTCTGATTTGACCCTCTGCCAACTCCATGGCTACAGCAATTTTAAAAGCATTTGTGTAGGTTAAGGTATCTTCAGACAATAATTTGCGTTTTATGGCCTCTGACTTCAGGCCACAGACAAATTTATCCCTCAACGCTTCATCTAAGAAAGTGTTAAATTCACAATACTGGAATACATTTTTCAACTTGGAAGCATATGATCTAAGATCTTCTCCTTGCTCTTGCTGTGCACTATTCGCGATTCAAACGTAGAATTCGCGCGTTTTCCCCCACCATTTTTTAATGAATAAGGCAGATAAATCATAACCTCAGTTTTGTTTTACATTGTATTTCTGTATTCCTAGAAGACACAGTTGAACTTTTTGTCGAAAATATATTGATTATAATAGTTTTTGCATATTTTTCAGGGTGTGGACTTTTTATTGTGTTGTTCAGTGCGTGATTGAAGTATTGATCATTTAAGTATGAACGTTTATTTAATTGTTCAGCAGTATTATTTGTAATGTTTACCTTTCATTTATAGTAATGCGACTCTCCTTAGAAGCATATTTCGAATATCTTGGCTCAAAGATTTCATCTCGAAATGTTAAAGAAGGAGAAGAAGTTTTGAATGCCAACCATCTAATTCTATGTGATACAAGGGAGTATTCAACTATATCCCAACATCAAAATAATCAAAATGGGTTGTAGTTGCAAGGCAGGAGCAGGAGAAAAGTGCAACCACATTTCAGCTGTATTATTGCACTGTACAAGGTGTATAAGTAAACATAATCCAAAGGCGTAATCGTGCCATGCAATTGATTGATCTTATGATCATTCTTAATTATTTTTGTTGTGCTTTTTCTGTTGCTTTCTTTTTTCAGATACAACATTGAGGAATTAGAACCAGTTTCACCTACAGATGTGAAATGTGTCTGGAAATTCAGAAAACAATCTGCTTTACAGCAATATCAGCACATTCCACTTCTGCAAACTGATTTTTTCTTTTGTCACCTTTTGACTGACCCTATTTGATTTTAATTGAGGTATAGTTATTTTTGTTGATATTTCCTAGTTTATCTGTCATTATCTGTCAATCTATTAACATTTGGTCCTCAAATATAAATACATTACTTGTATAGATATGAGTGAACATATTAATATTTTTGGTTTTCGAAAAAGGATACTGTTCATTAGAAATAAAACTTTTTTTTTTCTTTACAAACTGATTTAGAAAATATATGAGTGTTCATATTAAAAAGGAGGTTTAATTAATTTTGGCAGCCTATTGCTTATTTGGTAACATATAACTTCTCCCTTTATTTTCAGTTCTTGATCACTTCTCCTAGAATGTGCCACTTGTCTCCACAAATACCAGGTAATTTTTCAGATATATTAGATAAACTGTAAACACGTGAGTCATGAATTTTACTGGGTACACCGGTAAAAACATCTAAAAACAGTTTATCATATCTACATATACACTGTAGTGTAATAGAAAGTGAATCATGTCTGTTGACATATGTACTTTTGATTTTATTATGTGGTATAGAGATTGGAATATAAGTGCCATCAATGCAACCAAGAACATTCGGGAATCCAGTCAGTTTTTGAAATTCCGCTGCAGTAAATTCCTTGTCTTCAGGGGTAGTTGGAAAATTTATCACATTTGGTGCAATACCATTTAAAAATTCCATAACTTTGATGCACAGTGAATGAAATGTTGATTCAGCTATCCCAAACCTTCCTGCTACATCTCTTATGGAACATTTATTTCCTGCATACCACAAAAATCATGGAATGGCTATCTCTGTTGAGGTTATCGGAGAACCTCCATGTGTTTGTTCTTTATTGTAATAGACAGAATTTTCGAATTGGTTCCTTAAGGCTTCATATGTATCTCGGTTCATTCTGAAGTTTCGTCTGAACTGAAATATATTAGATATAGGAAAGCAATGATTTGTTGATTTCCATACCAAATACCTCATTATCTGAGTAGTTCCTAACAATTTCTGGATATTCTCGGATTTTTTGCCTAACTAGTTTATCTTCCTTCGACTTCACAAATGAAATATCGTCATCTGTATCGACTTCGCTACAACTGCTGCTCGACAATAAAGAATCAATCACTTATATCTTGGAAGAATGCTGCCCTGCCTCTGCATTAGCAAAACACAGGTGAACAAGCAATTCAATATTTTAAATTTTTATGCAATTTTGAACCTTTAAAATCCTCTGAGCTGGTATGAGGCAAGTAGGTGAAGATGGGAAAATGCAAATTATAATAGAAGAAGAAAACTATGTGCACAAAATTCTTGATAATGCAGCACAGTCTATCATTATGATGGAAATATTTTCATTAAATTTTGCACCTACAAGGGAATGTTGTATACTGCAGTATGAAAGTTTATTTTCTGAGGACATAGATTCCATATGTACCGGGTGTACCACTAAGAAAGGACGCCGGCTGAATCTCGGAAACTATTTGCCGCAGAGGTTTCGGAAAAAAATATTTATGACGAAAGTGGCCACGAGAAATCTCTGGAAATTATTTTCAAGTCTCCAGGACGGCCGCAAGAGGGCGTTTTTGCATTGGCCATTTAAAAAAATGGGTTTTTATGGAAATTTGATGTATCAAGACATATCAAAAATACTTTTTTTATGATCTCGAGTTGCTATCTCTTCAAATAAAAGAGGGAGAAAAGGATGAATAGTACTATGAAAAAACTCTTATAACTACCGTTTGGTGTAACGGAATTAAACGAACTTGGTCTCATTATGAAGGGTTTTTTCAGTTCTTCCAGATGAATCACGAATCGAGTCGATTCAAATCCTGTGGTGGTCGCTAGAGGGCACCACTTGAAAAATCAGACAATTCACTTTTTTTTTTTCGAGAATTTCAAACGGAACCATATATTTTTCGTACTCTTATATGAAAGTAGAGCAAACGAGAAGAAAAATGGTGAAAACCGTGAGTTGATATCTCTTGATTAACCGGAGAAATAATCGAAATAATATTAGAAAACACAATCTGAATAGGAATTTCAATACTAAGTAGCACTAGTGTCTTCCTAGATGTTCAAACTGTCTACCATCATTTTATATACATGAAATGAGTCTCGTCTAGTGGATAAACCTGCAGCTTCCACTTCGGCCATTGGTATTCTTTCAGCGGCAGTTCTGATCCTATTGATCATATCGTCCCTAGTCGTTGGTCGAGTTTGAAAAACCATATCTATCAATCTCCCTCATGAATAAAAATCTAAACAAGTCAGATCTGGAGACCTAGCTGGCCACCCAAACATGCTACCCCTCCCTATCCACTTGCCAGGATATCTAAAATCTAAATAATTGCGCACATTGATAGCAAAATGTGCCGGGCATCCATTATGCTGAAAAATCATATCTCTCCTTGTTTCTAAGTCTACATCTTCTAGCAGAAGGGGTAGTTGATCACGCAGAAAATTTAGATAAACATTTCCATTGAGAGTTCGATCGAAAACATAAGGTCCTATAATTTTTCCGCCAATAATTCCGCACCAAACAT
Organism: Chrysomela aeneicollis; assembly: GCA_029955515.1. Lineage (NCBI taxonomy): Eukaryota > Metazoa > Arthropoda > Insecta > Coleoptera > Chrysomelidae > Chrysomela > Chrysomela aeneicollis. The sequence goes on from JARUHQ010000035.1 coordinate 1,161,304, forward strand.
TCACACCCCATCGGCCTTGATATTTAACTTCCTGCATCCAATGAGGATTATTCTGGGACAAATAGTGCGTGTTATGTAAATCAACTCCTCCATCGCTGTTGAACGTTGCTTCATCTGTCCATAAAATATTACTTAAATACCGGGGATCATCTTCCGGCATATCAAGAAGCCAGTGACAAATATCTAATCTTTTGTCGTAGTCCTGTGCACTTGAGGCTTGGTGCAGCACTACATGGTATGGGTGTAGCCTGAAAAAAAGAGGTTGAATTTTGACGATCCATGGGTGATATCCATTATAAACAAACTTATTTTCACGAATGAAATGATGATAAACATCATCATCTTTATTATCATCATTATAATTAATGAAATAAACTGAACTTACCCATGATCTTTCAATATTCTTTGAACGGTGCCGTGAGCTATCCCTAATTGCCATGAAATTTGTCTTATGGATTAATTTCAATATATGCTAGTACATTGACGATTTTTTCTTCTGTACGACCTCTTCGTCGTCTCAGATAAACAGGACGATGAATACTACCAGTAGTTCGTAGATTTCGCGCGAGCAAGACGAAAGCCATTTTATTGTATCTTCGCCTGGCTGGATATCTCAAGGCATACATTCTTGCAGCGATAACAGCATTTTGCATGCACTCAAAATAAACTGCTAGCATATCAAATGCCTCCTCGTTCGATCATGGCATTTCGACAAAAAACCTGCACTTTCTCATTCCTAAGCCTACTCACTATACTAACATTTCAATCAGATATATGTGATTGCGAATAGTATCCTTCACTATAGTGGATATTACAGCAGTTTGGGGTTTGTTTATTGTGAAACCAACGTAAATAAATTATTGAAATCATAATTTCAGGATATTTCTGATTGAGATTATTGAAGTTAATAATTCAGATTCCTGTGGTGAGTATTTTCATAATATTATTTCGATTATTTCTCCGGTTAATCAAGAGATATCAACTCACGGTTTTCACCATTTTTCTTCTCGTTTGCTCTACTTTCATATAAGAGTACGAAAAATATATGGTTCCGTTTGAAATTCTCGAAAAAAAATAGTGAATTGTCTGATTTTTCAAGTGGTGCCCTCTAGCGACCACCACAGGATTTGAGTCGACTCGATTCGTGATTCATCTGGAAGAACTGAAAAAACCCTTTATAATGAGACCAAGTTCGTTGAATTCCGTTAAACCAAACGGCAGTTATAAGAGTTTTTTCATAGTGCTATTCATCCTTTTCTCCCTCTTTTATTTGAAGAGATAGCACAAATTTTTTGACATCAAAATGATTGAATATCAACTCGAGATCATGAAAAAACTATTTTTGATATGTCTTGATACATCAAATTTCCATAAAAACCCGTTTTTTTAAATGGCCAATGCAAAAACGCCCTTTTGCGGCCGTCCTGGATACTTGAAAATAATTTCCAGAGATTTCTCTTGACCACTTTCATCATAAATATTTTTTCCGAAACCTCTGCGGCAAATAGTTTCCGAGATACAGCCGGCGTCCTTTCTCAGTGGTACACCCGGTACAATTAGTAAAATATGTGAGATGGAGTGGAAGAGACAAAGGAAATTTCGCATAACAGGGTCACGCTGTTATCCAATATACACCTATAAACAGTCCAATTGGAAGAGGAAGTCATTCAACAACTTTTTGCCAAAATCCTTCACCAATAAGTTTGTCTGTCATGGCATTAGTCAAGAAGGAAATGCAAGAAGAAAGTATGTAAGAGTTACTGGAAATATAGTGGAAGAAACTGGCTTCATTGTTTCCCATAATAATCCCTGGATGGGATATTCTCCAGATGGAGTTATTATAGAAGATGGAAAACCCACCAAACTTTTAGAGATCAAGTGTCCCTATATAGGTAAGATTTGGTTATAAAAATTTTTCAGATAAAAATATAATTTTAGGAAAATCAAAATCCATAATGGAATGTTTCCATTCATTGAAGTTTATCAATCAAGGTCCAATGATCCAAATGAAAGAAAAACATATGTATTATGCTCAAATTCAATTCGGAATGGCACTACTGAATTTGGAAGAATGTGATTTCATTATATATGCTTCTTTTGATGATTCAATGTGTATCATCAATGTTAAATATGATAATAATTATTGTGAAGAATTCAAACATTAAAAAAAAAACTTTTTTGAGCACATGTTACATGAAATATTTATTTATTTATTTATCAGAAACATACAGGTTGCCCTAATTACATGTTTCTGCTTCGATATCATGCCTTAAATAACATCACAAGTTACTGAGATCCACATAATAACAGGAGGATGATTGAGGGGGGTTTTTTACTAAGACATGTTTGAAGTTCAAGTTTTTATTCTGAAAACGGCGCTTTTAAATGATCTGAGACTTGACCTGAATATATTTAAATCATATTCTAGGTTATATGGATTATATAATTGACATATTGAATCTAGTTTATTTGTGGTGTTGCTAGAAAATGTGAGGCGTCTGGGGCGTGTCCTATGGTCGGGTACAAAGAAGTTTATTCGATGTAGGAGTTCGGGAGAGTTAACACCGTTATTTAATAATTTATATAGAAAAATCAAGTCTCGGTAGGTTCTCCTGTGCAATAATTTTGTAATGTTGAATTAATTCCTTAATGGTTGATAGGACACAAATCCAGGGGTGGTGTTGTATTTTTTATAGAAAATATACTTCAAGAACTTATTTTGTAGGGTCTCCATTTGTTTAATATTTCCTTTGCTCAAATAATTAGTCCAAATAAGACATCCAAATTCCAATTAGCTTCTCACTAATGCATTGTAGAGATATATGATAGCTTTCATAGAACTGAATTTGTACGCCCGGGAGAGCGTACTCAGTATATGTGACTGAAAACTGAGGTTAGGGGAAAATAATATGCCCAGGTCCACTACTTTACTTACTCTATTCAGAACTGTATCACCCCCATGGTGTATAAATATAGATTGGGATACTTTTGGCGACTATAGGTCATGACAGCACATTTATCTATGTTGAAATACAGTTTGTTATTAATGGACCAATTATGAATTTTATCTATATCAGTCTGCAATTCAAAATAGTCATTGAGATTATCAATTTCTTTAAATATCTTGAGGTCATCCGCGAAGAGTAGACACTGCGATGAGATTGTAGAAGGTAGGTCATTAACAAATAATAGAAAGAGAAGAGGCCCCAGATTTGATCCCTGTGGTATTCCTGACTGAGCCAAGTAAGATTTAGACTCCTCTCCCTTGAAGTTCACATATTGCCATCTATCCCGTAAATATGTCAGAAACAATTCTAGTAAATTATCGCAAACCCCAAAAGACAAAAGTTTTTTAAGCATTATATCAAGATCAACTTTGTCGAACGCCTTGGCGAAGTCAGTATATATCACATCGACCTGTCCCTTCCTGTCTAGGACATCTTGAATATAGTTTGTATAATGCAATAAATTTGTTTCGATAGATTTATTTATACAAAACCCATGTTGTTGATCGCATATCATGTTTCGCACATGTGAATAGAGTTTTTCATACAGAATGAATTCAAAGACTTTCACAATACAGTTTAGTACAGCTATGGGTCTGTAGTTATTGAATTCAGTCTTTGAACCTTTTTTGTGGATTGGTGTTACTTTAGCTATTTTTAATGAATCGGGAAATAGATTTGAATCTAGAGACTTTTGAAAAATAACTAGAAGAGGATAAGTCAGATAATCGCGGCAAGCTTTGAATATATATCACGGGATCCCATCAGGGCCCGCATAAAATTTTGGTTTTAATTTTCTGACAGCATTCAATATATCATCCACTGTAAGTTTATTGAAAATCAGATGAGGAACATTAGTACACTGGTTGAAAATGAAAAATGTTGATTTGACATGTGGAAGGTCATATGTTGGAGATTCCTGGGCATAAACTGATCTGAAATAGTCAGCGAAACCATCAGAAATGTCACTTGTATTTCTAATGTGTGTTTTGTTCTGTCCTGCGAAATATGAGTTCTTAGAATTTGAACGCTTAGATTTGTTGACCATATTCCAGAATGAATGCGGATCCATATGCATATTATTTTCAATATTTTTTATGTACGATTCATGTTCCCGTTCAGTCTCTAGTTTCAGGTTGGACCTCAATCTTTTATATTCATTTGAGTGATATTCTGATTGATTTTTGAATTTTCTGTGGAATTTTTTTTCTTCCAACATTCTAATGATACCAGGGGTAAACCAAGCTGAATAATTCTTTTTACACCTTGGGTACACAAATATCGAGAATTTCATAAATGGTGTGGTAAAAGAACTCCACTGCTACTTTAACATCCTGTATTGGTGCAAGATTTTCCCAGTTACAGTCTCTTAACAATTCACATAAAAGTACAAAATTGGCTTTTTTGAAATTATACTTGAAAGAGAGATTAGTGAATACTTGACCATTTTTAATTATCTTTTTTGCTACCTCAAAATCTAGGGCCAGCACTGGGTGCTTTTTATCTTCTATAGTCAGGTAAAAAAAAAAAAAATTAATATATTGTTTGTGTCGTTCAAGTTTTTTCCTGTAGGCTGGGCATAGAGGGTCTCTAGCAGAGTGTGTACGTTCCTTTAGTTGAAGTTTCTTACAGTTTGGGCAGTCAAGGGGCGTACCTTCAGGGCAATTTTGGATTTCGTGATCTCCACCACATTTGTAGCAGGTGTGCTTTTGTTCAGTGCAGTATTTAGCCACATGTCCAAAGGCGCAACATTTAAAGCACATGGCGATACTGAAGTATTCCTGGGCATATACCTTTGTCAAGTCATTTTTCATGATGTATTTGAATATATCTGAAGGTACTTGAAAGATCCAGTTTTCACGTCTTGGGTTTCTGCATTTTCTTTTGGTTATATATTTAATATTGTTTCCTGTGTCGTCACCAAATTTTTCACTTATTTATGGATTTTGCTGCAAAAACTCCGTTAAGAATTCTTCAGGTGAATACCCTGCTTCAATACCCGCCAGCAGTATCATTGGGTCAGTATTTGACATTTCTTTGAGTTGTATTTCTGTTTTTTTTTCCAATATTGATTTCATTTTTTCTTGTTGCTGTTTTGTATGACTTTCTAGTATAACCGCTCCACTTTTCAAAGTTCTCACACTCTTCAAAGCTCCATCTATTTCACTACAATGTAGGTTCTGTTTAATTGTCTGTAAAACTTTTTTTGGATCCCTCTCTTCATGTATTCTTATTATGGTTTCATGCTTTTTACTTTGAGGAGGTGTTTTCCATTTCAAGTTTTCATTAACAGGTTCATGTTGAACTTTTTGAATATTGCTTGCTAATATACCAGCATAGGAGAGAGTGTTTTGTTCAGGGGGGGTTTGATTTTGCCGTTTCATTATGTTAGCCTGCAGTGTTTTTCTTAGCACGCTATTTTCTTCTTCCAATACCCCTATTCTATTATTAATCCTCGTGAGAGAATGATAAATTTCGATAATCGCATTTTCAGTTATTTCCTGCCTCATCTTCAAGTTCTCTATATCATCTTGTCCAATTTCGACCATGGCAGCTCTCATGACATTGAGATGTAGCATAATTTTTCCCACAGAAGCTAGTTCATTGTGTTCCCTAGATTCTGATTCCTTTGAGACGTTCATTTGCTTTGTTTCATGTTCTGCTTCAATTTCCTCATGTTCATCTGGAGATATGTTTGGTGGTTCTGAGGATTCATTGCTAATTCCATCTTCACATTGCCTTTTCAGGTCCTTACAATTTTCAGGAGATGAATCAGATCTTGGGTCTTTTTTTCACCTTCCTCTTGATTCATTGTAATTTGTTGATCCATAATTATGACTTCAGAATTTTTTCCAGGAGGAGAACGAAATACCGAATTCTTAGGTTTAAATATTTCATTCGGATCTATATTTTCAGAAACTTGTGATGAACCACCCTGTATTTGGTTGACTTCCAATTTATCAGATTTATCTTGAGAGTTTTTCCCGGAGTTTTTGTCCTGGCTTTTTTTAGTTTTTGTTTTTTTTACTAATTCTCGGCCAAAAACAATGTTCTCGATCTCCGATTTCGATAAATGCATTAATGAATCCATTGATAGTCTCCTAATTCTTTCAGGATCGTTCATTTTGGAATCACTTTTTTTTTTCTTTGTTCCTGTCTTATTATCATGTTTTTCACTCATGATGCACTAGTCAAAAGTGGAGAGAGACAAGCAGATAAACAATAAACTAGAGAGCACTCAAAAACACGTGTTCACACCTTGAATACTGAATGTATGAATTACGTAATCCGTGCTTTTGTTCAGCTGCAGTAAGTAGTTTATAGCGATTCTTAGTGAGATCTTCGTTGAGGAAAATTCCGGTACCTTTTAGCAACTTTTTGGAATTCAACAGAATACAGTTTTGATATTGAAAAGCGCCAAAAAGCGCCACCTTTCGGTAAAATAATAAAAGTGTTGTTTCTACCACAGATTAACCACCTATATATGGTTAATCTGTGATTTCTACATGAGATGGTTTATCATGTACCAGCTATATATAAAAAAGAAGAAATAACCTTCAATTTCAAGTCTTCGTAACTAAGGCAATAAAAAATAAGGAGAAATTTCGAAGGGAAAAAGAATTCTAAATTTTTGTGGGAGATTTGAATCTCAAAATATAATGAGTATTTATTTCTCGTATACAAAATCAACTAATCTCTGATTGTTCTTAGAAGGATTGAAAATTGAATAATAATTAGAGGAGTTTATGCTCTCATGCATTTATTTGTAATAGTGATTATTGCACGAACCTAAAAAATAACAGGTATGCCCAATCAGGTGAAAATTGAATACTTATTTATAAAATAAACATTATACTAGGGTACAAATTCAGAGATTTGGAAACAACACAAGTTATTATCCATCTAAGTCGTGAATATTCAGGTACAGGTACTCAGGAATGGGAGATTTTGGAGATCTTGACATCCTGTTTGAGATAAAATAGTTGATGAAGAAAAATATTCCATAATCAAGATTGCCAGGTAATCTTTTGCAGCATTCTTTTAGGAGTGCTCTGATGTAAGTGCACAACCTGCCATCAACCCCTTCAGTTTCATATGCATTTAAACCACTCTTCTTCACCTCCCTGCAATATTCTATGCCTGAATGAGCATCTGTGGGTTCAGCAAAGGACAAGTCATTATCGATATTTTGTGTGATTGTTTCTATTTTATTACCATGTGAAAAAACTGGTTTCATGATTTTCTTACTCAAACAAAATCAAATTTTCTATTTCAGAATGAGCCTTTCCAATTTCAATGCAGTCTTTTTGAAAAGAAAAACTTGATTTATTCACTTCATATAGTATTGGTTTCAAACATACTAAATATAAGAAATTTTTTTCAATTTTCATTCAACATGTCTTTCAACAGAAGTGCTCTATGAGATTTTTCAGTTTCAACTATTGCATTGAAATAAAGTTTAAGTTCTGGGTAATGTTCAATTATTACATTAATGACATGGTATCTACATAACCATCTAGTAGTCGATAACTGTACAAAATTATGAACAAATTTCTGTTCATTTTTATTGAAGGTATCAAATAAATGTCTATATTCAGCCCTTCTTAGAGGACTACAATGAAACCAATTGAAAATTTCTCTACACATGAAATCTAAATTCCTGGGTAAACTGTTAGAGGCTTTACTAGCTGCATTATTCAAAGAATGGCAAATGCATTTTACTATTTGAAGATTGCTGTGGAAGATTGGGACTTTCTGCCTTGAGCAATGTATATAAGGAATTGCTTTTCCACATAAATTATTGGCACCATCTGTGCCTAATCCAACTAGATTTTTCACATCTAAATCCAATGTTTTCAAATATTTTGTCAATGTTAAATATATTTGTTCAGCATTGACTTTTTCTACTTCTATCAAGCATAGGAAATCCGTTTTTATTGACACTGTTTAGCACTTAGCTTTGGATGTTATTCTCAAATTATTCAATAATTCACCCAAGTGATCCACAGACCTTATCGATGAATGACAAGCTATATGAGCAGCTATCATAAGATCCTTAACTTTGCTTTCGGAGGAAATGATACTTATGTGTTTATTGTCAATATGGCGGCAAGTGGTGGTACATGTGATGAACCGATCTCAGAAAAATCTTGTTATTATTGTAATAGAGGTGTTAAAGGAAATACGAGATGTATCAAATGTGACAAAAGATATCATCCTGCATGTGCTGTGCGTGTCAATGGGTTGAAAATAGTGGGTGCTGATATGTTAACATGTCCGTCCTGCTCTGACGAACAAAACGAAGATGGTGACGCACAACTACTTGTGTCTCTAAAAGAAAATAATAAGCTTTTAACTCATCTGATACTGCAAATGCAAGAAAATAAAGATCTGATGCAAGATAAAATTTTGGCTCTTGAAGATAAAATTCGTCAATATGAAGACTCCAAATCCACTGAAAAAGTAAGTGAAAATATAGAAAAAAACGTTTGCTGATACAGTGAAAAACACCGTGAACGTCAAGGAGACGCTTCCGATTCGTGACCTTGACCATGAATCTCGAAATAATTATAATGTGAAGTTAGGTATACAAAAGCCAAAATCCCAAGTGATTGATAGACTGGTGCAGGCTAAGCCGACAACCACAAGTAACGTGACAGAAAAAGAGGAAGAGACTACAAAGGTTAATAATTCGAAGGATAAAATAAATACAAATATACCAAAAACTTTCCGAAGCCAAAATCAACACAACATCAAACCAAGTGATGTCAATTCGGCAATCAAACCAGCAAATGAAGCTACTATAATGAGTGAAATACATAAACTACGGGATAACCACCCACGATCTGATGAAAGTACGTCAAAGGATGGAGGAAACTGGGAAACTATAAAAACAAGAAAACGTCGAAGGTTTATAATAGGAGGAAATGAAGAGGATACTGGCATTGAGGCTGTACCTAGATATTCTTGTCTACATGTTACGAGATTGAAGCCAGAAACGAAGCCAGAAGATCTTGAAAATCTATTAAAAGATCGATTCCCTGGGGTTCGATGTGAACATCATACATCGAAACGACCGGATCTATATGCAACTTTAAAAGTAACAATCAGGAAGGAACACTATAGAGAGGCGTGGAAAAAGGAAGTATGGCCAATTGGAGCTTTGATATCGAATTTTTTCTTTCCAAGGAGGATACCACAGGTAACTGCCTAAGTGGATCCTCAATTGAAGCAGAACAAATAGTTACCAGTGATATAATGGACCAAAGTTCTCACAATTATGATCTCTTACTATCTAACATCAGTGGACTAAACCAGTATAAAATTGATAAGCTAATGATAAAATATTCGAACTTGAAATTCTTGTGTTTTACAGAGACATGGTTGACAATGGATTATATCTCAAATTTCTCCATCCCTGGTTATGAACTTGTCAACTATTTTGGACGATCTCAATTTATTAGAGGAGGAGTAGCTATTTATGCTCAAAATAACCTAGACATTAAACCATTGTCATTATCTTCATTCTGTGTAGAGAAGGAAGGAAGGAACTTTGTGGATTAATATGGCAATATGAATCAATACGGTCAAATATCTTAGTTCGCTACAGGTCTCCAAGTGGCAATTTTAATACCTTTTTTGATAATATTAATCATATTCTAGAAAAAAAATTTAAATGCTCAATAAATGTCTTACTTACTGGTGACTTCAATGTCAACTCAATGACTGCTTCTCAAGCTCATAACTTGGATCAGCTTCTACAGTCATATGGAATGTTTTCAAGGAACTTCACTTCAACTCGTGGTAACTCAGTATTAGATCAAATATACTCTAATTTTCCGGACTGCTATTGCGAAGTAGATATTAATACTGAATCAGACCATAACACTCTTTTGCTGACTATGAATATGGAAGGTAGGTTAAAATATAGCAACAATATAATAGCCAAGAGAAACACCAGTGCCAGTAGAATCAACAGTTTCATTTCTCACCTAACCAGAGAGAAATGGAATGACGTCTACTCAGCAGAAAATACTGAACTAAAATTCTATATATTTCATGATACACTGCTACACTATTTTGATGCTAGTTGTCCAGTCGAAAAAGGAAAAATACGAGCAAAACCTAACAATCAATGGGTAACCAGAGAGGTAAGAGTATCATCAGATAACTTAAAGTCTATATGTGCTTAAAAAATCTAATATTCAGTTTGAAAACGATTACAAAGCAGCAGGACTAGAACATAAGTCCCTTGTCAAGAACACAAAAAGTCAATTTTATCTCAGTAAAATAAATGATTCTTCAAATAAAAATAAAACTACTTGGCAAGTTATCAATGAATTGAGAGGTAAAGATTTTTGTAGCCCACATATAAAAATAAAAGAGGGTAATGAGACTCTAGTAGATCCATGGATAATAGCTGACAAATTTAATGACTTTTTTATAAAAGCTCCAAAGGATTCCATAACAAAAATATATAACCCTGGTAATTTACTTCAGTATCCTCATGATTTCCAAAATAATAGCATGTTCATTGCTCATGTAACTGAAAGTGATGTGTTAGAAATAATAAATGATAAAATAAAAAATAAACCATCCTGTGGTTTCGATGGAATTTCTGGAATTATTGTTAAAAAAATTGGACCTTGCATTACTGCACCTTTAGCCCACATTATAAACTCATCATTTGCAGAGGGAAAATTTCCTTCTAGGCTGAAAATCTCACAAATTACACCAATTTTGAAGAAAGGTTGCCCTGAAACAATTGATAATTATAGACCTTTGTCCGTTCCTTCCGTAATATCTAAAATATTAGAGTATGTCATGATTTATCAGCTCACAAATTTCTTGAATAAGTATCAAATAATTAGTAACAATCAACATGGTTTTCGTACACATCATTCTACAATGTCTGCAATCACATAATTTTATGATAAAATTCTAGAGGCCATGGAACAGGGAGAGAGTCCGACTGGAATCTTCTGTGACTTCAGTCGTGCTTTCGATTGTGTTGACCATGATAAACTATTAAATATGTTATAAAGATATGGTATTAGGGGCCATGCTTATGATTGGTTCCATTCTTACTTGAAAGATAGATCTCAAATGGTTAAAATTTCTGATTCTGGAAATTCAGCTTTCTCATCGATGGACATTAATACACTAGGGGTACCACAAGGCTATATCCTTGGTCCAGTTTCGTTCACTTTGTATATAAATGATTTACCACTTATTTTATCTGAAGCTTTTACCACACTATATGCTGATGACTCCACATTATTGATTAAAGATAAAGATTTCGAAATTCTACAGACTAAAATAGATAGCTCAGTCAACAAATTATCTGTCTGGTCTTTTGATAGATCCTTGTTGCTCAATGCTAGCAAAACTAACTACACCACCTTCCATACTTATCAGAACACTAACATACCAATATTGAATATCAGCTTAAATGATACTTCTATTGACACCGCAGATGAAGTTAAGTTTCTTGGAGTCTATTTTGATTCTACCCTTTCTTTCAGTACCCACTGTAGTAAATTATGCAAGACTTTAAATTCGAAATGTTATCAAATTAGAAATCTTAAAAGTGCACTGTATCAGAACCATCTTTTCAAATTTTATTTTGCAGAAGTTCAATCTAGAATTTCCTATGGTATCATTATATGGGGAAACACTCCTGCAGCTCGTGGTGTATTTCTATCACAAAAGCGAATTCTAAGATGCCTTGTGGGGTGTCCACCAGATCACTCATGTAGGAACATCTTCAAAGAACATGGTATATTAACAGTCAGCGGCATTTTTATTCTTGAGCTAATGACATTTATTCATATAAATCAAACATTCTACATTAAGAATAGTGACAAACATACATACAATACTAGGAAAAAAGATGACTATCATGTGCCTTTTAAGCATTTGGAACTATCCAAAAGATCTCCAAACACTTTAGGTGTCCTCTTGTATAATTCCCTTCCAGTGAACCTGAAAAGTATGCCAATTCCCAATTTCAAACGTGAACTATACAAATTGCTTATTGATATCAGTCCTTACTCCATACAAGAATTCACTGAGCAAATTGAATGAGTAAATTGAAGTAATTTTTCTTTTTTTAATGTCTGTTTTCTGTCTGTTTATTTTATTGTTATATACAATTTTTACTGTAATGATTAAGTACTACTATTAGGTATATTATTTTTCTGTCTATTTCATTGTCATATACAATTTTACTGTATTAATTAGGTACTATTTTTTGGTATATTATTTTATGTTATGTGCTGGTTGATAAGCCATTCTATGTGACCTGTCCTATAACTTTGTAAGTTCCAGAGGATTGATAAATTGATTGATTGATTGATTGACTATTTGAATTTCTGCTCTAATATTCAATTTTGAACTTGCTTTCAAATGGAGTTTGGACTTGGTGTGGCGGATCAAATCAGTTTTGTGGGCTCTAAATTTTACTTCGGCATATTTTACAATACGCTTCTCCAGTTTCTCCTGTATCTATTAGCCAACCTTGAAAAACATATTCTTCGTTCTACAAACACTAGAAGATGATTAAATATCAAATGAGACTAATCACCTTTAGCCCACGATTCACTTAACCAGGTGCTATTGAATTTTCTAATTTTTTCAATCGTCCCCATGAACAGTGTGTTCATAAAAAACTGAATTTGTCAGTTTGAAAACCTCCAGAAAACCGCTAAATTCGAATGATATTGGAAATTCATGCCAACGAATTGAAAAATAATGCAAGTCAATATTAAAATTATTATGGATCATGATTAACAGTACAATGATGATGATTGTTTTTAATTATTCAAATATACTACTAAACTTGGAAAAAATGCACATGGAAAATGAAGAGAAAACTGAAAAATGTAATATGTAACATATTACTCATAATAATCCACTTACCACATACAGTACCTATATAATTATTAGTAAGCCGTTTGGTACTTGGATAAAATTCTCACAAGAAAGCTGTAGGTACCTTCAAATATATAATGCATAGGTACTTTTTATCTTCAGATATTTGATTTCATCTTCTGGGGTGCTTATGGGCGAACACTTTTCAACATAGAACAAAAATTTCAGAATAAAAATTTCATTTAATTTTGAACATGAACATCATCAGAACAGCGCGCAGTTTATGAAAAAAAGTTGTTAATCCAGAAAATTCAGGGAATTTATGAGCTCTCCTTCATGTAATTGATCATTATCTATATCATTATTGCTGGTGTCACTCTGCTTGTAATTTTTGATATTGATCAACACCTGGTGGAAAAATGCATTCATATGGCAACAAGTACCATTCCTTTTTAATCCAAATCTTATCAATAAAATGTTATGGAGGGTTTTCAGAATCATTCTATTTCTCAATTTAGTCTTCACCAAATCAATTTGGCTGAAAATCCTCTCAACATCAGCATTTGAATGTGGTAAAGTCAGAAACAAATCTCTCTATATAGCAGAACTTCAGCCCAAAAACTGATTGTGGTATGTACATTCTGCCATTTCACATCACTAAGTTTACCCCACTGTCTCTCAATTCTGGCAACTTTTATTGCATCAGAATAGTATTCTGATGCCAAATCTGAAATTTGCCTTTTGTTCAGTTTGAGGCATTCAGACTTAATATTTTCAAAAATTCTCATGTTCGTAGGTAACCTAGCAATGAGTTATTTTAATAATTTAACCAAAAATTTTAAACATCTGTAAGCGCTGGTCGTCCGGGACGAAGTCCACCAGGTCTCCTTCTTCGGTAAACATCGTTTCCGCCGGGCGCTCCTCCAAAGGTAAGGTGGTACCAGGTGATTATACGTATTTTGATATGTCCTATCGTTCCTAAAGAGACACAAGAAAATGTTAACTCCTAACTAGCTCACCGAGAAAAAAGGCAGAGTGGTGTTGGCCACGTTGGGGTTGCCCCGCAATCGCCATTCTGGAACCTACGTCCCTAGCTAAATGGCTTAAGGCCCCCTACCGATAGCTACCAGAGAAAAGAATGCGCTCACGACCCGAACGAGTGCCCCCGCAGGTTGCACGACTCGCGATTTACACCCCCACAAAGCCCAGTGCAACGTTCGCCTCGTAAGGGTACTAATGTAGGTAATGCAGCGGGGGGTGGTCTGGCAACTTCCTCGGGGAAGCCGGCAGAGGAACGACGGTAGGGTGGTAGTGCCACGGTCAGGCTCAACCGTGGTGGCTACTGAATAAAATGTCTTTCGACACTACCACCTCTGGAACTCTTCTTTGTTGTAGATTTTTGTAGTGCGTCAAAATAATCCCTCCTTATGTTCTTTCAAAAGAAACAAGTCGGGTTTGACGAGAAACGAATTCTAAGTGTATCCTTTTTGTGATCAAAAAGGATTGTTGTTCGATGGGCTGGCTGTAGATCGTGTTGGTATATAAGAAAATACCGAATCAGGCTGAAAAGTAATCTCAAACCCTTACCATTGCATTGAGGAGTTCAAGCAAAAAATAAGGTCCCGATACGCGCGCGCCCTATCGTTATGAGGCCCCGGATAAGGACATTACTAATCACTGAAGGTGATCAGGAACAGCCCTACCCGTATCCACCAACCCCCGTAGCAGCGCTACGGTCCTCATATTTTTAAAGCCCTAGTGGCAGTGGGACTTTAAGAGTCTGGCGTTTTGGGGTGATGGAAAAAGGGGAGCAAAACAATCCGCAGGGACTGATGTTTTGAAAACTGACTCGTTAGTGGGATAGCATGGCGTATAGGGGCTTGGGTGTTAGTCGGAAACGTAAGAATTTGCATTCGTTGAAATAGTTACTATTCCGTGGCGCAGTGTTTGTTGGAATTGGTAACCCTTTTCAGGCTAAAAAAGGCTACTATTCCGGTGTGTAGTGTGTTTGACTTACCTGTGTGTTCCCTTACTCACCTAAGGGGCTTGTTGGTCCAAATGCTGGTGTTTTGGACGTTTATATCGTTCTCGGAATCTCGGGTCGTAATCCATCGCCTCTCTGTTGAGGGGGTTGTCGTGGCTCTCCATCTTGGTATGGGTCTTTGCGGATAGAATTTTCATTCTGTCCAGGACGGGTGGGTGTTGCAGGTCTCTGAAGATGGAGTTGGTTCTGACGAACCATGGTGCGTTGACGAACATACGAACGCATCAAATTTCGTAACTCTGGATTCGTTTGAGGTGAGTTTTGGCACAATGTCCCCAGGCTGCTACTGCGTAGGTCAGGATCGGGAGGAGTATCGTCTTCATGAGGAGGAGTTTCAGGTCGATCCTCATCGGATTTCTGCGTCCGATGAGTGGGTTCAGTTGTCCTCTGACTCGTATGGAGGTTTTCACACGGGAGTCCACTTGAGCCTTGAAGGTCAACTTGTTGTCGATGATTACCCCAAGGTATTTTGCTGAGTTTGTCCATGGGATGTCGTGGCCTCCTATCGACACATGTCCGACTGGAGGTTTTTTAGATCTCGTGATGAGGATGTCTTGGCTCTTCTCCGGGTTGATCTGGATTTTCCAGTTGATACACCATTGCTCGAGCTCGTCAATGGACCTTTGCAGGTACCTGGTAACGAACTCGGCTCTAGGGGACCTAGATGCGATGGCTGTATCATCTGCATACAATGACAGGGTGCAATGTCTATTGTTGTTTGGAATATCGGATGTGTAGATGGAGTAGAGGTGTGGACTCAGCACTGCACCTTGGGGTACTCCTGCTCTCATGGACTTTACTTCCGATCTGTCCGTTCCTGTCTTGGTGCTAAAAGTTCTCCTGCGAATATAAGAGTCGATTAATCTTACCATGGGTGTGGGGTACTCTAGAAGGGCCATCTTGGTGATAAGTCCGTCGTGCCAGACTCGGTCGAAAGCTTTGGCAACGTCTAGAAACACAGCTCCCGTGAAGTGTCTCCTATTCAACCCTACGGTTGCGTAGTCGACGAGTCTCGTGACCTGCATTTCTGTCGAGTGTCCGCTTCTGAAGCCGAACTGTTCGTCTGGAAGTATGCCAAGTTCTGTTGTCATCTCTTCTAGTCGTCTCTTTATGATCCTCTCTATCACCTTGCTGGGGGCGGGTAGTAGGCTGATTGGGCGGTAGTTTTCGGGCCGGGTTGCGTCCTTATTTGGTTTTCTCAGCATTATCACTGAGGCTTCTTTCCAGCTATCTGGGAAGTGTCTCAGCCGCAATACTGCGTTCCCTATGTTGGTAAGGGCTGCTATCTCCTTCCTGGGGAGTTGCTTCAGAGCTTTGTTCGGGATGTGGTCTATCCCGGGAGCCTTTTTGGCTTTCAGGTATTCGATGATTTCTCTCACCTCTTCTGGTAAAGTTGGCCTTAGGATTTCTTCCTGGTCGTCTATCATCCTGATCCTGTCCACTTTCCGTTTGCATCGAGCCACGTGTTCTGCGTCTTCTTCTGGCCTATGGTTTTCCACGAATTGCCTTTCTAAGGCTTCTGCAAAGGCTGTCGCTTTGTCTTTGTTCGTGTAGGCGATTCCGTTCTCTCGATACAGCGCGGACCGCGAGTTTTATCGCTACGAGCGCTTGCGAAAGTCTTCTGCTAAACTCCGCCCCCTCAATTCCGGCCCACTGATTGGCTTACTTCGCTTGCTTCGCTCGCGTCTCGCGTCCGCGAGCTGCACGCGCGGGCTGAGGCGAATGACTGGGGCTTGTTACGCGTGTATACTTCAAGGATATTAAACTATAGGATGGTCCATTCCCTATGATGCCCACACTAGCCAGTTTTATGACGTCACCCGGCTACCTTCTGGTCTTGGAATTTTCCATGATCGAATAATGACGGCGCTTTGTTTATTTTTTCGATTTTGAGGTTAACATTTCTTTGGTGAAAATATTGAATTATCTGAATTTCAACAGCTTCACAAACCAATATTAGACAACGTAAGTAGGTACATGCCATGCGAAATGCTAGTTACATAAAATATTTTCATATATGTAAGCAAGGGATGTAACCATTTGATTGCAGGTATAATGCTATACACGGATGCAGATTCTACAATTGGTATTGAAATGTTTGAGGCATACATGTTTCTTGCATTTCCGGAGCCAAAAGACTCAATAAATATTCAAAAAGGGAATGAATTGATTCAAAAGATACCTCTCTGCATGGCTGCCACTTAAATTTTGGATCCCAGAAAATAGTATTCACAACATTCCACAACTGGAGACACAGCGGAAAATGAATCAAGTAAGAAATATATACTCTTGTGAACTAATATCCTAATATTGGTATTTTTATAGGTTCGCCATTGAGGAGAAATCTCACACAAAGAATTTGTTCAGCCTGGCATCACAAATAAAGAGAAATAAGTAGTTGTGATTTAAAAATCCATCAAAAATCGTCACTCCTTTTTGTCCATTTTTCAATGTGAGAAACAATTTCTTGAAGATAGAGAGGTGAACAAATACAGACAAAAAGAGGATTTAATGAGCATTACATAAATTTGATTCAAGTGAAATGAAATAGAACTGAATACATTGAAACAATTGTCAATCACAAATTTCATTGAGTCTTGTTAATATATTATTAAAATCAACAAAACTGTGTTCTTATCTTTAGGTAGAATAACAATTTCTGATACTTCCCTGTTC
The DNA here is from genome assembly GCA_029955515.1 of Chrysomela aeneicollis. NCBI lineage: Eukaryota > Metazoa > Arthropoda > Insecta > Coleoptera > Chrysomelidae > Chrysomela > Chrysomela aeneicollis. The sequence continues at coordinate 1,178,902 of JARUHQ010000035.1, forward strand.
CTCAACGATTTTTGAAGTAAGCATTGATGATTATAGGTCATTGTTTTAATAACTAGAGAGCTAGAACTGGAAAAATATAAACTGGAAGACATCCAATTTATTCTCAGAATTCAGCAAAGAATTTTGATATTGTGTATTTTCAGATTAATGATTGAACACATCATATTCATAATAAATAGATACCTATAATAACTTCAAAATAATAGAGGCCTACCTCCTATTGTTTTGGAATTTATTATTAATTCTTTTACAGTACATTATAGATGAGTCTATTATACTATATATAAACGTTTCATAGTTACATCCAGCATTTTTTAATCTGTTCACACCCTGAAAACAAGTAATACTATTAGTGAAGTTGAATTTTATTGATGCTAGTCAGCATCTGCCTTCACTATATTTACTCCTTATTCCAATGCATATCGACTTTCTGACCACTGTAGTACTTTGTCAAAGAACTTGGTATTTAGTAGGTACTGTAGACTGTTTATGTAACATGATTATAATCCTATCAACTATCACACTGTCCTGCAGATCTTCAAGAAAGTGATGTCCTACTTACTATTCCCAACCAAATTTGTGTTCATATTGTTGAAAGTGAAATCACTGAATCAAAGAAAGATAAAATATTCTTTCATACTGAATTTACTAACTGAAATAGTGATCTGAGATGACAAAAATAATAAGGTGAAAAGTTCTCAAATGTTGATGAGATTATTATTTATGTTTTTTATTCCATAAAAATCAGAGACATTGTATCACACTGTATGTTGTCACTGATAAAAATCACAAATCAATCAGAGAGGAAGTGACGTTTCACTCCCAGCTACGTCACATCCGGGCGAAAAATTTCTGCGGAATGGACCATCCTATAGTTTAATATCCTTGTGTATACTTGGGGCTGGAATGTTTATGCGGTCCGGGCCGAAGAGGCTGCGGGCCGCTCGGGCACCAGGTCCCGTAATGTTATTACGATAATTATTGTTGAATTGATGATTTTATTGCTATTTATTTCATAACAAGCCTGATCGGTGACACATCTCTTCTTCAAACCTTGTTTCACTATGCCTTCTATATTATTTTCTCTACAAGCTGGCTCAAAACTGAATCCAAGATATGGGTCAGGATCTAACTTGGAATCAATGTCAGCAGGAGAAAATTTTAAAATATCCACATTTCGTAGTCGAAAATTGTTTATAACATTATTTGCTACTGATTTAACCGAATTTATCAAATCTTCATATAATTTCAAGGGATCTGCTTGTGCAGATTCAAAGTTCTTATTAACTTTCTGCACCTCATTCAGAACTGGTAGAAGAAAACTGAGATATACCTGAAAATAAAAATTACAATCTGAAGATCCATCAATAATCAGACATTTTTTCACAGAAAAAAGCCAAGATAACTCAAAGTGAAAGAAATATTTAGATTTTGTTTTACTCTAACCTTATTATTTTGATCAGAAAAGTTCGAATATAACAATTCTGCAGTATAACAAGCTTCTGTTCTTCTAACAATTTCAAAATGTGTCTTTAGTTTCAACCACTGATTCAAGTAGTGTACCTATACCGGTTCTGGCTCAAGATGGCCGCCATAAAGGCGGGAAATTCAAATTTTGCTGACGTCATCCAAGATGGCCGCCATGACACGTGACATATGTCAACTGTCATGTCATCTGTCAACTGTCAACTATATGTCATATGTCATCTGTCATTTCAACTGTCAAATATTCCATGTCATCTGTCAATCAGAAAATGTTCTATGCCTATTACGTCAGAGAGTGGGCTTGAGAACGCGACGCGTCATAGACCAATCAGAAGCCGTCATAGCCCCACCCACTTTTTTGGCGCGAAATTCAAGTTATTTTCGAGGTTATGTATTCTGCTTGCAACATGGGATAGGATATCGGCGCCTTTGCCCCCCTCAGGTACCCCCCTAACCCCCTTAGGTCTCCGCTGTACCCACTTGGCCCCCTCAGGTCTTCGCTGTACCCCCTTAGCCCCCTTAGATTTTTGCTATACCCCCTTGACGCTCCTTAGGACTGCGCCCCCTTAGCGCTCCGCATCCGGAAACATCTCATGACGTCCGATGCGTTCCCACAGAGCTATGACCACTATATAATTTAATTGCAGTCAATGTCGATGCAACGTTATCGCACAGCGTGACGTAGTCGAGCAGATCCGTCCCAAAGATAAGAGAACGTAGCAACCTCGGCAAGCGGGGAGCAGGAAAACGAACAATGGCTTATTCATTCATTAAACATCAGTGTATTAATAGTCATAATCGCATTCAAGGTCAGGTTCGCTGCATTCCATTGATGATTCAACATGATACAATATTTCGCGAGACGTTACAAAGATAAGAGACGACAAAGCGACTGACACTGTTGCCAGACGTTTGAAAAAATAAGACATTGATGCCAGACGTTCGAAAATATCTGGAAATATACCATAATGCACCTACAGCTTACCCAAGTGGAATCAGAACCACCACGTGTGAATATCTCAAATTGATGGATAACGTCTGAAGTATTACAGGGTGTGGCTGCCTGAAGTTAGGCGTCTGACATCTGACGTATGACGTTATCATTTCAAAATGGCCGCTGACATCGAGAGATCACTAACTGTTTAGTAATTTCCGTATTATAAAGGTAATACACATACAGCTTACACAAGTAGAATCGGAATCACCACGTCTGAATACTCAAAATTGATGAATAAAGTTTGACGTATGACAAGGTGTGGCTGCCTGAAGTTATTTATTATTTAGTAATTTTCGTATTAAATATACCTACAGCTCACACAAGTAGAATCCGAACCACATCATTGATATCGACGCGGCAGAATATATGAACTCGTTAGTATAAAGATGTCAATGACAAAATGATTCATTATCTCTACAAATTATCAAAAAATATTCACTTCCGGTTTATTGAAAAGCGACATAGAGAAAAACTAATGTTTTATTCGTGATCCCTATGACGTGTAGATTCCAAAAACATCAACTTCCGGTTTCACTTCCGGTTTCCATTTTTCTACTCAACATAGTCATGTGGGTACTCTGAGAGAAGGATTTTTCACGGACATTCTAAATATATAATTTCACCTATGTACAAAGTCTCAAGGTTAAAGAGATATCAATCAAAATTAATCGAAATAATGAACAAAATCTATGTAAACAATTCACAATCTCTTCGTGTAATGATTTTCTGGTCGATCTAGCTTTTCGACGGATTATCAAAAAATATTCACTTCCGGTTTGTTAAAAAGCGACATAGAGAAAAACTAATGTTTTATTCGTGATCCCTATGACGTGTAGACTTCAAAAACATCAACTTCCTGTTTCACTTCCGGTTTCCATTTTGTCAGTAAACAGGGTCATGTGGGTACTCATTGAAAAGGATATTCCACGTACATTCCGAATATATTAACTTACCTATATACAAAGTCCCAAGGTTTGCGAGATATCAATCAAAATTGATTGAAATAATGAAAGAAGCAATTAAATCAACACAATCTCTTGAGTTTTTCTTTTCTAGCCGATCCAGCTTCTCGACGAATTATCACGATATTCACTTCCGGTTCATTAAAAAGCGATATAGAGAAAAACTATTGGTATATTCGAGACCCCCATGACGTGTAGACTCCAAAAACAACAGCTTCCGGTTTCACTTCCGGTTTCCATTTTGTCAGTAAACAGGGTCATGTGAGTACTCTTTGAAAAGGATATTTTACGTACATTCCGAATATATCTACTTACTTATATACAAAGTCCAAAGGTTTGCGAGATATCAATCAAAATTTATCGAAATAATGAAAAAAAAAACAATTTAAACTGCAAATCATCTCTTTGATTATCACTTTTCTAACCGATCCATCTTCTTGATGAATTATCGAAATATATCCTCTTCCAGTTCGTAAAGTAGCGAGATAAAGGAAAAATAATGAGATGTTCGTGATCACCATAACGTTCGGACATCTGAACAAAAACTAACGGTTTCACTTCCGGTTACAATTTTTTCAGTTAACAGAGCCATGTGGGTACTTTGAGAAAATAATTTCTCACGGACATCCCGAATATATCAACTTACCTATATACAAAATCTCAAGGTTTTCGAGATATCAACAAAAATTGGTGAAATAATCTAAACAACACTGTTATACGCAAGAAAGTGCTATGAAGAGTCGATTTGAGTCCACGGTTAACTCATGTTTTCATCGTTTCAATCAATATGCTAGTAGGAGACTATAATTTTTGTACAACTCATATCAAAAAACGCCATTCACACCATTCTGTAACCCTTTCAGGTAAAATGATAAGAAGGAAATCGATAATAAATTTTGGGGTAATCTTTAACACATGGAATATAATCGAAAATCTCGAGGTGAATGTTTCAAGGTCATAGAGTTATCAGAATCCCCAAAAAAAATACTCTGATCAAGGTATGTTTATAGATTCCAAGGCTATATAACTGTTAATATCACATTATATTGGAACCAGATACTTCAATCATTGATCTTATCAAAAAATATATCTCGAAACAGATATAATTTTCTATATTCAGGACTGCACTTTCAGCATCGACAACACATGGAACATAATCGGAAATCTCGAGGTGAATGTTTCAAGGTCAAAAAATTATTGACATCACAAAAACGGAGCTCTGATCAAGGTATAGTTATAAATTCCAAGACTGTATAACTATTCAGATCAAATTATATTGAAGCCAGATACTTCAATCATTAATCACCTCAAAAAATATGTCTCGATACAAATATACTTTTCTATAATTAGGATTGCACTTTCAGCAGAGAGAATATGTGTTAACGTCTGCAGAAATCAATGTTTTCATACACAATATTTTTTATAGCTCCAACAATGGAACAACAGGCTGATAAAGTACAGGGATGTGAAAACTATCCAGTCTGGAAGAAATATACTGGGTGTATAAGAAATGACACTCAGTGTTTTCAATAGGTGTACCGTTCGAAAAAATACAAATATACTGACTGGTACAGATACGTTTGAAAGGTAGAATTTGATAATTGATGCTCAACGACTGGAACTTGAGAGCCTTGGTCACGTGAGGATGGTTATGGTTATATTATGATCAGTGACGAAATGAATTTTATATTGATGAATTATTGAAAAAATATTCTAATATAGAAGAAAACAAATCATACATTTATTATCCTCATGATGAAAAGAGCACAAACTTTTGGTTTTACTTCCGGTGTCACCATTTTTCCAGTGAACAATGTTATATGGGTAATTCAGAAGAATGATTTTTCACGGACATTTCAAAAAGTCAACTTGCATATATTCTGAGTCTTAAGGCTTGCGGGATATAAACAAATTGTTAATTATTGATAAACATTCGATAACAATGACAAACGTAACGAATACAGCACACATATGTCTCGCAAATACAAAACACGCGCAGACGTCGCATTCTTATCAAAAAAGTGTCGAAAACGATTAATGGCACGACGAAAAGTCACGCATGCGTCTTACATACATCATACTAACGTCGTGTATCCGTCGAACATCTATCAAACAACGCCATCTAAAAACTTTGAATACGATGATTTCCATAACAAAACGTCACGCATTCATCGAAAACAAGTAGAAAACATCAAAATTCATCACTTATAAGTCACGCATACATCACAAATGCGTCGAATATTCGTCGTACAAACGTCACACCTCGTCGACAATCTATCAAACATCGTGTGAAAACCCAATAAAAACGTACTGACATCGCAAATAAAGAATGGTGGCTGTTGAAGATTTGCATCTGACATCTGACATTTGGTGTCCCAACATTAGACGTACTAAGATTTCCGTAGTTCACCAACATAACGTTTTAGATATAAATATAATTGAAATTCAACCTTTCGTTCAGTCAAAAGTTGAAAAAAAAATTGAAGCGATGATGAGAATTTCAAAACATAGGACAATCATTGAAGAACGTCGAAAACGTTGAAAAAAAAAAACATGCCGCATACGTCGTGCATACGTAGCGCTTACGTCATAAATACGTCGTTAAAACGTCGCGCCTACGTCGAAAATCCATGATACAACATGTAAAAACCTTGAAATGATAAGAAGCATGACAAGACAGCATTCATCGAATAACATTGAATATTTAAAAAACTTCACGCATTCGTCGTACATACATTGTACATACACCGCGCATACGTCGTGCCTTCATCAAAAATCTATCAAAGGACGTATAAGAATCTAAAACCAATTGATAGCATGACGAAACGTCAGGCTTGAGTCATACATACATTGCATCGACGTAGTGTCCTTGTCAAAAATCAATCAAACAACGTGTGAAAACGTTCAAAACGAATAATTAATCTAATAAACGTCACTCATCCATTGAAAAAACATCACGTATGCGTCGTACATTCGTCGAAAATGCGACGTACATACATCGTGCAAACATCGCATGAGCCTTCTGAAGTACGACTTTCAGATGCAATTATTAAAATTGACAAAAATTTATACAACATTCATACAATTTCACACCTTAATCAAACTTAGAAATCAACCCAGCAAGCACAAAAACATCTCACAGATGTTGAAAGTACGAGATTTCGAGACATTAAACATGCCCTGCGATATCCTGTTCATACATGAATAGTACTTTTATATAACAGCCAATGTCCGCCACAGGCGTCCATTTTCAGGATGTCCTTGGGATGTCACAAAGAGAACTATTCCTAAGTTTTTTTGATAGCCTCCTCATAGACACAACAGAACATTTCCAAAGCGTTTAGTGTATATTGATTTGCATTGAATAAAACTTTTTTTAAGATCACTTTATATAGTCTTTTGCTATTCATTTGGACATTTGAGAAGAGATCTTCTTTCCTTTGTTTTGTTGGGATTTGGATTAGTGTGGTTGAAGAAGAACTATTATTTTCTTGCCGAAGTTTCGAATTAGAATGAATCATCATCAGGACCCATTTTAAAAGAGCCATGATAATTGGTCTATTATAGTTTGAAATTTCGGCGCGAAATTAATAGTTATCTACTTCAATCACACTTACCCAAACTTCAACAAAACAAATGAAAGAACATTTTTAGAGATTACCAAAATGACCAGCAATTGTTAAAAAAACACTTATATAATTTATGAATACTTTAAAAATATATGAACACTTATATTGACTTGAAATATAAATTCAATAAATTTTATTCCATCTATAGGACATATTTTTAGGAAAGAAAGATTTCACATTCAACTTGAATTAATATACTAACCACCAGTAATGTGTAACCTAATCTTGGTTTGATTAAAGACTGACTTAACAACATATTTACATTTTAGTTTTGACATAATCACACTATAATCAAAGAGTATAGGTTCTACGAACAAGAGGTTTCAGTGGCCGTATTTATGAATGAAGTAGTAAAAAAGTACGAATGACCTTGGGTAACTTTCATGAATGAACTATTTCGTCGGGTTCCAACAATTCTATTGGTCGCAAAGATCACGTGATAAATGCCAAGAAAATGACATCTGCAGTAAAGGCGAGTTCACGTGAAGGCCGTTATCGTTCATAACGTCCAGTTTTTTCATTGGTGTACAGACTAACTTTTGTAGCGTATATTAATTTTGAGCCAATCAAGACAAAAATCTAGGATATCAGAAGAGATCATATAAACCCATGTTGTTGTTATTATTAGTGTGTATATTTAATATACATAAGGATAAATTTCAGATTTTTTAATATTTCAGCTTTACCAATGTTAATATTGTTGATTACCTTCTGAAGAAAAAATAGGAGGAATCTGAAATAATAGAATTGAGAAATTCGACGGCAGGACCACCCATAAAAAACCTACTAGATTGTGAAAAGAAGTTGATGCTGGAAGTCTGAAACCAGCAGAAATTGATTCTTTCATCTTATTCCAATTCTTAAGTGGCTAATTTCTTGGGAACATCTACTAATAATAACCAGTATGAATGCTAATAATTTATTATAGGTACTAACATAATAAAGTCAATAATGAAATATTTTAAAAAGTTTCATAAGTTATTCTTGGATATTGTTTTTCACATTTGCAAGGGTAGGTATCATAGATATCATAGTATGTATTGGTTATCACAAAAATATATGATGAAAACTCCTGGATTTTGCTGAACTGTGTTCAGATTGTTGACCCAATAGGAAGTGATTTCTCCTCTGAAAAATATGATATGAACATTCCATTTTCACTCCAAATATTTCAGAAAGTGGTAGCAACATAACAATGAGTAAAACAAAAGTATATGTTGGACTGATATAACAAATACTGGTACTTCAATCACTGATTTTGATTTTCTTGGTGATGTTTTTGCCAAAAGTTCCATTTCTGTTTGTATCTTACCTTCTGTGTCACTGAATGTGATTGTGTTGGAGTTTTCACCATAATAAAATATGTTTGTGTATCAATAATGATTGGGATTACATCTATTCCGAAGATATTAGAAAAAGTGATAAGAAATATAGGTATATCAGAAAAGCAGACATGATAATGATACTCATCACTTCTTAGTTCTATTAGAACAGCACTTCTTTCAGTTGGTACTTTTTCATCATTGCATTTTATGGATTAGATTAGAATCCCTGAAAAATCATACTGGTCTATTGCAATCATTTTTCATTCCACCAAAGCTCTCAGTAAATATTTTCCAACAGGTACATATTGAGGTTAGGGTTAGATAATAAATTGTATGGAAAAAATAACACGAAGGTAAGTCACTAGAAGTTGATTAAACATCACAAAATATATTGGGTAGTCTCTTGTAAATGCAATATAACTCCGAAGGCATTAAATCGCTATTTAATAAATCGGTTGACAAATGGTTGACAGACAGCAATAACAACAGATCGTAGTAAAATTCCAATGTCAATCACACAAAATTTCCCGCGTTCGTCACTGACGCTTCTTGGTTAACCTCTATTCTTTGCTATAATACTGAATGAGGAGTTATATTTTCACTAATTTCATATCTTCTCCTCTGTTAACACTAACAGCATATGTCTCTTGTACTGATTTGTACAAAAATATACCAGAATACCAATCCACTCTGCACATAAGCTATTCCATATTGATGGTATTTCCTGGATCAGAATCACCAAAGCAAACTGTTCTCTTCACCCCATTGTCTATGCTGTGAGGCTTCTATTTGATCTTTCTTGATGGAAATGTCAATTTTGTATTGATGTTTGTTCGTGAAATCTTATTTATATCTACCTCCAACTGAAAAAAAAGATGAAGTAACTCCGTTTTTTCGACTGATCTACTTATTCACTCACCTGTCCATCAAAATGATCTTCACAAAAATACTTGGTGGTTGTGATAGCTGTATTAACAGCAGAAAACCATCTCATCCTAATGTGTCTTTATTGTTCGGAATGGAAATAACAAAGTTTCTTTTCACAGTTATCGCTATTGTTCGAATTCACAAGAACTTTTTGAATGATTTTTTCACAACACAACTGAGAACAATGACTTTAACCTCAATTTTCGTTGACTTGTTGAAGAATTTTTAACTAAGTTCAATTGTTCTGATCTTCACAAAACTATCTGCACGGATATTGTCAAAATCAAAAACTGGTGCGACTCTAACCTTCTTTCTTTCAATATCTCTAAAACCAATATTGTATCATTCCGATGTAGTATTGATAACATACTCTTAATTTCAAACCAAAGTTTCATTGAGAACAGTACTTGTGCCAAATTCCTTGGGATTAGTATAGATAATAAACTTAAATTCGAGAATCACATTACATCTCTTAAGAAGAAACTTGCTTCAGGATGTTATGCAGTTAGAATTACCTCAAATGAATTGGGATTAATTGCGGCAAAAAGCGCTTACTACGCGCTAATAGAATCACACTTGAGATATGGAATCCCTTTCTGGGGAGTTTGCACTATAAACCAATTTGAGTCAATCTTTGTTCTACAAAAAAGAGCACTAAGAAACATGTATAAAGTCCAACGTCGGGCCTCGTGCAGGCCATTATTCGCCATGAACAAGATATTAACGATTTATGCCATCTTTATCTTAAAATCAGTTTGTCTATTGCACAAACATAAGTCAAATTTTCCCTCTACCACCTATGCCTATGACACCCGACATTCAAATGATCTCAGACTACCTTTACCCACGTCAACCCTCTTCAAGGACTCGATAGTTTTTAATGGCCCCAAGATGTATAACCATCTTCCACATCACTTGAGAATTTTGGATGAAATTCGTTTCAGAAAAACCCTAAAAGACCTCCTAAGTGTAAGACCTTATTATAGTCTGCAAGAGTACTTCAAAGACAGTTTTTGAAAATATATTTACTTATACGTTCAACCTCTTATCCTTTATCATATTTTAATGTGTATATCTTATATTTATTTTAACATTACTATCTTATACCATGTAGTTCGAAGGTTATGTTCCAATGTGTTGTACTGTGTACTGATAGACAGGTTCTATAAATATATTTATTAACCACTTAACTTTACAATTAAGATAAATTAACTTGCCTATTACTTTGTCAATAAGATTGATATTCTTTGGACAATAAAGTATTGTTAGGTTCTTTCCTGGTTAGTTGTAGAATGAAGAGTAGACATGCACAATTGTTTTATTCTTACAAATGTTGATTATAGATTATATGATTTGGATTAATTTGATAACATGTTTATTCTATGCAAGTGCTAAAGTGAATCATTGAGAAAAGCTCGTCGACAGTTTCTTCGCAGCATCGTTGCTTCATCAGCGTTTTCTTGATGCATATTCCAGTGGCGTGGTTGTGGAACATAACATCTCTCCCTCCTTAAGATTAATCTATGCGGATGTGCATTGATTAATAGATCTTTTCTCTGGAAACTGACTTACGACCATGTACAGATTGATATGGGTTTCTATAGGATCGTGTGTCTTCTTCTGGTATCGGCATGGCTTGAAGATGCGGAGTGGATGTTGTTCGATTGAATGGTTGTAGTTCATGTTCTTCGGGAGATGGAAAAGTCTTGTTATTTTCTCTCGTCTGGATGAAAACTTGGCTGTTTGTAATGGAGTGGTTATCGTAGGAAAATCGGATGGCTGAGTGTTCTCTCTTTCTTGGTAGAAATGGTCCTATGAATGGAATCCATCAGCAATTACAGCAATAACGACAACAGCAACAGCATATTGCCATAATAATTATCAGCATAATTGGTACTGATAGAAGAATATTGAACATTGTGTGATGTTCTCCTAGAAATGGTTTATTGATTTCTTTCTGAAGTGTTTCGTCGAACATTTCTAGTTTGTGTTTCGCATGTCGAAGTTCATCTAGGTTAATGCTACTCAAATGAAGAGGATCCATGGTTATTTGCTTAATTTTCTGCATTTCATCTACACAACAATCGTCTGTGTCGATGTTTACTCGTGGAAAATAGTGAGTAAAATTTCTTGATTTATCAGATGATGCTGCCAAAATTGAGGACATCGTGAAACATTTGCATTTCGGTTGAAGCTTCAGGTATCCTGATTCTTCAATTATCAGATCGGTGAATTTTTCTGGGCTGGATTCACAACTGATGGTTGCTGATACCGGGTTGGTAACTATAAATAGCCATTCGTTAGGAGAAAGCTTGTGGTAAATCTCTAAGTCGGCCTTGATGGTTTTCGTGGGGCAATCATCTGGGATCTTGGTGGTATAACTTAACTTCATCATGACTTCGCAGGTTGGATTTTGAGCAGTAAGATATGTGATTGGATCTTCACAAAGTCTTGAGCCATCGTCGATCTCGTAGCAGTTAGACAAACCTTTCATTCTACCATACTTTACTTTTGTTGAACTAAGTAGAAGGAATGGATATGGAGGATCTATGAAGGAATACATGTTTTTTGTTTCGTCTCGAATTATAGGTAATGGGAGTAAATTGTAGAGTTTGAATATGTCATTGGAACAAATAGGTATTTTCAATGAGAAAATGAGAATTTCGTTATTGTAAATGACATGAAGTTTGCTTATTCTGTAATAATTGTGCATATCATTATAATTATTTGTATCAATTGGAAAACTTAAACTAGAATCTAACTTAATTCTCAGAAGTTCATTCTGAAGATCTTTAGGGCTAATCACCATTGGGTGTATAACGTTTTGTTTGGCAAATAAAATTGAATTTATTAAAGTATCATACTCTTCATTTAATTCAGTAGTAAGTTGCATAATCATATTCATATGATCAGTGATTATTTCTAGATTTCTTAGCAAACTAATTTCATCTGATACTAATTTGGAAAATTCATTGAACTTTTCGAAATTTTCGTTCAACTTGTCTTCATTTATTTTCAAAGCAATAACTGAATTATTATAATTTTCGATAGCAGATGTCATCACACGTATTTGTTGCTGCATCAATATTTGTGTTTCTCGATTTTTGTTCATTAATGATGTTATAGCTTCATTGTAATATTCCGCGTCATCGGAATCTGGGGTACCAAATAGCCATTTGAAAGCTGTAGATACGCCATTGAAAATGCCTCGTTTTTTGCGAATATTCACAAAAGTATGTCCTACAAGGTGAGTTAATGTTTCTAATTTCTTCTCCAAACTTGGAATTTGAATTCCGAATAGATTTAACGAATCTGCGCAATGAAAATGATGCATTTGAGAGTGTTCTGTGTGTTGACAAAGATTCAGTGATTTTTTATAAACTTTCTGAAGAAATGACAATTTTTCAATATAAAAGGAAATATTGGAAAATGTAAAAAGTGTGAAATAGTCGTTATACAATCTGGCAGTTCCTAAGTCTTTATAAAAGAGACCGCCTCTTTCATCAATCTTCGTTATTTGATATGGCAACTCCTGGTTCTGTACTATCGTAAACAACGTTAAGAAGGTCAGGGTCAGTATCACCAGAGTTGTAGTCACGTTCATCATCTGTAACAATATACGGTTTCAGTTGGTCTTTATGATACGTGCAATCCTTGTTTTTAATTTTCAAAACAACTGTATTATTCGTATTCACTTTTACTATTTTATAAGGTCCTTTGAAATTCGGAGATAGTTTTTTGTTTACACCTATTTTTGTGCTTTTATCAATCAAATATACCAAGTCACCAATTTTGAAATGATAATCATTTAATTTTCGGTCATAATATTTTTTTGATTGGGTTTTCGATTTAATTATATTTTCTCGAGCTATCTCAAAGGATTTATTTAATTTCAACTTTAGTTGGTTGTGATAATCATCATAAGAGTATCCGAATTCGGGTTCTTGTATTACTTTATTTGGTAAAATTGCTTTATTTCCGAATACTAATTCATACGGGGTGAAGTGGGTGGAAGAATGGATCTGAGTATTGAATGCGAACATGGCAGTTTGAATGTATTCGTCCCAAAGTGTTTGATTTTTATCGATAAAATGTTTCAAATAATCTTTCAGTGTACTGTGTGTTCTTTCTAAAGCACCATTACTCTGAGGTCTATATGGTGAAGTAGTAATGTGTTTTATTTTGAATATTTTATTTACTTCCTTCAGTAAGTTAGACGTGAATTCGGTGCCATTATCTGTTACAATGGATTTGGGAATTCCAAATATCAAAATAAACTCAGTAAATTTTTTTGCGATAGTTTCTGCTTCGTGATTCGGAATAGGGTATCCATAAGAATATTTAGTTAAGTCATCTTGTAGTGTTAAAATGAACCTGTTTCCATTTTCTGTTAGTGGGAGGGGACCTACCACGTCTAAAAATATTTTTTCGAAGCTTTGACTAGATGTTGATGTGATTTGCATTGGTGCTTTGATTGGATGTCTGTTTACTTTATTTTTATTACAACTTTCACATTCCTTTATGAATGTTCTTATATCATTTTTCATGTGAGACCATTTGTAATTTTCTTTTATCCTCTTGTATGTCTTACTGAATCCTGGGTGACCAGCAAGGGATGTTGAATGATTTTCGAAAATAATTTTGTTTATGTCATCTTTCGTCTTTGGTGACAATTTTTCTGAGTCTACAAAATTTATATCAACTTGATCTTGAAAGATGTAAAATATCATGTCTTGCATGACAGCCAATTTCATATTGGGATTATAAAAACGAAAATCTTTCATGAACAATTTTGTCTCGTTAGCTTTTCTTATTTCCGCGAATAAATTTAGTAATGTATAAAATATATCTTTCGAGCTCGGAGTGTCGAAGTAATTGAGATGGGTTACCATGAGGTATGTTTTCTTATCGTTGTTATTTAATACGATTATGTCATGTAAAGAGAGTTCGTCTGGATTTATTCTATTCGTATCGTACTGCTGATTGATATTACTGAAAAACTTATTCTCTTCGTCAAAATCTTTTGAAATTAGTAAGACGTTAGGCGTTGTTGAAAAAATATTTTCTTTTATTATCGGAATATCATGTAATGTTCTATTCATATAGTGGAACTTGATAAAGTCATCAAAATTTCTCGAAGTATCCATACATAATACAGGGTTACGTGAAAGTGCGTCTGCATTAGAATTTATTCTACCAGGTTTATAAATGATTTCATAAGAGTAGTCTTCGAGTTGAAAACGCCAACGTACAAGACGTGATGAAGGGTCTTTGCAATTGAATAACCATGTTAGTGGACGACAATCGGTTACAATTTTGAATTTTCTGCCAAAAATATAAGCTCTAAAATGTTCAATTGACCAGACTATGGACAGAAGTTCTTTTTCTACTGATGAATAACTTATTTCGTGTTGATTTAAGGTCCTTGATGCGTATGCTATAGGTAAGTCGCTGTTAATTTCGCCTTGAGATAAAACAGAGCCAATAGCGAAATTTGATGCATCGGTCGTTAAAATAAATTCTTTTTCGAAGTTTGGATATTGTAGAATTGGTTCTTCAGTGAGAATATTTTTTAGTTCTTCGAAAGCAGATTGTTGTGAATCGCTCCAAGTGAATTTTGAGTCTTTTTTCAACAGTAAGGTTAATGGTTTTGCGATTTTAGCGAAGTTTGGTATAAACTTTCGGTAATATCCAGCAAGTCCTAAGAATTGCTTGATATTTTTTGGTGTTTTGGGTGTTGGGAAATTACTAACCGCAATGATATTCTGTTCGTTAGGTTTCACTCCATGTTCTGATAGAACATGACCTAAGTATGTAATTTATTTTCGTAGAAATTCACATTTGTCGGGTTGAAGCTTTAATTTATTTTGTTCTAGACGTTCGAATATTGCTTTTAGTTTTACTTCATGTTCTTGCAGTGAAGATGCGTATACGATTATATCATCGAGGTATACGAAGCAATGACTATTTTGTAATCCTGTCAAAACTATGGACATTAATCTCTGAAAGCAAGCAGGACCATTCTTGACCCCAAATGGCATTCTCAGGAACTCATAATGTCCGTTCTGAGATGAAAACGCTGTTTTTGGACAATCTGATTCTTTCATTTTTATTTGATGGAAACCGCTCGATAAATCTAAAGTGGTAAAGTAACACGCATATCCTAGTTGATCTAATATTTCGTCAATTCTAGGTAATGGGAAGTTTTCACCAATTGTGACATCATTGAGACGTCTATAGTCTACGACAATTCTCCATTTAGTTTTACCTGAAGAGTCGATTTTTTTGGGGACTACCCATAGTGGTGCGTTATAAGGAGATACTGAAGGTCTTATTATTTTTTGTTTCAACATTTTTCCTATCTGATTGTTGACCTCGTCTTCGTGTATTTTTGGGAATCGATAAAGCTTTGATGCGATTGGTTGTGGTGTAGTTGTATTTATTTCATGTGAAATAACATCAGTGCAAGTGAGTTCATCGCCCGCATCTGGTAAATGGAAAATGTTATTGAATTTTCGACAAATATTCCAGATTGATTGTTCTTCTTCACTATTCAAATGTTCGAGTCTCAAATTGTTCCGCAAAATTTGCATTCGTTCGGTTTTCATTTCTTGGTTCTTATTTTCCATTTTATCTGTGCAAAAAACAAAAGATTTTTCTTCCGAAAAAGGTTCGAGAGTTAAACTCATGTTATTTATAGTAACTTTCTCATCATTAGTGTTTACAATAGTAGTAACTGCTTCATTATAAGAATCTACTTTCAGAATTCCTTTTGCTAAAAATATTCCCTGAGCAAGTTGAATATCGGGAGATATTCCTATTGAAATTTGTGGATTATTGATGTGAACCTTTATAATGGTTTCAGATCTTGGTTCAAGAGTGATTACTGGCTTTATATGAGTCATGTTGATGTATTCATGTTCAAATGAGAGTTTCAGTGGAAAAGATAAAGATTTTAATTTTAATTCTCGCTTGTTCAAATCAATCTCGGCTTGTTGCTGTATAAGAAAGTCATTTCCCAATATTCCGTCACATGGAACAGCTGAATGCTTTGGGAGAATGTGGAATTTGATGTTCATTTCATGATTTTCGTAATCTGAAAAGGTTGGTGTGATGAAAATTGCGCCCTGTGTAACAAGTGGCGTGTCAGAAGTTATTCCGCTGACATTCAATACTTCGTTCGGGTTGTACCTCAAGGATGTGCTTTTCAGCTTTCTGCTTTTTATCAGTGAAACACTAGAACCTGTATCGAGAAGAAACTTGAAATATATGATTTCATTATTCTTATCGAGATGAGGTAGTATTACATACAACATATTGTTCCAGTTTGAGCTTACGTTGAAGATTTGCTGGGAAAAGTTTCTTGTAATGTTACTGATGATCTCATTCTCGTTATTATACTGGGTGTTTTCTTCAGAATATAGTTCTTTTTCGTTTGGATTTGAAGCTTCAGAATTCGTTTGAAACATGGATTTTGTGTCGTCTTTGGATTCTAGTTCAACGCTGCGACACTTTCGGTTGAACTGTTGGAGTTTAAATGAAGCGATTGAGAGTTTGCTTGATTTGTTGGATTTGTTCTTGTTTGGTTCGAGGTGCGATTACCTTGAGAGTTGGATTGGTTATGATTTTGGTTATTGTTCGAGTTATTCGTGTTGGAGTTTGAATCATTTTGATTACGTTTATTATTGTATTCTCGTTTTCGACATTCTGAAATCAAATGTCCTTTTTTCTTACAATAATTACAGAATTTGTTGAAATTTTGTTGTTGCGAGGTGGAAGGTTGTGACTCTGAGTTGTTTTTGTTGCGACAGTCTTTGATCAAATGTCCTTTCTTTTTGCAAAAATTACAATATTTCTCGTTCGTGTTATTGAAAAATTTGGATTTCCTAGCGAGTAGGTATTTTTCTTCGAGTAATGCTTCAGTTAGTGCGTCGTTTATATTGATTGGTTTTGATCGTCGTAATGCTGAGGATATTTCATCATTTGAGTGCAAAACAAATCTTTGAAGAGCTAATTCTTTTATTAGTTCCGTTTTACCTAATGCACCTTCGTCATTCATGTTGATTGAGTTGAAAGCATGTGTTTGTAAGTTCTCGATTTTATTGAAGTAACTCTGAACTGATTCATTTCTAGATTGTCTGACTGTATTGAGTTCTTCTAGAATTTGTGAAAGATCGCGTCGATCGCCAAATAATTGAATTAGGCAAGTTCTGAAATCATCAAAATCATTGAAAACTTTGAATCTTGTTTGAGCACGAGCTGAACCTTTCAATTTCGATTCAATGAATGAAATGAGAAGAGTTTTTTGAGGACCACGACATAATGCCCAAGCTTGTCCGCAATCTTGAAGAAAATCATATAACTTGTTTCGATCACCGTGAAAATCTTCAGAAATGATTGATCTGATATCTGACATTGAATGTATTGGTATATTTTGAATTGGGTTTGTTGAGGTTGGTGAAGGAGTTGGAGGGTCTGGATTCTGCATTGTGGTTGATTTAGGGATTGATAGATCAACAAAAATAAAAATCGGCAAACAAAAAGTCTATCTACTCACGTTTGACACCAGTGGATGGTTTCTGTCTCTGATTCTGTGCTAACCAAGGTTGTTGCTGAAGATCTGGATGCTGATTCTCAGGAAATCACCGGATCTTCTTCTAGCAAATCCTATTTCGACTGCGCCAATTTTGTTAGGTTCTTTCCTGGTTAGTTGTAGAATGAAGAGTAGACATGCACAATTGTTTTATTCTTACAAATGTTGATTATAGATTATATGATTTGGATTAATTTGATAACATGTTTATTCTATGCAAGTGCTAAAGTGAATCATTGAGAAAAGCTCGTCGACAGTTTCTTCGCAGCATCGTTGCTTCATCAGCGTTTTCTTGATGCATATTCCAGTGGCGTGGTTGTGGAACATAACAGTATATTCTTATCTTATCTTATAGGACGGCTCAAATGGGCTCAATCCACTGAACCCTTCATCCCGGGCGTGACGTCGAAAAGTATGTTGTATGACCTCATTGACATCCACAAGTAAACATTTTTTTTGACCTCGCTAGTACCTCACCGTATACATACAAAGAAACGCCACACAAGAACAAAAACAATACTTTCAATATCTTCTGAAGACCTCTTAAGGAAGTGCATATTGTGTCCCAGAAAAAACTTCCACATGCCAACATTTTCAGAACATCCCAAAATCTCCCAGGGATGTTTGTGCTCGCTGGGAAACATAAATAAATTCAAAAATCAATCAATGAAACATTCAGTATGTTCAGATTATTTAAACGAGAAATATCATATGACAGATTTATCATTACAATCGAACCACTAAGATCAAGCTCACGTGGAGATATCTCAATTCGACTGATAAAATTCAACGTGTGATATATCAATGAGAGTAACGTACTAGGGGTGACATTTCAACGACTGGGGCATACTGTGGGAGTGATATACCCCCGAACGACATTTGATGGGTGACATATCAACGTTAAAATGAATTTCATGTAGTACTTCAACGGATTTTTTTATAAAGATTATAAATATAGACTACACGAAAATTGTAGGGATGTCATTGAAAAATTCAACGACAGACGACAAAGCGTACTAGAAGCAAGAAAGGCGAGTAATTGACAGATTCGACGATAGGGTCGATAGGAGTGAGTGAGTCATAGACGAATGACTCGGTGATACAAAATTCTCAATGAATCATGACATGGAATATTCACTTCCGGATGGCGGAAGATCTACGTGTATTTTTATGAAGAGGACGTAAACAAAATTTCCACATACACATATGGGTGTGGTATCTGACCGAATAGCTATGTTTAAAACTTCAATTATAATTATTAACATCAGTTTTGAATTCGTTAAATTATGGTTACATGAAAATAGGACAGTATGTGACATGATACATCAAGACTATATTCATTTCATTATTGCTTCCAAATTCAAGCTGATCTATGTAATGAAATATGTATAATGAATCATTTTTCACCACCACTTCTACAATAATTCACCAACAGATGTCAACCTCAATGATACCAGGGGTAAACCAAGCTGAATAATTCTTTTTACACCTTGGGTACACAAATATCGAGAATTTCATACATGGTGTGGTAAAAGAACTCCACTGCTACTTTAACATCCTGTATTGGTGCAAGATTTTTCCAGTTACAGTCTCTTAACAATTCACATAAAAGTACAAAATTGGCTTTTTCGAAATTATACTTGGAAGAGAGATCAGTGAATACTTGACCATTTTTAATTTTCTTTTTTACTACATCAAAATCTAGGGCCAGCACTGGGTGCTTTTTATCTTCTATAGTCAGGTGGTGATTATTTTTGGTAACTGAGGCACTTATGTTACTGAGTATCAAGTCTAGGGTCCTCATGTCCTCGTTAAGGATATTATTGAAGGAGATCAGATTATAACTATTTATCAATTCAGAGAGAGCGGAAATTGTTTTTGAATTGCTTGCTTCAAAGTTGAATTCGGTTCCATTTATAGAAGGAATCTGAAATCACCTAACACTACTAAAGAAGTAGTGGGGGAAATAAGCTCATGCAGGTTTAAAAATATATCTACGAAGTCAATATACTCATTCGATTTGGATGAAGGTGGAAAATAAACATTGGTGAAGATGAATTTGTTCCCAAGAATATCAATCTCCACGAATATAGTTTCCAATGAAGTATCCACAGTAATAAGCTTTGAATTGAATTTTTTTATGAACTGCTATCAACACACCACCACCCCATTTTTTGGCGGTTTGTTCTCTATCATTTCTATACACCACATAATTTTCAGTGAAAAGCTCAGAATCGTGAAAATCGCTATTCAGCCAAGTCTCAGTCAGACAGATAATATCGTAAGATTCTAAAATAAGATTATGAAAAAAATCGTATGTCTTAGTACGTAATCCCCTCGCATTCTGGTGATATATAGATAAATAATCATATCTCATAGCCTTAATGACAATGACAAACATGTTATCAATTCCAATACTTTCATTTATCCTTCCTAAAAAAACAGATTAGCGTATCTCTAACTAATAAAAACGTTATACTATATGAGTAAAAAGTATATAGCAGCAAGAAGAAAGAAAAAGAAAGAAACTAATCATCAGAACTAATACAATTTAACGCATCAGCGTTCAGTAGAGGAGGGCTGTGTTGCCAGACTTCAGAATGATTCAGGAACTTGGGGCCATGTACTTATCACTCTTGACATTTATAATTTTCACATCACCATCCTTCACAAATATTACCCCATCTCGAGACCAGGCATTACGTATTCCGTGCTTTTGTTTAGCTGCAGTAAGTAGTTTATAGCGATTCTTATTGAGATCTTCGTTGAGGAAAATTCCGGTACCTTTCAGCAACTTTTTGGAATTAAATATCTCAGCTCTCTTTAGATAAGTTACCAGATCGACAATAACACATCTTGGTTTAACATAGGGCAAATCCTGTTTTTTCCCAATAGGATAAACATTGTTTATATCGATCGTCGCGCATCCAACTTTCATTGTGGCATTGAACAAATTCAAAATTGTATCTATCAGATTCTCGTTCTCGGTTTCCACTATCCCAGAAATTCTCAGGGAATTTTTTTCCTACATTGTTCGAGTTCATCGATCTGATCGCAAATTGAGACGATTTTGCTTTCATTGTGTGCAACTTTTCGCTCAACTGTAGTAAGGCTATCATTCAATTTAGTCAGGGTCTTATCGACTTTATCAAGTTTCACTTCCAAGGGGAAACAAATTTTGTACATACCCTGTTGATCAGATTTTCCAGGGCTACTTCGTCCACTTCTTGTTTTGGACATACTTGATGTGCGAAGGTATCACTAGCACGGCTAGTGATGTACACCTGGCAATAGTGACTTCACTCCAATAAATAACGAAGGGATCTCCCACTTTCTTGATAACTTTTGGATTCCAAACTAATATGTATTGTATAACGTACAAATTCTATTTTGTTATATACTTGATTGTGGAAATTTTCATAAAGTTAGAACTATGAAAATTTAGCGAAATACTAGAGGTCTGTTATCAACGCTCACACAAACATGCGATGTTGCCACATTATGTGAAAATAAATTATGTGTAAAATAATAGTTAATTTTATTGTCCTCCATTCATAAAAATTCATGGGTATTCCAATTAGGGGTATGCAAAGATATCGATATGTATCGATATGTATCGATATATCAAATAACGATACTGTGAGGATAAAATATCGATATATCGATATTTATCGATATTTACCGATAATTATCGATATGTATCGATATATCGATATCTATCGATATGTATCGATATATCGATAGATATCGATAAATATCGATATATATCGATATATATCGATATATATGATAGGTATATGATAGGAATAGAAACATTTCAAAAAGTCGGAAATTATTTATTTTATTGTATCAAACAGAGGATAAAAGAATACTCAAATAAAAATATTTAACATCATAACGCATTAAATAAAATTATATTAAAAAACGGAAATGTATCACTAGCTCATCACAATAAAAAATATGCAATGGCGTAAATAAGGTACAAAGTTTGTTTTGTACCTTATTTATTTGTACTACAAGTACTAACAAACAAAAACAAACTGTAGAAGAGCAGAAAAAATAAACCTGAGTTTTCGAACTATTTAGTAGGAAATAAGAAGGATATCTTTGTTCGTGGATAAAAATATCAATTGCTCGGCATGTTCCGATGATCTCAAATCGTTAACAATATTGCCCCCTTTACTGAAAACCCTTTCAGATGAAACACTTGTTGCCTGCACGCACAAATATTGTTTTGCCACATTTGCTAAATTTTGGAATGATTGTTCATAATCCTTCCAATAGATCAAAGGATTGTCATCTAACTAAATTTTTGGAGCCATCTTGTAATTTGTGATTTCCATGATACAATTTTGACGAGGGGTATTACTACCTGTAGTTTTTTTCACTCCTTTTTTCAAGATGGCTGAGAGACCAGTACCTTTAATTTTTTTAGGAACACATTCTTTGGATTCTAGCTCATTAATATTATAGCGTGTTACCATTTCATCAATGATTCTCTCTTCAACTAATTGTTTTTCTTCATCCATGTGTTCCCCTCTGAATCTTGGATCGAGGAAGGTACACTTTAACAATATTAATTTTGTACTGTAGTCTTCCACGTATCTACTTTCTAAAGTTAATAATATAATTTCGATAATTGATTTTTTTAACATGATGATCTCCTCGCCATTTATTTGAGTATTGTCATCATCACTATCGTCTTCATCGACATAGTCATTCATTTCGGTTTTTATTTGTTGATAGACTGGCCAAATTGCTGATGCTGTTGCATATTTTTCTCCACTCATATGATCTGACACTTCCTGAATAGGTTTCAAGGTTTCCATGATGGTTTTCAAAATATCAACTTCTGATATAGTTAGAAATGAACTTCTGTGTTTTGATTTATCGAATAGCTGTTGTAGCGCGATATTCTGAACAATGAAAATTTCCATAGTTCTCAATAGAGACCACCATCTTGTTTTAGAAAATGATGGAATTGATAGAGTGGGAAGATCTAACCTTTTCTGGATATCTTTGAGGTCTCTTTTCATTTGCCAACTGTCGTTGAGAACATTCATAATTTTTTGCATTTTCTCCTCAACAGTAGTTATTTCTGGTCTATTGAGTGCTTTCGTGACAGCAGTATTAATTGAATGACCAAAACATGGAATATGTGGCTTTCCTATATATTCCATGGCTTTCACAATATTGGCTCCAGAATCAGTAGTGAAGGAGATGATATTTGGTTCAGAAATATTCCATTGTTTCCACATATTTCTCAGTGCCTCCGCAATGTTTTCACCAGTGTGATTCTGAATTAACAATTGACAATTTAGACAGCATGAATGAAGAATCCAAGAAGTGGATATAAAATGTACCGTCAACGAAATATATGGATCATTTGCACATGATGTCCAGCAGTCGGTTGTTAATGAAACATTTTTGGCCATTTGTATTTCATTATTTATGATTTTTTTTGTCTCCTCGAATAATATTGGTACCTTATTCTCCGTAATAGTTCTCCTACTTGGCACTGTATAGTTTGGTGCAACAGTTTTCATCAGTAGTCGGAATCCTTGTTTTTCTACAATGCTATAGGGAAGCATATCTACACTCAAAAAGTACGCAATAGCCTTTGTAATTTATTCTGATGAAGAATGATTAAAGGTTTTATATGAATGTAATGTTTGTTGGACCACTGTAGATTCTTTTTTGTTTGATTTGTAAGAAGATGCTGAAGCAAGATCTGAGTAGGTCATATCTTTAGTGACGATATCTACGATGTCTTCATACTGCTCCTCGATTATAACTTCAGGAATTGATGGGTCCATATCATTGTTTCTAAAATAAAACTGGATTAATTATGAGTAAGCATGAGTATAATTCAAAAAACAGGTTTTCAGGTACGTACTGATGATGACTCGGATGATGATGACTCGACTGTCAAAAGCTACAATTGCTACAATTTCGTGAAAAATATTTTGCACATAATACAGACCTGGTTTCTGAATTGAATTGAAATGTGCAGCTGATCAATTATTTCACTTGTGAGACTATTATAAGACAAGTAGGTACTCGTAATGAAGAGATTTTAATCCCAATATCAACTTGGCAATGTTTTATTATAGACACACATACCCCAAATCATTATCATCTTGAGATGATTCTTCTTCTCTCTCTGTGATGATCTCTCGCTGTTTTTTCAAATCATAAAAGATTTTTGGATGGTGGTGTTTTAGATGGCTGAATAAGTTCGAAGTGTTCCCGGCAAACTTAATTTTTCGCTTACATTTCAAACATTTGCTTGAATTGTCGCCACATTTTTCGAAAAACTCCCAAACAAGACTTCGTTTGGTATTCATGGTAATTATTTTCCTGTAAATAAAAAAAAATTCGCAATTATATCAATCAGAGCTGATATAATTTGATTTTGGTTCCTTCCCTACAAACGTATTGATATATTTATTTTCTATTATAATTTCAGAATATAATTGGAGAAAAATAGTATTTATTTAATTATCAATATTATGAGTTGAAATTCAAATCATTTCATGTGCTCCACCGTATTCTACAAAAGTAACTGGATACTTGTAGTTGGAAATTGGAATCCAGGCGTTAGATTAAAAAAAGAGGATCAGACGAGGATCGAACCCGGGTCGCCTGCGTGTGAAGCTAGCTTTGCTTTGCTTTGCTTTTAAGATGTTTATTATATTAATCGTTCTACAGTATGGTGTATAAGTACATTTCATTTCATTCTTATCCTCTTGCGAGGAGGAACAGACCACTTGATGGTCATCCCATCAAGGGCGGCCCGAAGACCGACAAAACGTGATACGCACCATGAGTCGATGTCAGAGTTCCAACCAATTCCTATGGCTTATGCCCTTTTACTGATCATATCTGTGGACTGGCTCGTAGCCATAAGAGACCTGAATGGAGATTTTCATTTTTGGTTTTGTCCGTCGTCGAAGGAAAATTAACAAAAAACCTTCTGAGTCCTGTCTTGTGTCAAGGGAGGAGTGGGGGGGGGGGGTGGGTAGGAATTGGGATTAGGTGGGGTGGGAGCCTCGAACCAGATTGTAGCTTAAGAAGTACAAAATCGGCCTTTCCTAGGAGGTGAAATTCGTGTTTCTATTTTTAGTGATTTTTCCTATTTGAAAAATCACTTTTTACGTGATCCCTCATGGAGGGACAGAAAAATTTGGCATATGCCGTACCCGGCGATCGAGTGCTACAAGGTCGCGCCCTATCGTTATGAGGCCCCGGATAAGGACATTACTAATCACTGAAGGTGATCAGGAACAGCCCTACCCGTATCCATATAGCAGCGCTACGGTCCTCATATTTTTAAAGCCCTAGTGGCAGTGGGACTTTAAGAGTCTGGCGTTTTGGGGTGATGGAGAAAGGGGAGCAAAACCATCCGCAGGGACTGATGTTTTGAAAACTGACTTGTTAGTGGGATAGCATGGCGTATAGGGGCTTGGGTGTTAGTCGGAAACGTAAGAATTTGCATTCACTGAAATAGTTACTATTCCGTGGCGCAGTGTTTGTTGGAATTGGTAACCCTTTTCAGGCTGAAAAAGGCTACTATTCCGGTGTGTAGTGTGTTTGGCTTACCTGTGGCATTCCTTACTCACCTAAGGGGCTTGTTGGTCCAAATGCTGGTGTTTTGGACGTTTATATCGCTCTCGGAATCTCGAGTCGTTGAGGGGGTTGTCGTGGCTCTCCATCTTGGTATGGGTCTTTGCTGATAGAATTTTCATTCTATCCAGGACGGGTGGGTGTTGCAGGTCTCTAAAGATGGAGTTGGTTTTGACGAACCATGGTGCGTTGACGATCATACGAACGCATCGATTCTCGTAACTCTGGATTCGCTTGAGGTGAGTCTTGGCACAATGTCCCCAGGCTGCTACTGCGTACAAAAGCGTGAGTTTTCTCACTTTTTAAAGAGTACGTGTGGAAGTTCACTTGCCCTTCCAACAGATTCTTCTTCATTTTATGATAGTCTTCTTCTTCGTCTAGGTATAGTAATGTTGTACCATTTCCATATTTTACATAGAATCTGTTATTCCTTATAGTGTCTCTAATTTCCTGGTTCAGCTCCGCTCGCTGATCCCTCGAGGTTGTCATGCCCTGTAAGATCAGCGGGGGGGGTTTGTATTTCCTTTGTGGTTTGGGTGCAATTTCCACCTGTTCTTCACCCATTTCATCGTCTTCTACTTCTGGTTCTGGTGGTTCAGGAACTTTTTCGGTTACCTCTAGGGGTTGGAACCTATTTTTAACCATAGTAGGCACCTGCGTGTCCCTTTTTTCCAGAATTCTACTCCATTTAGTGACTTTTTTAGGAAGTTGGAACTCTACCTCTTCTTGAAAGTTGGGGTCAACACAGTAGCCCGATTGGAAGTTTTTTGGGCTATTCTGTGTTAGGTTTCCATGTTCCACCACAACGATTTCAGGGTAGAGGGTCGTAGGCGGTTGAGTCTCAGGAGTATTGACCATTTGGGTAACCTCTTGTTCGGTCCCAGTTACATCTGTTTCCATGGGAGTTGATATTATATCGTTGTTCTGAGTTGTTTTGTTCGTGCTCACATCTTGGGTTGCCTTTTTGGTGTTATTATCTGGTATATTTATAGGGGACCTCTCTCTTGCCTTGCTTGGATTATATATCATATCTTTACATGGGAGGTTCTCTTTTTCTTTCTCCTTTATCTCCTTATACGCAGCCATGACCTTTCTCTTGATTTCTTCCTCCGAGTCACTGCTCAACATTGCTAGTTTCTGCTTTCGAAGCATTTTATCTCTTTCTTTTTGGGAATCGAAGCTGGTATTTCCCGTTGATCTATCTGAGCCAGTTTCCGGGTTCGAGGAATCTAGGTCCGACCCATATTCTTCTTTAATTTTCGCAGCTATATCTTTGGCTATTTTATCGACTACTTTGCAGGTGTAAATTTTGTCTCCGTATTTGGGCGGCTTACCACTAATGTAATCCGCCCAATTACTGAAATCTGTTGCTTTCAGGCTAGTTTGTTCATATAGCCTGTTGAAAGCTTCTTCTTTTCTATTATCTGGGACATACGTGCCCCTATCTTTGGAAAACATATGCCACCAAAATTCCCATTGGATAGTGGTGGGTTTGTCTTGGTTCCTGTAAAGTCTTATAAATCTGCTTTTCCTTTTTAGAGGGGTACTTGGCCTTTTTATCGTGCCAGTTTCTGAGGTGAGAGCCGCTCCGTCTTTGGGACCTACTCGATCCAGCCCCTCGGACAGATGAACACTCTCACCCCCCTGGCCATCTCCTGTCACGGACAGGTTCTCTTTGTTATTCTTATTCTAGTATATATTTTTGGGTTTTTATTTTTATATTGGACATGCACTTAATAAATATGTATAAATAAAACTTAATGTATATATAAATAATTAAAAACTAACATGCAATCTAGCCTATTAATAAAAACTAACAACAAACTAAGAACAATAATGGGGCTCATTTGCCCGCTTCGTAATTCTACTCGTCTCCCCCAATCTAAGTGCTGCTCTGCTGGGGGCGGAGTTTAGTGGAATACAGATTTTCTGCGAGTCGGACCCAGGCAACCGTTCAGTCTTCGGGCCGACTCGCGAAAAAATTTTCCGTGGGGTTTAGGGTATTTTGAGCCTTTTGGGGGTTAGTGAGGCCTACTCACCCCCCATGCACAAAAACACCACACTTCCACCCACAGAATAGTCTTTGAATCGTGTAAATCGTATGTATGGTTCTCGAGTTATTCCACGTAGAAACGAGGCCTGTTTTCTGCCTATTTCGCGACGAACGTCCGGCGCCGTGCAGTCTCGTCCGTGGTTCGAGCGGCACTTGTGAAGCTAGGACGCTACCCTCTGCTCTAAGTATTGCTTGTAGACGTAACTGCAAGTTGTGTTCTTCACGCGGCGCCCGGTCCAATAAATAGTTTGTGTCGGAAATCCGGTTGCCCAGACCCCTAGACAATTCCTCTTTAAAATGATTCAATACAAATCCCGCATGAATGCGACAGCAAAAAATGCCTTGTACGCAACTAGAAGATGTGTACTTTTGCGTTCTATACGTTTAACAAAAATAGATATCTGTGGTCCAACTATACTAAAGCACCACCCTATAGTTCGAATTTTAAAAGCTTCATAACATATTATATCAATATAATTTTTTATCAAAACCAGTATAAGAAGAGGAAACAGGTTGGGTTGCTTGCACTTACCTATACTTTGAATGGGTCGTTCGAAGTTCGAACTTCGAACCGAAATCCAATAAATCCAATGAATCCTTGAGCAACACAAGACGAATGGAGTGATGGGAACAGATGACAAAAGACACAGGTCACAAACAAAAATAAAATGGAAACATGTAAGGATGCAATAATTAGTTAATACTTTCGCTGCGGTTGACGTAATATCCGGCAAGTTATTTGTGGTTCCGTGGTGCGAGTGACGTATATTTTCACTGGCCGATTTCATGTACCGGACTGCGGCAAGTGATGGGCAATTTCGAATGAAAAAAATCGAAAATTTCGATTGCTGTAAGTGTTGGAACTTGGAAGCTCTCGAGATAATGTGATTTGTTCATGAGAAATCATTCGAATGATTCAACATACGACCGACGTCGTGAATACACTCGATATTTATTGATATGTAGCGATATATCGATATTATAAAAGATGTATGTAAGTATCGATAAGTATCCATATATCGATATATCGATCAATATCGATATTGAAATGAGTATTGATATCGACATCGTATTTCCAATATCGCACATCCCTAATTCCAATTCATTACATCACAATAAATTCATATCAACATGTTGAGTTTTGTGCAATTTATAATTTACCACTGAGGATTGAGAAAAGTTTTATCCTTTGTTTTGCTCTTTCTATATGAACCCTAGCTGCTGCGATAGCAGCATTCAATTGTGATTTATTTTTGCTCAACTGAGATTTACTTCTAAGAAATGGTGGTCTTATTAATTTTATTTCATGTACATCACACACTGTATCAATAAGAAAACCTTTATCAACCATGATACTGTCAGTACCCCTATCTAGGAGTTTTATCAAATTACTTTGCTCAAATATAACTTAATCTGAAGTTCTTCCCCCATAACATTTACTGACAAAAGTGATACCTGGGGATACACCAATCATAAATTTCAAAGTCATATTTGATTTATATTGGGAATAGCACTTGATTCTACAACAAAGACATTTTGGTCGTTAAATAAAAATTTCAGTTACAGTTATTCTTGTTGACTCAAAATCTTTGAAACAGAGAGGTAAATTTTTCTTGAATTCAGTTGAATCAGGTTATTTTATACAGGGCTTTAATATCATTGACAAACACTTCACCATACTGAACACAATATTTTTACAGGTTTGGGATGTCACTCCAAAAAGCAATCCTAGAACAACATATGTTTAGTTTGTTTTCAATTTAGCCAAACACAATATGATTTTCTCCTTCATTCCCAGTCTATATATCTTTTTATCATCATATCTTCTAGCTAAAACCACCAGTTTTTCTAGGAGTTTCATATTTGGTAAACAAGTGAAACTATTCAATTTTGAGTCTGAATCAATCAGTTCACACACTGTATTTAAACGGTTTGTATTAACTTGCACTGCAATATCCCGAAAACTTGTTTGAGGTGAAGGCCCAGCTCCTAACAATTCACATAAAGCTTCTGCAGCAATCAGCTCATCTGGGTTTATATCTGTTTCAATATAGCCTTCCTCTAATCCTGAATTATAAGTGGTTTCCTCAAAACTGCAAGTTGGGTTATTTTCCTGAAACATTAAAAAACATGTGACTTGGTGAAACAAAATATAGAAAAATGCTCACCTCTAAAGATGATTTCAATAAATTCCTAGTTGAAAGTCTCTAAGCTCTGCTAGTACTTGCTTTCTGTACTGCACAATCCACTTCAGTTGAAGTTGTGGAAATTAGTGATGGTAAATTGAGAGATGGAATGGCTGTATCTTTCAAATTTTTTTTTCAAACCAGGTTGATCATGTCCTGACAAATTCAACATGAATTCATTTTATTTCATCTTTCAAGACTTTAACATTACCTTTATAATCCTCTTTGGTGAAGTGAAAGGAACAAATCCTCATACTTTTACACTTTTTTTTTCCTATTTTAGTTTCAACCTGCCAAGCTTTCAATAAATTCACTTCTTCTTAAACTCCGAATTCATTTACGAGTTTTACCTTCTTGCTGATACTTGGAAATAGATGAAATCTAACATTCAAGTTTCTATCACCTTTGGATTTACATCCAGGCACACTAGTAAGTGTTGTTTATTCCTTCACTCCTTTTTTGGGACTGAATTCCATTATTGAAGGCACTAGTGGAAGTATTATTTGAATTGTTACGTGAAAAAACTATATAATAGAACTGATTGCACGATAATTTATATTGTTTTTATCAAAACTTGATCAATACCAACGAATTTCAATGGACTGTTTACAAATCTATCTGCTTTGTTTGAGTTCCGAATTTCGCCTTCAGAGAGCGTATCGCTTGGCTTGAATCACGAATAAAATTTGTATCTTTCAGCATCAATGACTAATCGCTTTGGATTATAGTGATTAAGTAGAGTTGACTTCAAATCTGCATAGCTTTTAGTAGGAATGGGGACAGTAAATCTTTCAAAGTACTATAAGCCTCTGCCCCAATCAAGGTTAGGAACATTGCACGCTTTATCTCATTCTCTACATTATTACATGCAAACAATTGCTCCATTCGTTCTATATATGACGATAAATATCAGATTGATTAGGGTTGGAGGGTTCAGTACTTCCAATGAAAGTCATTTTTCTATTCAGGGTCAATGACCTTTGACTATACGGCCGACGTGACTTTAGTTGCTTCAGACTGACTATGACTCGTGGATTCGACTTCCGACGTCGCCAATAATGCTGTGTATTCTTGTTAGTAAATAACACGCATTCTTAAGGACATTTTATTTACTGGAATTCGTTTTAATAATTGAGTGTGTACTCACAAGGTAGCAAGGTACAACCAATAAAATGAACATACAGATTAGTGTCTCCACTGATGGACAGGACATCTGACAGGTGATCATGTCACTGCACAAAACACCAAACTAAATATACGCACAAAACATGATGCAAGATATACAATATAAAGGTAGGTTCACAACCTTGATATAAAGGTAGGACATTATGTGATATATATTCTTCTCCATATAAATTTTTGAATACCTGAACAAAATACTTCAGCAATGATTCTGCATATTCAATATAGTGGGAGAATGTTTCATTAGATAATATTATGATAGCTACATGAAGGGTAAGAAAGTGTACATACATATCTGGACTCAATGTTGATTTAAGAAAAAGGGGACCCAAATACAATAGGAAAATTCTAAATTCAGTGGATTTCCATCTTTTGACCTCAGTCAATGATCTGCCTTTTCTACTGAACTCTACTGGAATCTGTGGAGTGTGACTTAACATATATCCAGATATAACAGAAATTTGATGGGTTGATAATTTTGTTCCTGGTTTACCTTCAATCCACAAGACAATTAATTATTTAACTACTAAACAAATCAAATGCATATAGTCTAATGGGGAATCATGTTGATATGAGGAATTAACTCTAGGATAGATGTACCAGTATGGTGTTCTTCTTGCAATTTTGATCTGAAATCTAAATCATTACGGAGTGTTGAATTATTGATCTCAGGAAAGCACACTCTTTTATTGATATAACAACCCTATGCAACACATTTGGTGCATGAATTATAGCCAGAATGACCTCTTATATACTTGATGAAACACTTGGCTGACATCACAAATGAAAGCTCAAATTTTTACATCATATTTTCTTCAATCAGGTGTCAATCCTTCCCTCACAATATCAATAACATTGACATGTTTTGGTTTCTCATTACCATGATACAAACCAATTACTTGCACAGGATTTTTTTGTTTAAACAGATTACACAAAATAGGATACAATAGACTACCAGAACTTTTAGATAAAGGTAATCAATATTCAAGCAAACTTTTATTGTATCTGAATTTTTAATTTACTGTTGAGCTGAGTCTATCAACCTTTCAATAGATTTTTTGAAACCAAAATGATAGTAGACTCCTGGTTCAACAACATTCAAAGGCACCTCCTTATGTATGTAATAGTGTACGAGCATCCACAGGAAGTTCTGGATGAATAGGTTTTAATATATGCAGTAAATTAGAAACTGTCATTTGGGTTATATTATGATTTACTGCCCATTCTCTCAATTGCGACTGTAGGGAGTTTTGGTCACTTTGTGGAGTATGATTAGTATGAAAAGTATGAGACTTTGGTTCCATCAAATTGTCTTCATCATCATCTGATGAGGTTTCAGCTTCACTACTACCATGTTACTCGTTTTCTGTTATTGGAGACTGTTTGTTGACGTATCCTATATCATTTTGTGATCTAAAAGGATTTAATAAAGATTATTATTATTATTATTATTATAGAATATTTGTTGACAGTTGACTACCAGTCACCATGCCCACTACTTTGCCCATTACTATCAAAATCACATATATTAGGATCAGACTGAAAGCTTGAAGCAGGTAGTGAAACACAAGCAGAACTTGATGGAATGTTTTGTACGTCATCACAGGTAGAAGATAAGTTTATCTCTCTTCGAGTTCTCTTATATAATTTGTTCAACTTCTTTCTTACAAAGTGTTTCTCCATTCTTACCTGGCGATCAGAATACTTTTCTCTTTTGAAGAACTCAACTTATAATATATCAACAATCACTACACTGAATATTCTTTCCTACACGTGAATGTAGAAAAACCAGAGATATAATAATTATATTATTAGATCTGAGAAGAACTGAATTTACTCTTTGACTGAATACTGAAACTGAACGTGACTGAACGAACTGAATATCTAACCTGTCAATTGTCAGTTTTGGAGTTTATTGCCAGGAATGCCAACACTACCAAAACAATGCTACCAAAAGTCAGTGAGGTATATCTCCTATCTCAATTATTCTACGTGATGAACAAAGACAACACTGGTCTGATGCAAGAGCAACAATGACATTGAATCTTCGTGTCCCAATGAAAAATCACAAACTGAATGGAGAACTGTTGAACACAAACATAAACAAAACAGGAGACAGCCAACAGCAAAATCACATAAGGACCCGTTGATCATAATAATAATAATAATAATGGGAATAATACATCAATTGCGACAGTGAAAGGAGTACCTAAACAAATTGATCTCCATGTTTATAGAATTCACCCAGCTATAGATGCGAAAGGACTTACTGATATTTTGAAACCTAGCTTTCCGGAAGTCTTCTGTGAACAAATTCAATCCAGATAACCGACCCTATACTCATCATTCAAAGTGCGAATATATGAAAAAAACTTTTCCAAGGCAATGGTATGGCCAGAGGATTCTTGTATACAGCGTTTTTTATACATAACAAAAAGGAAGAATATTCAGAAGTATAGCCTTCAACCCTGATCTAATATGTCTAAACGTGTTCAGCCTGAACATGGAAAAAATGAATCAGGAGTACAACAATTTGAAATTCATCTGTTTGAATGAAATTTGGGGAAGTGAAGACTCTATCTCTAAATATTTCATCAATGGTTTTTATTTAGCTAATATGTATAATCGCCAAAACCTTCGAGGTGGGGGTACTTGTATTTGGTTTGGTGGAAAAATAACATTGCATAAAAAAAAACTGGACCTTGAGAACTTTTGTGTTGAAAAAGATCTTGAAATATGTGGTGTGTCTATAAAACTCCCTAATAGAAAACTTGTAATGTATGTGTTGATCTTGTACAGATCTCCATCTGGAGACTTGACAATATTCTTGGATAATTTAGAAAATATCTTAGAAACGCTATATAGACCCAACAATTTATTTCTGCTATGTTTGGACTTCAACCTCGATTCCCAAAGTCACGATATGAACTACACAAAATTAGTGAATATTTGTGCCTCATATGGTCATTTAGTCAAGTGGCCAACTCGAGTGACAAGTACTTCTGTTACTACTGACAATTGACCATGTGTTCGTAAATTTTCTTCCACAGGGTGATGCCTGTGTGTTTGATAATGTCATTTCAGACCACAGGACTGTATTGCTGAACTCAATCCAGATAACGGCCTGAGAGACAGCAAAACTGTATTTCACGGAAGAACTTATAAAGATTGGCAAATAAGTGATTTCTTGAATGGATTAGCCCAAGAAAATTAGTCAGAGGTATACTCAATTCGTAGTACTGATATGGCTTTCGCTTGTTTTTTCATTACATTTCAATATCACTTCGAAAACAATTTTCCGAAGCGCAAAATTAGGCTGCATTCTGATAATAAGGGCTGGGTGGATTCAGAAGTCAAGAAATCTATTGCGAATTTAAAAGATTTGTATACTTTATCACGAAAATGCCCAGAGCTAAATGATGTATACAAAAAATAAAAACAAAAACACAGAAATTTCATTGCAAATAAAAAAATGCATTATCAAAATAAAGTTTCAAATTCTGATAACTTGAATAAAACTTGTTGGAGTATAGTGAAAGAACTGTCCAATAAGATCAACCCCCAAAAAAATATCTCACTCTCCACAGATAATGGGGAAATCATTTCTGACAATGAAACAATTGTAAACTCATTCAATGAGTTTTTCAAACAGGTCCCATACGATATCATTTAAATAATACCTGAAACAGATAATACACTGAGTATCCAAAATAATTTTAGTAACTCAAAAATGAATCTTCATCCATTTTTGAATGATGAATTATACGAACTGTTGTATTTTCGACTGAAAAATTCAAAATCTCATGGATTTGATGAAATACCGGTTTTTATTGTCAAAAATGCCCTACCACTTATCATCTCACCACTGACCCATCTAATGAATATATCTTTTTTTGACGGTCAATTCCCGAATATTATAAAGGTAGGCAAAGTAGTTCCTATCCTCAAGAAAGGTAACCGTGAAAAAATCTCGAACTATAGGCCGATTACACTTCCATATATCTTCTCAAAAATATTTGAATACTACTTTTTAAACCGCCAGATGAATTTCGTAGATACAAACGAGATAATTTCCAAAAATCAACATGGTTTCAGACATGGTAAATCGACGATTTCAGCAGTTCACTGTTTTTACAGTCAAATACATCTCTGATTGACTCAGGCGAGTGCCCTGTTGGGATCTTCTGTGATCTTAGCAGGGCGTTCAACTTCGTCAATCATGATATTTTGATAAACAGACTGGCCAGTTATGGTATTGAAGATAATGCTCTTCTATGGATCACCAGTTTTTTGTGAAACCGTAAACAGTATCAAGCCTCAAGAGCAAAACTAATGATGAAATATTTGTTACAAATTCCCCCTTTGTGGACATTGATGTAGGCGTTCCACAGGGATCAATTTTAGGACCGGTTCTATTATTGTTATATGTGAATACAATTGATAAGTTATGTGAAAACATTCACGTTACCATATATGCAGACGATATATCTGTCCTTGTTGTGGATGAATCCGACGAGATTTTGGAAAGAAAATGCAACGAACTGATTCAGTCATTGGCATCTAGGTCGTTTGATAATTCTCTCTTTTTCAACGTTGGAAAGACACAGTTTCTTAGATTTCATAACAGACAACGAGTTTACTTTAAACCAAATATTGTTCTAAATGATGTACCTATATCTAGTACATATACACATGTTAAATTTTTTGAATGAACATAGATCTAAATTGGAAAATCCATTGTTCAAACCTAATTTCCATTCTTCATTCGAAGTGTTATTTATTGAAACATTTGCGAACAGAACACATAATCAATTGCAGATGGTGTATTATGCACAAGTGAAAAGTCGTCTTCGATATGGTATTTGCCTCTGGGGTTGGTCCACTATGACTGATGATGTATTCATTAATAATGAGGTGTATTGCTAGTACCACAACTTATAAAAATTTATTTATCTCTTGTATGTCTCCATATATTTAACAATAAAATAAAGTTCACTAAGAACTCTGATGTTCACCAGATGAATAGTCGTAATCGAGAATAATTTCATGTACCATATAGCAAGAATATTGTTGATTTCAATTCTCCAGACAACATTATTGGCCTACGGGCTTTCAATATGCTACCACAGGAAGTCGAAGAATGCTTTTCACTGCCTGCTTTCAAAAGAAAAGTCAAAGAATTCCTAGTTGCGATGTGTTTTTATTCCACAAAAGAATATTTCACAACCTACATATCAGAGAAATGAGTGATAAATGTTCGATTGTGTTTCATCTTATATTTTTTGTTGATTTCCTTTTCTCTACATACGTATTGACAAATGTATATGTTCATATCTACTAGAAATTAATGTTAGTATAATTACTTCAGATGTTTGTCATTTATCTTGTGTGTACCAAACATGTTATCAGAGCAGATCTCTATGCTGATTGCTGAGCTGAGAAATGAGAATGCTGGAGTTTGAGGTAAATCTTCATTATCCTCATCTGATTTGGAAAAATCAATTTTTTTATTTTTTTATTTTTATTCATTTTCTTTCCTGTTTCCAACTCTGAATTTACGTCTGACACCTCAACTTCATATTTTTTATTTTTCATCAATCTCCTGTGGCCAAAACCTACATCTGAATTCAGATCTGATTCTTGTTCTGTTTGTAAGGCCTTCATCTTTGCTGTAGACAGATCAACTGAAATAATAAGACTGTGAGATTGGAAATATTGGTTTCTGAATATGGAGAATAGTTATTCATATCAATTGGTACAATGATGTGCCTGAGGGTTGAGACAAACAGTTGAAATCACAGGACATTCATGAAAAAGATAAATTTAATTTGCAGAAATTGTTGATATGAAAATTGAGAAACTCTCAATTATTGAAACATTATTTTTGCTATTTTGCTAATACCTCATGAATCTGATATTCGAATATTTTTACCATAGATATCTCCCAATAATCTGCATTTATACACAGGCCAACTTTCATCAGGTTATTGGCATTAAGAGATGGCAGTTATAGTAGGCCATCGACAGGCATTGTCACTCAGCACACACTGTATGGCACCGCCGCGACAGTTTCTCTCGTGAGGAAATGGACGACTCGCCACATATTTTGAGCATATATGGATCTGAAATTCATAAACAAAGTTATTTGAAATGAGGAGCACTGATAGATAAATTCATTGAATATAAAAAAAGGAATAGTTGAAAAATCGAGGCTGGATATTTAGTTCTTCACAAAATTTTAATCATAATCAAATTAAAGACAATACCAATCCTCCAAACTACTGATTCAGTTTATGATATCTATTATGTGAATAAATATTCTACATGAAATGCATAAAGAAATTTATAAAATATTACAATAAATTTTCAGTTTTCATGCAATAGGGGAAAAACTACATAACCAATATACTGTGGAAAAGCTACTAATTTTGTTGATACACTTTCTACAGGCCATAGATTGAAATCTGTTGAATCATTAACCACAAAAATACCAATAGCAGATGACTCACATGGAATGGAGAAAAAATTATCAATATTCAAAAAAAAATTACTATAGATGAATGTTTCATTTGCTTTTTTGAGGATGTTGTATACCTTAACAATATCTTTGAGTGAACAAAATGAATCTTAAGGTTTTCTTATATTTATTGAAGAAGATTTGAATTTTAGCAATTCATATTGAGTCCAAGAATTTTATGGTTCTGGACCAGCAGAATGAGAATGATCACAAGAAAACTGATATGTTGGTTCTTTTGGCATAATCCAGATAAATGATGTTGATGAGTGTAGAATTATTCAATAACCTCATTGAACTATGAAAACATAAAAAATTAAGGTATTTATCATCATCCAGAATATTTTTCAGCACCACTGGTCCTGGATAAAACAGAAAAAAAATGAAATTCTGTGGCGTTTTAACGTTTAACTCCATCTGGGTTTCCTAGCGAACTCCAGTGGCACATAATTCTGGAGGGACAGCAATCTAGAAGATATTTCTTGACCACTATGTGATGATATTCTATTAGGCGGTTTCCCAAACAGCAAAAGGTTCACTATACGTTTTTTCACTGCACCAAGACGAACCAAATGCATGTAGTCTAATGGGAAACTGTCAATAATATTCAATGTAGGCACATTTTCCAAGATGGATGTGCCCAAGTGATATTGTTTTTGAACCTTATTACGGAAATTTTCATCTGTTCTTTCCACACAATGAACTTTTGGAAAACATGTACGACCATTGATATGTTTTCCCCTCTGCATACATTTTGTGCAGGAGTAAAAACCAGTGTGTTCTTTACGGTTTGATATACATGGCTATTCAAATTCGAGTCTATGCATGGGGATTTCGATAACGTTTAGAAATAGAGTGTTGGTTGAAAGGGGACAAAGTAGCGTATTTCAGAGGTTAATTATATGGATGAAAAAAATCTGACCTAGCTTCTTCAGTTCTGGAATTATATAGGAAAAATCGAAAATTTCGAAATTCTTTTTTTGCCTATATGTAGACGGTATATAAATAATATTAAGAACACCATTATCAAACAAATCTCTTACATAATTTTATTTAACATCAATATGCTTCAATCTGCGATGTTCCCATTTACTTAATAAATAAATACAAGACTGATTATCCTCATACAAAATAACTGTTTTTACAATGAATATTCTGAACTCATTAAGCATATTTTTCAACCAAACTAATTCTGTTGAAGAACTAGCAAGACCTACATACTCTGCATCGGTTGAAGATAAAGCAACAGTTGTCTGCTTTTTCGTAACCCAAGATACCGTAGCGCCATAAATTTCAAATAGGTATCCAGTAGTTGATTTTCGATCATAATCACCACCCCAGTCTGAATCAACGTACCCAATTAAAGCATCAGTGGTACAACTATTTTTCTTGAAGATGAGACCCAAATCTAAAGTTCCTCTAATATATCTCAAAATGCGCTTCAAACCTATCAACTGAGATTCAGTTGCATTACTCTGGAAACGACTATAAAAATTTACAGAAGCACTCAAATCTGATCTGGTAGTCAACATGACGTACATAAGACAACCAATCAACTCACGATATGGTTTAGATTCGATAATAGAACATCCTTTTTCTATTTCTCTTACTGGATTAACTTCCATGGGCGATTTAGATGCCTTACCTTTGTAGCATTTAAAATTGCTACCTTTTTGTTTTGTTTTTTATATAGAAAATCTTTCATTTATTTGGCAATAGCAACAGTACTCACAAAGAACATTCAGTCTTGTAATCAAATAGAACATCTATCAAAACCACTATATTCCAAAACAAACATCACATAGAGTGAATGCAAGTAAATTCGCAGGTTTCCAACCCTAGGTATTACTTTTGCTTCTGACATTCTAAAGGCTGTTGGAAGTGATGTAACAAGCTGCAGGAATCTTATGATTTCTGGCTACCTGTCTGATCCTAGGCCTGGAATTGAAGAAAATAGAGTATGAAAACATCCTTTCACATGTAAGCAGGTGACATACCGTTGTGTTCTCTAGTGTGGTGAAATCTAGGCTATTGAAGGCTATTTCAGGATTTTTCGATCTGAATGTGATCTTGATTGGGTTATTGGGGTTGTTTTGTTTATTTTTCAGAATTTTATTTTCTAGACGTCGATGTCATTGCTTGGTCTGTCATTGATCTTCTGTCATTGATCTTCTGTCATGGATCTTCTGTCATCAACCTTCGGTCTCAAGTTGGTTAGCCGTAAGTGTTCGTGCCCGTAGCAGAAGAGAAAGAAGAGGAATGATGGTCTTCTCTGATTATCTTCGTTGTACTTCGTCTGTCAAACGGGATAGCATTTGTGGTTCTGACCAATGAGAGGCTAGGATTTCAAAACTGGCGCTGATTTCACACAGGATGTGAGTTTTTTTGGCAATTTTCGGGAATAGGAGATGGTATCCGTCCTCTAGCTGCGAACTCGAGGCTTTTTGCTGGTGGCTATGATGAGGTGCGCTTGACTCGTTATAGATATTCTTTTTTCGGTGTGTTTAACCGAAAATTAACCCTTTTGGGGAATTTACGTGAGTGCCGTTGGGGCCGAGTCAAGTCGCACCCATCGATTGTGGTTTTGGAGCCTTTTTATGGGGATTTGTGCCGACCACCAGGAGACTGCCATGCGGTAGGAACGCCGCCATTTTGTCCTGATGTCCTGTTTGCCGTTTTGACTATCTTCTAGTTTACCTCCCTTCTCAGAAGGTAAGTTATGACTTATAAACCAGCAATGATATCTTCAGGGGGAAAATATACCTATTTTTTTTTGGGTTTTTTCGTTGGCACATGTCCTCTCATGAGGCTATTTTTGTTAGGGTGTTAGGGTACAGCTTAGCCCTCATTAGGCTCCTGGCATCGAACGAACGACTCTTGTGGCACCTCTTGACTCTGGTCAAGATTCCCACGAGGGCCAACATCGAGTCACTTTTAAATCTTGGCCAGAGTCGACAGACAACCACCGGATGAGGACCAGTAGAGCCGGTAGAGACTGGCGCCTTGCTGAGCTACACCATCGACCCCTGGCTGACCTGGGAGTGTGAGCCTTCTTCTAGTCTTCTCTTCGTCATCTTCCTGTGCTGTTTCCTGTCTTCTTCCTGTCTTCGTCTTCATCTTCGCAGAGTCTTCCTGCATTACACCCAATGGACCTTGGATAGAGGCTACCTAGTATGGACCATTGAAAAGGATCAAGGACCATAACACCAGGTTTTTTTACACCTTCAGTGTTTTTGAATTTCGTTTAAGACATAATCATATATCATATATAATCACACATAGTTGATGAATAATATAACCTCTAGAGCTCTTGTGAAGCTCTCACATAGTACTATGCGACAGCGGATCTAGTTTACAGGTTTATTACCCTACAAATATCATATTTCCTATTGGTTATTTTAAGAGGTAAAATCTTTCAGGGAAACCTAGGTACAACATCAGGTATATTAATGTATGTGTATTTTTATGATGTATCATTCCTTATTTTCCTAAAATATCTGATTTGATATTTCAACTGGTTCATGATACTTTAAATAGCCTTGTCCATTTTGGTGTTTTATTATATGTACTTGTATGTGATATGGTTTTATTCTTCTATTTGTCCAACCCAGATATCTAAGAAAGTTTAATTCTATAATTTCAGGTATTGTTAAAAGGTAGGTATTTGGTTTCTCAATTTTCCAAATATATTATAACTTACTATTAAATTGAGTGGCGCCCTCTATAATTTGAATTTTCAATCATTGAGCCAAATAAAATCCGAACTCACTATATCTGTTCTCCGGCGAACAGCTGCCGTCAGCATAATGTGAACTACTTTGTTTTGATTTCCTTTTTTGAGTTATAAAGTAGGCCACATAAATAGCGTCCAACGTGTGGGGCCCGAAAATTCGAAATTTTATGTTAAATAAATTTTTGTAAAACCTGAATTTGATTTTCTTAGATTGTTTGGTTGGGAACATTTAGTTGAATAAATAGCCTATCCATCAAGTCTGGTTTATTTGAAGACAGACATTTCAGGAACAGCTTTAGGTGTTTTCAAACAGGTGAACAGGATAGGTATTTTTCTAAGAGATATCTTGGATTTTATCACACTGGAGAGCATTTCGGTGTGTGTGTTTGTTTGTAATAATTATATATTTTGGAGCTTAGATAGCAATTTTTGAAAATTTCCTTTTTTGAAAATAAATTTCTGGTAACAATTTTGACGGACATTTTTCATAGGAATTTTCATAGATATTTTTGTGACTGACAACTACTTTGGAATTTATTTAGATATTTCATTTGCTTTCATTTGTTTCTGCTCATATTCATCATTATGGATTCACTTAAGGTGAAACACTTGCTGATAGCTGAGATCAACTATGAGTTGAGGATCAGAGGTGTTATTTCTGATCGCAATATGGATGATAAGAGGAAAATTTTAGGTCGTTTGATTTCAAAAGAGATTCAACAAGGACAGAATGTTCTTGCTTTAGTAGATCCATCCTTTAATTTTGAGATTGAAAAAACAGAGATAGAAAACACATTAACTTCTATTAAATTTTTAATCAGTGATTTTGATGGTCCTTCTTCAGATTCCACTTATAAAAGAGCTGTATCTAGATTAGGTCATGTGACTTTGAGGATTCAGAGAATTTCATTAAACAACACTGATGAAAATTTTGAAGAAATGTCATTGTTTAAAAATGAATCTTATGCCACATCTCTACAATTAGATGCTGAATTACATGACAAGGTGTCAGAACCAGAATCTGAACCAGTTAATGTGCCATTAATGAATTCCACTGTCAATCCTTCTCTGAGACAATCTACCAGTAATTCTTTCTCTCCAAATTTTTTGAAATCAACTCCTGTCTACAAATTGGGAATACAATTTGATGGGGATTCTAAAAACCTCTTGTCATTCATTGAGCGTATTGAAGAACTTGCACAAGCAAGACATATATCTAAACTTGAATTGTTTGAGTCTGCTAGTGATCTTTTTACTGGTAAAGCCACTTTTTGGTTTAGATACATTAAATCTCAAGTCACTGATTGGGACTCTTTAACTTTAAAAATGAGAAAAGATTTTTTAATGTCAGATTTTGAAGATGAAGTGTGGCAACAGATAAAGAACCGGAAACAGGGAAATTCGGAACCTGTAGTTATCTATATTGCTTGTATGGAAGCACTTTTTAATAGGCTCAGTCATGGAGCAGCGGAAGTGACTAAAATTAGATATATCAAAATGGGACTAAAATCTGATTTTCGGAGTAGGTTGGCATTGTGTGATATCGATTCAGTTTCACATCTTGGAACTTTATGTAAAAAAGTTAGAGGAATCTGATGCATTATGCCCCAGTAGTTCTAGTTCCCAGAGTAGATCAGTATCTATGTTAGATGATCCGGAGTTAGCTTTCATTTCAAATAGTCCTAAGAATAAAGATTCTGGAAATAAATTCCGGAAAAATAAATTCAGAAATGCCACTTCTACTTCAAATCCTTCACCTTCAAATTTTCCAAATAGCACTTCTGCCCCCTCCTCATCAGTTGGTACAGCTACCAGTAAAGTGGGAAACTCTAAAGTGAGAAATCCTGTTATTTGCTGGAGATGCAATTTAGCAAATCATACTTATCAAGATTGTAAGTCAGGCATCAAGAAAAAGTTTTGCTTTAAATGTGGAACACCAAATGTCGTTTTCAAAGACTGTGATAGGTGTAAGGGAAACGAATAAAGGAGAATGTTGTTAAAGGCTCTCAATTTTCTCCAAATATTCCAAGAGCCAATAGTTTAAATTTTAATATTGAGAAAGATCCTTCAAATTTTGTAGCTCCTTTATTGTTTAAGAAAAATAATGATAATAGGCCTTATGTAAAAATCCAACTTTTTGACACAGATGTCATTGCACTTTTAGACAGTGGTGCCAACATGTCCGTCATAGGTCAAGGAGGTTTAAGGACAATAAAAAATCTTGATTTACTAATCAGAAGTCCTCACTTGAACCATGTTTTAACTGCTGATGGTACACAGCAAAAAGTTGATGGAATAGTAGATTTGCCTATTCACATAAATGGAGACGTACAAATTATTCCTGCATTAGTGGTACCTTCCCTATCACAATCTTTTATTTTGGGCAGTGATTTCTGTAGTAAATTTGGTGTGTCCATTGATTTTCAAAATTTTAGTTGGGACATTAAATGTCGAGTTTCAGGTGAAACTGTAGACATTGTTGCCACTTCTCAACAATGTAGTATTTTTGAGACAAGTCTTGAGACAAATATTGATGATGAGCTCACACAGGAACAGATGAGACAAATGAAAGATCTTGTAAACTCATTTAAGGAAATTAGTAGTGATTCTCGTTTAGGTCGAACAAATAAGATAACTTTAGAGATTGATACCGGTGATGCAAAACCGTTTAAACAGAGGCAATATTTAATGTCACCATATATGTTGAACATGCTTAATGATGAACTAGTTGACATGCTCAGATTGGGTGTTGT
Source organism: Chrysomela aeneicollis (assembly GCA_029955515.1). Taxonomy (NCBI): domain Eukaryota; kingdom Metazoa; phylum Arthropoda; class Insecta; order Coleoptera; family Chrysomelidae; genus Chrysomela; species Chrysomela aeneicollis. Next base: position 1,222,867 of record JARUHQ010000035.1, read on the forward strand.
TGAACCATCACACAGTCCTTGGAACAGTCCCGTCCTGTTAGTTAAGAAATCATCTGGTGAATACCGATTTTGTTTTGATGGACGTAAGTTGAATGAACTTACTAAACACGATAGTTATCCACTACCAAGGATAGACAGAATCTTAACTTTGTTGAGAAACGCTAAGTATATATCGAGTATCGATTTAAGGAAAGCTTTTTGGCAAGTTCCACTTACAGAGTCGTCTAAAGAAAAGACTGCGTTTAGTATTCCAGGACGAGGGTTATTTCACTTTAATGTTATGCCGTTTGGCTTATGCAACAGCGCGCAGACGCAACAAAGACTGTGTGATGCGTTGTTCGGCCCCCGATTTGAGCCTCATTTATTCACATATTTGGATGATATAATTATTATTTCATCTACTTTTGAGGAGCATGTGAATCTTTTATACGAAGTAAAGGTTATCTTGAAAGATGCTAATTTAACCATAAATTTAAAGAAATGCGAGTTTTTTAGAACATCTCTTAAATATCTCGGTTTTGTAATAGATAGGCAAGGAATCAAGACTGATCCTTCCAAAGTTTCAGTTATGGTTAATTATGCTCGTCCAACTACTAGTACTGAGATAAAACGATTTATGGGTCTTTGTTCATGGTATAGGAGATTTATTGATAATTTTTCTACTTTAATAGCCCCTATTAGCGCTTTGTTGAAAGGGAAAGGTAAAAAGCAACCTATAGAGTGGACTCCTGAGGCGGAAGCTTCCTTTCTCGCCATCAAGAATGCTCTTGTGTCAGCACCCATTTTATGTCCTCCTGATTTTGCTTTGCCATTTACCATCCAGTGCGATGCAAGTGATGTAGGCGTGGGTGGTGTGTTGACTCAGGAGGTTCAGGGTGTCGAGAGAGTCATTGCCTATGCCTCAAGGTCCCTGTCCAAGTCAGAAAGAAATTACAGTGTAACAGAGAGGGAATTATTGAGTTTAATCTTTTTGATAGATAAATTTCGTCCTTATATTGAAGGAACTGTTTTCAAGGTGACTACAGATCACCATAGCCTCCTCTGGCTCCATAATCTTAAAGATCCTTCAGGGAGATTAGCCAGATGGGCTGTTAAATTGAGGCAACACACTTTTGAGTTGACCTATACAAAGGGTGCTAATAATCGAGTGCCAGATTTTCTCTCCAGAATTCCTTCAGTTGAAATGGACAAGTTAGAAGTAAATCTAATAGATATTGTATCTAAAGATTCAGATACCTGGTATTCCTCTCTGCGAGCTAAAGTTTTACAAGATCCTGTTGCCTATTCCCATTTTAAAGTAGATAATGATTTGATATATAAATATGTTCCTTCAAAAGTACCCATTAAATCTAATATCGTTGAATGGAAAGTAGTTGTGCCGAAATCACAAAGAATTTCTGTAATAAAAGATTCACATGATCCATCAATTTGCAGTCACTTTAGTTTTTTTAAGACACTAGCGAGAGTTCAAGATCACTACTATTGGCCTAAAATGAGGTACGATATCTTAAGATATGTAAAGTCGTGAAAAGTCTGCCAGTCGCAAAAATTATCGAACACTCCTCGTATGGGACTTATGGGTGCTCAACGTTCCGTCAAATATCCTTTCCAGACTATTGCTGTTGACATTATGGGACCATTTCCCAGATCTTCTAAAGGTTTTACTTATTTATTGGTTGTTTCGGATTTCTTTACTAAATATACACTGTTGTGTCCAATGCGAGATGCCAAGGCACCTAGCATAATTAAATTTATGGAAAATCAAGTTTTTTTGATATTTGGAGTACCACAGTTCATCATCTGTGATAACGGAACACAGTTTGCTGGAAAACAGTTTAAAAAGTTAGCTGAAACATATAAGGTTACTCAGCACAGTGTAATTTTGTAGAAAGAACCAATAAAACCATAGGTCAAGCCATTAGCGAGAGTTCAAGATCACTACTATTGGCCTAAAATGAGGTACGATATCTTAAGATATGTAAAGTCGTGAAAAGTCTGCCAGTCGCAAAAATTATCGAACACTCCTCGTATGGGACTTATGGGTGCTCAACGTTCCGTCAAATATCCTTTCCAGACTATTGCTGTTGACATTATGGGACCATTTCCCAGATCTTCTAAAGGTTTTACTTATTTATTGGTTGTTTCGGATTTCTTTACTAAATATACACTGTTGTGTCCAATGCGAGATGCCAAGGCACCTAGCATAATTAAATTTATGGAAAATCAAGTTTTTTTGATATTTGGAGTACCACAGTTCATCATCTGTGATAACGGAACACAGTTTGCTGGAAAACAGTTTAAAAAGTTAGCTGAAACATATAAGGTTACTCAGCACAGTGTAATTTTGTAGAAAGAACCAATAAAACCATAGGTCAAGCCATTAGAAGTTATGTGGATGAACACAAAGATTGGGATAAAGAATTGTTTAAGATTCAACAGGCAATAAATACAGCAACCCATGAAGTCACCAATTATTCCCCTGCCTTTCTAAATTTTGGTCGAAATGTGCCTATTTCTGGTAATTTTTATGGTAACCTTCCTAACACTCAAGACATAGAACTTTTACCTGATTGTAGGGATAGTTATGTTCAAGATGTCAAGGGTCTTAGTGAAGTATTTGTGACTATCCAGGATAGACTACATAAAGCTTATCAGAGGAATGCAAAATCTTACAATCTCCGGAAAAGAGATCATGTATTTAATGAGGGTGATAAGGTTTGGAAAAGGAATAAAATTCTTTCTGATGCTTCGATTAAATTCAGCGCCAAATTAGCTCCGAAATATATATTATGTACAGTGAAGAAACGAAAATCTCGCTTAGTTTATTCCTTAGATAATATGGATGGTTCTCCTGCTGGAGAATGGCATATTAAAGACCTAAAGGAATATTTTGGATCCAATTCAGATGTTTCTGTTGGATAGTTATTTAATTCAAACCGTAATTTTTGATTTGTACACAGAGTATATCTGTAGTGGTTTGGTTAAATGTTCAGTTTAAGTAAACTTGATGCCAAAGTTTTACTAAAATTTTTTTGGTGCGTTGGTGCACAATTTTTTTGGTGCGATGGTGCACAATATTAAGTAATTGCAATTACAAATTTTGAGGTCAATTTTTGACAATTTTTGCTGGTGCAACTTAGGAAACCTTGGTTGGTTTTCCTATATTTTAGAGAAATAATTAGTAGAAAATCTAATTATAAATGTTTCCTTGAGAGTATGCATACTTCAATTCAATTTTTTCCCTGTTAATGTTTCAGATAGGTCTGGCCAACCTGAACCTGACTATCATTATTTCCTTGTGTAAATATTTCTTTTATTATTTGGCAATTCATTAAATTTACTAGTGATTTTGATAAAATGGATTTGACCTACCGATTTTGACCTGTAAACCGATTTTGACTTTTCCCTATATAGACACAATACTGATTTTTGACTTCCTTAAGGAACGTTTGGTACGCGAAGATACTATAAATAAATCCATTATTGTCACTAAGTAGCTACTACCTCATAAAAATTTGTTTACAAATTTTTACTCTTCGGAGAGGGGTATGTGTAGCATTTAAAATTGCTACCTTTTTGTTTTGTTTTTTTATATAGAAAATCTTTCATTTATTTGGCAATAGCAACAGTACTCACAAAGAACATTCAGTCTTGTAATCAAATAGAACATCTATCAAAACCACTATATTCCAAAACAAACATCACATAGAGTGAATGCAAGTAAATTCGCAGGTTTCCAACCCTAGGTATTACTTTTGCTTCTGACATTCTAAAGGCTGTTGGAAGTGATGTAACAAGCTGCAGGAATCTTATGATTTCTGGCTACCTGTCTGATCCTAGGCCTGGAATTGAAGAAAATAGAGTATGAAAACATCCTTTCACATGTAAGCAGGTGACATACCGTTGTGTTCTCTAGTGTGGTGAAATCTAGGCTATTGAAGGCTATTTCAGGATTTTTCGATCTGAATGTGATCTTGATTGGGTTATTGGGGTTGTTTTGTTTATTTTTCAGAATTTTATTTTCTAGACGTCGATGTCATTGCTTGGTCTTTTTTTTTTTTTTTTTTTTATATGCTTTATTGTCAGAAGAAAAACAATCTTATCGACAAAGTCATGTATCGCAGATTCATAGATGAAGAACAATATTAATAACAGAACATTAAATAAAAAAATAAAAATACAAAATACAATAAAATACTGGTACTGGTACAGACATATTAAAATTTGTTTACATAGAATGAATAAGAAGTCCATCAGATGCAATCATATCAGTCCTTTCTAAGGAGAAGGGACATGTTTAATTTATTATTGTCACAAGTTTTCACAATTGAAATATTCTTCCATTTTGTAGAAGGGATGAGTATATAACAATTCTTTCACCTTTTTTTTAAATAATCCCAATGCATCAATTTCCCTTACTCGTGGTGGCAAATAATTATAAATTTTTAGCCCGTTATATATAATGGATTCCTTAGCACGGTTTTTTTTTGGCAAAGGTAATGATAAAGTAAATTTTTTTGATGAGCGAGTGTTATGTATTGGTGACGTTGTAATATATTTGTCACGATTTTTGTGAATTAAGCAGGTAGTTTCCAATATAAATATTGACGTAACAGTGAGGATTCTGTGGTTTATGAAAAGCTGTCTACAAGAGTCGCGCGAATTTACTTTACAGAGAGCCCTAATGGCCCTTTTTTGAATGACCTGTACCATCTGCATTAATTGTTTGCTGCACACTCCCCAGAATGCTATACCATAGAGCAGATGGGATTCTATAATAGCATAATAGGCTGTTTTAGCAGCAGTATAACCCAGATGACGCGAAATTATCCTAATTGCATAGCATCCCGAAGACAATTTATTGCATAGTTTGGTGACATGCTCGTTGAATTTCAATTTTTTATCGATGTGTAGTCCAAGAAATTTGGTGTAGGAGACATTTTCGATATTATTAGTGCCTAAGTTCAGGGTAGAGATCTCGCAACGGAAGGATAGTAAATTTGTTTTAGGGATGTTAAAAACAAGCAAGTTATCGTCACACCAGGATTTTATTAGTTCTAGGTCTACCTGAATATTATGATGTAAAGTGTGCTCATTTTTATCATGCCAAAATATGGTTGTATCATCGGCAAATAATGTATACTTTCCTGAAATATTGATCTTCGTTAGATCGTTTATATAAAGTAGGAACAGCGTGGGGCCGAGTACTGAACCCTGTGGTACACCACATTGAGTTGCCTCAATTCGAGAAAGGTAGTTAGTTTTTACTAATTGATTACGATTTCCTAAGTAGGATTCGAACCACTGTTGGCTGCTTCCTCTGAAACCATAGTATTTCAGTTTATCCAGCAGTATTCTGTGACTTACACAGTCAAATGCTTTAGATAAGTCACAAAACACTGCTGCGGCTGCTTCCCCATCATTAATTTCGTTGTAAACTTTGGTTAAAAAGGAAAATATTGCGTCATTCGTGCTCTTTTGTTTTTGAAAACCAAACTGGTCATCACTCAAGATATTATTTTTAATTAAAAATTCAGTAGCTCTCTTCTGGACTAATTTTTCAATTATTTTAGCCAAGGTGGGTATTAGTGATATTGGGCGATAATTTGAAGGGTCTGCTGATTCCCCGCCTTTGTGTATAGGAATTATAATTGAGGTTTTCAAGAATTGAGGAAAGACACCTTGTTCGAGCGACTGGTTAATTAGAATTGTCAAAACCTCAAGGGCAGATTCTGGAAGGTTAGCAAATATGTTAATTGAGAGTTCATCCAGCCCTGATGCCTTTTTATTTTTTATACCTGAGATGATTTCTTTCAATTCAGTGGCATATGTTGGAACAAAATGGAAATTTTCTTCGACATAGAGATTTGACATGTAATAATCTAAGTTGTTAATGGGACTCAAATCCGAAGTTAATTTGGAGGCTATAGTACAGTAGTAGTTGTTGAGGGTGTTTGGGCTCAATGGAATATCACGTGTAGCATTCTGTTTTCCTCTAAGATCATTCATTATTCTCCAGGTTTCTTTAGATTTATTGGGAGATTCATCAATTCTGGATTTGTAATACATGTCTTTTGCTGATTTTAATACTTTTTGATATACATTATGGTATCTAGTGTAGTATGTTTGAAAGAATGGTTCACTGGTATATTTTCTAATTGAATGAAGGGATTTCAAATTTTTTGCAGAAGTCTTTATTCCTTTCGTTAGCCATTGCTTCTTTTTTTTCATTTTTATATTTTGAATTGGAAATGCAGTGTTAAAATTGCTGAGAAGAAGATTATAAAATGAAGAGAAGGGATCTGGAGAGACGAGAATGTCCTCCCAGCGAGTGTATAGGCAGTACTCTTGGAATTTGTTATAGTTTTTTGTACTAAACAGTCGACGATAATTGTTCTTAGGTTTAGGAGTTTTAGTGTTAATCGGTATGGTGCCGAGAATGGCTTCGTCTGTCATTGATCTTCTGTCATTGATCTTCTGTCATTGATCTTCTGTCATGGATCTTCTGTCATCAACCTTCGGTCTCAAGTTGGTTAGCCGTAAGTGTTCGTGCCCGTAGCAGAAGAGAAAGAAGAGGAATGATGGTCTTCTCTGATTATCTTCGTTGTACTTCGTCTGTCAAACGGGATAGCATTTGTGGTTCTGACCAATGAGAGGCTAGGATTTCAAAACTGGCGCTGATTTCACACAGGATGTGAGTTTTTTTGGCAATTTTCGGGAATAGGAGATGGTATCCGTCCTCTAGCTGCGAACTCGAGGCTTTTTGCTGGTGGCTATGATGAGGTGCGCTTGACTCGTTATAGATATTCTTTTTTCGGTGTGTTTAACCGAAAATTAACCCTTTTGGGGAATTTACGTGAGTGCCGTTGGGGCCGAGTCAAGTCGCACCCATCGATTGTGGTTTTGGAGCCTTTTTATGGGGATTTGTGCCGACCACCAGGAGACTGCCATGCGGTAGGAACGCCGCCATTTTGTCCTGATGTCCTGTTTGCCGTTTTGACTATCTTCTAGTTTTACCTCCCTTCTCAGAAGGTAAGTTATGACTTATAAACCAGCAATGATATCTTCAGGGGGAAAATATACCTATTTTTTTTTGGGTTTTTTCGTTGGCACATGTCCTCTCATGAGGCTATTTTTGTTAGGGTGTTAGGGTACAGCTTAGCCCTCATCAGGCTCCTGGCATCGAACGAACGACTCTTGTGGCACCTCTTGACTCTGGTCAAGATTCCCACGAGGGCCAACATCGAGTCACTTTTAAATCTTGGCCAGAGTCGACAGACAACCACCGGATGAGGACCAGTAGAGCCGGTAGAGACTGGCGCCTTGCTGAGCTACACCATCGACCCCTGGCTGACCTGGGAGTGTGAGCCTTCTTCTAGTCTTCTCTTCGTCATCTTCCTGTGCTGTTTCCTGTCTTCTTCCTGTCTTCGTCTTCATCTTCGCAGAGTCTTCCTGCATTACACCCAATGGACCTTGGATAGAGGCTACCTAGTATGGACCATTGAAAAGGATCAAGGACCATAACACCAGGTTTTTTTACACCTTCAGTGTTTTTGAATTTCGTTTAAGACATAATCATATATCATATATAATATATAATATATAATCTCTAATCTTCAGGAATTTATGAAAAATGACTTACCAGATAACACCAGTATCATATGCGCATACGAGACATGGCTTACCTCACCCGTAGTTTCATCTCATCAAAACTTTAAAACTGTTAGTGTCAATGCTGTGAAAAATAAGTCCAAAGGAAGAGCAAGTGGCGGATTTGTTATTTTTTACGAGGACTTTTTTTCAGTTGAAATCGTTGATGAAAGTCCTTACTGGATATCGTGTTTGCTGTCTTATGGTGGTAGCTCGTTTATCGTATGTTGTGTTTACTTCAAGCCAAGTCTGGACATAGGGAACGTACTGGATTTGTTTCAATGTACTATAGATGATATATGTAATAAATACCCTGAAGCACCTTGCATAATAGGAGGTGATTTCAACGGCAGGGTCGGGGATATCGGAGATGCCCCAGATGAATTATTTTTCAATACTAGTTTATACAATGAGAGGCTCAGTTCTGACAAGACTGTGAATACTAGGGGTAATAAGCTTATTGAATTCATGAACAGTAACTCATGTACTTTAATAAACGGTAGGGCAACAAAAGATAGACCAGGCCAGTTCACGTTTGTTAATAGAAATGGCAACAGCACTATTGATTTGATTTGGTGCTCTTACAATCATTTACCCCTTATTGAGAACTTATTTGTATTGAACAATATCATATCATCGAACCATTTTCCAGTATGCTTACAATTCCATTGCCTTATGCCACAAGATAACTATACTACTCCATTAAATTCTCAGATTTCAAGTAAAACTCTAGCATGGTCTGAGGATTTAAAACTTGAGTACACGTTTGTAATGCAAATGAATCCCAAAATAGGAAATTTGAACAGCGATATTGAAAATCTATATAGTAATTTCGTATCTGCAGTCAATGAATCGGCGAAAAAACTAGGACTTATAAGAAAAAACAATTACAAGGTGCGATATAACGAGAAACCCTGGTTTGATGCAGAGTGTCAATATCTAAAAATTTCGGTCAGAAATAATTTGAAGCAGTGCAAAAATAATAATTTTCAGGACGAATTCAAATTTGAATATTTGAGCGCACGCAAAAAATATAACAAAACTTTGAAATGCAAGAAAAGAGATTACGAACAACAAATTATTGAAAAACTAAGTAACACCAAAAATCAGATGCAATTTTGGAAGGTTATAAAAGACTTTCGGGTAACAAAAAATCCATGTGTCCTAACAGCTGATGAGTGGGAAACATTTTATGATGCTATAACAGTTCCAAGACTTAGGGATGAAACACTTTTCTTTGGAGCATTTCATCCTTACTTAGACACAGACTTCAGTATGAATGAACTGTATACATCACTTGATAATTGTAAAAATAATAAGAGTCCGGGTTTAGATGGTATACGTAATGAATTCTTGAAACATATGCCACAAAATTGGTGTATGTACCTATGCTTTATGTTTAATAAGATTCTCGAATCTGAAAAAATACCTACTTCTTGGACAGAGACCATACTCACCATGCTACATAAAAAAGGACCTTGTAATGATCCAAATAACTATAGAGGAATAGCCCAAATATTATTGAATCGAATTGAAACATGGGCAGATGACAATAAGGTTATTCCGGAATGTCAGGCAGGATTCCGAAAAACACGTGGCTGTGCTGATAATATTTTTGTTTTAATGTCGGCTATTCACTTACAATTAAGACTAAAACAAAGGAAAGTGTATGCTATCTTCGTCGATTTTAGCAGAGCTTTTGACTCCTTGAATCATTCTTTATTATGGCAAAAGCTTTATGATATCGGTGTTAGCACTAAAATTATAAGAATTTTAAAAAACTTATACAATAATGCAACATTTCAAATAAAGGATAAAAATAATCAGTTAACAAAACAGTACCCGGTGTGTGAGGGAGTTTTGCAAGGGGAATGTCTCAGCCCCATGCTTTTTTCGCTATTTACTGCAGATTTTGAAAAATTTTTCAGGGACAATGGAGCAGTTGGGATTAATATTGATGGCAATTTGGACATAAATATGCTGTGCTATGCAGATGACGTAGTTATCTTGAGCACATCAGAGATAGAAGTAGCGCGTAAATTGAATATTCTTGAGAAATACTGTGATATGAATAAATTGAACGTAAATGTGTCCAAAACAAAGATACTTTGTTTCTCAAGAGGCGGTTATAATTCAAATAGACCATATCGTTTTATTATGTATAAAACCAATGAAATTAATATGGTCAAAGACTATCTGTATTTAGGTGTGAAATTCAATTCTTCAAGTCTATTCAGGGAAATGACAAATCACACCATTGCTAAGGCCGAGCAGGCTTGTGGTGTTGCAATAACACTAATGGCACAAACCAGGGTCGACTCGTGGGCTGCACGTATGAAATTACTCGAAACGTTAGTGGAAAATTCTTTTTCGTACTGCTGTCCTCTATGGGCATTGCGATATCTAGACTTATTAGAGAAAGTACAAGTACGCTTTTTCAAGCGGCTGTTACTTCTTCCAAAAAATACACCTGATGTGCTTATTCGTGTCGAAACTGGTAGGATTAAAGTTGCCCTAGTTGTTTTCAAGTGTTTGCTGAATTGGTTACTTAAGGTATTAAGCATGGACTGTAATCGTTGGCCAAAAATATGTTTCAATAGAATGCGTCAACTGGAAACTGGGGATCTCCGATATAATTGGGCAGTTCAGTGTAAGCTCATCTTCAACGATATTGGGTGTGCAGATATCTGGCGGAATATCAATAAACAAAATTTGAAAGCGAATTACCAAAATTTAATAATAAGATTTTCAGAGAAACTCTATAATGAGGATTTAGCCAGAATCACGCTTTCAAATTACTCACCAATTTTCAACTACTTGTCAACTTCCAGAAATCCCCAGACATATTTGAGTTTGAGATGCCCAATTAATTACCTAAGAATAGTTACTCAGACGCGTCTTTGTTCGAAATTAAGTATAAGATACTATATAAACGGAAACTATTACAATATTGATCAGACTGAACTTTGTACCTGCTGCAACATGCTAGAATTAGAGACATTGGAACATGTATTTATTTTTTGTCCAATTTATGATTGTTTTCGTCCATATGAACTGAAAATAATGAATGACCTGAACGATTTATGCAATTACTTTGACTCTTTAAATTTTGAGAAAGTAAAAATCATCTCCACGTATGTGAATAATATGTTGAAAATCAGGTCATTTATTTGGAATGAATGAGCTATTCCTTCTTTCTTTCGTTTTTTTATCTGATCTCTGCTTTTTTATATACCTACTTACTTCATTTGGTGAAAAACATAACATAAAAATGTCTTACTTTTTTTTTTCATTTTATTTTCACTCCTGCTCATCATTGTATGATTAAGCATAATTATAGGCTAGTAAACCATCATAAGATTTAGTTTAGTTGGATTGATAATTTCATTTTTTCATTATTATATTAATAATACCTGTATATTGCTGCAAGCCAAACCCTTGCTATATGTATGTATTTACATTGAAGCAATAAATTATTCTATTCTATTCTATTCTATTCTATATAATCACACATAGTTGATGAATAATATAACCTCTAGAGCTCTTGTGAAGCTCTCACATAGTACTATGCGACAGCGGATCTAGTTTACAGGTTTATTACCCTACAAATATCATATTTCCTATTGGTTATTTTAAGAGGTAAAATCTTTCAGGGAAACCTAGGTACAACATCAGGTATATTAATGTATGTGTATTTTTATGATGTATCATTCCTTATTTTCCTAAAATATCTGATTTGATATTTCAACTGGTTCATGATACTTTAAATAGCCTTGTCCATTTTGGTGTTTTATTATATGTACTTGTATGTGATATGGTTTTATTCTTCTATTTGTCCAACCCAGATATCTAAGAAAGTTTAATTCTATAATTTCAGGTATTGTTAAAAGGTAGGTATTTGGTTTCTCAATTTTCCAAATATATTATAACTTACTATTAAATTGAGTGGCGCCCTCTATAATTTGAATTTTCAATCATTGAGCCAAATAAAATCCGAACTCACTATATCTGTTCTCCGGCGAACAGCTGCCGTCAGCATAATGTGAACTACTTTGTTTTGATTTCCTTTTTTGAGTTATAAAGTAGGCCACACCTTCATGCATTTCAAATCTCTTGAGTAAATTTTCTGAATAGGTAGTTTGACTTAAAATCATACCGTTGTTAACCCTTTCAATCTTTATTCCCAAGAAAAATTTCAACAATCCCAAATCTTTGGTCCTGAATTCATTCATCAATTCATTCTTAACAACTTGCATTTCCACCCTATTATTTGATGCAATTATAATATCATTTACATACAGAATCAAATATACCACAAAGTTGTTGTTGTTCTTATGTATGTATAAACATCTATCATAATCTGAATGTTTGAATTTTAAATGTTTCATAAAATTGTCAAATCGATAATTCCAACTTCTGGGACTCTGCTTGAAACTAAATTAGAATTCTCAGCAAAATGTCGCGGCTGTTTAATGTAAATTTCTTCATCGAAAACTGTAAAAATGCGTTTTTGACTTCAAGTTTTAATGAGTCATAGAAGCCAACGGAGTTTTTGTTGACCACTACTCGTCCCCAAAATTGAGATGGGTACGTACAACAGTGATGGAATCATACCCATAAAAGAGGGAGAAGCTGATGTCTGGGTTGGTCTGGGATACAGAGCTTCGCTTATGTGTGATGTAGATGTGAAACAAACTTCAGCTCTAAGGCAACCTTCCACATGAAATGCAAGTCATGCCAAGCAAACGTGTTTGTTTATGTAGAGCACATGTCAGAGTTCTATAAACATATTATGAAGACTCTCATTCATATAAAGGTTGAACTGGTTAAATAATAATGGAACAAACACACATAGACAGGTGAAGTGAAGAACTTGTTTCAAATGCTTCTAGAATAAAGGTTTGTAAAGAATACTTATTATAAATTTCAACCCAAATTACATTTTCAGGTGAAGGAAATCAATATCTATAAAGTTAGAAATACTGAATATAGATAAAATCATTTGGGAGTGAATCTGCTGAATTTCAAAACCAAATTCTCAGAAGCCAAAACTTGACAAAGTTATGAAGAACATTATGTATGGAATGATTGTATTTTTGTTACTATAAAATTCCATAGGTATATGCCAGCACTAATGTTTACTTTGATCATATTTGGATATCATGTCTAGTCCTGCTATACTAGTCCTGCTATACTAATAATCTATACGCAAGTTATTCAACTAAAAATTTCTGTTTTACTTCTTTTTTTGGCACTCATCCAGAGATAATGTGGTTGCAATATTATTTATGATTTTATGTATGAAATCCTATATTTGTACAATTGAGAAAAATAAATAAGTATACAACACACACCTGTATTTGAAACTGTTTTCTTCTGCCTGAAATGATTTTTACTCGATCAACAGAAATTTCTGTTCTGGAACACTATTGAATCAATCAACAGCTATTGTTGGAGCTTGGTTGGAGCTAACCATATTAACAAGCAGCAATGAGGAATTGCCAATACCTACCTATCATCTGTGTAAGTTGAGAATCAATATCAAAGTTTAATTTTTTCTGTACCTGCCTCATTCTCAATTAGTTCTTGCCCTAGCCATGTCTAGTTTTTTATTCTCTTCCAGAGAAATGGTGTTCCAATCAATCTGAAAAAAAATTTCCTCACATTTTGTGGTATGATAGTTGGTATGGGATAACAATCAAATCCTAGATTTATTGATATCTTTATAGTCCATTATAGTAAGTTGTACAAAATATTCAGGAGTTTTCGGAAATTTGGTTGGCCAACAAATAATTGATGGTTTGATATGCTTGCTGTGGTAAATTCTGCTGCTGGGAGGACTTGAATTGTGTAAAGCATTCTTGAACACACATGGGACTGCTTATGCCAAAAAGGGGATATACAAGAGAATGAAATATATTGGTCTTCAATTTGCATTAAATCAACATCCAATTTTCATCATGTTTCTCCATGTTAATATGTATTACTTTCTGATTTTTTACAATACTGCATGTATGGAATCCCGCTGGGTAACTGACCAATACATTTCGTCTGGAATGGATTCGCGAATTCGTTTTGAAAATAATTATATACAGGACACACAAATTTGTCAAGAAAGTATAAAAAAATACAAAATTCACCATCAAATTCTGTTGGTGAAACTGGACCATGTATGTGTCTCTCTCCAATACGTGTTAAAACGAAGAATAGACATACACTGAGAAGTGCGAAATTCACTGCTGCCATCTAATACCAAGGGGTTGCCCTACATTAATCGTTCAACTTTGGAGTAGTTCGAAAACTGAACACCAGAGGACTGGTGACAATACGAAAAAAATTTGGAAATGGATGCAACTTTAGTTGAATTTCCTGTGCTAGTGGAAGAAACGGGACAAATTATAATTTTGCACCTCAATCCAGAAGATGTGACCAGGGCCACTCAAGGTATGTGTGTGCGTTTCGAATCAATTGATAATATATTATATGAATATACTATATTATCAATTGATAATATATTATATGAATATACTATATTCTAAAAAATATCAAGTATCACAATCATATTATGTCCCAAAAACATGAATTTAATGAAGCATTTGCTAATTAATTGCTACTTCAGGCTTATTATACCTTATAAAGTATTGAAATAATTTTCTACATCCTAGCTGATGGATTCATTGAAAACGAATTGAATTAAATGTATAATATTTGGAATGAAGAATATGATGCTCATTCATGGATTATCGAATAGCATATTGATTATTTCATTCAATGTATTTTAGAATGTTCCTTTTGCATTAATACAGGATGAGGTTATGTATTAGAAGTTCATGTACTTAATTGAAATTATGGAGTTCCACTCACTCTAATAACACACGTTATCCAAAAGACTTCCTTTTTATGTCCATCAGAGGTCCAGGACATCCATGGACTCGAAATGGAATAACATTATGATGTACATCATTGGATATCCATCAGGTGTCCAGTGATGTTATCCATTTGGAAGCTGTTTCATGTCCGTGCACGCATGCGACGCTGATCGAATTTCTCAGAAAGATTTTATATTCGTTATGGACATCCATATGATTATTATCTGGATATAATATGATGACTATGATGCCCTTGGCCTGATACACCTTTCCTGATACGATTGAGAAGAAGAAAGAAACTTCAGCTGTCAATATCTTATAGGTTATTTTTATTCATGAATCTTTATTCTTTGTTGAATAGGCGCCAAAAGACTTAAAAGAGTGTTTTTTCAAAGTTGTTTATTGTTCCAGTGCTTCCCCAAGTTGAAAAGTGAAAGTAAGTATATGTCTATTAATCTCAATATTCAATTCCAAGTGCAGATGATGATCAGTTGAAATTATAAATTACATATTGAGTTCCTTTGCGATAACCTAACATATTCATCATAACCACAGGCCAAACAATCTCCATCAGAATGAATAGAAAAAAAAGGATTTAAAACATATTATCCCAAGCCGATACTATAAAAGAGCGAAGATTATATCTGATGTTGACAAACTTTTGAATGACACACCAGGTTTGGTTGAAAGTGTGGTACCATCACCATCACACAAAATATGTTCAGATGATGTACATCAAACTGATGCCACAAATGATACCATAAATATTGCTGGATGTGAAGCAAATGATGTGGACCCAATGACGACTAGTATCACTCATTTATCAGAGGGAGTATTTGGTCATAATGTATTGTTTCACAATAATGATATTTCTGATTCCACAGAAGATGATCATAGTTGTGATGATGATTTAAATCTAAATATTTTGCTTCCTAATGAACATCAAACTGAGACTGAGCCTCAAAATGGAATTCATCCCTTAGCAACATGGGCATTGCGTCATAATATTTCCCATGTTGCAATCAATGACCTGTTATCACTACTACCAACATTATCTAACTTTCCAACTCCAAGTAATGCTAGAAGTTTATTAGGTACTCCAAGAAATTTAACTTTACAAACTGTAGAACCTGGACAATATTATCATTTTGGCTTTCAGCATTGTCTTGAGAGACTGTTTAAAATGGAATCAAATTTAGTCCAGTTGTCAAACCCAGTTGAGATTTGTCTTAATGTTGATAGTTTACCATTGTCCAAAAGCTCTGGTAGTCAAGTATACCCTATTTTATGCAACTTATTTGTGAACAAAAATAATGTAGGTGTTATTGGATTATATCATGGGAATGAAAAACCCAAAGATGCAAACAGTTTTCTTGCTACTTTTGTTCAAGAAGCTATTCCTATTTTAACAAACGGATTCAAATATAAAAGTCACACTTACCAAATCAAAATCAAGGGAATCATATGTGATGTCCCAGCCAAATCCTTTATAAAATATTGTAGAGGTCATAGTGGTTACATGTCATGTACAAAATGTTTCACTGAGGGTGTGTACATTGATAATCGCATATGTTTTCCTCAAATTGATAATTTACAGTTGAGAAGTGATTCCAATTTTAGAGCAAAAACTCAGGAAAGTCACCACAGTGGCACATCAATATTAGAATCACTTCCTGGAATTGATATGATTGAAACTTTTCCATTGGATTACATGCATTTAGTTTGTCTTGGAGTAGTTAAAAAAATGATTGTAAACCTCTGGCTCAATGGTAAACCTGATACTAAATTATCATTTCATCAATCATCAGAGATTTCCAGAATATTATTAGAACAGATTCCTTTCATCCCTAAAGAGTTTAATCGTAAACCACGTTCGTTAAACGATTCAAAGAGGTGGAAAGCAGTGGAATTTAGATTATTTTTATTTTATACTGGGCCAATTGCTCTGAAGAATAACATAGGTAGTGATAAATATAAACACTTTTTGAGCCTTCATGTTGCATTTCGTCTCCTATCACATTGTAATTCCACTGAAGAAATCGATTATGCTGAAGAACTGCTGAAATATTTTGTAAAAACTTTTATTATTTTATATGGCTCACAAAACATATCACACAATATTCATAACTTGTTACATATATCTGATGATGTTAGAAAGTTAGGTAGTGTGAATGATTTCAGTGCATTTCCTTTTGAAAACCAGATGCAGTTTTTCAAAAAAATGATAAGAAAAGGAGATAAACCCCTACAACAAATTGTTCATAGAATAAGTGAGCATGAGGCAAATTCAATGAATTTACCGAATGAAAATAAAAACTATCCTGAGCTAAGCAATGAACATACCAATGGACCATTGATGAATTTGATAGTAGAAAACCAATACAAAAAAATACAATTCATTAATTTCATGTTGAGCTCTTATGAACCAGATAATTGTTGTAAATTTGGTTATGACATCGTTGTAATCAAGAACATAGTGACATTTGAAGGAGAAATACATTTCATTGGCCAAAAATTCCTACAGTTGGATGATTTCTATAATATTCCTTGTAATTCTTCAGAACTAGGCATCCATTTGAGCAGCAATCTTGGACCACTTCAGACTTGGCCTCTTACTGAAATCTCACAAAAATGCATGAAACTGATGTATAAAGATAGATATGTTGTTATTCCACTATTACATCTAGATTGATTCAACTTGAATTCAATTTGATTGATATACCCACTTTAGGTTGATTCACAGTGGATGCATGGACATTACACGTGTATGGGGATCGGAACGGGATTATTATTTTGAAAATTCAGTTTTTTTTTGAGTAGGTAATAAAAGTCTACCCTATCGAGAAGTAGCAGCAACTTTGATATTTCAAATACAACCTCATCCTGTATTTTATCCCATTTTTGAATTATTCCTAGAGAGCTGATTCCGTGGATATAAACTACGCAACACTAATTACGTCGCACCCCGAAATTTTGCCCCTGTTTAAATTTGAAAAACTTTTTTCTTCTTCGAACAATTCGAATTCTGTTTGAACTGTTCGCTAGCTCAGTCCTTCAGCTATAATCTCGTACTTCTTCGATACATGAGGTTATTTCCATAAAATTGCTACAGGATGTTTTTTGGAACTGTGCAAAATTTCGAAATTTTCAAAAGGATCTCAAATGAAGAAAAACAGTTTTTTTTCAACTTTAACAGCAGAGGCATTAAGATTATCTCATTACCTTTGGCCATTTCCAAAATTGTCTTCTTATCACTTCTCATTACAGAGTGATCTCAAAAAATCAATTTTTTGGTTTTGCAGTCATACCTTTTTTCCTCTTCAACCGATTTTCAAAATCTCAGGCTCATTTTGAAGCTGAAACCTCATATGAGGAGATTTAAAGATCAGAATTAACTCAAGATGAACATTCAGAATCGAGGGTTTCTTCAAAGGTGACCCAAATCTGAAACACTCTGTAAATCCCGACTGGGAGGAGAATTGAATGAAAAACAACTTGTTTTAGGAAGGATCTTCCATTCTGGACACATCCAGATCTTTTTTTCTTTCAGTAGTCAAAAATTTTGCGTGAGAAAACCGAAATGAAACGCCATGTTCCAGAAAAAAAATCAGCCCAAAAAAAATGCATGGTCCGTAACCAACGTAACAAAAATCATAATTAGTGACTGAGAAGACAGGTTGAAAAATACGTTCTCGTGAAAATAAAGACCAGGACAGAAAAAAATTATTCGTAGGTCTTTCTTTTCTGAAGATATAAGACTTCATTAAAAAAATTCAAAATAAAAAAAAAAAATCTGAACACAACAAAATTTCAGGGTAACCTTCTCACCCCCTATACAAAGTCTCATCATGTTTTTGATTTTTTTTAAAGAATTAAATTCTTTAGACCCCAAAAAAAATGTTATACGTACGCCGATGAAACAATTTTTTTTATCTCTTTGTACAACTTTTTCCGCTGAACACAGCTATGGGTACCGCTTGTCTCGATTCTAAAAAATAACTTTTTTTCGCCCTGTACATCAAACTATGATACTTGGAGAACTCGAGTTTGGGCGATTCTTAGTAGTTTTGTACGAAATTTACGAAAATTATATGTAAAAAAATCACAAAAATCTCTTTCCCCTTCATTCGTACCCAAAGTACCCCAAGGGGGCAAGGGGGCGAAAGAATTCTATTTTTTTTTTTTCAATATCCGATCCCGATGTGGGGGTCAGGAGAAATATGTTTACTGATATATTATCTAACCGTTTGACCAGCAAAAATTTTACCCGCAAAAAATTTTTTGGGGGGGAGGGGGTAAAAAATGTTTCATCAGTATTTTTGGTGGTGATATTTTCGTTTCGATCAAACAACGTTTTGGATATTTTTCTTTTTTAATCGGGATTTCGAGAGGGATTTAGATTTGGTTCACCTTTGCAGAAACCCTTGATCTTTAATATTTATCTTTAGTCAATTCTAATCTTCATGTATGTTCATCTAACGTTTCAGCTTCAAAATGATCCTGAGATTTTGAAAATCGGTTGAAGAGGAAAAAAGTTATGACTGCAAAACCAAAAAAATTGAGTTTTTGGAGATCACTCTGTAAAGAAAAGTGATAAGAAGACAATTTTTTGGAAATGGCCAAAGGTAATGAGATAATCTTCATGCATCTGCTGTTAAAGTTGAAAAAAAACAGTTTTTCTTCATTTGGGATCCTTTTGAAAATTTCGAAATTTTGCACAGTTCCAAAAAACATCCTGTAGCAATTTTATGGAAACAACCTCATGTATCGAAGAAGTACGAGATTATAGCTGAAGGACTGAGCTAGCGAACAGTGCAAACAGAATTCAAATTGTTCAAAGAAGAAAAAAGATATTCAAATCTTAACAGGGGCAAAATTTCGGGGTGCGACGTAATTAGTGTTGCGTAGTTTATAATACTTGAGATCTAGAGAGAATGATTACTGAAATATGTTGTGATAAATAAATATTTTTCAACTGTGGGAATTTTTTGTTCTGAAACTATTCATTATTTATAAGTAGTTCACATGTCCCTATCCTTACTTTTCTTACCAATTGATATTAAATTGAAACAATATATGAAATGTCAAAGTTGCAAAGTTACATCACTGAAAATATTTCAGATCATCAAAAATGAAGGAACCAAATCTGCAGATTGTACTATGTCCCGTTCTCGAGAAAAGTCTTAATGTCTATCCACAATAAATCACCCTACATATATTATGCTGGTCCACTGTTATGTTTTGATATTTTATTATGTAGAACAGTATACCTTCATTTCTACGTTTAGTTTAAGTATAATGAATATTGATGTGTGAATGTAAGAATTAATTCATGAGTATTTTTTTATGGTTGTTAGGTAAAATTGGGTGCGATTTTACAAATATAGAGGTCCCATTTTCATCTTTATATTTTGTTCACATTTATTTACATAGACACACTATGGATAGAACCTGGACTGTTGTGAGATTCTTAGAAGAAAACACTGTTGAGGCTGTGCCAACTTCATGGTTAATAGGCCAAAACTGCTACTGGCCAACATACACAAATGAAAAAGTTGTTGCTGCTATAAGGAATCAAGAGCAACCAAATACATGTTGGCCCACCCATAAAGTTTCTTTATATAGAAATGGAACATTTGGTGAGTAATGTTATTTGCATGTGTCTTATTAATTAACATTTCCATTTGTTTCAGATTCCTATATTGATGCTCGCAGAAGAGCCAAAGCTGCCGAATATGAGAGTAGTGATTGTAGTGAGGATAAAGAAACAAGAAAAAATCGAAAGAAAATATTATTATCATCTTCAAAGGATGAAAGTGACTGTAACATTCCAGACCCTCCACAACGAATGTCGATGAATCTGAAATCACAAGGTAAAATTTTCTTGATAACAGAAAAATATTAGTGAGTGGTGATTCTACATTATTCATATATGTTGAAAGTCATTCCTTGCATGAATATGCCACTAGTTGGTGTATTGACTATATTTGAGCTGAAACACCCTATGTATCATATATTATTTTTTGCAGACAAGGTGTTACCTGCCTTGGATATCCATGCTGATATTGAGAATAATAACATGGAAATAACCTCAAATAATAATAATCAATTACGAGAAATAGGTTCAAAATCAGACGACATTATTCTTGATTTTGAATGCAGCTGCTGTACAATACACAACAAAAAGGGTAATGTATCATTTTGAGAAATTGATTCTGAATAGATATTTTCAATAAGTACACACATTTCAGATATTCAGAACTTATCTGCCTTAAAAGAAGACATGAAAACAGTATTTTCTGAAAATTTCAAAACCCTCTCAAGAAAACAAAACATAATCACCACAATAATGTTCGACCTAGTAAGTGAGGTACGAAAAATTTCAGAGGAACTAAAAAATATCAGGAACGGCGTTTCCAATTCAGCAGAAACAGAGGAGTATGCTTCAATATTCAAGGATTTCAAACTACCCATAGACTCTGTTGAGGGAATGAAGGAATTTGAAGAATTCCTGTCTACAGAAAAAAACCTAATAGCATCTGTGAGTATCTATTGGGTTTTCAGTAATCTGTTCATTCACTTGTCAAATTTTAGATTCATGAAATATCAAGAATTGGGGAAAGTACCCCATATGATTTTGCAAAAAGGGTGTTTGGAAGATTGCTTACGAATGAAATGACCATAAAATATACATGGCTAGGAACCAAAGAAAAAGACGCTTTATCAAAAACTAGATTGGCTGAAGTATTACTCAGTGAGTATAATGATGACTTTCAACGTTTCATTTAATTTTAACTATAGCATAAATAAAATGTTTTTCAATAGCCATTTGAGAATGGGATAAAAAACTTGAATATAACCAAACTGAAAAATGTCTCAGATATAATAATTATCATATAAGGAGAGCTATGAACTCACTTTAATCTCTCATCCTGCTTTCAATAGATAGATAGATAGATAGAGTTTATTGTCATGTAAGATATACAGTGTATAATAAATTAAATCAACTCTGTACTGCAATAATATTGATGTTCCTTGAACTGGACTAATGAAGAATTTCTCGATTTATTTAGTTTGCACATTTATGTTTGAAACACTATAACTGCCTCACTGTTCAATATTTCAGTGTTTTTTATGATTTGGAAATGAAAAATGTTTTTTTTTTGGAGTACATTTATAATTGGGAAAAAATCACACCTAAAATTTTAAGATCATATGTACTCAAATATTTCGAATGTAAAAAGGCTCAGTTTTGGATCAAATAGAAGACAATTTTATTATGCACTGTATGGGAATTAGCACCTAAAATTTTAAGATCATATGTACTCAAATATTTCGAATGTAAAAAGGCTCAGTTTTGGATCAAATAGAAGACAATTTTATTATGCACTGTATGGGAATTAGCATTGCCTATTCCTTACAGGAGCCTCTGAGAAGTGCTGTCCGTCATGGGATGTAAAGCAAACTGAAGAAGCGATCAAGAAATACTTGAGAAGGGCTAGAGAGCGGCTGACATGTGTAAATAAAAAATCGGGTGCCATCAGCAAGAACTAGTTGTATAAATCACTATGTTGTATAATTAATATGTGATAAGTTATTATTTGTTCCTTTATTTTTTTATTGTGTTTTGAAGTCAACATGATATATCATCGTTTTTTGTTTGTATTCAAGTCAACAGTTTCTATGTTTGGTTAAGACTTCTGTAGAATTTATTTTTTGTTCCAAGAATATATTATACGTTTTGAAGTAGGTACACACTCAGTTTTTTCATACAATTCCATATCTTCTTTAGACAAACCAAAGTCCAAGATGGATACTCTATGGATGTCCATGAAATGGTACCCTATGGATGTCCTTGAAATGTTACCATATGGATGTCCATGATGGACACTGAAAGAATGTCCATGATGGACACTGAAAGGATGTCCATTATGTATGGCGTATGGATGTCCTAAAATGTGGAAAGCTAACAGTCTATTGGATATACATAGGATGTCCAGTGTACACAAACTGGTTGTCCTATGGATGTCCGGGATGTCCTGTTGAAGTTATCCATTGGATTTCCGATGGACAGAGTTGTGTTATTAGGGCATGTTCTCATTTTCATTGCAGATGAACAGTTTTTGAAATCTTTGATTTTTCCATCGACGGCATCAACATCAGTACAAGAAATAAATCCGATTGATGCAATTAATGAAAATCCCATCGATATTGTTCCCTCCAATGCAGTTTCGTCGGGTAAGAATGCTGTAATAATAATTAGACTCGAGCGCTATTACTTCCATTTGAAACTTGAGTCTCACTGTTATATTCAAGTTTCATTATATGCTAGTAAATTGAATTTTATATTATAATAAAGAACCAGTCGTCTACAACACGCGTGTACTTCGAAGTATTTTTTAAAACTATTTCAAACCACTTTTGGTAAATTACGGGCTTCATAAGAAAATTTTGTTATAGTTTTAAGTTATTCTTCAAAATAATCCATATATAGTATATGATTTGGATATGTCTGATCTTTCAATGAAAATACCTACTTAATTATGTTCCAGAAAGAACAGAAGGATGAAGCGAATCGGCAACTCTTCTACTCATAGAAATATATCGAGAAATGGAGGAGGAATAAAATCTGGAATGAGATTGCCCAGAAAATGAAAGAAAAAAATGCGAACTATTAATTTTCTGGGCAACAGGTCTCGAATGAAGTAGCCGGACTCAAGAGAACGTATACAAATATTGAAGAACAGAACAATAGGTCTGGAAATTGCCGATTCACGTGGCCTTATTTTGCAGTAAGTATAATATAATATCCTATGTTATTTGATGTCACTATATACATACCAAAAATGTAACTTCACAAACATTCACAAACTATAGAAAACCTTGTCTGAACACATATCAAAATTAGAGGACATAATACATAACTTTATGATTCAAAACAATAACAACAGTATGTTCCCCTGTGCTAAGTTGATTTTTTCTTCACATACTTGTTTAATATCTTAAAGTAATTATAAAAATTATATGTATGCAGTATAGAATTATTTTTTAATTGAAGTTTCTCCTATTGGGTGTATATGTTGGTATATATACATTTTCAGCATAATTTCATTGGTATGGATGAGTATAAATGAATTCATAAGATATTGAATAAATCGATTGTTTATAGGTGATGGATTCTATTTTTAGGGATAAGGCCTATATGGCCCCTGTAGCGATCGCTAGTAGCGAAGGTCCTGCAGCGCCAGTAGATGTTCCTGGCCCCAGCGGAACTAATAGTATATTCATTTTTATTGTTACTATATCCCTGACATTCGTTTTCATTTTATCGTGCTTTTTTGTTTCATTTATCCCATGCAGTTCAAACAACTATTATATATAAAATATTCCCACTTTGATCTGATACAAGCAAGTCTATATTAATTTCAAAAATATATATTTGATTTCTAATTTTTCAGATAAAAGGAAGAAGAGAAGGGTGGAGACAATATTAGAAAATTTTGTTGAGTTTGTCAAAGAGGACAAAGAAGATAGAAGGAGAATTATGGAAGATGAAAGAAGGAGGAGAGAACATGGAAGAGAAAAGAGGAATGAAGAGAAACAAAAGATGCATGAAGAAAAACTAGAAGTACAGAAATCCTTGATTCAGTTATTGAAAAATATCATTGACAAGGATTGATTGATATTTCAATCATCATGTGTTTTTTTTCAAATTCGAATTATCAAATCATCCATAATCTGATTCCTCTTTTATCGTCCTAAAGCATGATTATTGACATCCATGTTGAAATTGTTCCTCTCTTCATTGTTGATGATATTTATATCTATCAAGTCACCATTCATGGTACAAATATTGTGAAGAACACAACATGCCATTATGAATTCCGGTATTTTGGTTATATCTAGCAGAAGAAGGCAATCCAGTAGGATTCTGAATCTAATTTTGAGGAGTGCAAATGCCCGTTCAATGGACATTCTTGTAGACGATAGGCAATAATTGAAATTTTTCTCCTTCAATGTCAGGTGCCCATTGTCTCTGAATGGGACCATAATATTATGATGGAGACTGTAGGCTGCATCACCTATTATGTGAGAATCAAAACGGAAATATTCTGGGTGGTCCAAGAAGTGTTGGACAGGTGAATTCCTGAACACCTTCGAATCGTGAACTGCCCCAGAAAACCCAGCAAAACAGTGTGTGAATATGCAATTTGAGTTGCATATAGCCTGAAGAATGATAGAATGGTACCCTTTCCTATTTATGTATGACTGTGAGTTATAAACTGGGCTTCTTATTTTCATATGGGTGCCATCTATGGCTCCTATAATTCCAGGAAACCCACATCTTGCCTCGAACTCCTGGGCAGTTAGAAGTGCATTTTGTCCTTTTGGCCACTGTATTAATCTGGGTGCAAAACAGTGCAAGGCATATGTCACACGCCTGAGTGCCCTGAATGCAGTAGCTTTGCCCACTCCAAATTTAATACAAACAGATCTGGAAAGATATAAAATAAAAATGTATAATATTTTGTGATTTTGCTCAGATATGCATGATCTCTTCTTATTATTTTGAGATTTTGATTATGATAAAACAGGTCAAACTGTTTGTAAATCTTTGGAAAAATGAACAGATACCGATTTTTTGAAAAATAATTGATGTGTGAAATAGTCAAACACAGAAGTGTTGAGATATCTTGCAACTCTTTCAAAACTTTTGTCGTGTGTGATACTGTGAATAAGCGGAACATTTTGGATGACTGAATAATATTTTGGTCCTGTGAATAGTCCCGTCTTCATAACCATTCAAATATTGAACTGAAGCAAGTTCAAGTATGAATCATGAATATACAGGGTGGCCCACCACATTCGCCTCGGTATTTCTACGAGAAATGAAGAGAGTTAGGGAAAAACTTTTAGCACAGTTATATGTGGGTCCATAAGGAGCATATTCCAAAATTATTTTGAAATATATAGGGTGATCCCCAAAAAAATTACATACCAAAGTTATATTTTTTCTTATGGAACACCCTATATTTTTTTATATTTTTAGATACTATAGACAAAATAAAGGTGAGTTACTATTATATTTCCCATACTTTAAACTGACCGTTTCTGAGAAATTTTGAGAAATTTAAAAATACAGACCTTAATTTGAAAATTGTTTTCACCCTGTAACGTGTAACGAGCTGCTCGTGATTAAATGTACTGCTTAGCTCAAAGGTTAAAGTCAACTACTACATGAAATTTTTAATGCAATATTATACAGAGTGGCGAAAAAAATTGCCTCAAAATTTGGACACACATTTAATTAAATAACTTCTTGAAGTTGAATGGAACACCCCGTATTTAGTGGCGTAATTTGACGCAGAATTAGATTCCCTTCAAAACTATATTAGGGTTTCCTATACCTATCTCTTCTGCTTTTTACACAAAAGGCGTTTTTATATTTTACCTATGAGTAATTTTTTTATCTTAAAAATAAAACACACTGTATTGTAATGAAAATGTAATGTATGTAATGAAAAAAGCATTTTTGAAGTCATTTCATAGAAGAATTAAGAATCTTAGTTTATTATTTTAATAAATGCTCAAAATGGTGTCCATTATTCTCGATGCATAGGCGAACTCTTTCTTGAAATGAGTGCTGAACTCTGGATAACATATTTTGCGGTATGGAACGAAACGCATTTCTTATTCGTACTTTCATATCCTGAGGTGTCGTTGGTGGTGTATCGTGAACAATACTTTTGATATATCCCCATAAAAAATAGTCGGGACTTGTAAGGTCCGGAGACCTGGCTGGCCAGTTCTGTGGACCTCCTCGTCCTATCCATCTATTTGGATATTGTCGATCTAATTCGTTTATAACACGTCTATCAAAGTGTGCAGGAGCACCATCTAGCTGCATCCACATCCGTTGACGAATATCAATAGGTATACTTTCCAACAGCACAGGCAAATTATCCCTAATAAATCCGAGAAACATGACGCCGTTTAAGTGACCATCAAAAAAGGACCTACTACTTGCGTTCCAATTATTCCACCCCACACATTAACAGACCATCTGTGCTGGTGATCAAGGGTTTTAAAAATATTAGGGTTTTCGTCACTGTAATAGTGAAAGTTATGTCTGTTAACTAATCCGTTGTTATGAAAAGTTGACTCATCGGAAAAAAGCACATAATCAAAAAAACTTTCTTCATCACCAAACTTTTCTGAAGCCCATAAACAAAAATTCAGTCGTCGATTATATTCTTCTTTAAAAAGCTGTTGATGTAGTTGAATGCGATACGGGTGGAATTTGTACTTTTTAATTATCCTTTGGATACTCTGTATGCTTATTCCAGTTGTTTCACATATTTTTCGCTGACTTGTGTGAGGGTGTTCAACTAGAGATAACATCACTAAATATTCATTTTCCTCATTTCCAGTAACCGGTTTTTGCCGTTCTTGCGTCAAATTACGCCACTAAATACGGGGTGTTCTATTCAACTTCAAGAAGTTATTTAATTAAATGTGTGTCCAAATTTTGAGGCAATTTTTTTCGCCACTCTGTATAATATTGCATTAAAAATTTCATGTAGTAGTTGACTTTAACCTTTGAGCTAAGCAGTACATTTAATCACGAGCAGCTCGTTACACGTTACAGGGTGAAAACAATTTTCAAATTAAGGTCTGTATTTTTAAATTTCTCAAAATTTCTCAGAAACGGTCAGTTTAAAGTATGGGAAATATAATAGTAACTCACCTTTATTTTGTCTATAGTATCTAAAACTATAAAAAAATATAGGGTGTTCCATAAGAAAAAATATAACTTTGGTATGTAATTTTTTTGGGGATCACCCTATATATTTCAAAATAATTTTGGAATATGCTCCTCATGGACCCACATATAACTGTGCTAAAAGTTTTTCCCTAACTCTCTTCATTTCTCGTAGAAATACCGAGGCGAATGTGGTGGGCCACCCTGTATAATAATTACCTGTAGGAATCTGGAGTTGCCATAAACCATAGTGCTATCAGCAATTGTTTTTTGGCATCTAAACATTTTCTTCCACCCAATGTAGATGTGGAATTCAGGATAGGTCCTAACAGTCTAGGACTCCTTCAAATGTTTCTGGAAATAATCTGCAAAAAGCTGTATTATAACATGAGTACAAAATCAAAAGATAAATTTATGTTGAATTGTTTCCGTGATACTCTATTCATAATTTCAAATATTTTATGAACTCAACAATCTGGTCAATACCTATACACACACTCAAATATGCATTCAGGAACTGAAAAAAACTATTGTTCATAGTCTTGGAAGACCAGAACAGAAATATTTCTTAAACATGAATGTATTCACGTTTGTTTGTTTGTTTGTTTGTATATGCTTTATTGTCTACACAAGATACACATCTCATTGACAAAGCTTAGGTCTATGCAATTAAGATTAACAACACATATATATGTCTTAGTTGTATAAAAACGAATATAGTTACATAATAATATTAGAATGGATGTAAAGTTGGGACATGAACTCAAGATAATAATAATAAGATCTATATATAGTTAGGACATGCACACAAGGTCACAGATCATATGTCAGGAAACTATACATTATTACATGGTCTGTGATTATTACAATATTACTCTATGGTTTCATTCAAAGGGTCGTTTATATATTCTTCTAGGCTGTACTATGATTTTTCTATTAATAAATTCTTGACCTTCGTTTTAAAGGAGTTTGAATTCTCAGTTGTTTTTATTGCAACAGGTAGATGGTTATATACTTTGATACCATTATAGATGATGGAGTCCTTAGTCAAAGCAGATGTAGGTCTAGGCAGTTTAATATTGCAACTGTTAGTTTGTCGCGTTGTATAATTATTGATCGTATTTTCCAGATTTCTTCTATTTTTATGTATAAGGCAGACAGTTTCTAGTATGAAAATCGAGACCAGCATAAGAATTTTATATTTTTTAAATAGTGGCTTGCAAGTATCCCTTGGTTTTGCTCTTGCAAGATATCTCACTGCACGTTTTTGCGTAACAAAAACCATTTGAAATCGTGAACTACCACATGCTCCCCAGAACGCAATTCCGTATCTTAAGTGCGATTCAATGAGAGCGAAGTACGCAGTTCTGGTGACATCGTAACTTAATTCGTTTGAGATGACCCTAATAGCGTAGCATCCAGAGTTTAATTTCTTGCACAGCCTCCGGACGTGTTCATCAAAATTTAGTTTGCTGTCTATTTGTAACCCTAAAAATTTTGAATTGGAGGTGTTTTGCACAGTGTTGGGCCCAAGATGAAGTTCTGGTAATTGGCATCGAAAAGTTATTATGTTTGTTTTGTTGATATTGAAGCACAGTAGATTTGAGTCGCACCAGTTTTTTATTTTGTCTGTGGTGATTGTTTCATAGAGAAGGTCTGTATTCTTATTATGCCACAGTATTGTTGTGTCATCCGCAAATAGTGTCATTTCTCCTCTTATGGCCGTTTTTGTTATATCATTCACATAGAGCAGAAATAGGATTGGTCCAAGCACTGAGCCCTGGGGTACTCCACATGAGATTTCCTCTTTTCCTGAGAAGGTCGTTGTCTTGACTGTCTGGTTTCGATTCGTCAAATATGATTTAATCCAGTATAAACTGGAACCTCTGAAACCATAATGCTCTAGCTTGCTCAGCAATATTCTGTGATTCACACAGTCGAACGCCTTTGATAAGTCACAGAATACTGCCGCTGTAGCTTCCCCGGAATTTAGGTTGTTGTAAGTGGTTTGCATGAAAGAGTACATGGCATCATTGGTACTTTTTTTGGCTTGGAATCCGTACTGTTGTTCTGTTAGTATATTATGTGTTTCCAAGAACGATACTATCCTTTTTTTCGCAAGTTTTTCAATGATCTTGGAAAGTGTAGGTATTAGTGAGATCGGCCTATAATTAGTAGGATCATCAATATCTCCTCCTTTGTGAATTGGTATCACTATCGCTGTTTTCAGAAATGTTGGGAATACATTAGTTTGAAACGATCTATTGATGAGCTCAACCAGTTTTTGGAGGGTCTGCTCTGGTAGATTTTCGAAAATTTTAATAGACATTTCATCTATACCAGCTGAGTTCTTGTTTTTTATTTCGGCAATTACGAGCTCTAGTTCAGTGATGTTTGTGCTTTCGAAGTGAAATGTCTCTTCAATATTAATTTTTACCAGGTAACTTAATGGATTGTTTGTTGGATTTATATCATGAGTTAGTTTTCTTGCGATATTGCAGTAGTATTCGTTCATCTCATCTGGGCTCAGTGAAATCTCCATATTTTTAATCTTATTCCCTCTGAGATCATTCATAATTGACCAAGTTTCTTTTGTTTGGTTCTTTGCTATTCTCAGTCTTTTTTTATGATAGTTTTCTTTTGCTAGCTTAATTGTGTACCTATATATAGCCCGGTACTTTTTGTAGTAGTTAAGAAAAAATTCGTTTTCTGTGAATTTTCTGATGTAGTGTAACGAGCGTAGATTTTTCGCTGATATTCTGATCCCCTGAGACAGCCACTGTTTCCTTTTTATTGTTTTTAACCTCCGTTTGGGGAATGCCTGGTTGAAATTGTTCAGTAGTTTGTTATTGAAGTTACTAAATGGGTCATCAGGTGCTAGGCAGTGTTCCCAATTTGTTTGTGAGCATAAGCGCTGAAATTTTTGGAAGTTTTTGGTGTTGAAAATCCTTCCATATCTGTATTTGGGTTTCAGTAACTCTGGTTTTAGGTTGAAAGTGCCTATGCATACTTCGTGATCCGATAAGCCGGATGGGGGGATAACTGTATCAGTTATTTGTTCATTACTGAAATTGCTACATATATAGTCTATTGTTGTTGTTGAGTATTTCGATATTCTCGTTGGTGAGTCCACATGCATGAATATGTTGTAGGAGACTAGAAGGTTTATCAAGTTTTGCGTATGGATGGAATCTTTATTATCGTAATTAATATTGAAATCGCCGGCTAGCATGATTGATGATTTTGTGGGCAGTTTTGTTAAAAGGTCCTCCATTACTCTTAGAAATGTTTGAATGTCCGCTGAAGGTGACCTGTATATGCATATTATGTAGAGATTGTTTTGTTTACAATACACTACTGAGAATTCAAACTCCT
Source organism: Chrysomela aeneicollis (assembly GCA_029955515.1). Taxonomy (NCBI): domain Eukaryota; kingdom Metazoa; phylum Arthropoda; class Insecta; order Coleoptera; family Chrysomelidae; genus Chrysomela; species Chrysomela aeneicollis. The sequence continues at coordinate 1,253,524 of JARUHQ010000035.1, forward strand.
TCTCCATAAGGAGATTATTAAAGCTATTCACATTAACAAATGGAAGTTCTTCTAATAACGAGTTTTTTACAAGTATTAAGGTACCTCCATACGGGGTAGCGCTTCGGTTATGCCTGGAGAGAGTTACGTAATCAGGTATATGAACTGGTTCATCATTTCTAAGCCAATGTTCTGTGATCAATACTATTTCGGGAAAATCTTTGTTTTCTAAAAGGATATATAATTCATCGGATTTATTACGTATGGATTGGATATTTAGTAGGAGGAATGTGAGGTTACTTTTCTGGGATGTTTTGTTACACCTAAAAAAGGATTCAGGACTTCTTCTTCTTTTGATTGCGATGCTTCTCGAAAGGTTTTGGTGAATTTTTCTTGCACTAGTGAGTTCATAATTTTGGCACTACTCTCTTCCCTGTCCGGTTCTATTTCCAAGTCCCAATTTCCTATGAGATTCACAAGGGCTTTTCCAAGGTATCTTTTAGCGGTTTTGTTCAAGTTATACCGGTCTATTTTGTAGTTATTTCTTCTGAGTATGTTGTTACAGTCTAGAAATTTTGTGGTTGTAATCATTTGTGTGTGGAGAGATTTCCTAAAGTCAATGTTGTTTTCGTAAATGCATTGGTTTATATTTTTTATATCGAATCTGTATGCCTCTGATATAGTAATAATTCGAGTGTGCTTAGATTTTTGAATGAAATCCTTCATGGGTCTCTGGTTGATTTGATTTACCCACATTATGACAATGTCTTCATGAGTGAATTGTTTTGTCATCTCAAGGGCGGTTCTGGTCAATTCCCAGTCATTTGCATCAGGTTTCACAATGGAGCTTACAAAGTACCTCGAGGTTTCATTCGAAATAAGAGGAGCCAGGTCTTTTCCATGTATATTTGATACTAGAAGGATTTTATTTTTGCCCAATTTATTTACTGTATTGTCTGAGTTTGATTGTCGATTCTGTATATTCATGTTTGTAGTAGTACTGTATATATTATTTGCTTGAGGAGTTCTATTCATCTTTGTCTTACTTTCATTATTATTACATGCCAAATGTTCTATTTTCAATTTTTCGAGTTCTTCAATGAGTATTTTATTGTCAATAGTTAGTGTTTCAATTGATGTCATCATGTTTTCCTTAATATCATTCCATTGTTCTATGTCATTATGTAGTTTGTTCAGCTCTGATGCTATTCTGTCATTTTCTAGTAGTAGGTCCTCATTTTTCTTTAACATATTCCTATTTTCTTTTTTCAACTCTGCGATGGTTCTTTTTTGTTCATTTATGTCTTTGATGTATACTTCTTCTGTGTTCGCTATTACATCTTGCAGGTCAAGTGAAGATCTTCTTTGTCGTTGAATAAATGAATCCTTTGCTTTGATTTCTTCTTGTAGTTTAGCAATTGTTTCCATCATGTCTTTCGTGGTTTCATCCTGCCTCTTTTCTAAGTCGTCTAGTTGCTCGTTTTTGATCTCGAGTTGCATTTTGATTTTCTCAATGACAGTCTCCAGCTCAATATATTTCTCATTTTCATAAGCTTTTTTAGCTGTACATTCTTTAGAGCATATAATTTTGTACCCTTCTACTTTGACCACATTCTTTTTCCTGTCCAAGCAGCTGAGGTGAAAAATGTTGTGGCACTGTATGCAGCATACATTTGAAAATTCCTTACTTTTACAGCATTTGAAATGATTGGTCATTTTTTCCCCTTTTTTTTTTTTTTTTTTTTTTTTTTTTTTTTGGTGTGGGCACGTCACTGGTATTGAAACTTTATCGTGAAGGCAGGGAGCAATAAAAACAATATTGTTTTATAAAATGTCAACAAGCAGTTGTTTTTGTCAGTTTCTCCATTGTTCACTTTTTACCTCGAGTTCCAGTTATTTTATAAATATAATTATAGCTTGCTTAATATCACACACTACTTTTTTTTTTTTTTTTTTTTTTTTTTTTTTTTTTTTTTTTTTTTTTTTTTTTTTTTTTTTTTTTTCAGTTTTCGGCGATATTGTTTCACCACGTCGGGCACACTTTTTATTGATAACATGCACATATAAAATTCACAATTTATTGTGCAGTTTTTCCACTATTTTTTGAGCAATAGTCTAAACAGTCTAAGCACGCTACTACTGTGCTACTTGCTTGGAAACTACGTATGTTAGATTAATAAATAAGAAAAATTAGGAGGGTCAATATGAAGATATCAAAGTTCAGCCTTATCAGCCTCCTTGTAACTTACCTGAAACATAATCTGTTAATTTTTGTGATATAATTTATCCACGAACTTCAGAGGCCATTACAGCAAAATATATTGCATGTAAATCATCCGACTCTGTAACACCATTATCGTCACCATCACTATCACTACTGCTGCTACTACTGCTGGAATCATCTAACCATCTCATGATTTGAGATGAAATCAGGACTAATTTGGTTTTATCTTCCATTTTGAAAATTCAAAAGAAACTATAATACATAAAACTCACAACTGCTCACAACCACCTTATTACCCTTCTTTTGTTTTTATCTAGACTTACTTGATAACTGAGACTGATACCTAAATTGCATAAATATTCACTAAAGAAAATTTACCTGAAATCATAAAAGTATACAGAAGACACAAATTTATCAATATAATGTGGAAAATGTTTAATTATTTTGTTGAAATACATTTGACCCTGAAGTAGACATAAAGATTCAATGTAAGTAGAAGTACTAAACCCATATCAGAATATTTGTTATAATGGAGTCATAATTCAATAAATAAAAGCACTATTTAATGCAGTAATTGAGTAGTTTTCTTACTTACTCATGTTCATAATAAAATTTGAATACTACTTTTGTATGCCCTAGAATTCTTCTGAAGTGATATGAATTCTGAAAAACAAAACTGAGTGAATAAGTCATCCACAAGACTAGAAATTATATGGGCTCACCTATATAAAAGTGGTCTAGTGAATGATATTTTTCAATTCCATCGATTTCCATGTTTATCTAAAATTATCAGTGGATTCCTAGGCACCAAATTTGTACCATGGAAAACTATTTCCTAAATGGGTCTGAACTTAATGGAAATGTGCATTTCTTCATGTAGAGATGTCAAGATGTCATCTACCCAACTACCTATATTCCTTCTCTGACAAATCAATTCCACCTAGTTTTGTTTTGCCAAACTGTATGATTTGCACCAACCTAAAATAATTAGAGATGAAGCTTTGATTTTTTGGTTCTTTATAAAAACTGTTTATAGAAAAAATTTGGTGTGGTTAACTACCTTCTTCCATCTTCATTCCTATAACAATAAGATAATGTATCTAATCTATAGATAGGAGTATAGGTATCTATCTTGTTTTGTATTGATGAATCTGAATTTTTCCTTTGTAAAAATTTTGCACAACAATATGAAATTTCAATTTTCAAATTCTAGTTACTATACATTCTGATTACGAGAATACGTTAATGTACGTTTATCAAATCACATTATTGATATTATATAAATAAACATTGACTTTGAAAGAATTGAAAGAGAACATTTTTTATTAGACTTTCTGACAGTGACAACTGTGCTGTTACTGCTGTTACAACCGTTCCGTTTCACTGAGACGCATCAGTAGCAAATGCGAAAAGAAACGACTCCATGCGCCTATGCAATCCATGCAGTTACTGCATGAATTGGAACGGGCCCCTAGTTGATCAGCAAATAGATTTTCATGATTTATTATGGCAAGAAAAATTCTGACAGTTGTCAAACGAACGACAGGAGCATATGTCTCATTTTAATCGAAACCCTTACGCTGAGAGCACCCCTTGACTACTAATCGTGCCTTATACCTTTCGATATCCCCTTTCTCATCCCGTTTGATTTTGAACACCCACGTATTATCAATCGCTTTCTTCCCAAGTGGCAACTCAGATAACGTCCAAGTGTTATTTTCCCTAAATGCATCAAGTTCTTCCTCAATAGCTTTATACCAGTCGGCCTTGTCTTCCCTGTTTTCTATTTCCTCAACAGATTCCGGTACATCGTCTAGGTAAGTTTCGGTGTTCATTGCATAAACAACGTAGTCATCTAGATGTCTAGGTCGAGCTGTTATCCTTTTACTGCGACCATGTATCTGCTCAGCTTCCTGCTCATTCTTTTCCCTGTAGTCTTCTGTAGCACTATCTGAGTTATCTTCTCTTCCTCCGCCTGCATCAGTAGTTTCTTCCTTGGTGTAGATTTCATTTTCATTCCAGTCTACGTAAACTTTGGATTTACTGAATTTTGTTTCATCAAATATGACATCACCACCAAAAATGATTTACTGTCTTCGGGACACCAGAAACGATATCCATTGATACAGTAACCAACCATGATACATTTTTTAGTACGTGAGTCAAATTTTCCTTTCACCAATTCCTTCGGCATGTGAAGATAGGCGATACACCCAAAAATCTTGAGTTTTTTTAAATTCGGCTCTTTTCCATACCAAACTGTAGCTGGCAAATCATTGTCGAGAGCACTGGTTGGGCTTCTATTTATAAGATAAACTGCTGCTAAAACTGCTTCGGACTAGAAACTTTTCTGTAAACCAGAACTTAACAGCATGCACCTGGCTTTTTCAATAATTGAACGATTCATTCGTTCAGCTACACCATTTTGCTGAGGAGTGTAACGAATGGTGAATTCAAATTGAATTCCTTTTTTCTCGAAATGTTCCTTCATGTCTGTTGATATATATTCTCACCTAAAGTGACTCAGCTTGCAGTTGAAATGAGCCGTAGTCATCGCCTCATATGATTTGAACCAACCAAAAGTTTCTGACTTATGTTTTAGAAGATATACAACAGTGAAATGAGTATAATCATCGATTAATGTGAGAACATACAGGGAGGGCCAATGGAAACTTTCCACCCTAATTTGTAGGAGTTCAAATCAACATCTTGAAAAACGCTCGAATACGTCGATATTTGATTTTAGGGGGAACTAATTTTCAGTTTTTTTCACCCCCGTAGCTTTAACCCTGTAGCTGGGGGGTGAACAACCCTCAAAATTTGAATAGGGAAAAGGGGTCGTGCCATACCTCTTTTTGAAGGTCTCATTGAGTTCTTCATGACCCTATAATTTTGCCCTATTATTGTCATCGATAACGAAATTACAGGTTGTCAAACTCTTGGAAATAGAGTGGGAAATTTGTGGGATTGAAAATCAAAATTGTGGAATGTTCATGGCTGACATTTTGAACAGCTTGGAATTTAAATTTGACGTGTCCACCTGATTATTGCACTGGTAACTCGAATGATTTGGTATTTTTATTACGAAAACAATAGTCTCTTACCAAGATTTTGACAACCTGTCATTTCGTTATCGATGACAATAATAGGGCAAAATTATAGGGTCATGAAGAACTCAATGAGACCTTCAAAAAGAGGTATGGCACGACCCCTTTTCCCTATTCAAATTTTGAGGGTTGTTCACCCCCCAGCTACAGGGTTAAAGCTACGGGGGTGAAAAAAACTGAAAATTAGTTCCCCCTAAAATCAAATATCGACGTATTCGAGCGTTTTTCAAGATGTTGATTTAAACTCCTACAAATTAGGGTGGAAAGTTTCCATTGGCCCTCCCTGTATATTTTTCCATCGTAAGATTCCGGAGTGAATGGTCCAAAAATATCACTATGTACAAGCTGAAGAGGTCGTACTGCACGAACTCTGTGTTGATTATGCGGAAGTTTCGTTTGCTTTCCTTCCATGCATGTTTCACAAGTTTCCCAGGAACTGTCCTTGGAATTAGTTTTCAAATCGCTCATTTTACTTTCTAACTTCTGCAGACCACGTTTGCTTATGTGACCTAGTCTTTCGTGCCACAGTTGAACGCTATTATTCATAGCACATGCATTATTTCCATCTGTAGATGTCTCGATCATGAAATCTAGGTCATACAATTTATTATTTCGTTTAGCAATAGCAAGTGCCTTCTTTCCTTTAGAAATTATTGCTTTTCCAGTCTCGAATACAATTGTAAATCCAGATCTGGCACAAGTAATGCCTCACATATTATTATAGGAATTGCTTTTCCATCAACCATTGAGATTATCTGAACTTCTCCTTCCTTTTTAGCTGTAATATGCAGTGATGAGCACTGGCTTTTCCAATATTTTTATATTTTTTAAAATATCTTCATTATTCACGAGATATTCAGTGGCTCCTGAGTCAAGATACCAAGATATTCTTCCAGTTTTCTGCTGACTAATAGTGGGAAGACAAAATTGTTGGTCATCTTCCTCGACTGCAACCGCTGAATTCCCTCTTCTTTGTTTTTCTGGTCTGGATGATGTGATAGGTTTTGCGCAATCTGACCTTTTATGTCCGATGTCACCACAATTATGACATCTGAATGGAAAATTGCTTTGGTTTTTAGATTGTGCGTTCTTCTTTTGAGTTTTTGTCGACGAGTGTTTTCCGTTCCATTTCGAATTTGTTGCGAAAGCTTTAGTTGGTTGGAGTTCATTCTTAGTATTGAATTGTCCATTTGTTTGATGTTTAGATTGTTCATCTAAAAGTCTGTTCTTGACAAAAGCTAAACTGAGTTGATCATTTGATAACTTTTCGATTGCTGTAACAACTACATCATATTCTGGTGGCATAGTCAGCAGCAAATGACAAACAATATCTGTTTCCTCCAACGTAGCTCCGGTCGACTTGAGCTCCCGAACCATTTTGTCGAATCTGAGGAAATGAGATTCCATAACTTCCTTCGACAATTTCAACTTCATAATGAGAAGAGCTTTTCTGAGACGCAATTGACTAGCTACTCCTTATCTTTCGAATGTGTTCTGCAACTCTTTCCAGACACAATATGCTGTTTCCTTTCCTTTTGCATACTCCAGATGACTGTCGCCTATCTTCTGTATGATTAGTGATTTGCATCTCTTATCATTTTTCTTTGCTTTGCAATTTACATTATCTTTCCTCTGCTTCTCAGCTGCAGTATCGTCGGATTCATAATCTTCTAGCTCCAATGGTTCCTCAATATACCTGAGTAAATCTTTTTCATCCAACATGGTTTCCACTCTGAATCGCCAATTATCATAATTGGATCCATCGAAAAGAGGAATTTTATACTTTTCGTCTTCAGTCATTTTTTGGTTCCAAATTGACAAACTGCTCAGATAACTTTTCCAGATTAGGCTTTAGACTGGGCCCATAACCTGTTGACGCAGTGTAATATTCGAGAAACACGGTTAAAGATTTCAAAAGACTTATATTTTTATATTTGTTTATATCGATTGAACAAACTATTCATTCTTGACAGACATTAACATACATGATACAATGTATAAAATATACAGTACAATATACAGTACAAACATCTATGAAATTGCTATTTCAACACCAGTAAAAAAAAAAAACTCATTGCATGCTCATTGCGCCAAAACTGGGATTCTGGACACGATTACCGTCTACAGAATACAGATTACACGATTCACAATTCACGATCACGGTTGGTGTCAAATGTCAGCATTCAGCTGATGTACGAGACAATAACGAACAAGTTGATCCTACGCATTGATCACAGAACATTCTGGAAAAAGTTCGAATCATATTCTTATCATATTCTGAAAATATACTACCAAATATTGAATAAAATAATAATAATAATAATAAATGAACTTTATATGCTGCTGCTATGAATATTTATCATGGATATTCTGAAGATGTTCGCAACTATAATATGAATCTCATATTAGAGGCTATCAGCGCAACAATGGCCTAAGCCCATTTATTCAGTTTCGAGAAAAATTACTTATAATTATTGATCCAGATTCCGAATCATTTTGTGGTGTGTATATTTGAAATTTGCAGTTCCTCACTACTTACTTCCAAATGATAATTGAAGATATAATAAAAATAGTAACATTCGCAATTTTTTTTATGTTTTTTCAGAAAAAAAAAGTTGGTTAGGCCACTGTTGATTATCGAATTTCATCGAAAAAAATATTTTCATGCGGGTTGAGTCCACTGAGATAATACGAGAAACATAATAATATTTGAGTTTTAATTTTTTGGACAATGGATAACTAATTGTCTTGTTCTTCTTCTGAAAAAATCTCTTCTGATGCGGCTTCTGACGTCCTCAGGTTTTCGTAGAAGGCATGATGAACAGGTGGAATGAAGGGGATCAGCTCCATGAGATCTTTTTTTTTTCTTAGCGTCGATGGTATGCCCTCTGGGATACAAGGTCTGAAGCTCGGTGGTTTCCAGGTTTTGAGATGATTTTCTTTTCGAAATATTGACCATCTCAAATAACACACATTCATTATTGGAGTATTTGTAATAGATACAAAATGGATCAGTTTTTTTATAAAGAAGCCACTGTATCTTCAGCCACTCAACTTTTGACTTACTGTCGGATATTTTTCGATAAGTCAGATTTTGTTCTAAAATTTTGGTGGAATAAAAGTCAGTTGAGGTCATTTCTATGACTTTGAAAGTCGATAGCTTTCGAACCGACTCAATAACTTTATTCCAGTCATCTGGAACAAAAATGTCTTTGAATAATTTTTTCTGTTTCTCCACGAGTCCAAAGTCCTAGTCGCATGGTAGGAAGGAATGACCACTCACTAGAAACTTGTGATGAATTGTATGCACACTAGTCATACCGGAAGAGACAATATAGTTACATAAGGCTGCCATCTTAATGTTCCTGTTCTGTCCCCCGCACTGATCTGAGTACATTACTAGCTCTCGAGTCTTTACAAAGTTCTTGACATAGTGAAAAATACATAATCCCACTTCTTGAGGGCCTCTTGAAGACAGAGATTCATTCCATGTATACATAAACACTTCATCTGTTCCCACGTTATGTATCCCAAGGCAGTAGGTGCCAGGGTTGCCACAGCTACCCCGAACGGGGTATTTCTACCCCTCTCCAGATTAATTTCCCCCGCTTGCTCCCCTCAAGCAAATCTACCCCGCTCGCTACAAAAAAGTTAGGAAAGTGTGAATAATCCTCGACGAAATAATTTGAAATTTCATATCAAATCTACCTCGACATACAAAATAAGGATTTAAGGAACGGGCAGGTATTTCACATTCGAGTGCACTTTTCTGGATCTCTAGTACTTTCTGGTAGTGCAGTGCAATTGGATTGACATTGACATATATGCTTTCACCTTTCACTCATGTCATGATTGTCAATGTCAATAATATCATGTATCATGTAATGTTGTTATGTCACTGATGTCAGTATTTTTTATTTTTTGACATGTTGACCGTTGTGTGGTGTGTATTTTTTATGTATGAATAGGAATAACGAATATATTATTTTTCGGTGCTTAACCACTTAAACATGGATAGGTAAGTAAATTTGTAGTACTATGGAATATTTTTTCAATTGAATCCTTTATCATTCTCAGGTTTGTTTTAAGAACTACGAAAAAAAAGGAATCAACTGAAAATCCTAAGAATAGTTTACAGAGTTTACATAATGTACCAGATTCCCTAGATGATCCACAACCAGGAACATCGAGATCTACAGATGAACAATCAGTTGATTCATCTGTAGATCTTTCGGAAATCATTGCCAAACGATATGTGGTAGAATCAGAATCTGAATCTGAAAACGATGATCTTTGCCTAAGTGAAATTCTTGATGAGTCTCAAGATTCTCATCCTCATTTCAGTGGATGTGAACCAATAATTAAAAAAAAAAGAAATATGGACAAAAATTCAAGGAAGAGTGGCAAACCCAATATAAATGGATCAAACAAGGAACCAAAGGAAAACCATCATGTGTGGCTTGCAACATACAAATACATTGTAACTCATATAATTTAAAAAGACATGAGCCAGCAATTCCCATAAGAAGAATATGGCTAAACTTGAAAAAACTCCAAAAATAAAAGACCTTATTACAACTGAAAAACAGAAAAGACATGAAACATTGGTGAAAACTGCTGAATTAAATATATGCATGTTCCTACATGAACATAATTTGCCATTTTTGCTGGCAGACCATCTTCAGAAGTTTTTACCTCATATTTGTCCAGATTCAGAGGTTGCAAAGTCATTGTCTTGCAGGCGTACAAAGGCAACTTATATTACAAATGAATGCTCAGCTAAACATCAGATGAAATAATTGGCAGAAAATTTGAAAACTAAGCATTTTTCTCTTAAAATAGATGAGACAACAGACATTGCCACAGAAAAATCATTAGTTTTAGTGGTTAGGTATTATGATGATACAAAAATGGCAGTACAAGACAAATTCTTTGGTTTGATAAAACTAGAAGATTTTTCAGCAGAAGCCATTTTTGATACAATTGTAAACTAAATAAATATATTTATACTAGGTTGTATATGCCACTCATTCCATCTCTGTTCGTCTGCAGCCTCCAAAAAATTACCAAAAAACTTGGAGGATTTCATTAGAGAAATTTACAACTATTTCTCAAACAGTAGCAAACGAATTGATAGGCTCAAAGAATGTCAAGTGTTCATTAATATGAAGCCCCACAAATTGCTTCACCCAGCTCAGACAAGGTGGCTTTCACTACAGGTAGATCCTTCACATCTTTATTAATACATTGAAACAATTCTTTATTTTCCAGGCAGCTGTTAATAGAGTTTTGGAAAACTGGAATCCACTAGTGATGTTTTTCACCAATGAATGTTTTGAGCAAGATTTAAACTCATGTAATAAAATACTAGAAAATCTCAATAACCCAATTTACAAAATGTACTTCAAATTTTTATCATATGTATTAGATATTGTAAACAGATTGAACCTAGAATTTCAGTCTGAAAAAACAAAAATCCATTTAGTCCAAAAGAGAGTAAGAGATTTATATAGAACACTCCTTCGGAATTTCATTAGAAAGGAACACATAGATAAAACTCCAATACAAAATATTAATCCATCAAATCCCAGGTCATTCATAGAATTGGAAAAAATGTATTTAGGTGCACAAGTTGAGTTAATGATTAACGATTTTGAAGTAAATGATGTGAGAGATTTCAAGCTAAGATGTCTAAATTTTAATATTGAATTATGTACACAGATAAAGAATAGGTTTGATTTTAAAAACCCAGTCTTGAACTATGTTTCCATTTTTGATCCAAAAACAGCTGTGTCTGGTGAAATAGGCAACACAGTAAAATATACATCTACTTTATTTCCAAACCTTGTGAGAGATATTGAACAACTTAATTCGGAATGGCGATTGCTTGGGGATATTGACCAATTCAAGCAATGTGACTTGACATCATTTGAAGAATTCTGGAATCACATTTTCAAGGCAAAAAATGACCTCAATGGACCTTTATTCCCACAGCTCTGTTTGTTAGTGAAAGAAATCATATCTTTACCGCATTCTTCTGCTGCAGCAGAACGAGTTTTTTCCCAGTTGTTTTTATTGAAAACAAAAACTCGTAACAGGTTAGATGTTGATACTTGTTGCAGCATTTTACATTGTAAAGAACTAATGAACAATGAAACTTGCTATACGTGGACCCCTTCCACAGATTTATTGAAAAGGAAGTTTAGGGATTGAAACTACAGCTATTATGTAGTTGAAAAACCTATACTTATATATTATCATTCAGTTCCTATATATGACATGTGCTTATAAGAAGTGCTGTTTTGTTTATTTTTTTTATATCTGTGATTTTTTAAGAATGGCTGTTTTGTTTTTTTTTTCATATTTTTTTATTTTTATGATAAGTCAGTTTTGTTTATTTTTTTATATTTATTTTTATGAGAAGTACTGTTTTGTTTATTTTTATATAATACATATGGTGTTTATTTTTGTATTGTGAGTATATATTCATGTTTTGAAATATATAATGTAACTTTTGTTCTTATAATTTTCGATTTGTCCCTTCCAATATATTTATTCAAGGTCATTGTTATTAGCTTTGTTTTGGTTTTCGTCAGAACCGTCTTAGAACGATTCTGCTCATGCGCATGAGCAGTATAGTTCCAGAACGGTTCTGAGAAGTGTTATTGTTCTATGGTTCTATGTTTGAGTTCAGTGGTTTCAATAGATGCCTCTAAATATTTTTCTCGAATAGTGCTTCCTGTTTTTCAGACTACTACAATATTTGCAAAATAGTTCATTTATAACACTGATGAATGAAATACAGTTTGACAAAATCTACCCCGCTTCGACCCGATCTACCTCGCTCGTCTACCCCGATATACAAAAAGGTTGTGGCAACCCTGAGTAGGTCCAAAGCTGTATCTTGTAGTAGTACCGGTTGATATAATGGGTGTTGGGAGAGTTTTCATTAGGTGAAAGGCTATGACTGTAGTGAGTTGTTCACCATTTCTCTTCACAATGCCAGTATCTCTTCTTAATCCTTCCCTGGCTGCTTCCGCTTTTCGGTGATGAAACTGTCGTTATACTTCAAGCTGTTGCTTTTCTTGATCGTCAGTTGAAAATTTGATTTTATTCTCAAACAAGTCACACTTCTTGCACGAGTCCGTAATAGGTGCGTGAAAATGAGGGTTGAATTTTTTTAAAACACTTCCCTGAATACGAACATGGATATAGGATTTGAAATGCCATTCTGGCCCTTGTAGAGTTCATATAATTTTCCAAGACTCAATCCTGGCGCTAAGTATTTTCGGTTTGGGTTCTTCTGTCGGGAGTAATGGGACTGATATGTGGGGAATGTGCCAATAAAGTTTTCAACTTCATTGATCTTAACCTCAGGAGTTCTGTTTGCAGAAGGTTGCTTTCCTCTTTTGTCTACCGGCGCAGCTAAACCTTCTTGCTTGTTTATTGAAACTCTGCTGATTCTTTCATCGGAAATTTGAAGGACCTTCTTGAAAAAATCCTTACAAACTTTGATTCTTATACCGTCTTCATTTTGTAAGAAATATAATAATAATAATAATAATAATAATAATAATAATAATAATAATAATAATAATAATAATAGTTTTATTACCCACCAAGTAATACAATGAAGTGTGTTAGATAAAATATAAATAATATGTAACACGAGAAAATCAATTACCGGCACACACAATCAGAGTATGAGAATGATAACATAAATAGTGAGTAAAGGGCACAATGATTCAGATAACAGCTGATACTGTTTCTGTTCTTCCATCACAGCCAGAAAAGATACAAAGAAAAATTAATTCGATAACGTAATGTCTTATTTTTGATTTCCAAGGAGAAACAGAGATAATATAAGGATAAAGAAGAGGAAGATAGAGAAGGAAGAGGAAGATAGAAATAAAGAGAGAGAGAAAGGGCAAGAATTATTCAACGCATAATTTCATTGGGCTTCAAGTAAAAATTTTTTGTATTTGAAACGGAAAGCCATTCGCGACGATTCTAAAAATGTACTATCTTGTTTAAAAATGTTATTGATACAGATCGCGATATTGTAGGAGAAAGATCGTCTATATATTTCCTTATTGTGTCTAGGGACAGTGAGTAGTGTTTTACGGCGAATATTCAGGTTATGGACATCTGTCCTAAATTTCAATTTCTTATGAAGATAGGGTGGTGTTTTTGTTGTGAAGATGTGGTGGAACATACACGCCATATGATGTCGTCGCCTATTATACATATTGAGCCATTGCAGTTGTTTAAGCTTCTCAGAGATAGATATTCGACTAAACTTACGTATACCATAAATAAGACGAACACACGAATTTTGAACTTTCTGTATTCTAAGAACATCCACTCCATTCAAACAAGGACTGTAAACTACATCGCAATGGTTGAAATGTGAGAGTACAAGGGAATCACATAGCATTTTTTTAACCTCCACTGTCAAAAACTGCCTCTGCGTGTAAATTAGTTTGAGAGAAGTATATGCACTCCTCAATTTATTCGTAATATGTTCTTTGAAGCGTATAGATGTGTCTAAAGTCAGACCTAGATTCTTGTGTGATGATTTAATGGGTATTTCCGTATCACCTACTTTCAAAACAATTTGATAATTTGATGACTCTGAGATATTTGTTTTACCAAATATCATAGCCACAGATTTCTTTGGATTAATTTTCAAAGCATGATCGTTCGATAATTTTTGCAAAGCATTAAGATCAGAGTTGATATAATCTACAGCCATTGCTAAATCTGAGAAATTGAATGAAAAGTATAACTGGGTGTCATCGGCGTAAAAATGATACTTACAGTGTTCCAAAACGCTAATAAAATTCGAAGTATACAAAGTGAATAAGAGAGGACCAAGGATACTTCCCTGAGGTACTCCACAAAGCAGCTTCATAGGAGTGGATTTCTCTTCATCAATCTTCACTATTTGTGTTCTATTATGCAGATATGAAGCCATTAAAGAACGTGCTGACTCATTGAATCCAAAATAATGTAACATCGACAAAAGTATATCATGGTCTATTAAATCAAATATATATTCTTGTTTTCTCACGTCTCGATGAGGCTCTGTTGGTGTAAGTCCTCAGCTTATTAACAACGTCCACAAGAGAAAAAATATATGCGGACTTCAGATCAAATGTTTCAATAGCATAAAATATTGTGAAAATAGCCTGTTGACGTTGAGGTGGAATTTTATCGCAACATTTCAATTTACAACATTCTCTTATTTCTTGAAAAGTCTTTGCTTGAACAACTCTGTTGCATCTATTCACGTATTCTTTACCAGAGTTTCGATTCATTTTGGCATTATTACGCTTCCAGTTACTTTCTCTTCGTTGGCGCTTTTTTCCTCTAACTGATTCTTGTATTTCTGATTCCTCCCCTTCGCTTGACACTGTCGACTCATGCCCGTGATTATTATCACCATTTTCGCAGTCAGATGGTACATATTCCGACCCAGAGTCTTGAAAGGGTTCCTCATCACTAGTATCTGTTACTAAAAAATGAGAATCATACATGAATTCACTTGTTATAACCTCAAAATTATTATCGATATGTTTCTGGAAAACCTGATACAACAAATCAATTGAAGTGCCTACCTGCAGAAGCAAAATATGTAGAAGCCATATTGATACGAAGTGACTTGAAATAAGACTTGAAAACACTGAATGAACTCACTTTTCGTCTTGTAAACAATGCTAATCATTCGTTTGTTTACTCAGAGAACGTAGAGCAATACTATCCTAAGCCACAAAAAAGGGGTTAGGCGAGTGTCGCATCTACTCATCTACCAAAATATTGAAATGAATAACTGCGTATATTGATGCCATCTCGTAACGGAAAGACGAAGGTTGTTTAGGTCGATGTTGCATGAAACTTTATTTTGTGACGCATTGTGATAGGAAAAAAACAGATTATCTGAAATTTGTGGCTTAGGCCATTGTTGCGCTGATAGCCTCAATTTTGGGATATGATGAGAACGTTTACTGATGGACATTTTATGAATATTCTGGATATTCTATCAGGATTCTTGGAACATTCTATTCGAATATTCTAAAGTATGAACGTTCAGAAGCCAGTTAGCGCATTCTAATAATGTTATGTGCTGTCTGGGATGTGGAGAGAAAGGCCATTACAAGCGGGATTGTAAAAAAGGAGGTGAATATAATAATTCTACTAAAACCAGAAGATACTTGGAATCGAGGTCAATCGA
Organism: Chrysomela aeneicollis; assembly: GCA_029955515.1. Classification (NCBI taxonomy): domain Eukaryota; kingdom Metazoa; phylum Arthropoda; class Insecta; order Coleoptera; family Chrysomelidae; genus Chrysomela; species Chrysomela aeneicollis. Next base: position 1,269,068 of record JARUHQ010000035.1, read on the forward strand.
GAGGTCAATACAATACAGGGAGGGTAGGAAGAGGAAGAAGCTTCTACACCAGAGGCAGTTTCTCTGGAAGCAGAGAAAATCATTCAAATTATGGATGGACCCAACGTGAATTTTGAAAGAAATCAAGAATGGAATGGACATGGACAAGAAAGAAGAGGGAATTATGCTGAAAATGATGATTATCAAAGAAATGAGGAAAGTATTTGTTTTATGTCAGATTCAGGTTGTAAAATAGAAGAAGAAAAAAATCTAAATTTTCTCATTGATTCTATTTTCACAGACCACATATTAAATGATAAGAGATACTTTACTGATTTGTTAATGTTAGATAAACCAATAAAAATAGCAGTAGCCAAAAATAATAATTTCTTGGTGGAACTAGGTATAGGAAACATAAGATTGATCAGTAAGGTTTTTGATAGGAATATAGACTGTAAAATTGAAAATGCATTATATGTACCAAATTTGCGCAAGAATTTACTGTCTGTGAAAAAACTTGAGACAGTAGAAATTATTGTAGTTTTTGAAAAAGGAGAAGTGCATTTGTATAAAGAAGATCAGTTGATAGCACTCACAGAAATAATTTATATGAAATTTATTTTGATTTAGTTTGAGAAGTGTTTTTAACCGCCAACTTAGTTGCAAAGCAACCCTCGTAAGTCTAGGACTTGTATGAGTAAGGAAGACGGGGACATCAGCTTTTTAAGTGTCATCCGAAGCACTACTCGGCTGGTTATCGTTGAGTCCGAAGGATTGATATCTAGATTGTAGATTGTAGGGGGGGTCGTGCAGCCTCTCAAGCACCTCGACCTATAAGATCTTTTGTGCATAACCCTTAATCTATTCGAAGCCCGGGATTCCGAGACATCGTGCAAAGTTTATCAGTTTCCTGGGAGCTAGGTTCCTGATATCGGAGGGCTCTAAAAAGGCCCCTTCCAGGAACTTGAGCCTCTTGCAGAAGAGCGCTGGGCATTCGCAAAGCAAATGTTCTTCAGATTCAGCGAAGTTCTCGCAGTAGCGGCAACTATCACTCTCTGTTTTGCCCATCTTTTTGAGGTGATACCTCAGAGGGCAGTGTCCAGTGAGAAGTCCCTTTACCAGTTTCAAGTCTTTCTTGTCCAACTCGAGAATTAAGCTGCTTAGCTTTCCTTGGCGATAGGCTCACTAGCCTTTTCGCTTGTCTTTGTCCTGGCACTTTATTCCAGTGAGATTTCATTTCATCCGCTTCCCAACGTCGAACCTCTTCTTTCAAGTGGGCCTTGGAGAGTCCACAGAAGGGTTCTGGGCCGGGAAATTGTGTATTTGCCCCTTCTTTGGCAAGGCAGTCTGCTTCCTCGTTGCCTTTAACTCCCTTGTGACCTGGAACCCACATCAAAGTGACCTGGTTGTGTGCAGCCAGTTGTCTCAGGGATTGTTTGCAGTCCCAAGTCAGCTTAGACTCACAAGTGTATGACTTCAGAGCTTTTAGTGCTGCTTGGCTATCTGATAGGATATAGATTTCAGCCCTTCGAGTGTCCCTTTCGAGGCACTCCTGGGCACATATCTCTATAGCATGTACTTCTGCTTGAAAGATGGTTGGGGTGTTACCTAGGGATTTTGAGAGCCTGAAATGTGGCCCTGTAACTCCCACTCTAGCCCTTTTATCCATCTTGGATCCATCAGTATACCACACTGATGCATCCCTTCCCAGTTGAGGTCCGTTCTCTGTGCAAATTTGGTGGTTGTTTATGACCACTTCAAACTGCATTTCGAAGTCGTACCTAACTGGCATGATATCTGTAGGCTTGGACATGGATTCTAGGGAAATATTTTCCAAAATCTTCAAGTGTCCAATCTGATTTCCTGATTTGAGTTTTTTGTCTGGATCAGTCTGAATGTACTGATTGCTGCTTCTTTTATTACACACAGGTGCAATGGTGGAAGGTTCAACATTACCTCTAAGGCTGCAGTAGGGCACGTGAATATTGCCCCTGTTATTCCCAGATAAGCTAGCCGCTGCACTTTCTGCAGCTTGGCTTGCGCCGAAATTTGTTGCATTCTTGGCCACCATATCAATGAAGCGTAGGTGACCATGGGTTTGATGATCGTTTGGTATGACCAATAGATCATTTTTGGTTTCAGACCCCATGTCTTGCCAAAGACATGGGGTTGATATCTAGGTACCAAGAATGTTCGGTTAGTCAGCTATCTCCTCCCGCTAAACGTTGCTACAGAAATAAATAAAATTTCTAGTAGCCCCGCTGGGATTCGAACCCGGGACCTCTAGACTATTCGCGTTTTCAAAAGTCTAAACGCTCTCTGGTGGCGAAATTGTGAAGCTAGTTTGTGAGTATTCCTTTGTGCATTGTAAGTGCTTCTTATGGCGATTGCTTATGTTTATGTCAGCAGATAAATATTAATAGTTGTGTTTTGTGTCTCAACTGCGTAACAGGAATATTATTGAAGAGTTATTGAATATTCCACTTCACAAGTAAATAATTATAAGGTGAGTATTCATGGAAATTAATAAGATTGTTGAAGCATATTGACGATCTGAATTTGAGGTTAGAAGATCATAAAGAAAGGATGGATCAAGATCAGAGTACTAGAAAAACTGGGAGAAAGGGGGTATACAATACAAACTGCTGTGTTTTCAAGTGTTCTTCAAAAAAAGGTAATGACAGGACGTTGCATTTCCACTCTTTCCCGAAGAAGAATGCATCTCAAGTGCATGTGACCAATGCTTATGGGTTAATTGAAAAGGTTGATAGAAGAAAGGCATGGATAAATGCCTTATTGATGGGGAAGACAGTTACTGATACCATGCGTGTTTGTTCCCTTCACTTCCATGAAAGTGATTATCTTGCCAAAGGTGAGTTGAAGTTGAATTGAGTTAATCAAATAATTTTTCATTATTTCATCCAAAGGTGCTCTACTAAGTATGAACCGTCCAAAACTCAAGAATACTGCAGTTCCATCTCGTAATTTACCCAAAGTGCCACCTACAACAAAATCACATCAAGCTAGTATTGTGAAACGGAGACTGAGATTAGAGATGAGAAGTAGACTACGGGACAAGCAAGACAATCCACAGCCCATCACAGAATCACTTCATACCCATGATGTTGGCCACAGTGAAGAGACTGAACACAAGAAACTCGAATTTGCTGACTTGTCAGAAAAAGAGCAATGTGTTGTTGTAAAATATTTATTAGACTTGCAATATGTGGGACAAAAAGATTTGGCAGGATCATCATCATCTGAAGATAAGGGTGTTCAAGTAACAAGTGGTGATTTAATGATAAGTTTTACCAGCACAATCAAGTCAAATGCTCATTTGAATTCATTAACTGGCATACCAAATTTTGAAATGTTGGAAAATTTCATGACACTAATTTCAGAAATGTATCCAGACAAAAAAAGTCATAAACCATCTGTGAAAGACAGGATAATTATTGTTTTCATGAAACTAAAAATGGCTGTGAGATTTACAATTATGTCTTTTTTGTTCAAAGTTAGTCAGAGCACTATTAGAAGTATATTTAGTGAATACATAGGTTACTTATCCAATATTCTGAAAGGATGTATACCATGGCCAAGTTCAGAAGAAATTTCAAGAAACCTGCCACAATGTTTTGAAAATTTTAAAAATGTTAGAGTTGTGCTTGATTGTACTGAGATACCAGTTCAAAGATCTTCTTGTTTGTTATTTTCATTATAAGGGGGGCCAAACAATTAAATTTATGACAGGTGATAGGCATATCACATTTGTATCAGCATGTTATGGTGGAAGATGCTCAGATAAAGCAATATTCGAGCAAAGCAGAATAATCGAAAAACTAGAACCATTCAAGGATTGTGTGATGGTTGATAAAGGTTTTTTGATTGAAGATATTTGTCACAAATATTCCATTAGTCTAAGTCGTCCATTTTTTTACGAAATAAAAAGCAATTCTCTGAACATGAAGCTGATTTGAATATTGCAATATCTAAAGCTAGGGTACACATTGAGAGAGTAAACCAGCGAATGAAAATATTTGAAATTTTGAGAGTTCCCCTACCATGGACCTTGATTAAAGACATTGATGACATTATTCATGTAATAAGTGCTATGGTCAACCTGCAAAATCCTTTATTGGACGATGATAAATTTTTCAAAACATAGCCATTTATGTAAATGATTTTTCAAAATTATTCATTTTCAGCTCTGTGCCATAATAATAAATAATGAATGCACTGCACTTCTTTGGTTTGACCTATCATCAATTTCAGATTTTCTATGTTCATTTTCATCATTATCATTCAATTTTATTATTATTATTATTCATTTTCAAATGATCTCTCTAATTTGAATTGATATAAATATTCTATAAGTTTGTAATATAGCTGTTTTCTAATAAAAAAACTCAAAGTACACAATATCTTGTTTATTTTCACATATAACATGTAACATGTGAGTGATGTAATTAAATGAGATGGTTTCTATCATCTGTTTGGCAAAATCTTCATCGAATGGTACATGTATATTGAGAAATGATTTTGAATGGGTAGAATATAAAATGTACCTGGCCATAGTAATTATGTTTTTTCTTCAGCATAACCCCTTTTGTTGAAATCTCCAGATAGCTGCATTCATGGACAAATTGTAAGGCATCCTTTGTTTTGCCTGGAGATCAGAGAATATCAGTTATCATTTTACTACTTATACTTAATTCCAATTGTTACCAACAAAGGGACATTTTATTTCAAGCAACCTGGAAGGTTTTCCTTCAACAAATACTACACCATCAGGTGAATAGCCTAACCATGGGTATTTTTCCAGGTTCTACAACATGGTGACCTAAATTCGTTTTGTATTTTTCCAGAGCTTTTTTTCATGATTGATTCCATGTTGTACAAATTTATTAGTAAATCCTTTAGGATAGAAATTGCTCATACTTTTTCTATCCCATTCTAATTTTTTATAGGTAAAAATTGAATAACAACGAGAACCTGAAAAACAAATCATTTTCAAGTATTGTATTTATTTGGAAGAGACATATATCTACCTGTCAACCTATACTTTCGCTGAATTTTCCAAACTTCACTTCCATTCCAGCAGGATACAATCATTTTTTGGAAATCCACATTACATAGATTTGAATAAAATGATTTGCAACACTCTCTCAACCCATAATTGGTTACATCCAAATTCAAATCTACTAGAAATGTGGATTTCCTCATATGAACAATGAGTGGGTGAATTCAGTCTGGGGTTGGGATCTCAAAATCAGTGCAGGAGTTTTCTGACAATTTTCTTCTTCCCTGTCTGTAAGAAATCAATAGCAGTAGCTAGGTACTATTTCAAATCACTTGTTGATTGTTTTCATGAAAATGCTTACATGTGTTTACTCAGAGCACTGTTTGGGTGATTTGACATCAATAGGCTGGAACACCTGTCCGTCTCTTCTTGTGAAAGAGATCTACATCTTTTCCTTGATTCAGAGAGTTTTTTCAAGCAACAAGTGTTCACAATAGGATGAGCCTCATAATCCACTTGAATACCCTTATGGGTCCTCCAATAACATTCCACATCAGTTCTTGATAACTTTCCAAATGCTAGGACATCTCCCCTGAAATTAAAATACAACCAGAAAAGGGAAAAACAAAAATAAATTGTGTATAGCATTTTGTGAAATTACTCTGGGCTCGATAATGCCACTATCAACATGGAAATAAATACAACCTGGTGCACTTCAAAAGTGTTGCTGAAATGTGCTTGCATCTTCCTGAAGCTCCAGCTTTACAGGTACAAGCAAATTGTAGTATCTTCCAAATCCCTTCAGTATCAACCTCTAACCAACCAGATATCTCATGAGGCTTGCCAGTGAGGAGAGCACTTGTCTGTAGACACAATGCCATGATTTTGATGGATGAATAGGCTCCTTGTGCATTGAATTTTCCATCACAAATCCCACATAGAATTAAATGCCTACTGTTCAGGACCTGTTCGCCCTCCACGAAGCATCTACTGTTATGGGTAGCTTCTAGATATCCAAAAACAGTGGACAAATTCAAAAATATTTCTGGGTTCTCCATGATCCACTGGTAAAAATTTAATTATTAAATTCGAATATTATTACATTTTGACAAACCTATATTTCTATAGTTCGATAAAAACAATAACACACTTTCAAAAAATCCAAACACAATTCAAAAACAATTCCAATACACTTTTTTCGTTATAGAATCCACAAACAACCACGCACTGACAGTAAATTAATACTCACAGTCCACCATAATTGTTTACATCTCGCAGCGCTCTCAACGGTAGTTGAAAAAGCGAATAAGCACTCGACCACTAGCCCAGTTAGTGAATGTTTAAATTTGGAGAAAAAAATTAACAATTAGAATTTTGGCATAAGAGGTTTGGCCACATTTGCAATGCAAATCTAGATAAACTAATTAGAAAGAAAATGGTTATTGGATTAGAAAATGTCAAGGTTGGGAAAATTGAATTTTGTGAATCCTGCGTGAGTGGAAAGATGAATAGGTTGGGATTTGGTACTCGTAGTAAAGCAAAAAGGATAATGGAAATAATCCATTCTGATGTGATGGGTCACACCTTCTTCATATGAAAATGAAAAGTATCTTGTAACTTTCATCGATGATTTTCCAAATTTTATATGTGTATATATAATCAAAAACAAAAGTGATGCTTTTAACTGCTTCACAGAATTTGTTAATTTGGTGCAAAACAAATTTGATTCGAACATATTAGTTTTCAGATGTGATAATGGTGGAGAATATAATTCCCATGAATTTAAAAGGTTTTGTAGGGAAAATTGGACTTACATCGATTATACAACACTATACACACCTGAACAAAATGGTAAGGCTGAGAGATTCAACAGAAGTTTGCTAGATAATGACAGGTGTGCAGTTAGGGTAGCGGCTTATATTATCAACAGAAGCCCAGGTGCTAACTCGGAAAATGTAACACCAGTAGAACTTTGACATGGAAACAAGCCGAAAATGTATTTATATTCAGTCCAGAGGGTGTTGAGAGTAAAAATAATGTATTAAAATTAAAAAAGGCATTATATGGGTTACGTCATCTAAGTGTTGGAATTCATTCTTATTATTGGAAATACGGTTCTTAAGATCTGATAATGATTATTGTCTTTATATGTTGAAAAATGAAATGAAAAATGTTTATTTGATATTATATGTTGATGACATAATATTATCAGGTCCAAAATTAGCAGATGTGAATGAAATGAAAGACAAATTGATGAATAAGTTTTTATTAAAGGATAATGGCATACTTAGGCATTTTTTACGTTTGGAAATTTTGTATGATCAGGATAGGGGCATTTCAAGAATCAGCCAGTCAAGATATACTGAAGGAATACTCAAGTGTTTTGGTATGAGTGATTGTAAAAGCTCTGTACTACCCATAGATTCAAAAATTAATATTGAATCATGTAATGGTCCTGAAATATTGACAAAGAAACCAGTAAGAGAATTGATAGGATGTCTCGTGTTCCTAATGCTGAGAAATAGGCCTGATACATGATTTTCTGTAAACTAATTCGGTCGCTTTCAGGATAAGTCATCTGATGATGTATGGAACAGTTTAAAAATGGGTTTGAAATATTTGAAAGGCACAATTAATGTTGGTCTAGAATATATAAGTTATTATGAAAAAGGATTATGTTGTTTTGTGGATGCTGATTGGGGTGGTGATATGCATGATAGCAAATCTGTAACAGGTTTTGTCTTCAAATTATTAAATAATACTTTATTATGGGTTACAAAAAAGCAAAAATACACATCACTGTCTACCACATAAGCAGAACTGATAGCACTATGTAGTGCAGTGTGTGAAGGTTTATGGTTGTGTAAATAAGTAATAGATTTAGAATTTAATTTTTGGAAAAATAACATTTCATGATGATAACCAGGGTTTTATTGCGCTTATTAAGAATCCTGCTAATAATAGGCATGTGAAACACATTGTTTTGAAGTTTAATTTTGTATGTGAGTGTTATAATAATGGTCTTGTTTCACTGCAATATGTATGTTCAGAGGATCAGCAGGCATATATTTTTACCAAGGGATTACAAACCATTTTGTTTAATAAACTTAAAAAGCTTTTGGGTTTGAAGGAATTCAGCGAGGAGGGGTGTTGAATTTAGCATGTGAGTGAATACACCTTCGCTTCATTCCTTCAACTCCTCTAAGTTCATATTCCTTTGGTTCTGTGATTGACTCAAGTCAAGTTCCATCCATCAGTATTTTCTTTTTCTTCTCTCACTTTTTCTCACTGAGTTATTATACAAGAAGCAAATTGATTAGTTTGATGTACTTATGCTGTATGTGAAAAGTTAATCTGCAACACTATTAACTATAGGTTAAGTAGTAATGGGTAATGGGTTCTAATGAATAACAAAAAAATAGCGGGTTCCAATGATTACGAAAAAGGCTATTTTTTTATCATCGTCGTCCTCCAGTTCTGATGATGAAGAATTGATTCAATTATTGAAAAAGACCCCCTTTCAAAAATCAACAATTTTATTGAAGATGTTATCCATAAACAAAATCATGAGGAGGTGAGATAGACATTTATTACAAATAGAGAATACAGTTTTGCAACCCCATTTATGTTTGTAACCAAATATGGTACAACTTATCTTTATTTCAACCTGTCAGCTGCTCTAGATTCGGTGGGTCGTGGATAAGGAAAAATTGTTGAATTGCTTTTAGGTAGAAATGTAAATTCAAGATACAAGAATGATACAAATATGTCATCAAAAATTGAGCGCCATGTATTTTATTCAGGTTAAAATACAAAAACCTGTGATCTATGCAATCCTTTGAACAGTAAAACTACTAGATACAGTTAACAAAATATATTTTCTACAATATATCTATGGATTGTGAATGAGAACAATTTTGGAATCCTAGCAAAGAAAACTACTAATATTTTTACAAGGAAAAATATCTATAAAAATATCTATGAAATTGATACTAATACAATTTTAATTTCAGCAATAATATTGAAAATCATTACAATGAAAATCCGGTGCAATAATTCATTAACTTTATAAATGTTCTCCAGAAAGAAAAAACAATTGATATCTAAAAGTAGTCAATGACCTGTGGCTGAAACTTTGAGTATCTCTGGATCTCAAATAGAGAAACAACACTTACTCTGGTCTAGAATATGAGGTACCTGGATTTCCCTACACTTGGCAGCTCTAGCAGACTTTGATTTCAAGTATGAGAGTCCAACTACTCAGTTCATCAGACTGCATCCATACTTGGAGTCTCTAGCAGAATTGGAGTTGCTCAGTAGTAGATCAGGAACTAGAAACAGGAACACAGGATACCTCTTTTCTCAGATCAGGAACACAGGATACCTCCTTTCAATTTCAGATTCCAAGGTATTTGCTCAAAGCCCTAAAAGCACATTAGACAGCAGTATATGTCCCTTACTAGAGCATCAGTTTGTTTCCTCTAGATCATATGTTGAGCCAGTGTTTGCTTGACCTCAACTCAGAATTATGCACCAATTAAATTTATATAATCAAAAGAAAATCTATTCAAATGCTGAACATTATTAGATATCACAAATTTCTATGAACTTAAAATTTAAGAGGATACTTAGTTGGATGATGGACTTAATTTCTCTTTACTTAGATCTTATATAATTGAATCATACAAAGCTCATGCAAATATGTCAACAAGAAAAAAAATTAATTCCAAGACATTCTCATTATCTTTTGACGAACCCCCTTCCTAGAGACAAAGTTAGTGCAGAACAGCAGTTATGAATGGATATTATGTTGATTTCATTTCTTCAAACATATGAAAAACAATTCCAGAGAAAACAAAAAAAAATGAGAGAAAGATGGATTTCAACAATTAATATATCAGAATCAGACTTTTCAGCCAACAGAAAAGACTGATCAGCTCTGAAAGCAAGTAGACAATTTTCACAAAAGATTTGACAAAGTGTCCATAATATAAAAATTGTCACTTACCTCAGAACATGATCAATCCTGGAATTTAGCTTGAAAATTCTGGTTCTGATAAAGAGTCCTGTTTCTGGGACCAAAAATTATCTTTTCAGTTGAATCTTATGAATCCTTCCTTTTATCCAATATTCTCAAAATTTGGAAAATAGCACCAGGAATGGAATAATAACGTGGATCCTTGGAAGATTCTGTTCAAACTGAAAGCACAGAGAAATCCGGCAGAAACAAATCTTTCACAATCTCATACTAAAATTTTCCAAAATATATTCAATCTTTGACCTGAAAATACTATAATGCATGCAAAGATTAATATAATAGGAAACAATATCTTCCAATGTTTATCCTCTCAAAGGCAGGATCACATCAAAATTTTCAAGATATAAACTTATTTCTCGAGAGCATCATGGCGTCTCAGATAAAAAAAAACATATCAACCTCTCATTTGTTACTCTGGAAATTTTTTAGGAAACAAAATCAATTGAATTTAACGTAATCAATCAATATCTCAATTTAGAAATCATAATCAATTTTCTAGAAAATCCATTCATTTACCTTGTTCTCAAGAAAAAAACTGCAACCACTAGACGTCTTATCTCTAGGAAGCTTGACCATCGAAAAAGAGCGAGTACCCGTCTTTTTATCCCTTCTTCATAAAAATTGTCTAATAGCGAATAGCGTGTTAAAGGTTGTTGCCATATTTATTTAAATTCGTTCAATTAAGAGTCATTCTATGATTGGCATTTTTATAATCAATTTTGATGTTAGACATTTTAATTTATTCAGTGTAATATTCCTCTCAAATATCCCATCATAATACTGAAACACTTAATTTGTGCAGAGAAAGCAAGAAAGGATCGAATTAGTTGAAAGGAACGGAAAACAAAACAGCAATAGCCGAAATAGTGGTCAAGCGACAACAATGTGCAAGACGAAAAACCCATTTAATATACTTACCTGTCAACGATCAACTAATCAACCAATCAAAGAGCACTAATTGAATTTGTGAAGCCACAATATACGAGGTAGAGAAGGCACAATATACGAGGGAGATGAAACATATCACTGAAAAGGAACGAAATTTAAAAGCGTGAGAAATTTCGTTACATGTTGCAGTTCCGAAGAAATTTTAGAATGCAAAGGAACACAGCCTGTAAGTTAATCAATGATTTCGAAAATTAAAAATGTTACCCTTCAGATTCGAGGCATGGTGGGAGAACCCTAATATCTGGTGAGGCACACCTTTTGTCATTTTTATGGTATGCAGTTGGATTTATTTCAGGCTTTGAACTTTCGATATCACTGTTTGATATATAGGTTTGCAGGAAACAAATCTTCTATAAGAGATGTCTCACAAAGATTCTGCATGACCAAGTCATCTCTAGGAAGGGTTATAGTGCGTGTAACATACTTTTTATTATATCTAGCACCAACTATCAGCAAAATGCCGAATTAAAGAGAAATGGAAAATTTTGCATCTGAATTTCTAAAGGTTTCTGAACTACTTTCCTACTGAACACATAAGAGTGAATTTGATTTCCTTCTAGTTTCATTGTTTCACCAATATAAAATCTCATGAACTTCACTAGTTGAATGGTTCCTTATTTATTCTAATCCAGCTGATCAAAATATCTATTATAGGTTTCTGGATTTCCAGTCGTATTGGGATGTATTGATGGTACATCAATAAGTATCAGAACTCCAGCACATAAATTGAAGCATACTTATACAAATCGCCATGATCTACCAGCAATCACTCTCCAAGGGATCTATGATTATAGGAGGCGGTTCATTGATGTTTTTGTAGGAGTACCAAGAAAAGTACATGATGCACGAGTGCTGAAATTATCACCAATTTATGAGAGACTTCCAGCATTATGTGGTACCAAATACAACATCCCCAAAGGTAGATTCCGGCAACTTCATATGTGTATATGTTATCAGTGAAAAAAATAGTTAAATTTATTATTGCATGTTGTGTTCTCCATAATTTAGGCACTGACACAGAAGAAGAACACTTTCATGAGGAAACTGAATTGCATCTCAGAAAAAAAGGTGGAGAAAAAAGGGAAGCAATCAGAAATATGATGGAATTTATATTATAATGTAATTCAATTAGGTCTTTTTATGTGGTTATTGTAATTGAATGTTGAAATGATGTTTGAAATTGGTAATAAAAATAACATGAAACATAATGTAATTCTATTGAGATCTTTCAATAAGGAACTTAACAAAAATGCATCCAACATAAATAATAAACTTTTGAAACATAAAAAATGAATAGAAAAGAGATGAAATAATTGACATTTCAAGTAGGGAACATTATTCTTTTTTTGAAAATGTCTATTAACAACTCAATTTTTCTTTATGTCTCTTTCCTTTGGTTTCCTCTTTTTTTTTTGGTGAATTTCTAATCAAGTTTCATGGATTGTTTTGTGTTTCCTAACAGACTGAGCTGACTGTGACACTGATGCTATATTTTCTTTCTGAAAAGGTTTGATAACTTGTATGCCCTGAGCAGTACCCATTCAGTTCTTCTTCGAATGGTATGTCCATGAGGCTTGCCCCAGTTCTTCTATTACTTTCAACTGCAGATTTTTTCTTTTTGAAACTGTTTTGTATCTATTCTCAACTTGTATAGATGTTCTTTGAATGTTGAATTTTTGGTTGAGAATTTCAGTGATCTTATTCCACATAATTATTTTATTTTAAAATTTTTTCATGGGTCCTACATTGGACATAAATTGTTAATAGCAGTCCAGTAAAACTTTAGTTTCAGCATCACTCCATTCTAGAAAAATATTTCATAACTTACCACATCTATGTTTCACATTGTCTTCTAAAATTGGAACTGTTTCTTCTGACCAGCTGTCATTACCATTGTCTTGGCTAGAATATATACCTTCACTGAAGGGATCATCTTGTTGCCAGTCTTTCATATCATTATGAGGAGTACATATATTAGAATGTTACTGTAAAAAATGAGTTATGTTATTGTTGATAACTAACAAGTACATTTTTCTGAATTGAAATTCAGGCTAACACTTTCTGCAAATCGAAAGAAATAACGAGAAATCCATGTTGTGAATATCGGTTTTGTTCAGTTAGAAAAAGTTGTTTAGTGCTTTGTCTTTCTGATGTTTCAAAAATTCATCGCGGTCTTTTTCGGTTTTATCAGAGTCCAACATGTTTTCAAACCGAACACATTTTGAACATTTATCTTTTCTGGGAACGTGGATTCCAATATTATAATCTCTCTTGAAGATTTTCTTAAAACTGGTTATTTTCAGAGGCGTACAATTTTTTTCTCGAATTGTGTCGAAGGTTTGATATGCGTTTTATATCCGCAGGCAAGTAAAATTTCGAACTTGAACTCCGACAATAATGTGAAGGTACCTTCGGAAGACTTTCCACAAAGTTTTCAAGATCATCTATTTGTTCAGGAGTTATTTTATGTCGTGGTTAATTTTTTCCTCGCTTGTCCAAATTTTCTTGAACTTTTCCTCGAATAGCAGTTCTAACTAGCTTTTGATTAATATCTAGAGTTCTTAGGTAAAACTGTAAGCACACTCTTTTCTGTACTTCGTTTTTAATAAAAAAATATTGATAAGTGAGGTTGCGTCGTGAACTCCCATGTACTCTCTTTCTTTTCACTGGTACAACATTCACACAGCCGTTGATGTAGTTTCTCGTCTCAGTGAAACTCTCCAGCTTCCAGAATATTGAAAATAGATTAGTTCTCTCCTCTTCGCTGAAACTGTTGCAATGATTTTGGCAATTTTTGTCTCGACACGGATTGGGACGCACTTTTTTTTCGCCAACTAGTTCATTATTATAATTGAGGTATTGCCTTCCTGAAATTCTTCTTTTCTTGTTCATTTGAGATTTATTTGGTACCTTTCTGTGGTTTTTCCCTTTAAACGGAGATTCATTCGAAGTGGTAGATGAATTGAAACTAGAACTATCATTTGAAATAGATCTTGAATCCTCATCATTTTGACTCATGTTCAATGAGTTTGAACATGGTCACTTCGGTCATCAGTTTGTATTTGTGTTTCAGTCAATACAATATCTTCAAAAATCGCACTTGTATCACTTGTATCGGAATAATCGACCATTTTTTTTATCACAGTCTCGTAAGGCTTCAGTCTCTTCTTGGTTTGGATTCCAACAAATCAGTTCCTGAATTTTCGTACATGTGGATTATTCGTTCATACCATAACTTTCCGAATAGGAAGGGATTGAATTAATAATATCGAGATTCTAAAAAATCGTCATATAAATGTTGGTCATTCTCTTGTGGTAGGAAGTGTTAATTATGGTTATTTTGTTTGTGAATGATACCATAATTAATTAGATTAAAACACTTTATTAAACAACTCGTGAACATGCATGTCTATTCATCACTCTCTATCAACCACTATTGACGTATGACATTTGAGTGGCTAACCTCCCATTAGGAGTGGCTAACCTTCCTACATCCCCCTTTCTTAAGTTTAGTACTTAAACCTATTCACTCAGTCTTGGAGGTGGTTTTGAGATTCGTCCAAATGACGTTACATATGTTTTATTTACAAAATTTTCCTCCAACTCTAAATCACTACAATTGCTAGAATCCATAGTTATAGATTCTGTATCGTCACTACTCAAACCACTAGACATTTGTTCTTCACTATCAGTATTTAACATATCTTTATTACTGTCCTTGTTCAATTCATTATCGACACTCTGATCGCTTTCACTTGCACTGTTTACATTATCTACTTGTTCTAACTCTAAATAATACCTAATTTCTTCTTTATTCTCACCTGTTTCCTCCTCTTTTGCCAATGAATAACGGTTTTCTAAACCAATATTTCTGCTTTCTTCACTATTTCCATAAGGTCTGATGAATCTACGATTTCTAGTAATGACTGAACCATTATTCATTTGCAATCGATATGGTCTATCTCTAAATTTACTTACTACAGTACCAGGATACCAATTACCTTCAGGTTTTACTTGAACATACACATTTTGATCTATATTGAGCCTGGGTAAGTATCTAGCTGAATTTTTATCATATGAATATTTTTGAAGTGTCTGTCTTTTTTTAACCACATTTCTATTATAGTTTTCAGCAATTTTTGGATTTGACTGATGTTTCGTACCCATTAAATTTGTTCTCAGTTTTCTAGACATAAGAATTTCAGCCGGTGATATACTTTCAAAAACTGGAGTTGACCTATAGTGAAGAAGAGCCATGAATATGTCTTTTTTATCATCCGCAATTTTTTTAAACATTTTTTTCATGGCTTGTATATGTCTTTCAGCCATACCATTCGATTGAGCATATGTAGGCGAGGACACAATATGCTGAAATTCCCACTCACGACTAAACTTAAGGAACTGTTGAGAAGTGAATTGTGGACCACCATCACTGACCAATGTCAATGGAATCCCATGACGTGCAAAAATCGATTCAAGACTTTCTATTATAGCATGACTTGTTAAGTTATTCTTCAAGTCTGCTATTTCAATGTATTTAGAAAAATAGTCAATTATCATGAGGTACATATGACCTTTTAATTCAAAAATGTCGCAACCTAGTTTATTCCAAGGTAACGTTGGAATTTCATGTGACTGTAAAGGTTCTTTATTTTGTGAATTAGCGTGTGTAAGACAATGATGACAATTTACAATTTTTTGTTTAGTTTGCGGTATCATACCAGGCCAAAATAAAGATTCTTGTGCCAATTTTACACATTTATTTACTCCTAAATGGCTGTAATGGATTCGATCTAACATTTCTTTTTGCAAACATTTTGGTACTACCAAAGATTTATTTTTAAAAATAAGTCCGTCTATAACCGTTATCTCTGACTTATAAGGACAAAATATTTTAAGATAATTTTTAAGTTTTTTATTACAGTTAGGCCAACCGTTTATAATGACTTCTTTCAGGTCTTTCAAAATTTGATCTTTATCAGTTTCGATTTTAAACTGATTATTTTTTTCAGGCGTAGCATTTAATTCCAATTTAACCATACAAATTTGACTTTCCAGATCATCATCCAAGTCATCACTTTGAGCGTCTGTTATAAATGCACGCGACAAAACATCTGCCAAGAGTAATTCTCTGCCGGGTCTATAACGTAGCTCTATATCAAACTTTTGAAGTTGTAATAGCATCCTTTGCAATCTTGCAGGGCATTTATTCAATGGTTTCTTAAAAATCGAGATTAATGGTTGATGATCTGTCTCAACAATTACCTTACGACCAAATACATACTGATAAAATTTATTCAAACCAAAACATATAGCATATAATTCTTTTTCAATCTGTGCGTATCGCGTTTGTGTTTCAGTTAGTGCTTTCGAGGCATACGCACACGGAAGACTTTCCTGTAAGAGACAAGCCCCTACCCCTGATTTTGACGAATCTACCGAAATAGTAGTTGATTTCGTTATATCAAAATATTGCAACACAGGTTTAGTAGTAACTTCTTTTGAATTTGCGAATGCCTCCTCTTTTTTTTCATCCCAAATAAATTCCACATCTTTTTTTAAAAGACTTCTCAAAGGCTCAGTTTTATCTGAAAAGTTTTTTATAAACCTACTCACATAAGTGAGCATTCCTAACAATCGTTGTATATCCTGTTTATTTTCTGGTCTAGGTAACTGAGAAATTGCTTTTATTTTGGAAGAATCTGGACATATCCCTCTATTGTTGATAACATGTCCCATATATTTAATTTCCTTTTGTCCAAACCTGCACTTATCTAAATTAAACCTAACATTATTCTCTCTAGCTATCTCTAAAACTTTCTTTAGCCTTTCATCATGTTCTGTTTTATTTTTTTCCCATATAATGATATCATCAATGTAGATATCAACACCCTCGATTATTTCAAAAATATTCCTAAACCGATCCTGAAATATTTCAGGTGCACACTTGATACCATAAGGAAGCCTCAAAAATCTAAACCTACCAAACGGCGTCCCAAAGGTGCAAAGTTTAGAGCTTTCCTCATCCAGAGGTATTTGATAAAATCCATTCGTAGCATCAAGTGTACTGAAAATTGTTGCACCAGCTAAATTACTGGAAATTTATTCAAAGGTAGGAATCTTACAGTGTTCTCGTTTAATTACATTGTTGAGATCCTTGGGGTCCAAACAAATTCTCAATTTACCATTTGGTTTTCTTACCAAAACCAAAGCATTTACCCAAGCAGAGGGACCTTCTACCTTTTCTATAATGTTTTCCTTCATTAATTCATTCAAACAATTCTTTAATGGCTCCATTAAAGGAAAAGTTACTCTTCTGATTGGATGAACAACTGCTTGGCTGTTTACTTCTAGTTTAATAGAACATTTTTGTTCCTGCAAATATGTCACCAAATGCCTTTACTATCCTTGAGTATTCTCCATCTTGTACGTTCACATTCTCAATTCTCTTAATCAAATTTAAAGACACACATGCAGCCAAACCCAAAATTGCTGGAGTATTGCCTTTTACCACAAAAAACTCCAAGTCATACAAATTATTATTTTTGAAACAGGTTAATTTACATTTACCCAACACATTCAGTTCATAACCAGTATATGATTTCTGTTTTATTTATCTTTTTATAGGACAAACCCAAACTTTTGTACAAATCAAAAGGTATTATGTTTGCCATGGCACCTGTGTCAATTTTAAGCTTTGCATTTCTATTATTTATCTCTAAATTTGTTATCCATTCATTATTTATTGAGTTAATGTAATTTATAGAACCTATAAACAAAGACTGCTCTAAATTATCTGAATAATCAGGAAATTTCCGAATTTCATTTACTTCTTCAACTATTTCTCTCACTTTTATATTATTTTTCTTTTTCATACATTTTGAGTCAAAATGATTTTTAATATGACAATAATTACATTGCTCACCAAAAGCTGGACACTTATTCATTGGGTGAGACATAACAATTGTTAATTTTCTTATTACTATTTTGCATTTTTTCTTGATTATCACTTATTTTCTTATGTTGGTCCCTTGTTACAGCATCTACTGACATACCATTGAAGCCGCCAGCCATAGCCATTGCTTCACTTCGCTCTTTGGATATTTCTGAGATTGTACATTTTTCAATTACTTTGTCCAGGCTTACTGTGTCATCCTCTTGTAGAAGTTTTTCTCTTATGGACCCATTGTTCACTCCACAGATCAATACAGTTTTCGTTAGCTCATCCTGTAGGTTACCTAATTTATTGCCATCTTCTTAACTTCAGTCACATATTGATCTAAGGCTTGTCCAGGGAGTTGTTTATATGAAAAGAACTTATATCTCTCATACGTCAGATTTTTTTTCGGCAGAAAATGGGCTTCAAACTTATTTAATAAAACTTGCAGCTTATTTTTCTCGTTATAACGTATTCTTGTTATCTTATAAAAGAATGACCAAGTTATAGGCACGGCAGCTCTGTTGTTTGGGAGCAGGTCGTGAATTCAAAAATTATATGAAGTGGTGGGGCTAATCGGGCGCCACTGAGTTTTTCCTGGTAGAAAACAAAGAAAAAATTAAACACTCTGTGACTGCACCAGAATTTAATCTCAATTGATTTGAGGGGTTAGTTTTGTGACAGATACAATATCACCTGTAGGTGTACTCGAGTATACAAGTTCTGAAAGCTTCTTAATGTAAAATAAATGCATAAACAGGACAAAAGGCAGATTGAATTCCCCAATCTAAAATACTTCCCCTTCCATATAGGCCTATATTTCTGGTTCACAGAAGTGTTTGGATGATGATTTGAATTTAAGAAAATTTATATATTAAAATTGTAACTAATTAAGAGTAGTTGGTAGATTTATTTGACACAGATAAATGTCACTGCATCACCGGAACAAAATGGTTGGATCTGACCTTAGTTTCCCAGGAGGTAGACAGGTGGACGACTCAGTAGAGAGGTGCTCTGGTTTTCTGGTGCAGCCAAAAAACTATGATGGTGCCATCAGGACATTACAGGAAGCAAATCCTAGCAACTAGCCCTTATAACCGGGTTTTGGAAAGCTGGTACCAGGAATGATCGCTTATCGCTTAGTTCTGGAGTTGAAAACAACTGGGTGCCCCAGCGGTGACCCTCAGGTTAAAATGGCGACGATGCTGCACCCAAATAGGAGGCCGTCTGATCTAATAAGAAAAAGCCCTATTGAACAACTGTCCATGTAAAATAAATCCTATTGGACTCTTACCTTCCCAAAGGAATGGCCAAGGGTTGAAGTCGGGACACGTCGATCCCACAAGATGGCCGAAACCAAAAAGGACAATTTGGCCCATAGTGCTCTCTTAGCAACTTTTTGGAGAAGACGGATATTACGAAATTTCGAGAAACATCCTGTGCAGCAGGAAAATAAACCGTTTATAAAAACTGGTTTTAAAGGGATAATCACCCACTGCGCAGCCCAATGTATGAAACTTAAATTTAGGGGAATCAAAATATTACTAACAGTAATATTCCCAGTCCACACTACTACAGTGGTACCAACCTTGCTCTCGGACCAATCATGTGATTCTGAAATGAGCTTATTAAGTGTCAAGATGTCTCTGACCCCGAACGCCGAAGGACTCAATAAGAATTTGCGTAAAATCAGAAGGAGAAATTAACCTCAAATTCAAATTTGGAAACTGACAGCTCAAAACAGATGTGATCAGAAGCATTATCGAAAATAAACACTTGTTGAATCCTATCCAGAAGAATTACAAGGAAATTACCTGTTCAACAAGTTAGTAAAAACTACAGATACCTCTGACCTCACCCCTTCTTGATGTATATCAAATTCTGATGTTTAGGTTACACAAAACCTTTATTATAGCTCTACCACCTGGAAAACCAGAACAACCTCTGTACTGAATAAACCTGAAAGTAATCATATCACACTGAAAAGAACATGGGAATTTCCGACCACATAAGGCATCCAGCCCTTACAGGCTCCACTCAACTATCACCTACCATAAACAGTATGTGATAATGTACTGTCACATTATCTCTTGGTCTGCTAAACATTCCAATACACTGAGTACTCCTTCCAGGCATCTTGTTGAAAATACCTATACTGAACATCTCAACAGTGAAACGCCAAACTGCATGTTACATTCACCCCCCTCCAACGAAAAAAATAGGCATGTAGAACATGACTATTTTAATTGAGGGACTCTTCACAGTCATTTTTTTTTTTATGTATGGAAAGATGATATCGAGCTCGATTTGAATGATGAAAACTAACCTAATCCTAATGAATAGAAACTACGACTACTTATTCTACCCTTATTGGATAGATTCTCTAACTATCCTACCCTTATCAAATAGAAACTATTACTAGCTTAACTATATTTACAAATCTCTCCGAGAGATACCTTTTAGCGACAGTTACCTACTTTAGATCATTGGTCGTTTTGACCATTTTCCTCAGATTCATCATCAGTATCGATTAATGGAAAATCAGATCCATTGTAAGGTTTTAAATCCTGTATGTGCCAGACTCCTGCATTCGTACCGTCCTCATTCCTAAGAACATATACGAGTTTCGATTTTTTCTTTGTCACCGTACAAAGAACATATCGAGATGCTAACTTTTTAGCAAAACTGTTTGCCGCATCCGACAAAACATGATTTCTTCTCCATACTTTATCTCCTACGAAGAACTGTACGTCTCTTCTGCGCAAATTATAATATTTAGCATTCCTTTGATATGCTAAATTTAATTTATTTTGAACATCTTTATAAATCTCAGATAAATTGCCCAAATTCTGAACCCATCTTTTTCTATCGCCCACATCAAATACATCCACATTACCATCTCCATAGTACTTTCCCGTGCATGGTATTTCACGTCCAAAATTAAGAAACGCCGGACTATATCCAGTTACCTCATGAACCGCAGTTCTCATTGAATAGGCTATTTTAGCAAGTTCTTTATCCCATGACTTATGGTTGCCATTTACATAACATCTAATAGCTGTGCAAATTGTGCGGTTGGACCTTTCTACATAATTTGCTTGGGGATGGTAATATGGAGTATATCTAAAATTTGACTGATAATCCCGAACAAGTTTTGTGATGGCTTTACTAACCAGCTGTTTGCCATTATCACAAACAATCTGTTGTGGTGTACCGTACACCAGAAATACTTCATTTTCTAAGAACTTTATAATACTGCTAGATGTAGCATTACGAAGTGGACATATCAATGGATACTTGGTGAACCAGTCTGAAACCACGAGAATATACTGATAACCATTAGAACTCCTAGGTAGTGGACCCATTAGATCCATCGCAATGACCTGCCAAGGAAATCTTACTTGACGTTGTGAACCCATTAGCCCAAACTTCGCACGATTCGGTGCCTTTTGTGCAGCACATACCTTACAAGATTTTACATAATGATTAATATCACGGCGCATCTTTGGCCAATAATATGTGAGCATTACTCTACAATAAGTTTTATGATATCCAGCATGCGAGGCCGTACTAAGATCATGGCACGATGATATAATCTTTGTCCTCTGTTTTTTAGGGACCAATAATTTCCACTCGGAAATATTTGAGTCAAAGGAAAGTTTTGAAGGTATCAATTTGTACACGTAATTTTCCTTGACAGACCATTGGGGATATTTAATTGGTTCTCTCATAATTTTATTTCTAATATTGATATAAAAATTGTCCAAATTGTTCAATTCAATATTTAACGGGTTACCATGGTTTCCATCACTCAAAGCTGAAATTTGTAAATCAGTTGGCTCATCAAGTACCCGATCGATAGGACTCCGCGACAGGGCGTCTGGCACAATGTTCAGTTGACCTTTTCGATAAATTACCTCAAAGTCAAATTGACTCAAACGGACGCTCCAACGTGCTAACCTTCCTGTTGGGTTTTTCATATTGAAAAGATATTTAAGTGAGGCATGGTCGCTAATGATAGTGAATCTGACTCCCTCAATATATGGGCGAAATTTTTCGCAGGCGAAGATACACGCCAGACACTCTTTTTCGGTAGTGCTATAATTTCGCTCACATTTTGAAAGAGTTCGAGAGGCATATGCAATGACCTTTTCCTGCCCGTTTTGGCACTGCGTTAGGACACAACCCAAACCGCTGTCCGAAGCGTCACATTGAATTATAAAAGGTAAATTAAAGTCAGGACTTGACAATACTGGTGCCGAGACTAAAGCTTGTTTCACTTCACGAAATGCCCTTTCCGCATCGTCATTCCAAATGATTTTCTGACCTTTTTTCTTGTTTTTCAACAGATTGTTGATTGGAGCCATCAATGAAGAAAATTGGGGTATAAACCTACGATACCAACTACATAGACCCGTGAACCTCTTTATTTCAGTGGTATTTTTAGGTTGCGGAAAATTGACCATCGCCATTACCTTAAATGGATCTGTTCGTAGTCCGAATTTATCTATGATAAATCCCAAGTATTTAAGGGATGAACGAAAGAACTCACATTTATCGAAATTAACCGTTAAATTGGCACTTTTTAGTCTACTTGCGACTTCCTTAAGTAAAGTGATGTGCTCCTCAAAACTTGAACTGATTATGATAGCGTCATCTAGATAAACAAAGACATTTGGTTCCATTTCGGGACCAAACAAAGCGTCCATCAATCTCTGTTGGCATTGAGCGGCGTTAGATAACCCAAAAGGCATTACGTTGAAGTGAAACAAACCCCTTCCCGGGACTGAGAAAGCAGTTTTCTCTTTTGATGATTGATCTAAAGGTATCTGCCAAAAGGCACTTCTCAGATCGATTGAAGAAATATAGTTGGCATTCCCTAAAAGTGACAGAATCCTATCTACTACTGGTAAAGGATAACTATCTTTCTTTGTAAGTGAGTTCAGTTTCCTTCCATCAAAGCAAAAACGAAAATCGCCATTAGCCTTTTTGACAAGTAGAACTGGTGACGACCAATCACTACTTGAGGGTTCAACGACATTAAGCTCGATCATTTTATCCAACTCTTTGTTTAAATGACTCAACATGTATGGTGACATTAAATATTGACGCTGTTTTACTGGTTGAGCATCTCCAGTTTCAATGTGATAGACCAATTTATCTGTTCTACCAAGTTCACCATCTTTAGACAAATCTCTGAACTTATCAACAATGTTCTCTACTAAAATTTTTTGACTTTCAGACATATCAGCCATAGTCTTAACTTGATCTGTATTGATAGCATAATTGTCGTTGATTAATCCGACCGAGGCAATGTCGACATTAGCCCTATCATTTACTTCCCAAGTATTATTTCTGAAATCTACCTTCAGCTGAAATTCAGCGCAAAAATCGCTTCCTAATATGAAAGAATAATCAATAGTAGGAACTACTAAAAATGAAATCACCCGGCAACTAGTCCCTACAGAGACTGGAATATCCACTGTCCCACTTACAAATTGTCTGACTCCGTCAGCCGTGGAAACAAATTTGTGCCTGGGTTTCTTGATTTTCAAATTCAACGATTTAATAAAATCCACCCCGTTTTTCCCTATTGTGCTGCTACTCGCACCTGAATCTAATAACGCCGTTATTTCCTTACCGAAAAGGGAGACTTTTACATAAGGTCTATTATCCAAACTTTGTTTAACGAAAATCGGAGCTGAAGAAACTTTCGACTTTCCAAAATGATCTTGGAAATACTTCCTAATAAATTTCAAACCTTCTATTTGCTCGGCTGTACGGTTATTTGAGATATATCTGGTCTCGAAATGAGGAGGCAAAACACGACCAGTAAAATTTCGCTTTACCTCCGGGACCCGTTTCCCAAACATTTAGAACATTCTTTTCGGGTAACTCCCTGATTCCCACAAGAATAGCAAAAAATACTTCGTTTTTTCAAACAGTGCTTGAAATGATGATTTTCCTGCCGGCAATTAAAGCAAATCATTGTTTTTTGCACTCTATTACTTCCCGTTCCACTCGTACTAGGTACTTCAGAGTTATTACTTATAGACAAAGCTTTATTACTATTATTTTTATTAGTGTTATTCCAAGATTTTTTTGAAAAATTCGAATTCTTTGCATCTAAACTGCAATTATTGAATTCATAATCTAAATCACATGCAATTGAATTTACTTGGGACTTTTTCAAGTTAGACTTACTATGAAGATCTTTAAAAACTTCTTCTAAAATTTTAACATCATGAATCAAGTCTTCAACTGAATTATATTTATTCAGGGCAAGTTTTTCAACAAATTCAGGCCTGAGATTTTTCTGAATCCACTTGACTTTAGTGACAACAGCTGGTGTATTGTTAAGTCGAGAAAAAAGTTGCTCCATAACGGCCACATAAATAACAATTGATTCATCTTCAAATTGTTTCCTGTGTTTGATAGATTCCCATAGTTCTTCATCGTAATCTTTACTTAAAAAATCCTGTTCAAGACGTTTTGCCAAAGTTTCCCAATCCTTCACAATTTTCATTTCCTTGACATGACGGAGCCATAGCAATCCTTTGCCAGAAAAAAGATCTACCGCGGATTCGTAGAGTTGCTGTTTTGAAACTTGTCTAGCTTCTGCTAGCTCATATACCCTTTCCAAAAATGATTTCACCCCAATTGACTTTTTTGAACCGTCAAATTTTAAATCCCACTTGTATAATGATACAGGTTTTGAGTTATTTGCAAAAAAACTTTGTTGAGCCGTAATTGGAGAAGAATGGACAGTTGGCTGTAGAATTGAAACATTGTCCTCTTTTATTCTCTCATCTAATTCTTCCTCCAAAGCTAAACAAGATGCATATGACTCATTTTTATACAAAAGTTGATTTGGATCATCTTCGATTTTTATTCTATCTATCCTCAAATTTACATGAGCTAACCTCGATCTTAAACGACAATACAAGGGGTCATTAACCGTACCTTCAAAATCAGGAATTAACTGTTTAATATTATCCAAAGTTAAATCAATTTGAGTTTTCTCGATTTCAAAATCATAGGTAGGGTCTACAAGTTGAGAAGCTAAAACACCACTTTTCTTTTCTCTCTTTATAGCAGCAGATAGGATTTTGCGCTTTTCGTTCATGTCTCGACTAGTAACTATGCCTCTAAGTCGAAGCTCATAATTAACCTCTTCAATAAGTAAGTGACGGGGTTTCATCTCAGATTCCATTATGATTCAGGTAGTAGGAAAGTTTTCAAAATTCAAATTTTTCTCAAATCTAACCAGAATGATTCAATTAATTATTTGAATCCTCAAAAGGAAGGTTCTCTCCCTTTTCAGGCCTCAAACAACAATTTCCAAAAATTTAACCTTCTTCAACAAATGAAGTGGAAGAATCAACAGTACAATTAAGCTCAGCACAGGATAGAAGAAAATTTCTTATCTTTACCTAACCTATGGAATCATAAAAAACCGGAATATCAACCACAGTCCAATTAAAATTTTTTTTTTTTTTTTTTTTTAATTGCTGAGTTATCAGTCTTGCCAAAACAATCCAAATTTCAAGAAATTACAAAAGAAAGACTCTAACCAGTTAAGGTTAACAAAAAATGGTTGATGAGAATCCCTGGAAAGTGAGCACAACCTGCAGTTCACCAATATCACCATCAAAATGTCAATACTGAGAAAGGAACACCCAGTACACCAAAAAATTCAACAATCCAGTCGCAAAATTGAATAGCTCCTGCAAACCCGGAATTACCTATTCAGCAATCGAAAAAACCCATGCTCACCTCAATATAACATAATCTGTTTCAAATGTCCTATATATGATCCGCCCTGTATAATATATGGAATTAAAAAATGTGTTTATTAAAATTTTGTTTCAAAAGTCCTGATCCGCCCTGTATGTTTGATGAAATGAAATTTGAAATTCAAATTTAATGAAATATAAATTGTATGACTCCACAACTACTCGTAACTAGAAAAATTTGGCCCCACGTTCAAGGTGCTAATTATCTATAACGTATTCTTGTTATCTTATAAAAGAATGACCAAGTTATAGGCACGGCAGCTCTGTTGTTTGGGAGCAGGTCGTGAATTCAAAAATTATATGAAGTGGTGGGGCTAATCGGGCGCCACTGAGTTTTTCCTGGTAGAAAACAAAGAAAAAATTAAACACTCTGTGACTGCACCAGAATTTAATCTCAATTGATTTGAGGGGTTAGTTTTGTGACAGATACAATATCACCTGTAGGTGTACTCGAGTATACAAGTTCTGAAAGCTTCTTAATGTAAAATAAATGCATAAACAGGACAAAAGGCAGATTGAATTCCCCAATCTAAAATACTTCCCCTTCCATATAGGCCTATATTTCTGGTTCACAGAAGTGTTTGGATGATGATTTGAATTTAAGAAAATTTATATATTAAAATTGTAACTAATTAAGAGTAGTTGGTAGATTTATTTGACACAGATAAATGTCACTGCATCACCGGAACAAAATGGTTGGATCTGACCTTAGTTTCCCAGGAGGTAGACAGGTGGACGACTCAGTAGAGAGGTGCTCTGGTTTTCTGGTGCAGCCAAAAAACTATGATGGTGCCATCAGGACATTACAGGAAGCAAATCCTAGCAACTAGCCCTTATAACCGGGTTTTGGAAAGCTGGTACCAGGAATGATCGCTTATCGCTTAGTTCTGGAGTTGAAAACAACTGGGTGCCCCAGCGGTGACCCTCAGGTTAAAATGGCGACGATGCTGCACCCAAATAGGAGGCCGTCTGATCTAATAAGAAAAAGCCCTATTGAACAACTGTCCATGTAAAATAAATCCTATTGGACTCTTACCTTCCCAAAGGAATGGCCAAGGGTTGAAGTCGGGACACGTCGATCCCACAAGATGGCCGAAACCAAAAAGGACAATTTGGCCCATAGTGCTCTCTTAGCAACTTTTTGGAGAAGACGGATATTACGAAATTTCGAGAAACATCCTGTGCAGCAGGAAAATAAACCGTTTATAAAAACTGGTTTTAAAGGGATAATCACCCACTGCGCAGCCCAATGTATGAAACTTAAATTTAGGGGAATCAAAATATTACTAACAGTAATATTCCCAGTCCACACTACTACAGTGGTACCAACCTTGCTCTCGGACCAATCATGTGATTCTGAAATGAGCTTATTAAGTGTCAAGATGTCTCTGACCCCGAACGCCGAAGGACTCAATAAGAATTTGCGTAAAATCAGAAGGAGAAATTAACCTCAAATTCAAATTTGGAAACTGACAGCTCAAAACAGATGTGATCAGAAGCATTATCGAAAATAAACACTTGTTGAATCCTATCCAGAAGAATTACAAGGAAATTACCTGTTCAACAAGTTAGTAAAAACTACAGATACCTCTGACCTCACCCCTTCTTGATGTATATCAAATTCTGATGTTTAGGTTACACAAAACCTTTATTATAGCTCTACCACCTGGAAAACCAGAACAACCTCTGTACTGAATAAACCTGAAAGTAATCATATCACACTGAAAAGAACATGGGAATTTCCGACCACATAAGGCATCCAGCCCTTACAGGCTCCACTCAACTATCACCTACCATAAACAGTATGTGATAATGTACTGTCACATTATCTCTTGGTCTGCTAAACATTCCAATACACTGAGTACTCCTTCCAGGCATCTTGTTGAAAATACCTATACTGAACATCTCAACAGTGAAACGCCAAACTGCATGTTACATCGTCTTCTGCAAACTGAAAAGTAGTATATACTTTGAATCCCTCTTCACCTATGAAATGAAGAGCCTGTGCACACTGGATGGCCTCCTCCTTTTTGCTGATTTCACTTGCTATTAGATAGTTTTCAAACCGAGACCTCCACATTTTCCAATTTTCAGCTACATTGCCCGCCATCTGCATGGAGGCCACACCTCTGCTATCTCCCAGGTCTACTTTATTTTCGTTAATTCTTGACTTCAACTCGCAAAATTCTATTTTACTTGGATCGCGACTGCGCCATGTTAATTATGGTTATTTTGTTTGTGAATGATACCATAATTAATTAGATTGAAACACTTTATTAAACAACTCGTGAACATGCATGTCTATTCATCACTCTCTATCAACTACTATTGACGTATGACATTTGAGTGGCTAACCTCCCATTAGGAGTGGCTAACCTTCCTACAGGAAGTAATTCGATTGAATGTGAATCTCATTGTTATCCAAAGCTCCTGCAGAAGTATTTGTTCCTTGAGGTAAGTTATCACAGTCAGAAGATGAATGCAAAGTTCTCATGTCAATAATGACATCATGTTTCATGTCCTCGTTTAATTATGTTTTTCCAACGCCAAAGCCAAATTTATCGGAATTATCGTCTGAAGTACTCATTTTCAACGTCATATCTCTAATTTTTTTAGATCTAGCCGACATCTAAAAACCAGAAAAGTAAATTTATCTCACATGATAATGTTTGATTGATAGTTTGGATTAAATTGAAAAATCGTGTATCCAATACCAACCCATAGAAAAGGTATATGAATAATGAAAAGTAAGATTGTTCATACAGTGCGTTTAGAAATGAAAGAAACATGATATATTTTATATCTCTCTTTCACAGAAAATTTGCGAAAAAACCTTATGCTTTGGGACTTTATAATAAAAATTTTGAAAATCCTAGGATATTCTACCCTAGAATCAATTTATCATTATATGTTGAATTCATCAAAAAACAATTGAAAATATAGGGAACGTTATGAATGTGTTTATTTCATGAACAATCCTCAAGTAAATGATCCATTTTGTCAAAAGATTCTAATCGGAAGTTGAATGCCTGCATTTTTCCCAGATTCTACAGATTTTACAGTTTTACCATTCGAAAGCCATGTGATTTTCCTTACCTAATTTTTCCATGAATTTTAAGGTACATTCTGCAACTTTTTACTCTTTCAAGAGCGCTCTAACCACAATACTGATGTATCAGTTTATTAAAAAGTGATATAGAGGAATATTCGTGATCCATATGATTTTTGATACTTCAACAAAGTTCGATTTTATTTCCGTTTAACACTTTTCTAGTAAACAAGGTCATGTGAAATAACTTAGGATGCAATATAGTTCGTTTCAAATCAATTTAATTCACAACTCTGACAACTATATCATATGAAATCTAGATATTGACTGCCTTTTGTATAACATGGTAAAAAGAATGACATCATAATCCAACAGAGTTCGTAGAATGAATCTGATAAAAAGGTTCATGTAATCGACGAAGACGACACCTTCTAACATCGTCGTGCTGGGTAAAGGTGATGATATTGTCGCAACTCAGTCTCGCTTGGCTTTTACATTTATTTCAAAATCCAAAACAAGAGGAAAGTCCTGCCAAACGGCAGCATGAATGGAAAAAAACAAATGAACATAAAAAATCCGAGAACAGTTCGTCCTTACAATAAGCTCACCAGCAATGTCCTTAGAGGGCAGCTAACCATTATTCCTATGGTCGGGATTTCCAGGTTGTAGAACAATCTGATCAATTCAAAGTGGAATATTGAATTGATTGATGTTTCACTTTTTACGCTATTTATATTAGAAACGATGCTTAGCTTGCATTATGTTTACAACAGGCCTGGAGATCCGTACCGATGAATTATTGAATAATATAATTTTGTCGACTCTACAGATTCTAAAGGTGAATGTAACTAGGTATATCCTGCAAATCGAAATAATTTTACTGTCTATGAACTCTAATATGGAATTGTAAATATATATACTGAATGATTGAATTTGGAATAAGGTGAATAAAGGTTTTTTGAATGTCTTTAGAAATAATGGTTTTACAACTCGTTTCTCATACTTGACACATCTCCCCCCTCTAGACAAAGCTGGCCCCCAGCTTTATTGAATTTCGTATGGAAAGATAAAAATGAAAATAAACAAATATAACATAAAAATACAATCGAAGAAAAAAAACAAAAATATTGGAAACATTTCATACATGAACTTATATTTTAACGATTTGAAAGTTCAATTGGAAATTTTCTATTCTAGAATGAGTAAAAAAAAAACATGTCTGTCCATTTAATCAGTTTGTTTCATCGCGAATATGAGTCACCATTACTTATTCGTTCGGCACTAGGCACTGCACTTTGTTTTTGTCACTTTGCACTGATTGTCTTGGGGTCACAGGTCTGCGTCCACTCTTACAGAAATTAGGTTATTCTGCTTTTATTCTCCTAGGTCAGTTTTGCTTGCGTATCGCATATCATCATAATGCGATGGTATCTCGGAATGCTGGACGATATCTGCAATCAGCAAATTGTCTCTAAGCGGGAACTCGCATTTCTGACTTCTCGGAATACATCTTGGCTGCTGGCTTCAAGGAGGAAAATGGCAATGTAGCAGTGTGCTTAACTGGCTGTGGTGTGATACATTTGTATGTTCTCTTTATAGGATTGATAAAGAGAAGAGAAGATGAATACTTGGTAGCTTATTTGCTGAGTCGGTTATTTATCGGGCGTATTTCGGTCATACGGGCATTTATCGCTCTTCGTGAATTATTTTTTGAAATACGTGTAGACTTTCCAATGGCCTTGTGTGTATCGGGGTAGTGATTAGTCGTGAGTTGATCACTTTTGATCGGGATACCAGACATTGTTCGTCGGATGGTAAGTTCTGCTTATTCAGCGCTTCTAACTTGTGTTTGCCAATGAAAACCTCAATTTATCACCTAGATTTCCGTGTTCGGGAGGGTGATTCGGGTCCAATGTGGTACTCAAAACAGGAATTGAAACAGCGTTTGGATAAATCAGTACCGTCTGCTCATCAGGGTTTCATCTCCATTGTTGATGTCTACGTTTTCCCAGGGCTGCGAAACGACGTAAGTTTCATCACTCTTTTCCATGCATGTATCACTCTTGCCAAAAATGTATCGCAATGATGTATTTCAGCTTGTGTTCCTCTAGGGCCCCTCGCTGGATCTGTCCGAGATTGTTGACCATGATCGGAGTGACGAGACAGTGGCTGGTTCAGTGTACAGACTCAGTAGAAGCTCCACAGTGCCTTGTAGCTTGGTGGTTCGCTCACATGAAACAACAGAAATATTCGGCAGTAAGTGTTTCTTTTAATTACATTTTTATCTATAATGATACAGTTACATATCCTATATGCTAGTTCAAAAATGATACTTCAAAGATTCAAATAATTCAATCAGTGACTGACATAAAAATGGAATATTGACTACTCAAAATATAAAAAATTTCTATTGAAATGACACACCCATTTATTGTTTTTTTTTTCTTGGAATACTTGAATAAACTTACATAATCATTTTTCTCAAATAATTTTTTTTTTAATTCACCTATCGGATAAGATAATTCTTTGTCTTTCATATTTATCAGAGAACAACTACTTTCCTGGCTTATACCTATCGACGAACGTTGGATTATATCTGATAAATAATCATTAGAATTATGGAAATAACATGATTTCTATGAAGATGATAGAGATTATTTATATCTGTTCTCATATTCACATAACATTATCTGATTATTATTAATGACATAACTATTCAACTTCCTCTATCACAAATATTTCTGTCTGTCGTGAACATTTCCACAACATTTATACTCATCGTCTCTTCTTGAAACGAATAAACTTCCCCTTTTTTTTTTTCATTGACTTATTTAGCCCTTTCTTGACTAAGCTACTCAGCGTTGTACTTTCTACGCCTCAAAAATCACCTATATTCTCAATTAGACACATGAATCGCAATTTCGGGAGCGTCCTCCACACTATATTCTTTACTCATTCTCATAATTGTTTCTTTGTAATCCTCAATAATAACTCGTTCATTCTGTAATTATTTCTTCTTCTCTATAATAATCCTTTTCATAATATTTCTTCATCTCTACATTAATTGAAATGTTATTTCTGGTTATTTTTTCTTGTATCCTAAACGAATTCATTCTCAAATGTTATATTCATATAGAGTGAGGGTGTGTCTTTGTTTTCGTTTTGATCTACTTCTACTGAAACTTTTTTTTAACCTTAGAAATATTGCAGTTACGATTAAGTATTATATCTTGGTATATTTACAGTGTCCTATATTCAGTGACTATAATTTCACCTATATTCCTTTTTAATTTATTATATATCTAATGTTTTTCCAGGCACTTGGCAACACTTGACAACACTTCCCAACCTTTTTGTTTTTTTTTTTTTGTTTTCATGGCACTGCCTAATAATACATTATTTTCTGATGAAATTTGTTATTGTTTTGTTCAGAATAGTTAAATATCAGTGTATGTTTACTCATTTTCGTGATGATATGTGAAACTGTGGATTTTGGTTATTCAATTGTCATCTACATGCCCAATTTCTAAATTCAATCAAATCGGTATAGTGTTTTATATATTCTTCAAGGTTCTCAATAATTCCGATACTGTCATGTTTCTTTGAATGATCATTTGTTCAATAATTTCATTTTCACTCATTCATCTACAGTCAATCTCGTTTTATTCATCAATCATTCATAAATAGGCGATTCAAAAACAGATTTTTGCTAGCTAGACTTTTTTGATTTCAATTAACTTCTATTTTTGAATCCTCTATCGTCTTTGTACATGTATACTACTCAACAGTTATAATGGATAATAAACAGATCAAACACTATATATAACGGCGATTGTGTTATTTTGGACTTAAAATAATTTATTTAGCTCTCATCATAATCAAATCAATATATACTTTGATCAAAATACATATTTGAAGTATTTTATCAATGACTTCTTCGTGAAAACAACAGAACTCGTATTCCACAATAACTCAATAACTCTTCTCCTTGAATATTATCACAGACGAACGTTCAATCCTTCATGGGATCATCTTCCACGTTCTTCTTATGACGTATATTCTACTCTTGTTCAATAATTACTACTTCATTATTATTCCATATTCATCTATCTCAGTACCTATAATCATTATCATTTTCATTTCATAACTCATATCAATTCATTATCACCTCAATAAACGCAAATTAGAGGCAGACGTTCAACCAATATTTCAGATCATCTTCCACGTCCCCCTCCTAAATAATCGTCTACATTATAGACAATTCTTTATCTCACTACTCAACAAATCTTCTCAAAATCATCAATAGACAACAAAACCTCAAAGGCGGACGTTCAACCTATATAATAATATGGTCATCTTCCACGTCTTCCTGTGAGAAATCGTCCATATTCAATACCTTCATCACAATATTATACTCATAATCAACTCATATTCTATATCCACTATATCACTGTTCACATACTTGTTTTCAATATTATCATCACTCATTTGTCCTTGTATTTACAAAAGCTCAAATATGTATTCTGTCAACTTTTAACTAATTTCAATTCAAAATAAATAAATCCAAAGTGGACTGAGTTTCACATTCTTTGAACGTTCTCAGAATATACTACAGGATTTTCTGAGTACTTTCTTAGAATATTCCAAGAAGTTTGGCGAAATGTTTCTATAATATTCTTTTAATATTTTAGGCAAATTTTATGATCTTTCCAAGAACATACTCAAGGATTTTCTGAGTACTTTCACAGAATTTTCGTAGCGGTTTGACGAAATATTTCTAGAATATTCCTTTCATATTCTAGTACATTTTATGAACATTCTTCGAATTTTTCAGAATTTTTTCAAGACCATCTCAGCATATTCTCAGGAGTTTAGAGAAATGTTTCTAGAATATTCCTTTCAGATTCAATGAACATTCTCCGAAGATTTTTTGTTTACCTTCCCAAAATGTTTTCAG
Source organism: Chrysomela aeneicollis (assembly GCA_029955515.1). Taxonomy (NCBI): domain Eukaryota; kingdom Metazoa; phylum Arthropoda; class Insecta; order Coleoptera; family Chrysomelidae; genus Chrysomela; species Chrysomela aeneicollis. The sequence continues at coordinate 1,302,792 of JARUHQ010000035.1, forward strand.
AATATATCTTTCATATTCCAGGCACATTTTATTACCATATATTTCATATTCTATGGAGGTTTCTTGAATATTCCAGAGAATTTTCTGTGACTATCAACCAAATATTCTGGGAATATCGTGTTCTCAGCCAAAATATTTTCCCTGTGAATATTCTTCATACTTTTTCAAATCAATTACTTGCTAAACACAGGATCTCAGTAGAAAGTACTTGGAACTATTTGAATAGTTATACAGTATATTGTTACATATTTGAACAGTTCTCATCATGATACAAATTCAAAAAACTGGGAAAGTAAATTTATACTGATCAGCACTCTTAGAATTTGGAATAATATACTAGGCATCCCTATATTCAAATAATGAAGTATAAATCTGTGGTGTTCAATATTTATATCGCCAACCAGCAACACCATCAACTATGAGGGGTGATCAAGACCAAATTTGAAGTAATTTATTCATCATAAAAAATAATAAGGAAAGATATTTTTCATAGCTGGGAAACACAATATATTCTTCGTGTAGAAACCCTTATAATATTTATGAAAACTGTTATGAACTTTTGGAAATTCTTCAGAAATGAAATAATATTTTGTTTCATTATATCTATTGAACTTAACCAACAAAACATCAATAATTCATGCATATATCAAAATAAACAAAAAATATAAAAAATCTTTCATCAATAAAGCTTGATCATCACAAAAAATACTAACGAACATAAATATGGATCAAAATATTCCAACTAAACTGAAACATAAATTTATCAAGTATACAGAATGGTAAATATATATCAACGAAAATATAAAACATATACATACATTCAATCGAAAAACTATTCAAATTAAGGATGATTATTTTCTTTATTCAGTCTCTCCTTGCACTTGATCAACCATTGCTTCACAGTAGCTTCGACTTCTGCTGCATTGGATTTCTGAATAACCGACATCACAGAATCTACAAAAAAACTTATAAATCACATTTCCTGTGATGGATCAACTTATCGTCATTGTACTAATTTCGTGACTCATTATTCACTCCTTCATATCCATGATTATTCTTCTATTACAATTGAATATTTCAGGAAACATAGGTGAACTCTTTTTTTCAAAACGAATACAACAATGTTCAAGCTGAATTATAAGGAAAAATATATTACCTATTAAAACTTTTGCTGTGAGAAGGACTGAAAAAATTTTCTTCTTTTTAAACCCAATCCAACTATAGGTCATGCCTAGCTGACTACTCAAAATTTTATCCAATATCCTTTTTACCATAATTTTGGTATTACTTCCCCCAATTCTGGAAAACTCTAATGCTAAAAACAAAAAAAAACTTTCAGCTCCTGAAATCATTTTTGTTCACAGCTTGAGGACATATATTTACCACTTGGTTATAGTTATCTATGTTCGATAGATAAGTTTCGAAAATTTGAAGTTCATCTTCAGTAGAGAGTGGAAAATTATATTTCAAGAATATTGAGGAAGAGGCAGGTACTTCCGGTTTTTTCGTGGCTATCATAGAAATATCCTCAGCCAACTGCTCCAGTTTGAAATGGATAATGGACAAGTTTCTGAGGACTTGACGTTTGAACTGTTCATCTGTTGAAAAGACATGACAAAATTTTCAAAAATAGGGCACAGATAAAAAAATATACCTCTTATTGTTTCAATGTTTGAGGACACTTCATTTGTTTTTGATCCGATGGCTGATTCATTCACCTCGTTGGTTATTTGGTGGTTAACTTCCGAATTGTTCCTTTCATTAACATTTGCTGAAGAAAAAATGAATTAAAGTTTATTCTCAGATAATAGAAAAATAAAAACAATGTTACAAAGTCAGAAAGTTCATTTTCTCACCTGATTTTCTATAGACTGAAGTTGAATCACTCCCCAAATTATCAGAAGTGAATACTGCTAAAAAATATACCAAAATAACAGGCTTAATAAGAACACCTTTCCATCAGTAAGATATATTACCTGATATGTTTGTTCCTCTTTTTAAGACAGGCATCAATATTTCAGATTGTTCTGGTGATGGGGTACGATCCTCATCTTGGTCTGTGTCAGATTCCTGATATTTTCTACTCTTGCGAATTCGTCTATGACCAAGACCCAATGAGTCTGAATCAGAATTGAGATCAAGTGTTTTCTGCTTCAAGGGCTTTCATCCGGGCAACAGAAAAATCCACTGAAATTATTATATAAATACCACTTTCAAGTATTGAACATTTTATCATAACCTCAGGAACTACTCTAACTACAAAACAACATATTGGGGAATTTTGTTGCTACTAACCATATTCTTCACCAATTACTCGAGCTCCATATATTTCCCAGTCTGAAGATGGTGGTATACATTTTGAAATGGCTGTTTTGAGCTTCAGTCCACTGAAGGAAGGCCAACAGCATTGATGTGTGCCTTTCATCCACAAAACAGGTACTGCCTCCACTGTGTTTTCTTTTGGAAAATGAACCACTTTCCATGCAGACATGGTGAGAGATGTGATCATTAAAATTATACCTAATAGCAAAAAATATAATCAACTGTATTACGCGAAATATTCATATTTAAAACAATTTATTTTTCGAGGATAAATTGTAATAGTGCTTGAATAACCACTGATGAGATTTCTCAAATTCAGAAAACATTTTTTTTCAATGATGAATTGTGATAGTGTTTCATTAACAATGACAAGCAGAAAATTGTTTTTCTCTTAGTGAAGAACCACTGCATGGATTTTGGTTTGAAGGACTCGTATATTCTTACATTCTGGATTGTGGAATGTCTAGATGAAAAATATGATATGAAAATGAATGAATGAATTATTTCAGTAACAAGATTATTCATTTGTAGAGATTATAAAACTTTATGTTTTGGTTGGTTTTCGAAGTTTTCTGTGGTCTTCTTTGGTTAAAAACACCAAACGTTTCCACTGCAACTGCGGAAGTCATCTTCAGTGACATATCAACTGAAACGCAGTTTTCAGATTTTTTTACCAAAGAAAACCACAGCAAAACCCTGAAACCAACAAAAACATAAACGCCAGTTGTGAAAGTCCATACTCCTATATCTTTCAAATTTATATAGCCCAATGACTCATTGAAAATTTTGTGATTCAAAAAAAAGATAGCCAACACTTCCAACCAGGAATGTCTTTAATATAAAAAGATAGACTGACTTACAAGCAACGCACCTAATAGGCACTGCTTACAATTAATAATTTCTTCAATGTATCTAGATCAACAGTTAAATTCCAGAATAATAAAAAGTAGGTATTATAACAAAAGTTTCAAAACATGTTCCTAACCCTAACTTAGTTGCAGAGCAACCTTTGAGAGTCGGAGAATTGTATGAGTTAGAAAGATTAATAAATGCATGAAAAAAGGTAGGTTTTCAAATACCTGAATTATTTCTAAAATTAGTTCAACAATCATGTAAGAAGGGAAATACAATAAAACCATGACTGTGGGGAAAAGCTACCATTTTTCTCATAATATCTATTGAAGGCAATGCTGTTAATGGCCCTTCTTTGCTCACAAAATATACATCGATATCTGAAGACTGACAAGGACTCAATGGTTGAGAAAAGTAATCACTAGTTTCAGAGAAAAATTTTCCATACACATATACTTCTTGCTTTTTGGCTATGAAATTGAATATTTTCATTACATCTCCATTTCTCAGTAGGCAGAATGTATCACCTGACTTCTTGATATTCAAGATGAAATGTTCAAATCTGACTAACTCAAATTGGGTACAGTATCCCTCTAGAGTGGGACCTTTATTATGAGGCCTTTCATATTTAGGAAGTCCCAAGGTTTCTTTTTTTGTCTGTGGAAGATTTACCATTTCAGACAACCGCTTGATGATTTGTGGAAGTGGTTTATCAGGCTTCCTCACCATATTTTTTAGAACCTGCATAAAATTTTCAAATTGAAATGCACTGTAGCAATCCAGTCTACCAAACATTTTCACATCATCTATGATGATGATCATGTGTTGGGTTTTGGTACACACAGTATAAAACTATTTTTTTCGCGTACAACCGGTAGCACCATGGTAGCATTTTTTATCGCGATCAAGCAGATAACAGAAACGAGTATTGTACTGACCTCAGACAGATTTTGATCAGCGTGTGTCCCAACTTGCCCGGGATTTGAATATATGGTTGATTTGGGGTTCGATTAAGTTCTTTTTTGTTTACATTAATCATTAATATATGGATATTAGCGATAGCGATATTAGCGATTAGTGAAGTGCATTCGACTCGATCCATTAGTCCTGATCCATAGAAAAGGTTCCAGACTCCAGAGCTAGCTCGAGAAGCATGCCGGTATACCCATTTTGCCTACAAGAGTGACTTCTCCAAGTAAGTTTCTGTTTCTGCTCGTATAGTTTGTTATATTTGCTACCCCGCGCCTTTTCGTTCGTTTATGGAGTTGATGCCGAATTTTTTGTGTTAAAGTCCACAACATCCAACCACGAGTCTATCATATTTTATTTCGTTATTTGTTCTTCCTTTGGGAACGCAAAACACCATGAATATTATGGGATATAAACTCATGACCATAAAGATTGCCAAAACAGAGATTCAGCTAGTTCAAAATATTCCTTATTAGCAATATGTGTGTCATTACATAATATTCTGATAGCAATGTGCAGGCATATGAAGTTTTGGTACTGCTCTTCAGGAATCATGTTTTTGAGAACTACTGGACCAGAATACAATAGAAAAAATCGAAATTCTGTAGCTTTCCATCTTCTGACATCATCAAGAGAACGAGGCTTTCTAGCAAACTCTACTGGTATGTGAATTCGAAAATTTATAAGCAAATTAGAAATCTCTCCAACTGCTACTGATCCTAATTTGAAAGAAGGTTTTCCATATATCCATATATTAACAAGAAGCTTTTTCATAACACCAAGACAAATCAAATGCATATAATCCAAGGGTATGTCAGTTATCATGTTAAAGTCAGGTATATTTTCAAATGCTGAAGTTCCTGTATGATGTTGTATGTGCCTTTTCCTTCTAAAATCCTTATCAGTTCTTCTCTTGGAATTCAGTTGAGGAAAACATGTACGATTTTTTGAAAACACACCTCTTTGAATACATCTTGTGCATGAATAGAAACCTGTGTGACCTTTAGTATAGCAAATAAATGATTTGGCAGGAGCATCAGCAATAAATGCCTTAATTTTGAATGGTACACATACACCATTCACAAAAATGCCATTATTTGTTAGTTCCACTGCATCTTGGACAAAATCTCCAAGAAAATCATTGGCACTAGAAGGTTTCTCATAACCATGATATATACCAACAACTGCAACATTTCCAGGTTTATCAAATATTGAGCAAAGGATTGGGTATACTTGACTGCCAAAACTTTTACTTAGTGGCAAACCATCGATATTTACAAGCAATTCTATTTTATCAACAAAATCATTTCCACAGAGGTAATTGACAGCCTCTGTTATGCCTACATGGCAATAATTGCCTGGATCAACATTTCTAATCACAACAGATCGCTTTGTAGACAGTATTGTACGTGCATCATTTGGAATTTTATCAAATTTGTTATTTGAATTCTTCAATATCTTCAGCAAATCATTAAGAGCAACATGACTTATATTATATTTCATTGACCACAATTTCAAATCCAACTTTATATCCGATTCTGTTATTGGTTTATCATTGTTTGGTTTTATTTCAACCATTGAGCTTGAAATTTGAAATGAATATTCAGAAATGTCACTTCTATAATCATCACACTCATTAATGACTGAAATATCTTCCTTCAAACCAAAATCATGTTGACATGACCCTTCAAAATTCTTAGGGATCTCATTTTGAACTATCGTTGAACATGAAGCAGTATCTGGAATGCTCAAACAACTAAGGCTCATGTCTGTTTGAGTTTTTACTTTTTTATAAAAATTTGAAGAACGTTTTCGTTGCATGGTGGTAACTTTCTGACGGATTTTGTTTTTTGAGCTAAAAGTAAATACTTAGTAGTTTGATAGAAGTAATTTCGCACTCCATAACATAAAAATTATAGGATAACTAGAAATACACAATTTCATAGGCTGTGATTTTCGTACTTCCACAATTTCACAACATTTAAAAATCAGCGGATTTCTATATTGATTAATGATTTGAATTTACCTGAATAACAACAGATCCGAAAGCACTCACATCAACTATATTGTTTATGAATTATATTATTTTTCAATTTGATGAGTCTTGAGTCAAGTCACAGTCGTCACACAGCCGGCTATATAACTGCAAATGCAAATGGCGAACGGGCGAAGCGAATGCCGATGCCGAATGCCCATTATTGCCGGATTCCACTTCCACACCACATTCCACATAATATCACATATCTCGTGATTGCTCGTGATCTATCACGTGATCTATCACGTGGTACACCTACATTTCACATCTTCACAGTTCCACATAGGTTCCACGTTGAAGTTTCACTTTTCACTTCAGACAACACAACACAGAACTTATAGAACAGAACAGAGATTGTGTGACGACAATTTGAGGTTTTAGTTCGAAGAACATTCAGAAGATGGGTTCTCTTCGAATACTTATTTTATTTTTGTGGTGAATACCAATCAGTTGAAGCTTTTATTTCACGTAAAGAAATAGAAATAGAAATAGTTTTATTCATCACTATAATTTTCATACATACACAATTACAAAATCAAGTACATGAGAAAACTTATTGGACTAGTCAAAAGAGAAATAACAAAATAGAAATAAATCTCAATGAAGCCCAACTTTTGAAATTATGATTCTCCATTAGATTACTGTCGTAAGTGGCGTCATCCCTTAGTCAGCGATTGAACTGAAACTTCATTTGACCAATGCTTGAACATAATTGGTCACGCTTTCAGTTATTTTTTCGCCATCTAAACAAAAGCGCATTCTCAGATTTTACCAAGGTGGAAAGTAGATGATTAAAATTAAAAAATTCTTGATTTATTGTAAAGATTAAAGATGATAGTATCCACAGGTAGCGCTGCGTCTATTGATATTTTGATACTGCAGCATGGAACCATCCTTTTCAATATTCTGAGAACATTTATTATTGAACGTGCTAGAATATTTTTATCTTAGAAGATTTTAGGGATGTGATTTCATAATATTATCAGAATATTCGCCAGGAACAATTCTTGAATATTCGGAGAACATTTTTCAATGGACATTCGGTAATATTTGATCTCAATATCAGATTATATATAGGAATTATTTCTAAATATCAAAAGGATATTCACAAGGAACAATGCTTGGATATTCCAATAAGATTATTTAATGAACATCCCGGAATATTCTATCTCAGGAGATTATAGGAATGCCATTCAGGAATATTATCAGAATATTCGCAAGGAACAATGCTCGGATATTCCAATAAGATTTTTTAATGAACATCTCGGAATATTCTATCTCAGGAGATTATAGGAATGTCATTTAGGAATATTATCAGAATATTCGTCCGGAACAATTCTTGAATATTCTGAAAGTATTATTTAATGGTCATTTCTGGAATATTTCATTTCTGAAGATTATAGGAATATTATTTCAAAATATTGCAAGAATATTCGCATGGAACAATCCTTAGATATTCTGAGAACGTTTTTATATAAATATTCAGGAATATTTTATCCTGGAAGATCATTGGAATGTAATTTCAGAATTTTATTAGAATATTCAGATGAAATATTCTATGAATGTTCCCAAGAGTCTATGAACATTCAAGGAATATTCGTTGCGAATATTCTACGACATGACATTTTAGCAGATTATTAGAATATTCTGAGAATATTTGTGCTATCTGGGCAATTTTCATCAATATGATCTGTCAATTATAAAGAGATCTTGTTATTTACCTTGCTATCTCAGCATACTCAATTTTGTACTAGCTGAAGGCATAACAAGATTATTAGTTTTTGAGATGGCAGTGAATCCATTGTTTTTCCATTATCTTTTCTTTCGGGAGTTTGAGGATATTGAAAATAGGTGAATTTATTTGATAATTCTGAATCTCATATTGAAAGGGTAGGTATTTATATAAATAATTTATAGAGAAATTGGTAGGCTGCAATTTCGACAGATTAGGGATACTAGCAATCCTTTTGAATTGCCGAATGAAAGGTTCATAAAATTATTTCGGTTGAATAAGATTGCAACTTTCAACTTGATAGAAGAGTTATTAGAATTCGTTGATGAACCTACCAGAAGAGATAGTGTTCCTTTTCACTTACAGGTAAGTTAAAGAACATGTGAAGTTATCAGAGTTTCAATTGCCATAATTCATATAGGTTTTTGCGAGTCTTCTTTTCTATGGTCATGGTAGCTACCAAACTATTGTTGGTGAAGACCTCAATATTGGAATGAGTCAGCCTGCTATTAGCAGAGCCATATCTAAAGTTAGCATGCTCATTTCAAGTCATATATTACCCCATCATATTAAATTCCCTTCTAGTGATGAGGAAGTGAGAAATACTAAGCAAGGGTGAGTGAGTTTATGAAGGTATATGCCAAGCATTTAATCAATTGATTTCAGATTCATTAACGCAAACTTACACTTCCCTGGTGCAATAGGTGCGATAGATTGCACTCATATTGCAATTGTCTCTCCAAAAACTGATGACCCAATTCATCCAGCTGTTGCTTACATCAACAGAAAGGGATTCCACAGTATAAATGTTCAAGCTGTAAGTATATAGAAGTGTATGTGATCCACCATCATGAATATTATATCATGTATATAATTTTAAAGGTAATCGATGCAAATTTAATTATAACAAATATAAATGTACAATATCCTGGAGCCACCCATGATGCAGCTATCTGGAATGTATCTACAATTTAGCACCACATGAATAGGAAATATATGGAAATTGTTTTCTTCTTGGAGATTCTGGATATCCAATACAGCCTTGGATGATGACTCCATTTCTCAATCCTCAGCCAAATAGTCCAGAAGAGACTTATAATAATATGCATCGCCAGGCGAGGAATATTGTTGAAAGGTGATTTGGCGTTTTAAAGGCACGCTTCAGATGTCTCCGTAAGGACAGAGTTCTTCATTACAGCCATATAAAAGCTGGTGCAGTTTTGCACAATATTTGTAGAAGACACAATTTGCCAGTGGATGGAGATGATGATGATGATAATCATGTTCCTGATTATGCTGATAACGCCGCAGAAAATGAAGAAAATATAATCAATGATGGTATGTTAATTATTGAATTCAAATATAAATGTACCTCCCAGACAACACAAGTTAATCCATTGGACAACCAATGGACATCCATCAATGGAAACCCTGTACATCCATTGGATGTACAGCATTCTCCAATATATGCCCAATGGACATCCATTGGATGATACGTGTCCGAAACATTGGACATACATTGGAAGTCCATTGGATACCCATCAGACATCCGATGGATTTCCATTGGAGATCCAATTCATGTCCATTCAACCCATTCCAGTTGGAAGTCTATTGGATGCCCATCAGACATCCGAAGGATTCCCATTGGAGATCCACTTTATGTCCATTCCACTTATTCCAGTTGGAAGTCTATTGGATGTCTATCAGACATTCAATGGATTTCCATTGGACATCCAATTTATATCTATTCCAACGTACATTTATTCCTGAAATAAAATCATAGGCATATAGTTCCAGTCGAACAGCACAAAACATAACAAATATACGCGATGGACGAATATTCAACCCGACCACCATTGAATTTTGTGACCCAGTTAAACCCGACTATCCATCGCGCATACCTGCCATATTCGGTGAATTGGTCGACCGGACCAAATATGCCCATAATTTTTTCTGAAGTAGGGATCAGATACCCAACTGCTTTTATCAGATTAGATACAAACATACAATTTACAAATGTTTTCAATTCGATAATTAAATTTAAAAACAAATTGGAAACAACAAACAAAACCAAAACATATATTAATTATATTAAAGGAAAGATAACACAACAAAAAATCAGGTAGCAGGTTCAGTCCTCAACTCATATGCATTTCTTTCTTTGGCTCTTCTAACATATTTTTTGATAGCGTCCTCCACTGATTTTCTATCTTTGTACATTGAAGTTTTTTCGGCTGCTTCTAAAAAAATCGTAAATTCAAATAGTTTATTTTAATAAAACCCCTTATCCTACGTGAGGGTGAATTAAATGATGAAAAAATATTTCTTATTATTTAAGTAGATTGTTTCATTCAATTCTCGACCATTTGGATAAAGAATAAAAGATGTTTAATTCCAACCTGAATAGTGCTTTTACAATTAATAAAATATCAAAATGGAAAAAAAATCATTAACTCACTTAGTATGACTTGTCCAAACATAGTGGATATCAATCCCCTCTTTTCTTTGGTGCCATGCCAGGTATATTGCATGAGAAGGGAATTCTTCATGACCCAACTGAGAGACCTTTTGATGAAGTCGTATATATCAGTTCCACCTATTTTGGAAACTTCAACCACCTGAAAAAAATAAAATATTGTGAAAATTAAAAGACCTGATAAATATTTTTTCAAATACAAGGTGTGTTCCATATTTTAAAATGATTCCATGAATCAACGAAACTAGATATTACCACAAATGACTGGATCACTTACAGCTGAACCGAATTGTTTTGGATCTGATAAGAATTTCTCAAGCCCATCAAAATTTTCCACTTTTGACATAGGGAATGAAAAATGTGAATTTAACGTTGAATCTGGTTGAAAATCTTCTGCATTAACTTTTTTCAGCTGATTTGATAACTTTTTGACTTCTTCAATCATTTCAGTTACTACTGACATTGTCAAGTTATGTTTTTTTGTGATATCATTCATCGCAGAAATCAAGTTCTTCAAAGTTGTGTTCAATTCTGGAAATTAAAGATTTTTATTGAAATTGAACGAAAAGCATAGCAGATATCTCACCATTTTTATGAATAGGGCAGCATGATGTACAATATGAATTTGAGTTATCTTGATCATTCACACAAGCGACTGCATTTCCATTTTCTGAAAAGTTGACATTCATTGAGAATTTGTATAAAGTAATTTTATGTATTATTGTTACTATAATTTCAAAATAATTGGTGGCCTGAACTGGCAGGTAAAACAACTTTAAATTAATTTGTGAAACAATTATTTTGAAAAACAGAACTCTTTAGTTCAACCATTTTTTAAGAATAAGTAAACTGGATAATTATTGTGTTAGAAGTTTTCATTTGAATCATATTTTTTTTATAATATAATACAAGCTACTTTATTATTATGTAGGTGAATTTGGAAACTTACTTTTCATGCTGGGAGATGGGAGTCTGATGTTCCTGATAGGTGGAACAGATTTCACAAAGTTGTTTTTGGGAGGTGAGGGGACATCTAAGTTGCTACTATCACTAGAAGATGATGAGAACTTCTTTTTACTTCTGGATTTTCTCGTTTCACGTGACTCATCTTTGTCATTCACATCACTTGTTTCCATAGCCAATTTTGTTTTGGACAAAGCTTCTTTATATGTATCTGACAAATAATTTACATAAAAATCAAATAAAATATGCAAGGTAGATAATGTGTAACTTACCATAAGTGGCATTCCGAAAAATTCTAATCTCAAATGATTCCCAGCATGAGTTGGGATGCTCATGATTTCTAATTGCTTTGTGCACTTTCTCCGAAGTAAACGATGGCCAACAGCACCTATTAACGATAATCCAATTGGTAGGTACTGCCTCCACACTATTTTCTTTAAGGAAGTGAACTATTGTCCACGTTCGATCCTCAGTGAGATCCATATGGGGAAATATAAAAAGATCTGAAAAAAAATGTAGCAACAGAATGACAGTTCAAACAAATGCATTCATTAGATAGGTTGGACCAATCTTGTATAAATTAAATAGAAATGGGTGATAAAATATTATATTTTTAGTTTTGAAAATTATGTTTCACCAATAATTGGAAATATTTGAACTGTGGAATCCTGCCACAAAAACATGTTATTTTTCGAAATTTTGGTTGAATATCAATATTTCATAACAAAATAATGAGCCAAGGATTCTACAGTTGAAATATTTCCAATTATTGATTAATCATAAATATATACAAAAATATTACTTGGAATGCAATAATGGAAAAACAACATAATTATCTTTGTAATCTAGTTTCACTAGTTTACAAGAAACAGATTCTATAGGAAACAACTGAAGAGGTGCCAAATTGGATACTAAATATATTCCTAAGTCTGAAGAGTTGCAAGGATTTGTATAAAAATTTTCAAATTGTAGAAACTTTTGTCCTAATATCATAATTTTATTGTCAACCAATATGAAATTCTTAATTATAACAATTTCATTAATATTAATCTTACAGCAATTATTTGGTTCAGATATGCTCAAGAAGTATTTTTCGAATTGAATTTTTTTGAACTGTTTTTCATAATTATTGTTTAGTACAGGTCCCATACAATGTTCAGTAGACAGTACAGGAAACATTTCAGTATTCCGATTAACTTGACTAGTAGGGTGTAGAGAATTCAACTAATTGATTCTGAAAACAATTTGCTGCAGGGGCTTATCTCCTCTTCTTATATATTTCTTAAAAGATTGCATATGATTTTCAAACGGAAATGCACTAAAATCGTCTAATGAACCAAATCTTCTGACATCATCACAAATATGTAACAGATACATTATGTGATACATTTTCTGTTCCATATACAATGATGAAGGTTTCCACAAAATACTTCAATAATGATTCTGCATACTCTATTTTATGATTTGAAGCCTTACCTGCCAAAATGTAGAGTTAAAAAATGTATATATTTAGTTTTACTCAAAATAGGTTTGAGTACTACTGGGCCAGTGTAGAATAGAAATTGTCGAAATTCTGTGGCCTTCCATCTTTTAGATTCACTCAAAGACCTTGGTTTGCGATTGAATTCTCCAGGTATATTAGGTATTTGATTTAGTAAGTTCTGTGATATATTAGATATTTCTGAGAAAGTCAGTTTATGAGATGGCCTTCCTCCTATCCATAAATTAACAATCAACTTTTTAACCACCCCCAAACAAATAAGATGCATATAATCTAAGGGGAAATCATTAATCATATGAATGTTGGGCAATGTCTCTGATAGTGAGGTACCAGTATGATGATTTTCTTGTTGTTTCAGTCTGATACTTTCATCAGTTCTTAATACAGAATTTCTATTATTCCAGAAACAAATACGATTACTAACATAACTCCCTTCAATTGAACATTTTGAGCATGACTGGTGTCCTCTACAATATTTAATGAAGGATTTTGCAGGTACATCACAAATAAAGCCTTTAATTTTTATAATATATGATTTTTCATTGAAATTGAAACCATTGTTTAAAATAAAGGATGCTTCCTCAACAAAATATTTCAAAAACTCATTAGCTTCTGCAGGCTTTCTCTGTACCATGATAAATACCTATTGCACAAACCACACTTCTATTTTTACATAAGGTACACAAAATTGGATAAAACTGACTTCCAGAGCTTTTGCTTATGGGCAAACCATCAATATTAATGTTAACTTCTACAATATTTGAATCAAAAAATATTTTTCAGAGGTCTGATTCATCAATGTTTCTAAACAATTTTTAAAGCCAAAATGGTGATACTGTCCGGGTTCTACTACCACTAGTCTATTCTCCCTGGGGGTTCTCAATAAGGTGCGAGAGTCAATAGGCAGAGATGTATGTGTGGGTTTTAGAATAACTAATAAATCAGAAAGTGCTGAATGAGTAATGTTATGTTTGAAGGCCCAATTAGCAAGTAGAATTTGCAAATCATTTTCTGGCTGAGTTTCATCAATTGAAGCGGTTGGTACAGTATTTGCCAAGTATTCTTCTTCAAATTCATCCACACTATCATGATCATCAAACAAAAAATTGAGTTCATGTTCATTGTTCTCATCATTGTTGGGAATACCCTCATTGATGATTATTTCAGATTGAGAAGTAATATTTTCATCATCACTACAGTCACTTGAAACATATCTAACTTCAGACAAAGGCGAATTAGATGAAACATCCAGAGAAGCTTCTTGAATACTTCTCTTGTAACGCTTGTAATGTTTATCGATTATTTTGAATTTTCGTTCACAATTATCCATACCTATATAATACAAATCAGCACATTGGTACTCACCCTTTGGTAATCACCCAAATAATTTATCGAAATAAAGCACTTCAATCCTCAGAATATCAGATTGAGCTTAAGCATGAAAACACACAGGTTAACAATATAGATTTTTATGACATAAATCAATGATGATGAATATTGTTTATATTGATAATATCGATATTGAATATCAAAATCAAATAAATCAATATCATGATCTGAAGCGGGATTCTATTTCACGAATCGAGTCGAATCCGCCATTTTTATTCGATAGTTGGTATTCTATTCTTCGAAAATGTCGGGTGAACTCGATTCGATCACTCGATATCTCTATAGCAGTCGAATTGTCAATCTATCCTTTTCTTTTTATCATGTCATTTCAAGATATGTTTTGACCATGTTTTGACACTTTTGACAGTGGTACAGCGCGGGAAACTGGAAATTGAGTGGTTATTCCGAGGTATCATTTGGTACATCTTTTTGCGCATATGTGATTTATTTCATTCCCATAGCCATGTCTTTCAAATTGAAAGATGCCCACTGGGAAGTTTTGATAAGATTTCTGGAAGAGCACAGCAGTATGGCCACAGGAAGATTTTCAGGACCTAATGTTCGTGAAATCAATAGGAAACTATGGGTTCAATTGAGTCAACAGTTGAATTCGTTGGGGTTTGGTGAGCGGACTCCCGAAAAATGGCAAAAGGTGAAATTCAGCCAGTGCTAGATTTGATGACAATGAAATTCTACTTCATTCATTTTCAGACTTGGACTGACTTTAAATATTTACTAAAAAAAAATCTTCTGCAGTCCAAACCGATTTGGTGAAAACAGGAGGCGGCCCTTCAGAGACCCCAACACTTAGCTCTTTGGAAAAGAGGGCTTTATCAATTTTAGGGAACAGGATGTCCTGAAGTAGCTGTGGTTAGTTCATTGAAATTAATTTTATAAGAATAACTTGTACAGTTTTTTCGGTTTGTAGACAAATAAAGCACCAACAATGAATACAGTTGATTGTCAGCCACTTGACAAACCATCATGTTCTACAACTTCAATGCCAACAAGATGGCCAGAAGTATCCTCAGCAGAACATGACTATTTTTTTCAAGCACCTCCTAAAAAAAGAAAAAGGGTCCCAGATGAGGCTTATGAAGAAACAATTTATGTCCTGAAGGACATTCAGAACACTGTTGATAGCAGACTAAAACAAATATCGGACAGCATTGAAAGGCTCACAGAAGCTGTCCTTCAAAAGAAATAGTCATCATCTGCTGAACTAGATTATTTCTTGCTACTTGATAGTATTTTCAAATAATATGTACTTCTTTTATTTCCTTCTGTTGGAAAAAGCTGTTTTGTGTGTATGTTTGATGTTTTGCTTATTTTATTTTTTGTTGTTTACTTTCACACAGATGAGACTGACTTAATATTAAAAATTTTTGATTTTTCCCTTTTTTCTTTGAAAACCACCTAGTGCATCCTCAAAGAGGGTTTTTCAATAAAAAAAGAAAATTTTTATCATCAATATAATTATCACAATGTATCTGAAATATCTATTGATAATATTATTCCTAGCTTGAATTCCTTCTTGGGGACCAGGAATATTTTGGGGCAACACTGGATCTGGAGGCAATATTTGATCTGGAATTATATCTTGAAAGGGAATATTTTCCTCAATGCACATATTGTGTAATACTGCACAAACTC
Source organism: Chrysomela aeneicollis (assembly GCA_029955515.1). Classification (NCBI taxonomy): domain Eukaryota; kingdom Metazoa; phylum Arthropoda; class Insecta; order Coleoptera; family Chrysomelidae; genus Chrysomela; species Chrysomela aeneicollis. The sequence continues at coordinate 1,318,684 of JARUHQ010000035.1, forward strand.
TCACAACATCACACATGAACCTAGGATTATAGCGTGCAGAACGCTCTTTTAAAAGGCACCTGAAGCGCATTTTCAATAGACCTATGCACCTTTCAACACAGTTTCTTGCAGATATATGTGCAGAATTGTAAGCTCTTTCAGGACCTTCTTCAGGTGGATTGGCAAATGGGGTCATCAAATAGGGCTGCAAGGGATATCCACTATCACCCAGAAGCCAACATACTTCATGATTTTGATGTAGAGTTCTCATGAACTCATGTGCCTTAGAAACCCGCCATATATAAGAATCATGTGTTGAACCTCCAAAATTTGCAAATAAACTTCGTATCCTCAGCTTGTGGTCACAAATTATTTGTGTGTTGATGGAATGAAAGCCTTTTCTGTTTATAAAATTATGCTCTTCCACTTTGGGCTTCAATATAGCTATATGTGATCCATCAACAACACCAATGACTCCAGGAAACCCCCACCTATTCATAAATTCAAGTTTTATTGCATTTCTTTCTTGAACTGTATTTGGTAGGCATATATTCTCATCAACTAGATTCAGGAGTCCATTAGTCACAGTGTATATACATCTATGGATATTAGTTTGGCTCAACCCACAGTTGTATTCTTCACCAACACATCTTTGGTAAGACCCTGTTGCATAAAACCGTAATGCACAAAATACCTTTGTTTCTGTAGTTATGCCCTTCCTGTTGGTCCTTTCAACTAAGTGGGGCGTCAATATTTGGATCAGATGACGAACTAATCTCTTGTTCAATCTGAACAACTCTATGAATCTTTTTTCTGGCAAAGAAAAAGGATCACTTCTGTTTCTCAACTCCTGTCGTCGATGAATTAAATTCAAATTTCTTTGTCGGTCTTCATTTAAAACAATGCGAGCCCTAACAATCGGTAACATCGCAATTATTTTCATTAAAAATCGATTTCATCAAAATATTGTTATAAACGTAACCTTAACCCTCTCATTAGATCAAAATGTCATCCCATGCAATCAACGTGGATATAGGATGGTGAAACAGCTCTTCAATTGTTTCTGCGAAAATCTTGTAGACCGTTTGAGAAGGTACTAATATTTCCACGACTTGAATGAAGATGGCGGTGAGATCATTTATCGAAGAAGATTTCTGTTGCTCATGTATTTCTGTGGTTCGCTTCTGACAGACATGAGTTGAAATGACATCAAAACACAATATTTTCAGTGAATCTGGAATAGTTATCGATATTTTGACTGTTATCAGTCATTTCTCATCTAGAATAGATGAAACTGATAAAAAGGTGACAGATGCACAGATTCTGTTTTACCGACACAAGGTATGTCGCCATCTCTGATAACTTCAGGAAATATTACTAAGGTATGAAATCAAGTAGACAAAGGTCTACAGTTTATTCTAGTGCTTGTTAATAGGAAGCTGTTTCACCATCCTATATCCACCTTGCATGCAATCAAAAAACCGACGATTTCCGAAGCGCTACTCGATCGCAAAATAGAATCGGAAAGGAATTCGACATCGAGTTCATCGTACGATAATCGACGATCGTGAAATAGAATCCCGCTGCTGAGAAGTTATATAGCGGGAGTCGGCTGAATCCAACACGAAACACGATTGTCAGTTGTCAGTGTTGTCACAAATGTCACATACAAATCATACAAATGTAAGTACGCGGTGATGTCTTTTAGTCTGGATCGAATAATGTTCTAGTTCGATCTCTGAGAGATGGCGTCACCTAAGGCAATTATCAATTGAAAATTATAATTTCAATACCGGTATTTCATCAATATCTATGCTTTTACTATTTTCCGTTCAATGACTAATTCATAGAGGCTATTCAAATCAAAGTCTGCTGAATGCGGAAAAATCTAGTCTTTCGTGCACTAAAGTAAACGATAGTATGACGCATCTTCTGACTATCTCTCGAACATAAACCTCAAATTGTCGCAACATTTTCACTTACGTCGTATAACCATCAAGAGATAAAAGAAAGGGTGAAATCACATCAATAAATTCTGGTGCATTGTTATCATAGAAATCATATTATATATAATATATATAATATACATGTCTATGATATTTATGCTTTATGCTTACTTTAATTATCAAAAATTCATGGAAAAATATTTCGATAAAAATATAATTTCAAGAATTGATCGAATCTATTGAGCTGTCGATAGAACTTGGATGAGTAGTTAGTAATAGGATATCCATTGGATGTACACATTTTGATGTCCATTGTACATTCACAAAATGGATGTCCAATGTATGTACAAATTTCGATGTCCATTGTACATCTACAAGATGGATATCCATTGGATGTCCATGGACATCCGGCTACATGATGGATACAAAATGGACATCCAATGGATGAATGTGTGTTGTCTGGGTACTCTTGAATTGAATCATTTTTTCAGATATAGAGGACAAGTAGTAGGCCAGATACAGGAAATGTTTCAATGAATGATAAGAATAACACTTTATTTAACTCAATACCTTATCTTAACAAAATAAAACTTTTTTCTGAGAAACAAATCCATAATCTATGAAATATTAAAATATAAACACTCAATGGAACAAAATAAAATATATCCTTAAAAAACGTCAGTCTTTCAATCTTCAAAATAAACAAAATAAAATCATATTCTATGAAATAAAAAAATATAAATATTCTATAGTACAACAAAATATTCAGTCTTCCACAGTATTTAAATCTGAGACACATTGGATTTCAAGGCATCAGCAAGTTGGGTGAAGGCTTCTGCCAACTTAGAAATGGCAAGTGCCATTTCTTTTACAGCCAAAGCCATTTGTTCTGTACTTTGGCTGTACTTTTCTGCCGCGTTGTCTAATTTTGTAGCATTACTTTGGATAGTTTTTTTCTTCTGACTAGTCTGAGCACCTTTGAGATCACACCTGCAGAACATTTTGATATATTTTTACTAATAAGGTGAATATAAAGTAGAAGAGGTATGCAATAGTTAATTATGAATATACCTCCTTTGATGGTTCTATTTATTGCAGGTGAGTTCAACAACTCTGATGTTCTTGCTTGATCTGATTGCCCAATGAATTCACATCCTTCCCCATCTCTGTTGAATAGGATGTCTGCAGGAGGTGGTGAATCAGAAGATATATGTGCCTGTTCAGTGATGGGTTCAACATCATTATTTTTTCAATTGACTTGGCCGTTACTTGATGAAAATCCATAGTTATTGTAAACAAATGAAAAACGATAAGATTTTCACGATAAATATATTTATATAAATTTTTCACAACATGTTTCGCTAACACTGTAGCTTCATCAGGTATAAGTACACTAAACTACTACGATAACAACCATATTTATACCTAATTACACAGTTATAACAATATTTGTACCTGTAGGGATTAAAGAAAGAAAGCTGTCAGGATCAACCTCCTCTGGAGCACCAGGGCATCCTATAACATGTACCCATCCAAAGACAGCCATGAGTCTGTTTTCCAACTCATTTAATCATCACATATGTATCCACCACCTCCTGTTTGGCGGATTGCTCGATTGTTGATGCGAGTTTTCTTTTTTGTTTTTGATTTCCAATCATATAGGAACTAGAACATGAAATAAAAAAATATTCCTCACATGCTAAGAACCCATGGTGATGTTTAATGGAAATCATTTACCCTATCATCATTATGTTTGTAATAGATACTCACAGTTTTCCATTGTTTTTTATCCTTCTTTGCCCCATTTTGTACCTCACTCAGAATGTTATTGAGTTCTTCCCATTTACTATCGAGTTCTCCTGGATTTAAGGGGTGACATTTCCCGGAAATCAAAATCCTGTTATTTTCCAGGAAATTGATTAATAGTTCCATTTGGGTTCTATTTGTTTTGCGACTTCGCGACATATTGATTCAATTTATTTAATATTTGACAACAAATAACAATAAAAACCAATAATCCGATCCGACACATTTAGGTTAAAGTCGCAATCAGGGTTGCGATGAGAGAATTGATGAATTGTACTAGCTAGTGATGTCAAATTGTAATAGATAACAATTAATAGTAATAGATTCAAAAGAGAGAGAATATCGACATGCGCATGCGCACCGAGCACATCTTAAGTGTTCGGAGCATAGAATTCGTTATTCGAAGTAATGATAATTATGTAGTTCTGTGGAATCTGTGTGTCAAATGTGACATGTGTCAACACATCAAAGTCAATGAATGTTAATGTTCCATGTCTCAGATACAAATCTATGGAGCCAGATTAAAGACAGTCGTGGTTGAGCTGCCCTGGTTCAAGGTAGCTTCTGACATATTTCACTTTGAAGGAAAATCATTTCTAATTGTAATAGACTATTATTCAAAATTTTTTGAAATTTCGAACCTAAATAAGGATCTGACGAGCGAAAACGTAATTGTAAAACTCAAATCAATATTTGCTAGACAAGGAATCCCAAGAATTCTAATAACAGATAATGGACCAGAATTTAGCAGTCTACTATTCAGAAAATTCACAAAGAAATGGGAATTTGAACACAAAACGTCATCACCGAGATATCCCCAGTCAAATGGGGAGGTAGAAAGAACGATACAAACAGTAAAATATACTTTAAAGAAATGCAAAGCTAGCAACTCTGATCCTTATTTAGCATTACTAGCATTACGTAACACACCTTTGACATATGGACATAATTCGCCTGCTAATATTTTGTACAATAGGAATTTGAGAGACTTGTTACCAAAGAATCAAACTAGCTATGTACCAAAACTTTTTGATAAAGAGAAACATGATGAAATGATCGAAAAATCGAATTTAAAACAAAAACAATACTTTGACAAAAGAGGTGTGAAAACTCTACCTGACATTGTAAATAACTCAAATGTACTAATTCAAGAAACATTGAAAAGTCCTTGGAAAAAAGGTATAGTATTAAGAAAAGTTGGCATAAGATCTTATGAAATCCAATTGGAAAATGGTTCAATAATAAAAAGAAACAGAAGATTCATAAAACCATACAAAACAGATATTGAACCATTCTCTAAGAATCGGAAAATCAGAAATTATGATTGTAATAGTTGTAAGAATTATGTATATTTAAATGTAGAAAACAGTAACGATGCTAGAAATGAAAATCATCAGAATAGGAACTTGGAAAATTCTGACAGAGCTGACAACAGTGTTGAAAACATAAGAGATGAAATTTCAGAGTATAATACAGATTATGCATCAGAAACGAGTGAAGATTTGAATTCACAAAATAATTTCACAAATAACAGTACTGAAGAAGAACATGTATCAGAATTTTCCAATAATATATCAACCACCAGGTCAGGCAGAATTGTTAGAAATCCTAAAAAATTCCAAAATTTTTATTCATTCAAATGATTCATTATTAACAAAGCTACATTTCAGAGGGAAGACAAGCCTTTGTGATAAGGAAAAGGATTTGTGATTTAAAACTCATAGTATGTGATAAAATACCTATATAATGTTCAATATCATAAAAATGTATGTATTGTATAAAGTCAATGTAGGATCACCTACAGAGGGCTCAGATGTAAGAAAAATAAAATTAAAGGGGGGAGATGTGACATGTGTCAACACATCAAAGTCAATGAATGTTAATGTTCCATGTCTCAGATACAAATCTATGGAGCCAGATTAAAGACAGTCTTCACTGAGTAGTCGTATGTATTGCACATCCCATAATTCCTGTCCTAGACCACACAACATCAAAGTTGCAAGATAGCCAAAATTTCGAAATAAAAATATCAGAAAAATTGAGGGAATAATTAAACTTGCGTTTTGAAACTGAATATCAATTTTTATTTAATAAATAACAATAAGTATATAAAAAATAATAATAATACTGAGATCCATTGTTCAAAAATAAATAAAAATTCTAAAATAAAAAACATTCTTTGAGAATAAAAATAAGGTACTTTTCTACGAAGTATAGGTACAAGTAGGTACTTGGTTAAAAAAATCCAATAGGAGATATGAAACATTCTTGAAAAAATATTGAAATATTTCACATAGCTACAAATGTTACAGCTAGCTATTCAAAATGTTACATCTTCATCGATAATATCACCTTCAGATACGACATTTCGTCTCATCAAACAATCTGGAGGATCAAACTCATAACATTTTTGACTTCCCAAGAAAGATTTTGTATGCAGAAGTGAATTACACGTTTCTGTTTTGAGTTTGTTCCTGTTCTTGGTTTTGATGAGGTTTAATTGTGAGAAAACTCGCTCTGCATTTGCTGATGAATGTGGCAAACAGAATATACCTTTCAAAAAACAAGTCAAATTAGGAAACATAAATTGGCCCAAAGAGTTTTTCATCTCAAATACCACTCTCCAAAATTCATGGAAATCAAGATTATTAGCCTTATCTCTCAATGAATCAATGTCAGGTAACAACCTCCATTCGGAGTTTAGTTTCTCAACATCTTCATGGAGTCTAGGAAATCTTAATGCCATCTGTACCAAAGATTGGCATTCCCCAGAAACAGCAGCTTTAGGATCAAAATTTCTCAAAAATATCAAAACGGGGTCATTGAAATCAAACCGCTTTTTTATCTGTTGCGCGAGTTCAATATAAAAATCCAGACATTTCAATCTGAAATCACGGATTTCATCAGATCTTAATATTTCCGTATTATTCAAAATTATTGCTTCACAATTGGCACCAACATACAAATCTTCGATTTGTTTGTAATTATCTGGTAAGAATGATATCTGATGAAGGCTATTTTGGTTCCTCTGTAAATATGATTCTTTCATAAAGTTTCTCAGAATTGTTTTGAATAGAGAAGATATCTCATCATGTAACTTGTGAATTTGAGGTGACTCACTCTGGAAAAGCACATTCATTTTATTAACTATTTCCAGGATGTATGATAGAAAACTGAAATAAAGTTTGAAGACATTATTTTTCAAAGCATTTAGTAAACTATCAGGACGGATTGAATCTTTTTCATATGCTTTTGAAAAAGTTTCAGCAGTGAAAAAAAGAACTAGAGGCTGCCATTGTTCTAAAATTCGATTTACAACAGCTTGTGAAGACAGCCATCTTGTTTGACTTAATTTCAGTAATTTATGAGGTTTTATCTCACAAAAAATTTGGTGTTCTCTAAGTTCCATAGATCTTTTAGAACTTCTACTGAAATAAGAAATAATATCCCTGGCCAGTGACTCCACAGTTGATGGTAGTCTGGCACAGGCAGCTGATGAGCAAAGAGCCAAGGAATGGCATACACACCCAATTATGAATATATCTGGTAATATGTCTTCAAACTTTTTGGCAACACCAGCTTTATTGCCATTCATAACAGAGGCATTGTCTGCAGCAAAGCCCATCATTTTCTGTACAGGGATATTATTTTTAGTGAGGAAATTACAAATTGAATTGAATAAGGCTTGTGCAGTCAATTCTTGAATCTCAATTAGACCTAGAAAATTATCTTTTATTTTGTCACCCCTATAAAAACGAGCAACAATTGCTAAACACTTCACAGTGCTAATATCTGTTGTTTCGTCAATTATTAGAGAGTACCAGTTATTCCTCATATTGTCTGAAATCATTTTCAAATTTTCAGGTGCAATTATATTTCTACAAATCCTGGTTCCTTTATCTCTACCACATTTCACTGATTTTGCAATTTCAGAGTCTACACAAACAGACTTCATTAGCTGTGGAAGGTGATCCAAAATTGAAAAAGGAAGGTTGTGTTCAGCTACAAACATTACCATTTTTATTTCCGCTTTCCTAACACCAGTTTTAATAAGCTCTTGTTTTTTATCAACTCTCAATAGCTGTTGAACCTTTGGTGTATTATGTGAAATCTTAATTTTTTTTCTGTGGCGCTCACTGTCTTTGTATCTTTTTATGTGTGTAATACCTCCCTTTATAGTAACATCACAAATTTTACACATTGCATTCCCCTTCTTTTCTTCCAACCATTCCATATTTTCTTCATTCTTCCACTGTTTTTTGAATTTTTGAACATAGGCCCTTTTCTTTTTTCTTTTTTTCATTTCTATGCCCTATCAGCTGTCGCTTTCAGAATGAGCAGTATCACTTTCAGCTCTATCAACATCTTGTGATATTACTTGTCTTTCTCCTCCAGAAGTGGAAGCAGATGATTCTTCCTGAATCAGAGGTTTATGTATCAGAAATCTGAAATCAAAATATTCATTATTTCAATCATGTTCTACACAACCTATGTACTTACCTTTCCATATCAGATCAGAAGCAAAAACTAAATTTGTTCATTCTATAGTAAATTCGAAATTCAACTGATTGCACTTTCCTATTCGTTATTTGATTTTTGACGTATGACGTTGACGTGTAGTTGACAGTCTCATAATCAAACAAATGTTCCCGACGGCCCAAGCACAGGGCACACACTATATACTATAGAATCTGTGACCGTCTAGTGTCTCTGTCTACTGTCTAGTATGGTCTGTGGGCACGAGACAACATTGACAACCTGCGCGTCATATGTCGTCTTAAATCTCCACCACTCTTCTTTTTAGTAAGCTAATCACGGAAAAAATCGAATTGTAATAGATTTGATGAAATTTCAAATTGTAGTAACGACGTAATGATGAGTGGTAAAATGTAACAGATCTATTACTATTGTAATAGCAATCGAAACCCTGGTCGCAATAAATCTTCTTCTTATTTACTAATATATACTTCCAGCCCTCATGAAATACCATAATACAGTGTTGCCAGTAGTTGAATTCACGCTACTGGTAACAACATTGCTATTAACAAAACCATGAACCATTCTTGCTATAAGCGTAGAAACAGAATACACAATTTCTAAACCATATTGCTGTATGTTATGACCATAACAATATTGTTTATACAACAATGTTTTCAGCAATATGCAAACAGAATAGCACTGAATATATGTTCCAGCAAGTTCTTCTCCCACTTAATTCAAAACGGACCACCAATAAGTTCCATTCAAGAAATAATAACTCAATATTCTTGTTGGATCATTTCTTCTTTATAGAAGAACAAAATCTCAAAAAAATTCCTACACAGCCCCAGCTAACATTTAGTTTTATTAATATTTCTGTGATATCACATTGATATATAGATATCGACCACATATCATTGGGCGATTTCATTGAGATATTGGTTTTACAGGTTATATTACGATTAAAACAAACACCAAGTATAGGTATGCACCATGGATTACGGACAACATAAAATTTTTACAGAAACTGAGAGACAAAGCATTGAGTAAATTCAGGAAATATAAACTAAATCATCAATGGGAATATTATAAACTGATCAGAAATTATACTAACATGGCTATCTTGGCTGAAAAAAAAGCATATCTCAATTATAAATTACAACATTGCTCCGTAAAAGATAAATGGAAAGAATTCAACAAGCTAAACTTATCGAAAACCAAAAATCGTAATTGCACAACATTACCAAACCACCTTAAAGACGCAGATGCTATAAATAATTATTTCATAAATGTATCACAAAACTTACCAGCACCCGATATGAACCTAATAAATTATTACAATCAAAATCTCAAGGATGACTCGATTGAACAATTTTGTTTTAATGCTGTAGATGAAATCACTGTACTGAACATCATTAACAATATTCACACCAAAGCTTATGGGCTAGATCAACTGAATATAACATTAATACACTATTGCTGTCCTTTCATAATCCCGTTTATCACTCATTTAATCAATGAATGTATATCTCTGTCATATTTCCCTGATGCTTGGAAAAAATCAAAAATACTGCCCCTGCCAAAAATACCGACTCCAACAGAGTACTCTCACTTGAGATCTATCAGTATACTCCCCACTCTCTCCAAAGTGTTAGAAAGGATTATGGATAAACAAATGAGACAATTTGTTGAACAACATAATTTATTACCACCAAAACAGTCAGGATTTAGGGCAGGGTATAGCTGTACAACAGCACTACTTGACCTAACAGACGACATTATAACAGCCTTTGATAATAATCAAGTTACCATTCTTATATTACTCGACTATACAAAAGCTTTTGATCTCATTAATCATTCAATCCTTTTATCCAAACTACATTATTTCGGATTTGGAACCAACGCTTGCGCATTTATAAAATCATATTTCACAAATAGGAGTCAAACAGTGGTGCTACAGGATCAAATATCCTCTTCATCCGAAGTGGTAACAGGAGTTCCTCAGGGAAGTATATTAGGCCCATTGCTTTTCACGTTATATACAGCAACATTTCATGAACGATTAAAATATTGTAACTATCACATGTACGCGGATGACACTCAGATCTATTTATCATTCGACCCAAAAGACCTAATTCTATCAAACTATCTACTGAATGTCGACCTTCAATCATTGTATTCTGTTAGCAACGAACACTTATTAAAAATCAACCCATCTAAATCCAATGCAATCATTTTCAATAATAATAACAACCTCAATACTAGAATCCTGCAAAATATGAATATACGTATAGGAAATGAAACTATAAATTTTACTGATTGCGCAAAAAGTCTAGGCTTGAAAATCGATTCGAAATTGAGATTTTCCCAACAGGTTAATCAAATGCTGAGTAAATCTTATTCTGCCCTCAAGCTCATATACCCTCATCGTCACTCACTAAGTCGTAGCACAAAGAAAACTCTATGTGACGCATTGGTTCTCTCACAGGTGAACTACTGTGATATAGTATATGGTGCCTGCCTAACAGAGTTCGACAAGAAAAGGCTTCAAAAAGTTCAAAACTCATGCCTTAGGATGATCTTTGGAATTAAACGCCGTAACAGAGTTTCCCATAGACTGCAAGATATAGATTGGCTAAATATGAATGAACGAAGAATTTTACATATGAGCTGTTTTTGTCACAAATTACTAAAATTTAAAAAACCTAGATATCTATATGATAAAATCAGCTTCAGATCGGATATCCACACTCGGTCCATTCGGAATATCTCTCACATAACTATTCCCAGACACCGGAAAGAATTATTTAAACGTAGTTTCTCTTATCGCATTGCCACCTGTATCAACTCCATCGAAGAATATAATACAGATAAATCATGTTTTACATTCAAAAAACTGATGACAAAAGGACTTAAACAAGAGCATATCCTCACTGCATGAACTCTATGACAGCTATCAATAATCTCTCTCTCCCCCTCTATATTTCTCTCTCACTCTCTTTCACTCTCTCTCTCTCTCTATATATATATCTATCTCTCTCATACATTCACACACTATCTTCTCCCTTCATGGTTAAGTGGAAGAACAGGAGCTCCCCTAGGAGCAACCTGAACTTCGCCATTTGAATAACAACATCTATGCATGAATAGTACGTACACCTCAATCTGTAACTGAACGTTATTCAATAAAGTTATTATTATTATTATTATATGTACAACATAATGTGCCATGTACATATCTGTGATGTTACATTGAAATAAAGATGTCGATCAGAGATCAAGTTGCAACATCATCACAAAAGGGCACCTTCTGGTCTGTGTGTCCTGTACCTATGACTTTAGCAATTTTAGGTTATCCACCATTTATCCACTATCCAGTATCTCCTTACGGAAATGGAGGGAAATCTGTGGAAGTGTTCTGGAAAATTCCTATATTGCTGTGCTGATTGCGAGGCTGGTTGATTATATATATTTTCATTCTATTACCTGTAATATTACTATTATTTTCTTAAAAGGAGGTGAGTAGGTATACATTACATAAGTACATTCACTTTACATAATTATCTGGAGGCTTTCATTTCTATTGTTCTCAAATTACTTTTGCATCAGTTTGTTTCCATTATGTCCAAACGATCATTGCAATGTATTTCTTATCGTCACAAAATACGACGGATCGCATCTGATATTGATAAGGTTTCAAATCAGGGTTATTGTCATGAAAGTATTGACTGTGGTTTTGATGGGGAACAAGATATTATGAATGCTGTAATACAGATGGTAGTTCTTGATACTGACTGCAATCATGCGGAAGTTCCTGATCAAATTATTATTGTAATTACTTGTTAGTGAATCCGTTAATTAAATAAATAAATAAATTTGTGAAAATCATGAAGTAATTCAGGAATCATCTATAAAAGATGATGATTTTACACTTGAAGAACCCATAGAATAGCCTCCAGAACAGTTATCTCTGACGGCTGATGATAAATTTGCAATGGGTCTCAGATATTGGGTTAATAGTTTCAACATATCCCAATCGGCATTGAATTCTCTCTTAGAAATACTGAGAACTAATCCTAACTTGAGTAATCTACCGAATGATGCAAGAACATTCATGAAAACTCCAGTGCAATTCAATAAAAATATTATTAACTTAAGTGGAGGCAAGTTTGTTCATTTCAACTTCTCAGATACACTCAAGAAGTCCATTCAAAATCATGATAATAATCCTGATAATGTAAAAATTAATATCAATATTGATGGAGTTCCACTTTTTAAAAGTTCTAAAAGTCAGTTTTGGCCTATATTTGGATCTATAGTTAATGATTGTTATACCAAACCATTTGTTATTAGTATATTTCATGGACATCATAAACCAAATTGTGCAAATGAATCCATAAAACAATTTGTTGATGAGTTTCAAAAACTACTTAATGGTCCTCTTTCTGTATGCGGGAAAAATGTTTCTGTTTCTTTCAATGCACTGATAGCTGATGCTCCTGCGAAAGCTTATGTGGCTAGTATCAAGGCACATGGGGCTTATAATGGATGTTCCAAGTGCACTACACATGGGGTATTCATTGAAAATAGGGTAACATATCCAGAAATAGATGCAGAACTTAGAACAGATGAATCTTTCTTGAACAAATCCCATCCTGATCATCATAAGTCAGTTTCCTATTTAGAAAATTTGAAAATAGGAATGGTTTCACAATTACCAAATGATCCCATGCATCTGGTTTATTTGGGTGTCACTAAGAGATTAATTCAATTGTGGGTAAATGGTAATGTAGCAGTGAGGTTGAATAAAGATAATTTAGAGAAAATTTCTGATCTATTGAATTCTGAAAAACAATGTATTCCTGATGAGTTTTCCCGAAAACCTAGAAGCTTATTAGATATTGAATACTGGAAAGCTACTGAACTAAGACAATTTCTCTTGTATACAGGACCAGTTGTCATGAGATCTGTTTTAACCAGGGACCAATATGACCATTTTATTGTTTTGAGCATAGCAATACGAATTTTTTCGGATGTAGAATTACATTTGAAATATAATGATAATGCCAATGCACTCTTGAGATGGTTTGTCTCCAATTATTCAACTTTGTATGGGGAGAAAATATCGTGTATAATGTTCATAATTTGATACATTTGCCAAATGATGTGAAGAAAGTTGAGGTTATTGAAAACTTCAGTGAAAATTATATGGGATCCATTAAGAAAAAAATTAAAATATCAGGCAAACCACTAGAACAGTTTTGTAATATATTGATGGAAGAGAATTTGTTTAATCCAACATCAAAGAAACAAAAATATCCGATAATTCATTACAGAAGAAATTTCATTATAAAAGTGACACTTGAATATTTTTCATTGGGTGTAACGAAGTTACTTTTATTTTGTAATTATTGTATATGAGACATACGGTATAGTATAGGTTGAACTATGATTGAGGATAACTAATCGGGTTTCTAAGTTCATACACTCTTCTTATTGAATATCATGGTCAGTTAAATGGTTATAAAAGTGTTTATTTCTATAACCGGAAATAATGCGGAACGCACTGTATATGCGAGTTCTGGTCCAGACACTCTTCGAGAAGAGTGGTGGAACGGTGAATCGAGGTAGTCGAGAACAGGAAACTGAAAATTCAGTAGCAGCTCAGCGAAGGACCAGCCAGCAGCGGGGAGAACAACAGGACCAAGCAGCCGACCGACCGACAACAAGGAGGACCGACCGACCGAAAGGAAGGAGACCGTGACCGGCCCGTATACCAGGGAACTGGCAGTAGCAGCCCAGCCAGGAAGCAGCAAGCCACGCACCAGACACGAGAGGTGAGGGCACAGAGAAGATACATCGAGGTATTGTGCCCTGTGGAACTGTCTGATATCATGAGAGCGTAGGCTCTGCATATCAGACAGTGATCGCGATCTGATGTCGTGAGAGCGTAGGCTCTGGATATCAGATAGTGACGCAATCTGATTCAAGGCCGGAAGAGCGTAGGCTTGGCCGTGAATCAGGGGACGAGGTACATAGTGGTAACAGTAAAGTGAGGTATCACCCTCCAGTACCCCCCTTGTGCCCTGAGAGCGTAGGCTCTGAACACTAGGAGAGTATTGGGTCGATCCAGGTACTGAAGAGCGTAGGCTTGTACCTGAATCGTAGGGTTCTGAGAGTATGCATGGTTTGGTTTATTTTGACATATGAAGCTTTTTGCTAGTTGCGCTTGTTAGATTAGCTTTTAGCATGAAACGCTCGATACCGCGAGCTTTGATAGTTTAATTGCTTTGCTTTGCGTGCTTTGATAACCGTATGTCTCAGAGGGAACTGATTCGCAAAGACTCGTAGATATTGTAAATATACTGTGAATAGTGTGTATATATAGAGTAAATAAAATAGTTGGTTGTATATTTTGTTTTATTTCTAACTAGATTAAGTATAGTCACCATAGCAACTAGACAAACCAGGGTAGTATCACCAGTCATACTACTGTCACTTTGACAGCATACTTTATAGACCCCTGGAATTAACTTTCTCCACCGATAGTTGCCCGGTGCAAGTGGACCTACCACTATAAGATAGGTGGAGCCCGAGATTGTAAATAGAAACACCCAAGCTAAAGCGCCAAATTACGTTCTTGTAAGCAAATATGGATCAATACATGGGTCTGTCAATACCCAATAACTGCTTTGAACATACAAGTCGCATTATTTATGAAATTGTTGGAATGGACAATCGAGATGATACTGTTTATATTTCTGCAAAGAAGTATAGCGATTTTCAGCCCTTGTTTCAGTATCCTTTTGATTCATCAGTGTTTAACATCGTAATCGTTAGTACACCTGTTGAACAAGTTTTCCAGTTTCCAATTTCCGAAGTAAAGAAAAAATGCTTGAAAATTTTAATCAAAGATGATAGTTATGCCATAATACCTCTTATACATGAAGGAATATAATATTTTATTCGCGCATTTTCTTCATTAATTTTTTTTTTTTCATTATTTTTTTTTTTCATTTCAAGAAACTAAATATCAAAAGTTAATATATATTTTTTTAATTTTTTGCTAGTTCTCCCAAACGGCCCATACATTATGCAATTAGTCAGTAGGGTAAGTTGAACATCAGATTGATCAGACAATCGCTGCAACAAGTCGCATATAATTTTGGATACACACAAAAGATCTGAACATCAATTGGTCGTTCAACTATATTGTTCAACTTGTCATACAACTAATTGCATACTGTTTTACTTCAGGAGATAATCGACCGTTTCAATACACAAATCCGTGACTCTATACAGAGTGGCCACTTTTTTAATGGGATTGTATTGGTAACTTTTAAACCATAAGAGTTAGAAGGTCGGTCGAATGGAGAAAAAGTTGCATTCATAGAAGCATTGTCAAGCAGTTCAAACAAATCGAGATTATTAGGGCCGATTATTGAGATACCATAAGAAAAGTAAATTCTATCATTTTGATTTTTCTTTTTCCCACTTTATTTCGAACAGAATTTACTTTTCTCATATATCGGCCCTAATAATCTAGATTTGTCTAAACTGCTTGACAATGCTTCTATGAATGCAACTTTTTCTCCATTTGACCGACCTTCTTACTCTTATGGTTTAGAAGTTACCCATTAAAAAAGTGGCCACTCTGTATATATGGCTCCCATTTATTGAAAATTATGTTCAACATCAACTTTTGATTTTTATGAGAACTGACATGATGAGAGTTATCTGCCAGTTTTTTCAGGTGAATATTTCTTAAAATGGAATTTGCTGTGATACAATTCAATGATGGGACAGTATCAGAAATACCAACAAAATGGTTGGATTTAGGAAACAATGCCTGTTACTGGCCAAATACTAAAAATATATCGATATTGATGACACAGCAGCTTGCTCCAATGGCAGGATGGACCAGACACCCTGTGACAATTGAAGCATACTGTGGTGAGTAAAATGTTTCAATAAATCTTCTAGTATTCATCTGATTATAAATTTTGTCAGTATACATGCAAATAAGCTGCTACTTCACATAAATTCTTACTTTTCTATTCAAGATACTTTGGAATAAGCCAGAAGAAAGGCTGAGTATTTGTCCTCTACTGAATCAGAAACAGAATTAGGGCGAGGAAAAATGCGCAAAAAGACGAAATATGTCTCATCAGATGAAAGTGAGAAAGAAAATGAATGTTCCCCACCATAAAGTTGTATTTGATCAAGGAATGTTTTTCTGAATTTCAATACTGATATTTTTAGGAAAGTTACCACAACCTAGGATACCTCTCCCATGGGAAACAAATAATGAGTCAGGTATTTGAGAAAAACTAGGTTCATGGTTCATTACAGATATAACAAATGCTTATTTTTTAGCACTATCTTGAATGAATTTCTCAATTATTTGTTCTCATGAAAAAAAAAGTTAAATGCCCAAAAAGTCTAAATAGTATTTGTGCATTTAACTTTTCTTTTCAGTGTTTCACCCAGTCTCCAAATATACACTTCTTTTGTTCTCATGTATAGGTACACCACTTGATCTTGAACATGATGTATCAGAAGGCCCTGCTCAAGAACCCATGCCACAAAATAATTTCCAAATTGAATCAGATGATGAAACACATATTCCAAATGTTGCTGATATAATGAGTACCCCCATAAGCCATCATAATAAGTGTGGTAAATATTATCTTATGCATAAGTATTATGCAGATTGAAATGCGTGTTTGGGTTTCTGCCTGCTTTCTATGGTTTTGGCCTCTATGACGATGGATTGCTGTTTTGAACTATCCTACCACAGAATGTGAACAGAAATTTGAGAAACCATTTCAATACAATGATTAGTGTATAGTAAATATATACTCAGGTGTTATGTTTTATCTGTACTTCAATTTACAGACCATCACAGTATTCTCAAAAAAATTCTTTCAAGTAAAATTGACAGTTAATGAGATAAAAACTAAATTATCACTATCAGAACATGATGCAAAAAGGAGGCAAGAGGTCAAGAACAAATTGCCTATCAAGAGCATGGAGGAACTGAAGCAATTTGATGAATATTATTCAAAAGCCGAGAATAAATCAGTATTGGTGAGATTTTTTCATATAACTCAATCCTTCATTTTTGTAAGGAAGGTTTTCAAATGTGTTAATTCCACTGTGATTTTAGATGAAATATTTGTCAGCACTTGGAGGATGTGATGCCAAGGACCATACTAACAGAATTATGAAAATATTATTCACAAATGAATTCGCCATGAGCTGTTCATGGTTGGGTCTTCGCCAAAATAATAGAATTGCGGGTTTCCATGTTGTAGAAATGATTCAAAGTATGTATATTACTAATAGGTTTATTATTATTGGCTGTATATAATTCTATCACTTTCTCACTTGTCTGGCTGTCCCATTCGAAGAAATTCAACTTTTGGAATGTGATGATCTTTTTTTTTCGTTTCTACTATGAGCGTAAGAATACTAGTTGTTCGCCCATTTAATTCACCCTGTGGCTTCTATACTAACGAAGTCATCTGTTCAAGTAAATATATATATTTTTTGGTATATTATTGGGTGCAATTTGTTTGGAACTATGTTCACGATTGTCATGATTATTTTTGTATATTTTTTTTTCTCTTTTCGCGGGATTGAAAGCACTTCGCTCCGATTTCCTGCTATTATCGCGCATGCGAATTGGGATCATGTTTTCTGTGCGTCGCAGGATCAGAATCCTGCTCTGGGACAGATTTTATCAAGCATTACCACGTGCTACTCGCATCTTCATCATTATAAAATTACCTCGTGCTACCCGCATCTTCAATATCAACCGCTTACCGCATCTTCAATCAAGATTCATCAAGGAATTACTCTTGAAATACAAGGCCGGCCGGCTATACCATATAACATCTATTTGGCAGATATACTCAGGTGAGTGAAGTGGCTTTCTCGTAAAATATCAATTTCAATTTTTACAAAGGTCTATGTGATTTGAACCCAAAGGAAAAAATACAGTCCACTAATATATCGAACATTTTTTGGTCCATCGTTCCTGGATCTTGTAAAATTGATATCTATAATTACTGCTACATTTTTCCACCATTTTGTATTTTTTGCTCCAAAAAGTTCCTTGCTCAGTGACAAAACATCGCTTCAGTTAATTCTGTAAATCGACTTGCCGGTTGTAATAAATAAGTACAGGGCCGGCTCTGAAATCTGCCATTTGAAGGATTAAGTAAATTCAACATGTCTTCAGATTTCAATAAAATAAAAAAAGCTAAAGCCCTCAGAACTACTGAAATTTCACGTTTGAATGAACTCGCGAAAATATCGGTTAAAGCTCGAACTGATATGAGTGTACATACTGAGTTCAAGCAACGCTTCAAATTGATTGATACAATCAATGACAATTTTATAAGACAGCATAATATTGTAATATCTCTGCTCGCAGTTATAGAAAACTCGGATCTTGCCGCTGAAGATCAAATCTTACTTGATTTCGAAGACCAATATTATTCTATCAAAACTATTCATCATGATTTGTTCGAAGAAAAGGAGGCGAGACCTCAAATTAATGATGATTATTTGCCACGAGTCAAACTCCCCGAATTGAAACTTTCAAAATTCAGTGGTGATATAAAATATTTCACATCTTTCATTGACGTCTTCGATGCACTAATACATAATAATGCCTCTTTGACGAAAATCGAGAAATTCTCTCACTTATATGCTTCTCTAGAGGGTCCCGCTAAATCATTGATACAGTGTACTCCTATCACAGCTGATAACTATTTAATTGCCTATAACACTCTTATTAACAGATATTCCAATGAAAGGATTTTAGCAACTTCTCACTGGAAGGAAATTGAAAATTGTCCTTTCCTTGTTTCGGAAAATCCGAAAATTCTTCGAAATATATTAGATATTTTCACCGAAAATCTAGCCGCCCTCAAAAATTTGAAATTCCCGGTTGACCAGTGGGATTTTATTCTAGTTCAAATGCTTTTAAAAAGGCTCGACTCTGCTACTATAACTAGATTTGAACTTGAACATAAATCAAGTGTAATGCCAACTTATTCCGAATTGTTGGATTTTCTACAAAAACAATGTTTCGCTCTAGAAACAATCAATTCTGCTTCATCATCGCGTCAAAGACCTAAAATTGTTTCTCATTCTCAACACAATAATCACAATTACAACTCATTTTTCACCAACCATACCAATAAATGCAATTTTTGTGGAAGTGACCACTTAATTTATAAATGTTCTATGTTTCTAGAGAAGTCGCCCAAAGAACGTTATGATTCTGCTAAGCAAAAAAATTTGTGCACAAACTGTCTAAGTATATCTCATTCATACAAAAATTGTAATTCTCAGTCGACTTGCAAGTTTTGTCAATTACGTCATCATAGTATTTTACATTTTAACAGTAAAAATAATATCAGTAATACTGCAGTTCATGATACAAATCAATCTAATTCTCAAAGCTCTTCAAATTCTGCAAGAACTTCTGCATTTACTAGTTTACCTAAAGCCGACCCTGTTCCGAATTCGTTGGAGAGAGATATCGCAAACAATACACAAAAAACTCGAAGAGGACTCGATCCAATTTTGCTAGCAACCGCGAAGGTCCATGTTTATGATGTTTTTGGTAACCTACAAATTGCGAGGTGTATTCTTGATAGTGGAAGTGAATGTTCCTATATAACGAAAGGTTGTGTGAAACGTTTGGGCCTACCAAAACACAATTTGTCACTTACAGTATACGGTTTAAATAATATGAGTACTTTGGCCGCATCTGGTGCTGTGGAGTGTGTTATTCAATCCCGCGAAAACCCTTCGAAACAAATAATTTTTGAGGCTGCAATTCTAGACATAATATCTTCAAAAATACCTAATGCACAGGTGAGTTCTCAAAATTGGACCCACATTTCAAATCTAAATTTGGCGGATCCGGATTTTGATAAACCAGGAAATGTAGATATTTTGTTAGGTGCCGATATTTTTCAGCAAGTTATTCTAAATGGAAAAATACAGGGTGACATTAACCAACCTACCGCTTTAAATACCCTATTTGGTTGGGTTCTGATGGGTAGAGCAAGTAAATTCGAAAATTCATGTGTCAATGCCTTTTTTGCTTCAAAAATTCTTGATAACACTATTAAAAAATTTTGGGAACTTGAGGAAGTTCCTCAAAAGGTATTTCAATCAGTTGATGATATTTTATCAGAAAAAATTTTTGTTAACACTCATTATCGAAATAAACTAGGTCGATATACAGTATCTTTACCATTTCGAAATTTTGACTGTCCTCCAACCTTTTCGAATTCTAAATTGGCTGCGTTGCGCCGATTCTATTCATTAGAACGCCGTCTCATTTCTGACCCCATCCTACATGATGAATACTCGAAGTTTATGAAAGACTATTTAGATAATGGTCATATGGAAATCGTTTCTACAGTCAATGATGATGCTTATTATATTCCACACCATTGTGTGTTTAAACCAGACAGTACGACAACAAAACTGCGAGTTGTTTTCGATGCCTCGTGTAAAGATGTAAACGGTATCTCACTGAATGATACTTTACTTGTTGGTCCGAAACTTCATCAGGATATAGTGGCAGTTTTATTAAAATTTCGTTTACACCCAATTGTTTTCATGGCTGATATTAAAAGCATGTTTTTGCAAATATTGATTAACCCGCAGCATAGAGATTTTCAAAGATTATTCTGGAGATTTTCGTCAGATGAACCTTTGAAAGAATACCGTTTAAACACTGTCACTTTTGGAGTAGCCGCATCTCCATTTTTAGCTATCAGAACTTTAATGCAACTTGCTGAGGATGAACGTTTAGATTTTCCTTTAGCATCCAGTGTTTTACTGAATGATATTTTTGTTGATGACATTGTTACTGGATGTCAAAATATTGAGCAAGCAAGTTCAATACAAAATGACTTGATTTCTTTGCTCAAAAGAGGAGGTTTTGAATTGAGAAAGTGGGCCAGTAACGCTCCTGATTTGCTTAAAAATTTACCCAGAGAATATTTGCATGATAAATCTGTTTCCTTTGATACTGATATTACTCTTAAAGTTCTCGGACTGAAGTGGAATTCATTGTCTGATTACTTTTCATATTCTGTGATTCCTTGTGATAAGGAATGCACAAAACGCAACATATTGTCAGAATTAGCTAGAATTTACGATCCACTCGGATTCTTGACGCCTATTACTATGTTTGCAAAGTTAATAATTCAGAAACTTTGGAATATGGGTCTCAATTGGGACGATAGCCCTTCAAATGATATTGTATCTCAGTGGCAGAGTTACAAATCACAGTTATCACTTTTATCGTCAATAAAAATACCTCGCATTATTACATCTTCAGATTCTTCGTACGAATTACATGGTTTTGGTGACGCATCTGATAAAGGATACGCTGCTTGTATTTATGTGAGGATTATTTCGTATAAAAAAATTGAAACGATCTTACTTTGCGCCAAATCAAAGGTGGCACCTTTGAAAAAAATATCGACTCCCAAAATCGAATTATGTGCTTCACTTCTTCTTTCAAAACTGCTTAAATTTATAATTGAGACATATTCGAAAAAAATGCATTTTCAAAAAATAATATGCTGGTCCGACTCAACGGCTGTACTATACTGGCTTGATAGCAGCCCTCATAAGTTCAAACCTTTTGTGGCTAATAGGATTTCCATTATTCACGAGAATCTCCCAAACATGACCTGGTGTCATGTTAAGTCTAAGGATAACCCAGCCGATTGTGGTTCTAGGGGTATTCTACCCACCGAACTCATTAACCATCCCTTATGGTGGGTAGGGCCATCCTGGTTGTGTGACTTCAGTTATAACTTGCCAACTTTAAATGATCTTGTTTTATCAGCTGATATTGACATGGAAGAAAAGAAAACCTCGCTTACTGGATTCACTGATATTAATTTTTTAGATCAACTACTAGATACATTTTCCTCATTAGAAAAAATTAAATCTATAGTAGCTTTGATATTATGTTTCATCTATAATCTGAAGAATCCTAAGAATCGAAAAACGGCACAACTTTCCGAAGTTGACCGTCAATCTGCTTTATATATTCTCATCAAACAAACTCAAAACATATATTTCTCTCATGTTATATCCGATATAAATAATGAAAGACTACTTCCTAAACAATTTAGAAAATTAAGCATCTTTTTAGATGAACATAATATTTTAAGAGTTGGTGGTAGGTTGAATAATTCACTGCTCAATTATGATCAAATGCACCCTATTTTACTTCCTCGAACTTGTCGTCTAACTGAATTAATTATTGAGGAAACTCACAGAAAAAATTGTCATCCAGGATTACAAACTTTACAGTGCCTGATAGTACAAAATTATTGGATTTTATCTCCCCGTAGGGCCATTCATAATGTAATTTCGAAGTGTATGAAGTGTTGGCGTCTTAACCCTAAGCCTTTTCAACCCTTGATGGGGAATTTACCTAGTGCTCGAATAAGTCAAATAAAGGCGTTCAGTATTGTATCAATAGATTTTGGAGGCCCCTATATGATTAATTTAACAAAACGCCGTGGAGGTAAGACTCAAAAGGCGTACATATGCGTATTTGTTTGCTTCGCTACAAAAGCAACACATATTGAACTTGTGTCAGATTTGAGTTCTGAGGCTTTTTTATGTGCACTAAGACGTTTCATTGCCAGACGTGGTCGCTGCTCCCAAATTTTTACCGACTGTGGTACTAATTTTGTTGGGGCTAATAGATACTTAATAAAAATTATGGAAAATGTAAGTCAATCTGAAAAAATTTCTTGGTCGTTTCATCCCCCTGCAGCAAGCCATTTCTCTGGATTGGTTGAGGCAGGTGTTAAGTCAGTGAAAACCCATTTAGCCCGTGTTATTGGTACCCAAATATTATCATACGAAGAACTTTATACTGTTCTCACTCAAGTTGAAGCTTTGTTGAACTCTCGTCCATTATGTCCTATGAGCTCCGACCCGAATGATCTGTCGGTTTTAACTCCTGGACATTTTTTAACTCTCAATCCAATTTCAGTAATTCCTGATCCGGATTTGTCACATTTAAAATTAAATAGACTAAATCGGTGGCAATTGTTACAGCATTTGCATGCCAGCTTTTGGCAAAGGTGGCATTCAGAATACTTACATACATTGCAACAAAAGGCTAAATGGACTATTCCAGAAAACCCTCAAAAATTAGGTGAATTGGTTGTTATCAAATTTGAGAATTCGCCTCCCCTCAAGTGGAAACTAGCGAGAATTATCGAACTCCATAAAGGAACAGATGCAATCGCTCGGGTTGCTACTGTTCGAACTGAGCAAGGAACTTATAAAAGACCTCTTGTTAAACTATGTCCGTTACCAGTGGCATAATAAACAATTAATTTTCTCTTCATATAATTTTTTTTATTTTTTGTAATTTTTCGATCAAAATCGAAGTAGATATATTAATTTTTTGTTTAAGTAAATTTTCTATTTTACTTAAAGGTGGGTAGTAAATGTTCAAGTAAATATATATATTTTTTGGTATATTATTGGGTGCAATTTGTTTGGAACTATGTTCACGATTGTCATGATTATTTTTGTATATTTTTTTTTCTCTTTTCGCGGGATTGAAAGCACTTCGCTCCGATTTCCTGCTATTATCGCGCATGCGAATTGGGATCATGTTTTCTGTGCGTCGCAGGATCAGAATCCTGCTCTGGGACAGATTTTATCAAGCATTACCACGTGCTACTCGCATCTTCATCATTATAAAATTACCTCGTGCTACCCGCATCTTCAATATCAACCGCTTACCGCATCTTCAATCAAGATTCATCAAGGAATTACTCTTGAAATACAAGGCCGGCCGGCTATACCATATAACATCTATTTGGCAGATATACTCAGGTGAGTGAAGTGGCTTTCTCGTAAAATATCAATTTCAATTTTTACAAAGGTCTATGTGATTTGAACCCAAAGGAAAAAATACAGTCCACTAATATATCGAACATCATCAATAGTGCCGACTTAAGTTTGGAAACCATATGAATTGTTGCTTTTTTGTAAGTTGATAGTTATTTTTATTATCTCTTTCAGACATGGTGAATAAGCAGCATGGAGCCACACTGAAATACGTTGAAACAATAATGTCCCAATGGTTCCGGCATGCCAAGCAGCGATATACCAGAGAAAATAATTGAAATAATTGTATATTTTCATTATTGTATGTTTCCTCACTGAAGTTGTTCATTTTTTATTGTTTTCGAAGATTATAGTTTATTTTGGCACATAGTCACCTTTAATAATGCAACCTGAATAGAAATCGATGAGATATCTAGATATTGCATCGTTGGTACATAACGTTGTGGATATCGCTA
Source organism: Chrysomela aeneicollis (assembly GCA_029955515.1). Taxonomy (NCBI): domain Eukaryota; kingdom Metazoa; phylum Arthropoda; class Insecta; order Coleoptera; family Chrysomelidae; genus Chrysomela; species Chrysomela aeneicollis. The sequence continues at coordinate 1,343,282 of JARUHQ010000035.1, forward strand.
GTATATATCTCATCAACATTTTCTGAGGATAACTCAGTGACATCATGGTGTGATATCTCTGTGATGCCGCTCAATGACATTTCTATGATATCCATCTGAGTGTGACATTTGTAGGTCACATGTATGTCTATGTGATGCCGCAATTCGATGTCACAGTACCTACATGGTTATGTACCATGTACATCACAGAGACGTAACAATGCTGGCTGGGTACTTACCTATTAATGAAATTATATACAGTAATATACTATAAAAACGAAGACTGGTACAATCTGAAACTCAACATTGAAAAAAATCTTGGGAACATCAAAGACTGGTTTGACAGTAGATTACTTTCTATTAACTTCGAAAAAACGGTATACTTACCATTTAGCAGTCAAACAACATCATTACCAGAATACAACTTGAACATTCAACAAGATTTTGTTGTTAAACCTGCCAAAAAAACCAAATATCTAGGTATATTTATATATATCATCTCAGATGAAGTATTTAACGAAAAAATTACGTTGTATTCTATATCGATTCAAACAAGTTGTAAAACCTTTGAACTACAATTACAAAAAAATTATATACCATAGCTTAGTCGAATCCCACCTGAATTATGGAATTATTGGTTGGGGAGGAGTATCAAGAACACACGTGCATGCTCTCGAGGTTTCTCAAAGGCGATTTCTTCGAATTTTACTCAACAAGCCGGCAAGATATTCAAGCTGTATACGGAAACACAAATATTAGATATCAGACAATTATATAGCATTCAGATAGGATGTCAAATATATAAAAACAAACATGAACACAACACTCCAAACCATCCATATGCGACAAGAACAAAACATCGATATTATATACCTCTAGCGTCTAAGTCCATCGGACAGAAAAGCTACTTGTATCTAGCCCAGTAGATACGTCAGGTCTGTTCTGGCTCAAAAAAATGCTACATCCATCCTAGCTCAAACGGCCATCCAGTTCATCTCCAAGAAGCAATCGATGTTGCAGAGCTTCTGGATAGTAAACAGAAGAACAGCTACGTCATGCAGTCTTCGCGACACCCCGTAGGCACCCCATTCTTATATTTTCGTAAGATTTCACCCTCACACTTTTTGAGCAAGAAAAGACCTGATATATGGATGAATAATACATTGTTGCGCGCCTCTTCGAATGATCTCATTGATTATCATAAAATAACAATAATGAATTGTCGCGTTCCGCACCTTCTGAATGATCTAATGCATGCGTAATTAGTTAACTGAAATAGATATACGGGAATACACCATTACATTTTTTAACCTTCTATCAATTTATGTATATCATTTCTATCCTTTTTCTTTATAAATAGTATTAGTTGCTTTTCAAAGCGTTTCAGAGAAGTTTCATCTATAATTTCTTTCGGTAAATAACTGAATAATTTTGGGGCTAAGTAGATACGTCAGGTCTGTTCTGGCTCAAAAAAATGCTACATCCATCCTAGCTCAAACGGCCATCCGGTTCATCTCCAAGAAGCAATCGATGTCGCAGAGCTTTTGGATAGTAAACAGAAGAACAGCTACGTCATGCAGTCTTCGCGACACCCCGTAGGCACCCCATTCTTATATTTTCGTAAGATTTCACCCTTACACTTTTTGAGTGAGAAAAGACCTGATATATGGATGAATAATACATTGTTGCGCGCCTCTTCGAATGATCTCATTGATTATCATAAAATAACAATAATGAATTGTCGCGTTCCGCACCTTCTGAATGATCTGATGCATGCGTAATTAACAATGCAATATCTATCGGTGTGAAATAATCAGTGTGAAGAGAAAAATTTTTCTAAAATGTATGGTCCCTCGGTTATCATGTAGGATTTCACCTCTTGATCGAGTTCATCATCATCGACGTTGAGTGTAAAAGAACATGCAGTCTTCAGGACACTCCCGATGGTCCCCCGGTTATCAGGTAGGATTTCACCAGAAGTGACAATACATTGTTGAGTGCCTCGGATTTCACCTCTTGATCGAGTTCATCATCGACGTTGAGGGGAAAAGAACATGCAGTCTTTCGGACACCCCCCTTGGTCCCCCGGTTATCAGGTTGGATTTTTCACCAGCGCACCTCTTCCAATGATTATCATAAAAAATAATGAATTGTCGCGCATTAGATTCCGCACCTTCTGAATGATCTAATGCAAGCGTAATTCACAATGCAATATCTAACTGATTTAAAATGTATAAAAAAATATTTTCAGCTACCCAATTACTAATATGCTTTCATTAGAAAGAATTTTTCTTTCCGTGGATCCTGAAAGCAATTTTCATCCATTGGGTAATTACTACAATTTTAAAAAAAAATTTGATGCTCTCAAATTGTTTGCTAGTGTTGAATTCATGATCTATTTTTCATGTTGTATTTCACTTGAAATTGCAATACAAAAATATTTCGTGTTGTCTTCATTTTTTACTTGACGGTAGAACACTCTCGATTAAGGAAGAATTTATGAATGAATTAAATACAATGTTGTAAAATCCATGCCTTTCGATGTCATTGCATGAATTAACAATAAAATCCTGCAATGAATAATTGATTGTGATGCCTCTCCTCGTAATAATAATGAGGTGTGTATGTACATCCGAAGGATAGATGGTTGGAAAATAGTTTTCTGCTATTGAATAAACATTATAGATTAGTTTTCATCAACGCAAAAGCATAAATAATTCAAGATAATGAAAATTCATACACCTTCCCTTCAGATTTTTTTTACAATCAGTTGTTTATAAAAAGCATGGAGCGATTTCAAATATCAGTCTCCACTGTAACATTCAAGTTTGTTTCATTGTTCACCATGATTGGAGATTTGGGTGAGTATTGCTTCTCAAAGTCTTATATAAGTCTCATTTTAATTGGGGATGTTTTTCTTCACCAGAATACACAGTGAGGTACCAACTGCCAGTGAACATCAGGGTTAGTATACGAAAGTGTTCCATTCATATGATTTTGAAAATCTTCCAATTTTTTAGCACATGGAAATGATAATATTTGTGGGAGAGGTGAGGGCGATGGTACCACCAGACGCGATAGAGTTTGGAACGAGTGGGGAGTTACGACTTTTTTACAAAATGATTTTAAATTATCTGGTGGTGTTCGCCTTAGATTAGGTAAATAATCTCAGAGAATATGTTTGATTTATTTATTAATTCTTTTCTTTGTTGCAGGTTCCAGTTGTAGATTATCATTTAGAATAAAAAATAGTTGAACAGGTGTTTTTGTTTCACTTCACATTCAATCATCATTCATTCTCTCAAAACAACAATTTCATAGTGTGGTTTGATGGACGTGTAGCCACTACCTTTGCGATGTAGCTGGAGATCAAGCAGGTTAGTGTAATCAAGAGAAGTCTATGAACTGAGTGATCGTCTAAAGCAAATGGATAAAAAGGGGTGAGTTTCAATTTATTTAGATTGTATTTTTGTGATTGATTCAACTTGTAGAATGTTTTCCTTCAATTTCATGAAAATTAATTTCCTAAGGACTATAGTGGAGATTATCTGAACTAGAGGTTGTGATGAAAGGTTTCACCACCAACACTATGAAATAATAATTGCATTATCAAAATAAAAAGTCTTGCGTTTATTCTAATTGATGTAATACAGTATGTGTTTTCTTACAATGAAAATAGCAAATAGTACATATTATTGCTATTGCGAATAACAGATTCATTAAAATTATAGAGGCCATTTCAAAATGAACCTCTGGTGGTGATGATACAGTGGATTTTTCACAATAATGTAGATTCTGCCAACCTCGAGAGTCTCCCACACTTCGATCTTGAAAAATAATTCTCAATTTATATAAACTTGCATTTTCTGGCACGTCCACCATTGAAGCGATTAGATGTCCATCATTGATTATTGTTGGTGACATTTCAGTCCATTCTGAAGGCCAGCTATCATTTTTAATACCATTCTTGTCGAAGCAAATGAAAATGTTTTTAGAATTGTATGGTTGATTCATATACATCACATCATTTATGATTGTGAATAGAATCAACAAATTCGAACTCAACACTGCCATTGTTAATGAAGTACTGAGATATTATCTCAAAGATTGCATTGATATAAATAAAACAAATTATTCATTCAAAACATTTATTCATAAATAATTTCTATAATATATATTTTGAGGCCATTAGTAGTACAATTGCTTCACCAAAAAAGCCTGCAGCTGTCACCCTTCGATCTGCACTCGTTCCATTGTAGTTGATCTTCTGATGTATTTATTAACATTGAGATTTTTCATGCCTCTTATGCATTCGTAAATGCTAATTTGTTCTCTGAGAATTTTCAATTGCTGAATATGTTCATTTATCAAATTTGCGATGATCATGTTGAGAATAGCAATAAACAAATGAGAATTTTTATTGTGGTAGAAGATTATTTATCCAATCATGCAATTCTTTGCAGTTTCTAAAACTGCACATGTCCGGATCATTGGTTTCGTGATGCATGCAGAGGGGAATGTCAGCCTTGAATGTCACAGTGTGCATAAATGTATCAAAATTTTCGATATTGATAATTTTAAGCCTAGTTGTTGGTAAACATAATGAATTGAGAAATTGAAACTTTTGATGTCCCCTCACGTAAACGAGGTCGACATCTCTGAGATGATCTTGTAATATCTCATTGATTTTCTCGTAATCAATGAACCCTGAGCTATATTTGAGTCCTTGGTGATTACGTTCCAACCATCTCACTTGTTTTTTTATCTGCTTCCTGGAGAGCACCAAAAGGAACAGCTGGTTTGAATAAGTAATGGCTTATTTGAAAACCATTTTGAAATGAGCGTTCGTAGTGAGTAGACGTATCAACTGTTGCTCCGGCTTGTAAATCATTGAACTCTGGTTAAAAGTAACCGATTTCCTTCGGGTTTTCTACATAGTTCGGTCTCTCGGAAGGACTCTTGTCGCATCAAAACAACACACAGTGAGTAATCCAAATACTGTCGGGATTCTAAATTTGTGACTGCAATTGAATATATAAAAATATGGGATTTACCGAACGCCAAAAAAGTGAATTGAAGAGTCTGACTAAAGAAATCTCAAAAGAAATATTGTTGGAGTTTATGAATGATAAGGATTTTATGGACTCAATCGCAAAAAAGGTGGCTGAAAAAGTGAACCAACAAATCGAGAATCTCTCGGCAAGAATTGATGTATTGGAAACAAAAATTTCTGATCTACAGGGAGAGAAAGAAGAGTTGTCTGGGAAAGTGGAAGACTTGGAACAAAAAATGAGGCTGGACCAATTACGTTTCTATGGCCTTCCAGAATCTCATGATGAAAATTTAAAACCTACATTGGAAAACATTTTTTCCTCCAAACTTGCAATAAATTCAACCATAGTGCAATGTTACCGCATTGGTAAGCGGCATGCCGGATCCAAGCCACGACCTGTAATTATAAAATTCGCAAATATTCAACAAAGAAGTGCAATATATTCAGCGAAGAAAAATTTCAAAGGAAGTACTATGATGATAGCTGAAGATCTGATCAAGAGTAGACATGATTTGTTGATTTATGCCAAAGAGAAGTTAGGAAGGGATAAAGTCTGGACGATGGACGGGAACCTGTATACTATGTTTAATGGAAAGAGATTTACATTGAAATCAGAAGAGGCTGTCTTGAAACTATGTGAATAGCCGGGCAAACAAGTGATATTGAATTTTGGTTTTCGTATTTTAATTTCATTTATTGGGGAATAAAAAGCGCGGTATTGTGAGTGGGAAGATGAGAGATATATATGTGGCTTTTCTAAATACTAGGTCATTATTTGGACATTTTTCAGAATTTAAAACACTATTATTGCAGGAAAAATTTGATATTATAGGTGTCACAGAAACTTGGCTATCAGATAGTATAACGAGTGACTCATTGAATATTGATGGATATAAGTTCATTCGAAGAGACAGGGGTTCTAGGGGTGGTGGTGTAGGAATATATCTCAAAAATGTATTGAAATTTGAAGTTCTTGAATATGTGTCATATGAATACTTGGAAAAACTATGGGTACAATTCAGATTCAACAAACAAATATACATAGTAGGAACAATCTATCGACCACCGAAAGGTAATCTTAATGATTTTTTCAATACATTGGAGGACTCACTATCAGACTTAACAATATCAAGTGACCGATTCATATGTGGGGGTGATATCAACATAAATTGTTTAGATATGAATAATCAAAATACTGAGACCTTACTGGAAATTGTAGAATCCTTAAATCTACAGCAAATAATTGACTCCCCCACCAGAGTTACTCAAACATCTAATAGTTTACTCGACATAATATTACTTACAAAGGATGAGCATACTATTACTTGGGATACTAGAGATGCATCGAATATTTCGGATCATTACCTCACTACTTGCAAATTGAGTGAAAAAAAAATCGAAGAAACCAAAAAATATGTTACTCTAAGGAATATGAAACGTATAGATAAAACCCTTTTGGAACAATACCTGCTGGATGCACCTTTTGAAAACGCATATTACATTCAAGACATCAACAGTAAGGTGGATCATGTGAATAATATAATTATAAACATATTTGATGTATTGGCACTATTAAGAACAATACCTATTAAAAACCAGAAACCTCCTTGGATTACAGATATCGTTGGAATGATGATCGAACTAAGGGAAAAAGCATTTCGAAGATACAAAAGAACGAAAAACATAAATCATTGGAACTTTTACAAACAGCTTAGAAATCAAGTAAATATCGCCATACGTAACGAGAAAAAAAGTTATCTGGAATTTTGTACCAGAAACAATAACGGCAATAATGTGCTGTGGAAAAGATTACAAAATCTGAATATTTATAACAAAAAAGGTCCTATCTCCCTACCAATATGTCTTGATAACCCATCCAAAATCAACCAACACTTTTTACAGCCTTCATTGAATAGATTAATACCTGATCAAAATCTAATTGATGAATATAATAACAATAAGAAATGTCATTTTGAGGAACTATTTCAATTCAAAACTGTTTCCATAGAAGTAGTTTATGAATCTTTATCGGAAGTGAAGTCATTAGCTTCAGGTCCTGACCTAATCAATTTAGAAATGCTATTACTTTGTTGTCCAACAATACTACCTGTTTTAACAAACATTGTGAACACCTGTTTGCTAGAAAATGTATTTCCCGATATCTGGAAAGTATCAAGAATAACGGCGTTGCCAAAGAAAAGTGAGGTATTGAGTTACAACGATCTCCGACCAGTAAGTATATTGCCATGTATGTCGAAAATAATTGAGAAAATAATGAATAATCAGATAAGACTTCATCTTGAAAAGTATTCCATATTACCATCTGAACAATCAGGGTTTAGATCAGGTTATAGTTGTACGACAGCTTTACTCAATATTGTCGACGATATCTTGAGGGCTACAGATGCAGGAAAAACAACAGTCCTGATACTTTTAGATTACTCTAAGGCATTTGATACTATCGACCATCAGATTTTACTTTCCATCCTTCATTTTGTAGGTTTTTCGGCCAATGCAATTAAACTTATGGCTAATTATTTAGGAAATCGGTGTCAGTTTGTGGAGACAAATACCGGGCAGTCTGCAAGGGAAAATGTGACTTGTGGTGTTCCCCAGGGATCTATCCTCGGTCCACTGTTATTCATTATATACACCAGTAATTTTTTATCAAGTATAAAAACATGTAAATCTCATTTTTATGCTGATGACACACAGATGTATCACTCATTTATTCCTGATGACTGGTTGATGGCGCAACAAGCAATTATTGAAGATTTGGACCAGCTAGTGAGGATGTCCACATTGCATTCCTTGAAAATCAATGCAACGAAATCGAATGTTATGATTTTTGGAAAAAACAAACAATACATAAAATCTGTTATGGAAATCCAAATTCAAGGTGAAGAATTGGCTTTTGTCGAAAGTGTGAAGAATTTGGGTTTGTTTCTAGATACAGATCTACGTTTCAGAAGGCATATCAATTATTGTCTTAAAAAAGCATACTGCTCTTTGAAAATGCTATATCCTCATAGACATTTGCTTTCATCTCCAGTCAAAAGGATGTTGAGTGATACATTGGTCCTTAGTAATTTCAATTTTTGTGATGCATTATACGGACCTTGTCTGGATCGAAGGGATATAAATCGTGTAGAGAAAGTGCAGAAATCCTGTCTCAGATTCATCTATGGTATTCGAAAATATGATCCAGTATCGCATATGCTGAAACCCTCAAAGTGGTTGACAATGCAAGATCGACGGAAGCTTCACTTTTTGGTTCTCTCACATTCGATAATTCATAAACAGACTCCTCCATATCTTTACAATAAAATAACATATAGGACTGATATACATAATCTGAATTTACGGCATAGGGGTCGCATCTCTGTTCCACCTCATAGAACCACCATATTTCGAAGGAGCTTCACGTATAATATTTACCAAATGTTCAATGAGGTACAACCTACACTCAAGCAAATGAAGACGCTAACCTTTAAAAGGAGAATCAGAGAAAATCTTTTGGCCACATGTATGTAACTCATCCCTACCGCAGACAGCAGTAGTTTTTGTTTTGTTTTGTTTTTCTCAAGTTACGCGAACAATTTCATAGTGTTGTTCTTATTTTGGGGCTGGACTAGAACTTTTGCAAATTGTTTCCAGCTCCATTTTGCATTACATCTAATTTTGGGTTGGAAATGTTATATTATGTTTTATTGTAATGCAAATAAATATTATTATTATTATTATTATTTGAAATTGATATTTCTTTGGGGTAGAATTCATTGGTTATCTGGTACCCTTGAATATCGATACACAACAACTTCATCTTGCAAGATACAAGTAATAACTGACACTTTAGAAAAGTGGTTTATCTTAAATAATTCACAAATCGTACAGTGGGGTAGGCGAAAATCTACGATTGTTTAACAATTTTTGTGAGAGGACTATAATTGAATAACTTATCATGCAATATAAGACGATATGCTGTTGTATTATCTGGAACTGCTTCGGATGTTTCAAACTCTATTCTTATCACAACAGACCCACTTTGTGTGGACTCTTTTTGATGGGAACAATCTATGTGTGACATTGGAATTGTTTCAGCAAATTCTTTTGGTGAAAATATTGGCTCTTTTCCAGATCCGTAATAAGACGGTCTGAAATTTGTGAACATCGAGTATAGTTGTGAAGTTTTGTTGTCATTGAAACTCAAATATAAATCATTGTATAGATACCGATCACTGTTCAGGAAGACTAGAATATTGGACAAGTTACAATGATCAAATTTACTCATATCAGACTTCACTTTGCCCCTTTTGTCAGTTTGGAAAACTACAATAACATGACGCGGAGATTCCAATTGATTTGTGGTTTTTATTGGCCAAGTGTGTCTCGTACTGGTTAATAATTTCGGGAATTCGATGAGTTTCCAACTGCGAAAAGGCATGAGTATTTCTTGATTTTTTTGAACCATTTTGGTATAAACAAGCTGTTGTGGAATATTGACCGAGACGTGTGGTACTCTCCAGAATAATTTGTCTATCTGTACTTTTGATGTTTCTTTTTCATCAGAGTTGTACACTGCATCTGTGTCATCATTATTACGAATAATTACTAATTCTTGTTTCATATTCACGATGACCTTTTGATAGTCTTCAAAGAAACCCATAATGAAGGATAGAGGTATGCAAACGCTGAAGTTGCCTTTACCATCCACTAAGATTTTTTCATCTTTGATCTTGAAATTCAATTTGGGGAACCAGCCTGCATTTTGCAATTCGATACTCTCGTTCGTGTTGTATGACAGGTAACCTTTGATTGTTGATATCATTCCGACGTTTCTAACTGAATCTATTGTAACACCATTCAGCTCATACCTCACTTCTCTGAACAAGAAGCTGATAGCGTTATTGATGAATCTCAATTTGTCTGTTGCACTTCCATCGGATTTCGTCAAACGACCTTCGATATAAAGGTAACTTTGACAGGGAAGCGTATACGTATCCAACTCTTGTATTGATATTCTTATTTCATCATTATATTAAAATTTTTGTAAATACGGTTGATAAGTATGATACTCTTTTTCTTGGATGGTTTGATCGACTAATGGTTTCTGATGAATATCGAGAATGTCCATTATATCAGAACTTTCAACCCAAGTGACTGTAGAAATAGACGATTGGCACGTGTGATTCTCTTGGTATTCTTCTTCACACTGATGAATCTTTTTGTAGTCTTGACTTTCTTATACAAGCTTGGATAGGATATCCTATTATATATAACTACCATGCTATATTTTTTTCAAGTGAAGGCTAACAGTTATTGTCTCACCACGAAAATTTACCAGTTTTCCAGCTTGATCTAGAATTTTAATCGTTATGTTATCTATAGTCCTCACACTGATTTTGAAATAAATGATATTTTCAACTCTCAAAACGATCTTGTATCCAGGGGCAACGACCGGAAAAAACGAGAGTAACGAATGATCTTCTTTTTCATTATGGAAGCTCCCAGTAGCAATGTTGCAATATATACTGATTGCATTCACACTGAGAATGTTAACCTTGGTATCTGAGGTATGTAGCTCATTTGCTTCTAGTATACGGCTATTGAATCCAAGTAAATTACGCACTGTTCGATTATCTTTGAAATTGATTCTTCTATTCGTGTCTATAGTCACTTTCAGTGTGTTGAAATTGGGGGTTATGTTGATTTTTGCGTCTTTATCGATATCTTTCACTCGTGAAGAGATGATTTCATTGAGATCCCCAATTTCATAAGAGCCAACTGGTATTGTGACAGAGGAATTGTTATCTCCAAAAACGAATTGATTATTATAATAGTCAATGTTAGGAATCACATTGAAAGTTTCGAATCCAGTTAAACCGATTCCATATTCGACATCTTCTTCCAAGTGAATTGGAGGATTGAAATCGAACCTAATAATCATTTTTAAGCAAAATGTAACCAATTTGAAACATATTTATGATAATCATGTCAACGTTGATATGTCATTTCAACAGTTAACAGATCTATGCTCATTCTGTTGGAATGAAAATCATGGATTTGTTGTCATCGATAAGGATGCAGACTTGAGGAAAGGCAGATATAGAAAACGATTCGATGAAATTTTGAAAATTTTATATAAGATTAGACGTATCTGATATCTGATTTTAGTATCATGAATAGACAGCTTGCAGAACAGTTGGTGAAGGCCAGAAAATCTGTGAAACAAAAATATCAAAGCCTCAAAACTGATATTGCGAAATCAAAGAGTTCGTTGGAGAAAAGTTATGAACCAATAACCAACCCTCTGAAAGAATTGATTGCATCGATTCATCATCAGACAACATCCCTTCCTAAAGTGGAGGCAGAGGCAGAACCATCATTCTCAACTCCACCAAATTAGTATTATAGATTGCTACCAAAAGACTCATCAATACTACAAGATGAGGAAACATTTGTACATGATCCCGAAACGAGCTATCTCGATCAGACTCTCAATCAATTACAAAGTCAAATTGACCATCTGCAACGATACAGCAAGCCAGAGATCCTGAATTAGAAAAATATTTGGAAAAATATGAAAAACCGCTTCCTAGAGCGTACATCGAAGACATACTCAAAGGTGATCCAGAGGATTTCGATCACAAATTTGGCATCAGATTTGAGGGATCAACAGATAACTGGATGATAGGAGATAGTGTAGTAGAATTTCTTGGTCCTCATTTCTTAATTAATGAAATAACTTATAATGGTACACCTGGACTATATGAACTGATGTTCGAAAAACATCCAATTGGTTATAGAGCAACTGATGTTGATAACTACATCGACCTCGTTACAGCAACAAATGCCATTTATACAGATTATAATCGTAAAAGAGGATTATCCACTTCTAATGCTGAAAAATTTGTGAAAATTATGAAACCAAGGGTTACATTCTATGGCTAAGACAGTAGGAAAAAATTACTGCAACAAAGAATTTCCTCTTCATCCAACCCAGCCATTAAGGCACCAAGAGTTTTCACTATGTCTCAATCAACATCCTCGGATAAATTGGGAAGAGGAATCGGTCCCATGATGCTTTACAACAACAAGAAGATAGAATACAAATATTTTGATAACTATAATGAAATTATAGACAGATTGAAGTTACTCATTGCCGAACAACAAGCTGGTCATACTGGACATAATAATGAAATAATGTCTGTACTTGAAGAACTCAGAGAAGCAAAAATAATTGAATAAAATAGTATGTATAGTACAACTCTCTTGTTATTCATTCCTGACCATTGAAACAGACACCATGCCAGTTGATAAATTTGGTAGACATATGTTACAACATCAAAGATTAGATCATCAACAACAACAAGAACCAGTGAATATTCATCAGTTATATAGTGAGAGTGTGATAACAATTGCTGGTAGTTTAACCAAAGCGACAAAGAGACTTCCACTACCCTGGTTGTATCAACTACAAAATAATTCAGATGAATATACATTTCCACTGAGAGTAGGTATCGTAGTTGGAATTGACTATTTTCCTGAAAAATTATCAGTAACGATTGGTAATAATACAATCAAAATTTCCGAACTGCTTAGTCAAAAATTAAACAAAGGTTCAAGATTGAAATTCCATTCTAAATCTAAAGTATCAGAAGACAATCTTTATATTCAGTTGGTGATTCAGACTTCTATCATCAAGTATGTCTAACGTTAAGAAGGAAGTGGTTGAGGAACTACATAAACCAGCGAGGAGGCGATTTCGGAGGAGAAGGGTGATTATCAAAGGATTGAATGATTTGTGGGAAGCTGATCTAGTAGAAATGCAACAATATGCTAAATTCAATAAAGGATACAAGTACATTTTGGTTGTGATAAATGCTTTATCGAAATTTGTTTGGTGTGAACCTGTGAAAAGCAAATCGGCTGATGATGTTACAGTTGCCATGAGTAAAATTTTATCCTCAGTGAAATCCACCAAAAAATCTCCATACTGATAGAGGTCGCGAGTTCTATAATAGATTATTCTCTGAGCTGATGATGAAATACAAAATAAATCATTATAGCACTTTTTCAAGTATAAAGGCTAGCATCGTGGAACGCGTGAACAGAACTTTGAAAACCATAATGTGGAAACAATTCAGTCTTCAGGGTAATTACAAATGGATTGACATACTGAAAGATGTAGTTTCAACGTATAATAATACCAAACATACGACGACGCGTTTGAAACCAATATAAGTGAACAAGAAAAATGAAAAATTGCTCCTCAACACTGTTTATAGTCACTTGAAAATTACCAATCCCAATCCTAAGTTTGGAGTTGAAGATCACGTACGGATAAGCAAATATCGAGAAGAAGGCTATACACCGAATTGGTCGAATGAGATATTTAAAGTCAGAAAAATTCGTACAACTGACCCAACAACATATCTGTTGGAAGATGTCATGAAAATCCAATTCAAGGTGTTTTTTATTAACAGGAATTACAAAAAGTCAAGTATCCTGATGTATACCTGGTAAAAGTAGTTTTGTTTAGTATACCACCCCCCTCCACTTTTTTTCAGTGACTATGAATTCGTTCGCAATTTTGAACTTCAGTCAGTTGATAAAATGAATCCGATGTTAGATGAGTCGACAATTATGACAACAAGTAGTTATGATAGTGATTATTGGAGTGATATGGATGAAATTAATGAAATATACCGCAGGAACATTGAGAATGAGGGACCCTACATTACTGAATCTACGTTCAACATCCAGGACAGCCCAATTTCAGTCTGCTGCGGCCTGAGCGTTGCAAGATGTTTCGAACCTGCAGTCAAGTTGAAGAACAATACCAGTAATGCTGCAATATCCTTCAACGTTATAGAATGGAGAAATTTGATTGTTATATTGCAAAAGATGTTGACAGAATATTTTGAAACAAGTGATGAAAATATTCTCATTCCACAACTGAATAGTGATGAAGAAGTGAAAATGAGCACCGCACAATTTATGGGTATCAGAATATTGAAACTGGAAACTACAAACTCTGCCATATATCTGAAGGAATATGTCATTCGAAGAGTTATTCAACTTGACTCTATGATCGTCAATCACAAAATCGATATGCTCACGAATTTATCATTTTCCGATTTTTATTACAATCTTATTGAAATTGCCAAAAAATTTGTATTGCAAGTTTATTCTGAAATGCACAATGAATCGATAATAATTGCATTTTGTGATATTTTGAACAATAGCGTAGAGAGCTATTGCATGCGAGAGTGTTTATTGTATTATAGAGATATAATCATGGATGATCTGAATAAAAGATAATCGAAACATATTTTTGTATTATTTATTTACACTGCTGTTAGTATAACAATATCAAGTAAAATTAGTCTAGAATAATACTATAGTGTCCCCAAGGTAAAGTATCATGTGAATTCCTTTGTAAATATCTCTTATCATCAAGTGGACTCAGTGCAATTTTGTTCTGTTCAACTGAAAAAACTTGATGGGCACGTGATTGTATACACCGTTGACTCTCGTACTTCTCCTTATTCTCCAACAAACATTCCAAATAATCTTCAAATCTTATTTTATGCTTGACCACGTAATATTTAACACCTTTAGATTTTTTGACACATTTTTTCCCTTCTCCAGTATCATTGGTGATTGGCTTCTTTTTATCAACTAAATATGTGTATTGTTTCGATCGAAGGCCTACAAAATCAGTCATTATGCATCCTTTATTCTCGTCTTTCATCAAACCGATCACTTTTTTATTAACTAAAGGTATATTATACTGATTATTTGGAGGATAATCACTAGTATCGAATCTATCGATATCCGTTTTCACTAGTTCTTCATAAACATCATCACAATGTAGTTCATAAATGAGAGAATCTGTATCGGTATAGAGTAATTTACAGTTCGATGGATCAAACTTTTTCAACATGTAATCATAATGGAAATCATAAACACAAGTTTTCGAGATATCCAAAATTGCCATACCTATATATAATGGTTTATTGAATACCAATTTAGTTTTCTTCATTTCAATGGCCATCAAATTTTCATCAAAGATAGTTCTATTATGGATATTTGGACTAGATAATAAATTATTTGCACCATGCCGACCTTCCCAACTCCTAACAAGTTTTACAATTCTGTATTTCCTAATATTCTTCATTGTTTTACCGAAAACAGCATTGATCATCAATTTGAAGATTTGTATACCAAACTCATTTTTTGAATTTGCACGCAACATAGTATTCAAATCGATGTATGGCTTTAACCATCTGGACTGTTTGAATTTCAATATTCTGTGAATCCTATTAATGCTGAGTCCATTTCTCAAGTATTGTTTCAAATTTCTATAATGCAATATGTACTTTTCCTTGCGATACAAAGTTGTCATCGGTTTGAGAAGTTTTGATTTTGGCGGTATTTGATGTTCAGGAGCAAGTGGTAGGTCCTTATGAAGATCATGAAGAGATTCTGGATATTCAAGAACGACTTCCAGAATGTATCCAAAAGGTGATTCATCAGAAACTGAATTGAATGAATCTGAATCTTCCAACCATTCAAATCCTGTATAAGGAAGGGGTTGTGACATTGCCCAACCATAAAGATTATTCACATCAAAGTACATAAGGTACTTGGATCCTTCATCACTTTTGAAAATTTCCATGTATTCATTGTTTGCAGTTGAATACCGATTTGAACATTGACTTATTCCACCACGAATTCCCTTTTCTATGAACATCAATATGTCAACATCCTGAACTGTATCCAGTTGACATTTTGTATATTTCAACATACAATCCCAGGTGTGTCCAGGTAAAGTATGGTAATGAGCGGGATCTAATCCGTAAGTTGTATGACACATGTCTCGAAAATTTTCAAAAACGTCAACCAACAACATAATATCTGTTTTCAAATAAAGGTCAGAGTATTCTCCCAATGTTTTCATCTGGAATGTTCTCCATACTTTTTGTGCATGCTCATAATCAGAATCTTCGACATGCTCATCATTTAATTTACTGTAATATGATTTCTTACTGGGCAATTCAGTGTCTTGCAGTTTTTCAATACTATCCAAATAGTCATAACAAAAAATTCCTTTTCTACATAACAAATCGAATTTATTTTCATCTAAATCACTGAACTCTTCTCGGAGATTGATAAATTGTGTTTTTTCCAAAAAAGATACCAAATGATCCAATTTGAATGCCATAAAACGATACGAATCAACAAATCGGAATTTTATGTTGGAACTAGAATTATATTGTGTGAAACTAATATATCTCTCATTATTTATTGAAAGTAGAGTAACGCGAGAGTGCTTTGCTAAATCTTTTATGATGAAGTGGCTATCATATCCCGATAAATTGTGAAAGATAATGGGAACGGTATGGGAATTTGTATATTTGAGGTCACATTTCGAATGACTGAATCCGCGGAATCTCCCTGTATGGTGATCATGGTCACGAACAATGGTGTCTGATTCGCTAAACTTTTTTTCACAAATGTGACATGTAGTCTTATCCTGATTTTTTCCACTATCTCTACCCATTGGTACATTCATATGCATTTTCGATTTAATTAAGAGTGCTAAGTCATCTAATTCTTTCACGAACCACTCAATGCAGTCGGCACCTCGGTAATGTTTGTAGAACGATAAACTATTATCGAAAGTACACTTTACATAATAACCCACACTGAATGTTTCATGTTTCTGATAACGAGATGTTTTTATAATTTTTTTTCTACATTGTTCATCCTGTAGTGGAATGAGCAGTGATTCAAAATCACTATAAACGACAAAAGGAGCTTTTTCTTTGTAGCGAAAATTTTTGAACTCTATAAATTTTTCTTCAGGGAAAACTATTTTGGATTAATTCATTTTCGAACAATTCAAAGTATGGACATTCAATTTTTCTTGGGTTTTGAAGTAATTCAAACATGTATCGCATATAATTTTTTTCAAACTTTTTTTTCCGAATTGTTGAGAGACTAATCGTGATAAGGATAAAGCAGCAAAAATGGTATTCAACAGAATCCTCATTTTCATTGATATGATCGAGTGATGACATTTCATCGGTATCATCTGAATCCTCATCATTTGAATATTCTCTTTCGATCATCAGAAGGTTGACGTGTCTATTAGTAATCTTATTCTCAGTAGTTCTCACAGGTACAGTAGAAAAATTTCCATATCGATCAGTTTCCAAAATGAATACATTGATTGAAAGATTATTTAGAATTTCAAATTTATTTATCTGATTCAGTCTCATTGGCATATCAATGCCAGTCATATCCAAAACATCATTGTAATGAGGATATGAATAAGTTCGATCAGCATTTTTTTCTGCAGGATATAAACAAGACGTCACTGCCCAAGCAAAACAAGCTTCATCTGAATTTTTAACGTTGATACAAGCATGCTTGCGAATAATTTGATCAGGAAGTTTGATGTAAGAAGTACCTCCATACCCCATTTCTACCTTATTGAAATTAATTTCTAAATTGATTATTTTATGCAAAGTCCATCCACTGTCTCGTTCTTGGAACTCATCCAGTTCATTCAAAATGACATCCGTCACATTTTCTTCATACCATTGCTTCAAATCTACTTCAGCATTAATAATAAAATTCTTAGTGTTCATATATTTGTAATCGAATATGATTTCATCATTTTTATTGTTTATAAGGAATTCTCCACAAAAACATGTGTTTATTTTCATAAAATAATACTTTTTCAGCATTCTTTGTACTCTCGATTTGAATAGAGAAAATGAATCTTCAAAAATTTGTCTCACATCGATATGTTTCAAATTTATTATGACCCCAGAACGTATTCTTCTTTTGAAAGCCGACTGAATATCTTCCCACCTGATTCACTCATTTCTTCTTCTACCATTGTTTTTGATACCACCACCACGAACGACGACAGGTTTTGTTATCAATTTTTTGAATCGTTTCAAATGTTCAATGTTTGTTTGGAGTTTTCTCAGAGAAGAAACATTCAAGTCACCATCACGCACAGCTTTATTGAATAGTCTTAAATTTTGATTGTATAGTTTGATCCACCTTTCTCTGACTGCTATGCTAGTGCTATCCGAAAATTCTTTAAGAGCTTTTAGAAATATTTTGATAATCTCATCACTGCTTTGCTATAGCACACTGTTCCATGATACTTCACTTTTAGAGAATGAGACCCAATATGATATGAATGTATTTTTATTCACAATTTCGTTTTTGCTTTTTGTGGAGGACAACGGACTTTGGACTATCCTGCAAAGTTTCTCGACAATACAAATCTATGCTACTATTGATGTTATCAAAAGGATTATTTCTTAATGAAATATTATCAGATACCGTGGTGAAAAAGTTATGTAAGTCTATGGATTTCTTGCAAAAACAAAAATGTTTTTTACACTCGATGCAATATTGCGTGTTCATATTCACTGATACTAATCAATCAACTCACATAAAAGTCCTATTTGTTCTTCACCAACTCAAAGTGATTGACATCCTTTGCCTTGCCAACGTCTTTTTTGCCTTTGAAAACCAAAGAGTATTTCTTTGATGTGAATTCAGCTTCTTTTCCTTCCACCAAGTCGGTGACTCTTCGCGGGAGAAAAACGACAGAGTCCTCCAATTCTACTAGGACACACTTTCTAAATTGTGTTTGGACCACTTTCACTCGAATAATGGGAACCGGTGTATCCAGAGGTAGATCTGATAGCTTCACGGTTTGCTTTCGGTCCAACGTTGCCTCTTTGTTTATAGCTGTAAGATCCATCTAAAATTATAATTTATTCTTGAACTCCTAAATTTCAAGCAAAATAAATGAACTAAACAAAAATATCAAACTCACTTTTGAGCAGGATGTTTCACACAACACTTTTTCCTTCACAGAATAGGTACAGGAAAATATTTTTCAATGATCACCTATCCTCCGCTATTCTATTTAAATCAATTTTTCCACTCCCAATGCACTTGCCTCCCTCCCTACTTTTACTTTGAATCAAGGTTTATCATTATTTCATAATGTTGCATCACTTGTTTACACAGTCCATGGGAAAAAATTGGATGATATCATCAGGATGACAAATGAAAATGCATCATGAATCATTAATTTGTTTTATTACAATCAAAGAATTATAGATGACCAAACACCTAGAACGTTTTTGAAATTGTAGGAATTTTCTGAATTCACATATTCTATATTCTATACAATCCTTTTTACACTTCAAACAATGAATATGACCAAATGCATGGATATGTTTCTTATTGCACATCAGAGATGCTGAGTGCATTTTCATCTCAGAAACTAAATCTGTACTGGAATAACAATACTGACACAGGATGAAATGTTTTTCAGTAACTGGATTGAACAAATGATAGTATTCGTTGCAGCTCGCATATTCAGTATCGCATATATTTTCATTAATGAAATTAGCTAACGGATAATAATTGCTTTCAGGTATCTCGTAGGGTTGTCCACGGGAAGGAAAACGAATCGTTCTTTATACATCTCGTTCACCATCGAACTTTTCCACGTCCATAATGTCTTCATGATGTGATAGTGGTATCACACAACGGTATTCGTCCACAATGTCAAGACCTGATGATGAACTACTGATTGTACTATCTTGAATTTCACTCATAATAGTATTGATACTTTACTGACGGGAATATCGATAGAACTGATGGAAAACATTTTTTTCTCAAGTTTTTATACATTTTAGAAAATCATATTTTTTCTCTTTACCCTAGGATTTCACACCGATAGATATTGCATTGTGAATTACGCTTGCATTAGATCATTCAGAAGGTGCGGAATCTAATACGCGACAATTAATTATTTTTTATGATAATCATTCGAAGAGGTGCGCTGGTGAAAAATCCAACCTGATAACCGAGGGACCAAGGGGGGTGTCCGAAAGACTGCATGTTCTTTTCCCCTCAACGTCGATGATGATGAACTCCCTACTCGAAGATGCGCGCTTGTCACTTCTGGTGAAATCCTACCTGATAACCGGGGGACCATCGGGAGTGTCCTGAAGACTGCATGTTCTTTTACACTCAACGTCGATGATGATGAACTCGATCAAGAGGTGAAATCCTACATGATAACCGAGGGACCATACATTTTAGAAAAATTTTTCTCTTCACACTGATTATTTCACACCGATAGATATTGCATTGTTAATTACGCATGCATCAGATCATTCAGAAGGTGCGGAACGCGACAATTCATTATTGTTATTTTATGATAATCAATGAGATCATTCGAAGAGGCGCGCAACAATGTATTATTCATCCATATATCAGGTCTTTTCTCACTCAAAAAGTGTAAGGGTGAAATCTTACGAAAATATAAGAATGGGGTGCCTACGGGGTGTCGCGAAGACTGCATGACGTAGCTGTTCTTCTGTTTACTATCCAAAAGCTCTGCGACATCGATTGCTTCTTGGAGATGAACTGGATGGCCGTTTGAGCTAGGATGGATGTAGCATTTTTTTGAGCCAGAACAGACCTGACGTATCTACTTAGTCCCAAAATTATTCAGTTATTTACCGAAAGAAATTATAGATGAAACTTCTCTGAAACGCTTTAAAAAGCAACTAATACTATTTATAAAGAAAAAGGATAGAAATGATATACATAAATTGATAGAAGGTTAAAAAATGTAATGGTGTATTCCCGTATATCTATTTCAGTTAACTAAACATTTTATATTGAATTTTATTAAATTTATTTATTTATCATTTATTGTAAATTTTTTTATCTTCAACATGTATGATTGTAATTTCTTCTTTAGCTATTTTAAGTCTTTTAACTCACCAGACATTATATCTATTGATTTTTATTTTAGTGGAAAAAAAACAATTCTTTAACATGTATTTTACTTCGTATGTATCTATTTTGAATCACCATACACTTTTATATTATATTATATTATTTTATTTATATTTATTTACATTGTATGTGCCACAAACAAGTACGTACAGTACTTCTGTGGATATTGTCATGTTTATTCATTCATAATTATATTCTTAATCTTGTATCGATCTTGTCACGAATAAACGTCATTATTATTATTATTATATGTATTTTATCGTTCGAAAAAACATGAGAAGGAGTCGAGCTAGCAGTATCAGATCAATACAGATGGCGAATATCACACAACAAAAAGAAGATTTCTTCCGAGATTCTGAGGCGTCCCTTAATTTGAAAATACCAGATACCGTCACTTTTTCAATTCGTTAGTGGGCATAAACGCACGATATTTATGCTTGCCAAATATGCGCAGGAAAGGACTGTCAAGTCAAGTTGTCCTACAGATGTGAAGAAGAGGTCGAGTAATGCACAGGATTCAATAACATTGAAGGACCTGAAAAATATCGGGAATAGTCGAGAGAGAAATATCCTCCTAACTGAAGAGAATGCCATAATATGTAAAAATTTGAAGAAATGGGCGAAAAATAAATCCAGCAGTGGAATATGGAATGTTTTATCAGATCGATTTGATGATTTGGTTGTATCGACTACTGTGAACGAAGATGGTGAGGCATTTTGTACTATTAAATGCTTCTGCGGTATAACTTAGAAATCTCAAAAACTGGCCAAGACACAAACTAGTCCTAAACGTTGGATATATGCTAACTTCTACAAGCATATGAATCTAATTTATAACCACGTAAAACAGCTACAAATGAACTTATAACCTTCTTTACGTCACCATCATATACCACACAAAAAGAAAATCTCGAGGAAAATCGAAATAGTCAAAATATAGCTAAAATAAGAATAATCTAAGATATTGCCATCCCATCTACTTCATTCAACCTCGTGAAGAATCAATTGTATTTACCGGTACATCCTCTTGTGAGATTACTGAAAAATGTTCCAAATGGACAAAGTATCGACGATCTGAAAGGAATCGAAGGGCTCGTGAGAGTTCCTTCGCTGATCAAATGTTCATTACAGATTATTATGTTTTGGTTGAGAGAATCCACAACATTATAATAGAAAAATCTGAAACAACTCGCATTATTTCTGAAAAGATAAGTAATATTGATAGCGAAATGAGTGTGCTGCCATCAATAAGCACTTTAAACAGATATCTTCAAAATGAACGTACTCCTACAGATTTATGAACTTTGGAGGGTTACTTGAGTTTTGGAAGAACACAAACTTCCAAAAATTGTTTGGATATCAGAAGACGGCACAAGGATAACTGGAAAAATCCAATACGATTCTTATACGAATAGAGTAGTTGGATTTGCTTTACCACTGAAAAAGGGAATGCCTCAGAACATCGCCACATCTGCAACTAAAATTCAAGAATACTTTGAAACAGGGATCAGAGCTACATATGCTTATGTTATAATGGCTCAGCCAGTAGTGCATAATTCCCTGTCATTTTGCTTGTCGCTGTTTTGCACTGACAATAGATTTTCAGCTCAGGATGTTATTGACAGATGGGAATACATGTAGAAAGTTGCTGAAGAACATGGAATCACTATTGCTGGTTTTTCATCTGATGGTGATACTAGGCTGTTGAGAGCTATGCGAATCAATTCTAGCCTTCCTACCACTGATAAAGATATATCAGATTGGGATTTGTTCCGAATCGATCACAACAAAGTTGAGGAAGTTTATTTGCAAGATACAGTCCATATCTTAACAAAGATGCGTACAAGAATTTTAAAACCAGTCATCGTTTTACCAATGGGAAATTACGTTTTTACTGTTGATCACCTCAACCAATTAATAACGAGTATAACCAAAGATAAACATCTAATCACTTTATCAGACCTCAAAGCTGAAGATAAGATGAATTTTTTATCGGCGCAAAGAATATGATCTACTCTAGTCATAGAAAATTTGAAATCTATTGCAAACCGCATCGGTACCATAGCATATTTGAGACTCATGAATTTCGTATTAACATCATTCCTAGATACATCGTTGAATCTCTCCACACGATTGTACCAAATATGGTACACAGTATTTTTTCTTCGGATATGGAGAAACTGGATAAAACAAAATAGGGCATACACTATAAAAGATAACTTTCTATCAAACAATTGCTATCTTTGTATAGAGCTTAACGCTCATAATCTTATAAAACTTATAAATAAATTCAAGAATAACTCAGATGAATTCAGTCCTGAAATGTTTTGTCTCAACAATTTCAGTAGCCAAACATGTGAAAAGTTATTTCGTATTGCCAGATCGATGACGTCAACATATTCTACAGTGACTAATTTCAGTTTTAAGGATTTAATGCACCGTATTGATAGGATACAGGATAAATTCAATAAAGAATGATTTGAGAGGTATTTTTCCATTCTCCAGAGACGAAACATTGGAGTTACATAAGGATATTCTGATAAGTAGAAGAGATATTCAGGAAGTAAATGTCGAAAGAACAATTCAGGAAGCATTAACAGATGTATTGGGGGATGTCGAAAGAATCGGTATAAAACCTGAATCTGATGAATTCAAATATGTTGACATTCCTCTCACTCACTCGTCAGAACTCATTGATGACATTGATCTAGATCTAAACCAACAACTCGACCAACAAGAAACAGAAATCGATGACCAAAATTTCGAATTGGATGTGAATACACTTCCAGTAGATGTTTTTACCGATATAATTTCTATACCTAATGAACATGAAAAATTTGAAGACTTTCAACTGAGAGATTACACAGAGCAAGTATCAGAAATAACTGACAACTGCCCTTTCGTAGAGGTGCAACTCGAAAATAACAAAAAAATACCATTAAAAAAATCATCATTATGTTGGTTTTTAGACGAGAATTTTGGGAGTACTGACCGGTTGAGCAGGTTTATGGTTGGTAGAAAAGTAGTGGGTACTAAAAAAAAATGAATAAAAAGGAAAAAGATGGTAAGACAGCTCGTAAGAAAGTATGTGAAAAAGTCAGAAAGATCGATAAAAAAACGAATCTTCAAATACATCATCTGAGGATGAAAAAATTAGCTCTACTGATAATGAGTTTTCATTGAAAAATATTATGCTGTGTTTTATGAACAAAAGTGGTATATCGGCAGAATTATTCAAGAAATTGAACCAGATAAATATCAAATAAAATTTCTGAAATCCGAACTGAATCAGTTTGTTTGGCTACGTTCACATGACGTAGATAATGTTGACCAAAAATTCATATTCTATGGACCCATAGAATTATTTGGTAACGGTCAATTTCATCTGAAACGCACTGATTCTCTGGATATTTCGAGGAAATATGAACTAAGAGTTTTCTCAGCGATTTAAATTATTATTTCTCGTGATTCTCACCATGTCTCACCATCTTCCATTCGATTTTTAAACAATAATTTATGTTTTCAAATTAATGTATGGTTCCTGGGTTCGAAATACTACTAATGAATTGATGTTTGGCCACACTGTACTCGAAAAAATAACCATAAAATGTATAAGTATTGGTTAAAGGCTCAATCTTGGTTTAAACATAGTACAGGAAATTGTTTGTTAGGAAGAACTAGTAGGTAGATATACCTACTGTTGCAGATACTCATTTTTTATATTTTATCAATGTATTTTTTTTGTTGTTTTGATTCTGTCACATTTTTATTTGGGTACCTAATGTTCTTTAGATACGAAAATTAGAATGCAAACTTCAAAGCCATTATATAGTTTTACAATCTTGGTTGAATCTTTCATACGTTCGCAGATGTTACCTGCGCGTAGCGCAGCGTTTAATTGACAAGTTCCGCCATTGTTGAGAGAGGAAAATATGTCTGCCCTAGTGTTGTCTCTGTCATCAAGATTGCAACTTAAAATGATGAAAATGTTATGATTAAGACGTAAAAAAAGGGAAGAAGACTTATATCACCATTATAATGTGTTTGGATTTACAATGCTCCCAAATATTCGAAATTATCGGTATAACGAAAATACTACAAACAAATAAAACCATTACAGGTTATATAAGTCTTCTTTTTCTTTAGTCCCAATCATAGCATTTTCATTATTTTAAGTTGCAATCTTGATGACAAAGGCAACACTAGGGCAGACATATTTTTTCTCCCTCAACTATGGCTGAACTCGTTTTATCTTTTTAAGTGTTTTCCATGCTAAAGGCTATATCTTGTTTTAAGTTTTTGTTGTCATGTAGGTTATCTGTTGATGAATAAATGAGATGAAGATGATTTTTCCATTACAGGAAACATTCACAGCACACATTCAATGAAGTTGTTCATATAGGTATTCATTTTGCAACTGAATAACAAGTCGCGAATTTTGATTTTTTTTTTCGTTATAGACATGAATGCTCCATGTGCAAATAAGATTGCGATGTTGTGGAGCATTTTTGCTGTTACTATATTGTGTTTTCAAGATTGATGCGTTCAAAATGTCAATATAAATTCACTCTTTTGGTATAGGAAGTACGGGAAGTACATAGGAAGTACGGAAAGTACAGAGGAAGTGCGGGAAGTATAGAGGAGGTACAGGAAGTATAGAGGAATTATGGAAAGTACAAAGGAAGTATGGGAAGTATGAAGGAAGTTTAGTGTACTTTCCGGGAAGTACAAGGAAGTAAGCCATTTAGAGGAAGTAGTGTACATGTTGCTCAGCGGTTTCCCCCTCGCTTCTTTCTTTCTAGATTATTTGCTGAACTTGACTAATATTGGTTCATCATTCTCCTTATTAAGTCTGAAAGTTTCATATTCTTCATTAGGATTAATATGCACTTGTGATACTGCTAGTATTTTTTCCACAATTTTTCTGTATCAGGATCAGTCAGCTTTGGTATTCCCACGACTATTATGTTTTTTGATTTTTCCTTACTTTCTAGGTCCGCCAGTTTCAACTCCAGGGACTAAATTTTATGTTTAAAGTCATCATTCTCCTTTTTGATTAGGATGACTTCGTTGATGGTTCTTTAAAATTTGTTGGTTTGTTCTTCAAGTGTATTTGATGAACCTAGGACGGACTTTTCTAAATCAGTGAATTTTTTCTCCAGGTTTTTCTCTACTGGTGTGAGGAATAGTTGAAAAGTGTCTCTTATAATGGTTTCGAGCTTTTTTTCATCCATATCCTTGAGTATGTCTTCAGATTGTATGGTTTCTTTATTTTTAACCTCTCTATTTGACGATTTTATCGGTATTATCAACAACTTTGGCTTGATATGCACAACTTGGGTGGTAATTTGAGTTGCACTTTCCACAGTTTAATGAGTCTACAACCTTTTTTTTCGCAGTGTTTGCAGATTTTCAAGATTTGTAGGCTTCGCACATTTTCCATGACATCATAACCTCAGAAATTCTGCTTTATATATATAATGTGAGGATACAACAGGCATGGACCGAATATAATCTCTTATAATCTGTTTCACATGTCAGGTTTTTTTTGTGAAGGACTCTTCTTGCCACGCTTATCTTTGTCAATGGTACCAGAACTGGTTAATTTGTTCAATGAAGTTTCAACTTTTTCACTATGTTATGTATAGCCTTAAGAAATGATAGCCTTATGGCGATATGGGCCAAAGCGCGCGCACACACTTTTGGGTAGATAAAACTACGAATTGTAGGTATTGTAGTACGAAGCAGTGGAATAGAAATTGAATAAAAATAAATCATTTTTTACCCGTATTTTACTATAGTCAAATCACTAAATATCGATGAGATACCACAGTATATCACAGTGGCGACGAGGATTCTAGTTGTATTTTATAAACTTTCAAAGTTTGTACTCCAAAACCCACGTGTGCGAAATTGTGAGTGTTGAAAAATGGCGGAGAATAAAATGGATCTCATTAGACATCTTCGTGAATTTGACCCTGTAAATTCAGATTGGTTAATTTTCAAAAAACGGATTGAAAATTTTTTTAAAGCCAACAAAATTGAAGAAGAACCGCGAAAAAATGCAATTTTGTTGAATGTGTTTAGCGAAGCAGCGTACAAGTTGGTGTATAATCTATGTTTGCCAACAGAACCTGAAATGAAGAAGTATATAGATATAGTAGCCGTTCTGGATGATATTTCAACTCGGGTGTCAGCGTGTTTGCAGCGCGATATAAATTTCACATCGCTAGGAAAATGACAAGTGAATCAGCTCGTGAGTGGTCAGACTTCGGAATTTGGCAGTGCTGTGCGATTTTTTGGCAACCGAACTGACCTTGGTGTTACGGGAGCAGTTCATTATGGGTTACGACAAAGGACCTGTCCAGGATAGGTTATTTGAGGAAGACAAAAAGGTTTCATTTCAAAAAGTTGTGGAGTTGGCCACAACAAAATCAGCGACTCATCCATCTTGTTTTCCTTCTCATAACTAAATTTTTGTGAAGAAGGAGTCGGATATCAATTATGCAGGAGGGAGTTCCAGTTCGCAGCCAAGCCGATCCGGGAGGAACCAAGGAGGGGGCACGGCTAGTACCCCCACTTCTGCCCAGCAGCCAAAATGTGGCGTCTGCGGGCGCAGAAACCATCGACCAGATAAGTGCTCGTTTCGGGATTGTTTTTGTCACAATTGAACAAAAAAGGGTCATCTGGCTCCGATGTGCACCGAAAAAAGTAGGAATAATTAATATAAGTAGTCAGAAGTATTCAAAAACAGATTTTACGGAAGATAATAAATCTCTCTTCAATTTGGATGGAAAAAGTAACCCTGGGCGAGAAAGACAGTGGACTGTAATTTTGATTCGACCTTATGATTTTGATTTTGTCGCCTGACAAGTATGGATTATCATGGTCACTCAACTGTTGAATCGGCGTGAATCAGAATTTGCCTCGATTTGAGATTTGAAGCTGATGGCGGCCGCCTAGAAACTGCTGCATTTGCTGCACCTCACGGACTTATGATGGGAAGCACTTTGTCTGAGCGTGCATGTAACTTTTATGACGAGAATTATTATTGGGTGAGAAATCTTTTCATCGAAGTAGAGCCAACAATTCTGCTACTATCATCAAGTGGTCACACTTCGCAGCTTCCTTTTTCACTTATTGCGCACAGCGCTCCATAGGAAGGCATGACCAAATAAAACTTCTTGTCAGGAAACCGCGAAAATATTATTAAAACTATAATTATGAATTACCATACAAATTAGGAATTCATTGACAATCAAATATGCGAAAACGGAACAAACCCGATTATAATAAAAGTTTTGATTGAGGATTTGACTCATTGTTTTCATTTAGATACTGGATCAAGTTTTTCAGTAATTGCTGAAAACAGACAAAAAGTTCAAACTGTACAATGGGGACCAAATAGTACCAAAGGGATATATGAGTTGTAAGGTTGCATTTTTCAAAGAGGGTTTAGGGACTTTCAAAAAAGGATTTATTTCAATAAAATTGAAAAACGATTCAGTTTTCGCGAGATTTTTTAGAGCTCGCCTCATTCCGTTTGCAATCAAGTAAAAGGTTGAAAGAGAGTTGAGTATGTTGCAGGGTTTGGGGGTGATTGAGCCTATAGATTACAGTCTTTGGGGAACACCAATTTATTATTATTAGTATTAAAATCGGATGGCAATTTACGTTTATGTGGGGACTTCAAGGTCACCCTCAACCCCTGCATTGGGGTAGACCAGTACCCACTTAGTAGAATTGTTCGTAAAATTTATTTATTTATTCGGCAGAAACAAACAGGCAGAGCCTAATAACATGTTTCTTGATAATTCCACATACATTATAAAATATAACAAAAGTAAAGCTAAGTAAAAACAATATTTTGACAAGCAACGTACAAGTCGAGTGTCTAATACCAAATAATTCCCTGTACTGAAATCAGCTGAAAACTGTTGAGAACTGTCAAGAGCTGTCAAGAGGGGCTTCACACCAGACAAAATATGTATTCATCAGGAATTTTCTTAGAGATCATAAATTCTCACCTTGAATTTATAACGTTCTTCAAATTGACTTTGTATTTAACAATTATTGATACATCAAAAACACCATAACTTATTGTTTCAGAGTATATATTATATAACCTGCATATTCTATTGATTGGGGTATTGAATTTATTTATGTAAAAAGAAATTTGTCGTGGTCGAACTCGTGTAGGCGGTACATAAAGGGATACTCTACCAAGTAGAAACATACTATCCACCTGACCATTCAATAATTTTGCGAGGAACATTAAGCTGATTATTCTTCTTCTACGTTCAAGGGTTTCTAAACAAAAGTCTTCTCTAATAGGACCATAAGAAGTGAACCCTAGGGATACTTTGTATTTTTTGTAATGGAGAAATTTCAGGAATTTATTTTGAATTGTTTCCAACATTTGTTTCATTTTTTGTAGTCCCGGATCCCACACAATACAAGCTCTATTTTGCTGCGAACCATTGTTATAAATAAGTGTTTTATAGTATTTGTGTCTGTGAATTCTTGTGTACCTCGTTTCAGAAAACCGATCAACTTACTCGATTCTTTCACAACCTTCTGAATGTGTCGATTAAACTTAAAGTCGCTTTGAATTATCGAGCCTAGGTCACATATTTCATTGACTCTTTCTAAAGTTTGGCCAGCAATATATCATGAGATACCTTATCGAAGGCTTTAGCGAAGTCCGTGTAGATGCAATCTACTTGAGTTTTAGTATCTATCCATTCAAATATACTCGTACTGAAAGTTAGTAAATTAGTATCTATCGATTTTTTCTTTGTGAATCCATGCTGTTGAGCTGAAATATGATTTTTGAGGAAAAAATGCAGTTTCTCGTAAATGATAAATTCAAAGATTTTTGCCATACAGTTTAGTACTGCTACCGGTCGATAATTTTTTATTTCATTTCTTTCACCCTTTTTGAAAATTGGTGTTATTTGTGTCTGTTTGAACTGATTTGGAAATACTCCACTTTTCAAAGCTTTGTTATAAATTATCAAGAGTGGGTATGCTAGACAGTCTTTGCATGCTTTAAAAATATAGCAAGGAATATTGTCAGGTTCTGATGATCTTTTTTGTTTTAATTTTCTAAATGCTTGCTCAATTTCGCAGTGAAAGATCTGGTCAAAATGTATATTTTGGGAAAAATCGACATGCCGATCAGAAGCTATCCTATTTATTTCATCTGAATTGTAGGTAGAATTGTTTTCATATACCGAGCAAAAGTAATCAGCAAATTCACCAGAAATGATTTTTGTATCGGTTACCCGGCGTTCATTATCATCGATATAGTTTCGACGGGTATTTTTAATTTTTAGTTTCAATGATGCTCTAATTCTTTTGAAATTTTCAAGATAATAATGAGAAATGTTTTTCTTTCTTCTAAAATATTCTTTGATTTTCATATCGGCTTTAATTTCAGTTGTGAACCAAGGTGGATAGGTTTTGCAATATTTTGGATTTTCTGGGAACTTTGGTACTGATATGTCGAG
Organism: Chrysomela aeneicollis; assembly: GCA_029955515.1. Classification (NCBI taxonomy): domain Eukaryota; kingdom Metazoa; phylum Arthropoda; class Insecta; order Coleoptera; family Chrysomelidae; genus Chrysomela; species Chrysomela aeneicollis. The sequence goes on from JARUHQ010000035.1 coordinate 1,373,690, forward strand.
AATATAGTAGAAGACTTTGTAAAAATATGTTACACAATCATTGACATCTTGATAAAGGTTTAGTGTCGACCAGTCAAAATCTCTAAGTAGCTCATACAGTTGGTGGAAATTAGCCTTTTTTTAATTGTACTTACTCCTAAGATTATTAGTTGGCATATTATGAGTTTTTGTAATTTTGAGTTGTAACAAAAGAGCTGGATGATGTTTTTCATCTTTTTTTACCAATGGTGTCAGATCCTTTTGAACATTCACCTCAAAGTTACTAAAGACCAAGTCCAATGTTCTATTGTTTTCATTCAAAACATTATTGTACATTTTCAAATTGTGTGTATCAATAAGTGATGACATTGCGCTAATAATTTAATTTCGATTGTCAAATTGAAAATGAATACCATTTATTTCTGATATGTTGTAATCCCCAACAAATAGAAGAAAAGTGTTTTGATCAATTGTTAAACCGTCGCACAAATCAGCATAATCCTTATACACCTGTGATTTAGATCCTGGTGGAATGTATGTTGAGTTTATAATGAATTCATTTCCTAAAATACTTGTCCTGACAAAGATAGTTTCCAAGGTGGTTTGTGTTATAATCAAAGATGAGTTGAACTTATTTCTTACCGCAATCAAGACTCCTCCACCCCTTTTTTTGTCTGTTAACTGAATATCTCTATCCTTTCTAAATAGTTTATATCTTTCATCAAATAGTTCACCATCGTTTATGTCATCTGTAAGCCAAGTTTCGGTTAAAATAATCATATCGTACGATTCTGAAGACAAATTATTCTTGAGTTCTGTTGTCTTGGTGCGAAGCCCTCGACAGTTCTGATAATAAATATTAAGTAACATTTGAATTCCAATGAAGGTTATTTATATGGCAAATACTAGACAGTTCCTGACTATGTATTCAAAAATAACTACTAGTTTACCAAAAAAACAAAAAAAAAACAAAAAAAGAATAATTATATTATATGATTTCAGCAAATTGTGAACAATTTTATTCCTTACTACCAACCTAGCATGTATTTTATCTCTCTCCTTTGAAAATACGTAGATTGTTGGTTGGTATGAACCAACAATGTTAATAGAAAATAATATATGAAGTGAGTGCAAAAACACATTGCATCAAAAAAGAGAACAAAACAAAAAAGAAAGCAGGAGTTTGTAGTTGACCTTCATGATGAGTTACAGGTCACCTGCACCGCACACTTCTTTCTTGGAATTATTATTTTGGACGAACACCTTGCCTCCCATGGTCCAGACCTGCCTAAATCCATATTTCTTCTGGGCCAACTGAAACAGTTCATATCGTTCCTTGGACAGATCTTCGTGTATCGTGATGCCGCTATTTTTAAGCTTCTTTTTAGCAAGGTAGACTTCAGTTCGCTTCAATGTTGTTACAAATTTCACCAGAATTGTGCGTGATCCAGTTTCGTGATGTGGTTTCCCAATTCCAAAGACATCACCAATATCCTCAGGGCCACACTTTACTGCGAGGGTTTCCCTCATGAATTTCAGTATCACCTTCAACGTATTTTCTTCGTTATTTTCCGGTATGCCGTTTATTCGCAAAGAATTTTTTCTTTCCAATTGGTCAATGGCACTGCGCAATGTATGTAAATCGTCCTCATGTCTCTGCACTCTTTTCTCAACGCATCCTAACTTTGCGGTTATCATTGAAATGTTATTATTAAATTTCTCAAATTTTGTGTCCATTTTAGCATCCAGAGATGACATGACTTTTTCGCAAACTTTTTCTATTAGTTTTTTCAAGTGTTCATTCAGGTACTCACCATCATGAGTTTTCAAGTCGATATTTTCGTTCCTCGATGATGATCCGGAATTGCTCCGTAATGTTTTCTCATGGGTCCTCGACATTTCGAGAATCTTTGGATGAAATGTATTTTGATACAAAACACAAGCACTCTATCAAGTTATGTAACTTTTTTGTGATGTCCTAGTTCGGGATCTTCTAATCACTATTCACACCCAATTTCAGCTTTTGATTGTAGTTTTTACCAAGAGAAACTTCAAATTTAGCCAAGAGCTGTCTATATAGTGCTCACAGTAGATGCGACGTTGCCATCAATTACAGGAAGGAACACATTATTCGAAACTCGATTCAGCAAATGCTTATACACAAGTGTGCCTTGATGATAAGTCAAAGGAATTGATCACTATAAGGTGAGTTCGACTTGACCACTCTGAACGCTTTTTAAACTCGAGATGTTTTCAAATCGTTTGGGTACAGCACAAAAACTCAAAGTGCTCACCCCAATAATGGGTTCGGGTCAGGCAAGGGTGAAACAAATGGAGCGAACTCTTGTAGCTCCACCTTGGCAAATGATACTTGGAGTGGACAAAAATAAAGTATGACCGAAAATATATAAAAAAATACCCACACCGTCGTTAACGTTGATGGGCAAATTCACATAACTGATGGACAAATACTACTACAGAATAAAACCGGTGAGTACCATTTTCTAGTCACTTCCAAAAATAAATATCAAAATAATCAACTTTTTTCAGATGATGAATTAATCTATGTACCATACAGCAAATACATATGTACCATTTTCAATATCCCTCACAACAATGCTGAGACTCCTTGAAATTCGAATAGACCCACTTGTGATTCGGCTCATGACTCTGATGAAGGAATTGAAAATGATAAATCAGATATTAAATTATAAAATTATAAAATGATAAATCAGATATTAAATTATGACAAGAGAAAGAGTCAATTTCCTTATTGAAACTGGTGAGGAGTATTTGCACAGAGTGGATAATGCAGTGAAAAATAATGTATGGGAGAAATTAGTACAGGTAATTGTCAAAAACCAACCTGGTGTTATGCAAAATTTTCTTGGAAGCCTCATTAGAATGAAATAAATCTCCAGGTCATTTAATATGCATTATAGTTAGTTTTCTAGGGATAGTTTGAATCAAATCAGGGTGCTTTTGTAGGTATGGGCATCTGAGTTTGGGAAAGTGATTACATACGAGCAAGTTGAATCAAAATGGAGGAGCCTCAAGAAAACATACAAAAGTGTTATCATACACAATGATAAATCAGGGAGAAACCGAAGATAGGTACTGGGAGTATTTCAACAAAATACACAAGTTCATGCACAAGAGACCAGAAATTATTCCTGAAGCCATATGTAGCAGCTCTGAAGGACTCAAACCTAGAATTGAAAATACCATAAAATCAAAAAAATCAGAAAATGATAATACTCCATCAGAGTCACAGGCAAATGTAGCTGAATCCTCATTTTCTAAGAAAAGACGCCAAAGAGAAAGTGAAACTGCAAAAAGACATAAGGAAAAACTCGTCAGAATGATTCGATTCAATGAACTATTTGAAAAAATCAATTAAGAGACATCTTGAGTTTACCAGTTTATTAATAAAAGTTAACATCAATGTCTATCATTTCTTAATATTGGCAGAGCATTACAAATTCCTTTTTTTTTTCTTGAAACATTTTGGTTATTTATATCAGGATCAAAAATATCTTGTAAATGTTGTGGATCATTCAAACGTTCAGAATGTCCTGAACAAAATCACCATTCAAAAAAAAAAAGTGTGCAGTATACAGCCAGTTAATATCAAAAGAACTGATAAATCTATTCTCACAGTTTGTAAAAATTTCAATCTTCTGAATCGCCCTTCAAGATATGCAAATGCCCTTTCAATTGTATCACGGGTGTCACCAATAATGGTGTTGTAATTTTTTTCAAGTTGGGTTATATTTCGGTTATTCAAGCACCAAACACTCTATATACGTGATTTTTCAGCCGCTCCTCATCCACTCCTGCTCCATAGCTCCACGCCGAACTCACCCATAACTATACCCACAAGGGGTTATATCGTTACAACAGGGCACCCTTTGGTATTTCGAGTATCCCTGCTAAATTCCAGAAAATGATGGAGTCGGTACCAGGTCACATTTCAGGAGTTATTGTTTTTCTAGACGATATTCTTATCACGGGAAAAGATAGAGATCAACATTTGAATAGATTGGAACAAAAAATAGCTGAATTGCAGGACGCTGGCCTTAGAATTTCTATGAAGAAGTGCGAATTTTTTAGAAATCAACTTTCCTATTTGTGGTTCGAGATAGATAAAGATGGATTGCATACTTCCGGGGAGAAAATTTCAGCTATAAATAATGCACCAAAACCGGAAAATTTTAAAATCTTTTCCAGGACTCATCAACTATTACGGAAAATTCGTACCGAACCTGTCCACCGTTTTATATCCTCTTTACAATCTTTTAAAATCAGATGTTGATTGGTTGTGGTCACAACCCAGTCAGCACAAATACGTCTTATGAACGTTTCAAAAACGTCCACTCTGGACATTCAGGACGTCTTTTAAACGTCCATTTCCGAACAGCCGACGTCTTAAGGACGTTTCGGGGACGTCCATTGTTACTAATCAAAATGTCTTGGGGACGTTCATTTAAGGTCCAGAATAGAACGCATTTCGAACCTAAAATGGACGTAGGTATCTGAATACATTTATTGGATGGTATATACAAACAAATTCGACATTATCAGCAGTTCAATATTTCTTCGAGGTCGACTGCTGGCGGCGTTCACTTGCTCGCTTGAGCCAGGATTGTAGGAAAACCTCAGTTTTTTTATCAGCCGCCTTGTGGGATTTTTCTGCAGCATATATAAAAAATATTGTCAATCAATTGTGAAACATGAAGGCTTCAGTGAGAAAATGCTTAATTAAAACAAAGCCATTTCGACAAAAAAATATCAAAGCAGGTGCATATTCCACTTTAATTTTAACAATTTTGAAGATTTGTTGAACAGTGCCCCACGAAATTTTAATTCCCAAAAAATCCTAGAGTACCCAGAATTATAATGAAAGTATCAATGATGCTTTTGCCACGCTCGGTATGCAAGTCCTGAATATTTGTCACTCATAAAAATAAAACGTTTACTCACTCAATACAAGTTTGGCCATCAGCAAATTATAAAATGCCCTTTTGCCTTTTCGACCCAGCCAACTGAATTCATTTGCCACTTCATTGGTCATCATTACTCTTTTCACGAAATTATAGTTATTGGCACCCCCCAATTTAGCCAATTCATCAAACTAGAACATGAGGATATAGAAAACACGTTTCTTCAGAAAAATTAATATACTTACAGCTGCATCAAAATGATCCTTCTGGTTCAAAACTTCTTTTTCTGTAAATCCATCAGACAATTCAGAGGAAAATTTATATTGAAGTCTTTATAAAGGGATGCATCACGACTTTTATTTTTACATACATCTCTTTATCCTTTTTCCTTCATGGCAGATAATATATCAGAAGTGATACTCCTTATCAAATGATTTTGTTCAATAATCACTTGCAATTTGGATTCTGGAAAATGAGAAACATTTCATAAATAATATTTCAATAATTCAATGTAAATACATAATTCATTGCCCAATAATATGTTCTGAATTATGCTTTCATATGGGTTCATGAAAGTTTACCTTGAGCATGAACACATGATACTAACCATTTTCTTTACATCCGTGGTAACAATATTGCAATACATTCTTTTGAATATCAGTAGCACAAATTTGCTGAGATTTAAAAATTGCATCAGGTACAATATTCTTGATCGATAAATTATTCTGAATATCATCAGTAGCACAAATTTGCTGAGATTGCAAAATTGCATCAGATACAATATCCTTGATCGATGCATTCTTTCGAATATCAGTAGCACAAATTTGCTGAGAAGATTTAAAAATTGCATCAGATACAATATCCTTGATCGATACATTCTTTTGAATATCATCAGTAGCACAAATTTGCTGAGATTGCAAAATTGCATCAGATACAATATCCTTGATCGATGCATTCTTTCGAATATCAGTAGCACATTTTTGCTGAGAAGAATTAAAAATTGCATCAGATACAATATCCTGGATCTATACATTCTTTTGTATATCAGTAGCACAAATTTGCTGAGATTTAAAAATTGCATCAGATAAAATATTCTTGATAGCATTATTGTTGACCTCCTTTAGTGGGAGAACAGGAGTTTCATTTTCCAGGTGACCTAGAAAAGACAGAATTATTCTTGGGATGAGTAAATTGGAGATATCATTAAAAATAGTGTATATTTGCTTCACTTTTTTATCAATTTCAAAATACAGTAGGTATCGTTGTAATTTTGAATGGGGAAAGGCTGATTCTTCCTAATGTTTATATTCAATGTATATTTTTTTAAATATACTGAATGAATATGAACTCTGGTTAGTTATATTATGTACAGAAATTATATTAGCTTACCATCACCAGAAACCTCTACTATTTTCTTTAAGCCTGCAATATACCTTGAATTAGTGAAAATTTAATTCAAATTAGGAGAATGTTACATCTTTTTGAGGGCGAAGGAAGAATAGATTCATCTGAGCAGCCACTAGAAGATAGTACTTTCTGAATTATTTTCCTCTTATTATCCGATTCCAGTTCAGAAGCCAGATCACTTGTTAGTTCAGCATCTTTTGCTTTATTTCGAGCTCTCATATAACTATCTGGGGAAGACAAAAAATCAACATTTTATATTCCTGAAATAATTTATCAGGTAAATTATGGTGTTTTTAGTTTTGGAAAACTATCACAGAAATAATAAGTTCCAACTTACCATATGTTGCATTTCTGAAAACTTTTATCTTATGAGTAGGCCAACATGAATTCAGAGGTTCACATTTCTTTATTGCCATCATCAACTTGGGTGGAGCCATAGAAGGCCAGTGACAGAAATCACCCTGTATCCATATTGTGGGCACTGCTTCCACAGTCTCATCTTCAAATTGAACCACTGTCCATGTTCTTTCTTCAGACATCTTTCCCAAGTGAAAAATCAAGAAACAAGATAAATGTCTCATTATATATATACCATGCAATAAATAAAGTACTACCTAGGTTTTTTTGTAGAGCTGAATGTTAAAAAATGATCAATGAGTCAAAGAAAAATTAAATCAAATATCCACAAACACTGTATTTCAGGAATAATGCATGTTTATAATACAGTTAACAGAAAAAAATTTATTCAAGCGTAATTAAAAGAACCAATTCGGAAATACTGTGTCTGATTAAAAAAATCAATCTGATGTATGAATCAATGGGAAAATTGCATAGCTGAATTCGAATTCAAATTTCCCACATTTATGATCTATATCACTAGCATCAAATATTTCCATTTGTCCAAGATCTAAATCAGCAATGAATATACCCACTTCTGATGATTTACAGGGTTGGTAATACGAATCTCTGAGATTCAAAAATTTATTTCCGATTACTTTGTATTGATTTTGATTCAAAACAATGTTCTTGATTTCAATAATGCTTTCGTTTTTGAGTGAACAACAGTTATCTGGTGTTAGAGTTCTATGACTTATGTTAACCTGTGGTCTTATGTCAATGTCATCGGATACTATGTTCCGTTCTTCTGTGTATCTAAGGCGTGGTTAGGTTCTCATGGTTGTACATGTTTGTTAGTAATAAAAGCACTGCAGAAATAATTTCGATATGTAGTTTATTCTAAAATCAGACAAACTCCATTTCGTATATATTAATAACAGGTTATGGGCCCAGTTAATGCCCGGAATAGTTGGAACTGTTACTATTGTTAGTGTCGACCAAATAACCTCAAGTACCCGTTGCAGTTGTACCAGTCAGTAGTTTGAAACAAAATGGAGGCCGAAAGATATCGAATATGTCTGTTCGATGGAACGAATTTTGGTAGTTGGAAATTCAGGCTGGAAGCAATCCTAGATCAACATGATTTGAAATTGTTCATTGAAGAAAATTTTGAGACAATTACCGTTGGAAAAACACTAGAACAAAAAGAGGCACTAGGAAAAAAATGTAAAGCAATCATAATCAATGATATATCAGATGATCAGCTAGAATATATTAAAGACCAGAAAACAGCTAAGGGGATTATTGACACATTGAAGTCGGTATTTGAAAGAAAGACAATTTCTAGTCAGTTATTCATAAGAAAGAAGTTACTCACCCTCAGATATCAGGAAGATCATGATATGAACTTGTACTTACTCCAGTTTGATGAACTCAATCGAGAATTGAAGGAATCTGGTGCTAATGTGGAAGGCTCTGATGCTATCTGTCATTTGCTACTAAGTTTACCTAAATCGTTTGAAGCTGTTGTGGCTGCCTTGGAAACCATTGATCAGTCAAAGTTATCCATAGAATTTGTAAAGGCTCGTCTATTGGATGAAAATAACAAGAGAAAAAATTCAGGACGTGCTACCATCTCCTCTCAACAATCAACAGCTTTTGGAACACAAAATTTCAAATACAATTGCTACAATTGTGGAAGACCTGGTCACAGAAGTAGCGAATGTCGCAGTAAACCCAGAAATGTAAATTTCAATGCTCAAAACAAACAACTGATGGGAAATTCAAATCAGTACCAAAATAACAATCACCCAACATCAGGCAACATACGTGCACCAATGTCAAGCAGTCATTATGTAGGAAATACAGATGATCCTGAAGAGGAACCAGTTTGTTTTGTAGCAGGGGCAGGAAAACTCGACTCAGGGGCATCTGAACATATGGTAAATGACTTAAAATATTTCTGTGACTTGAAAAAGCTCAAAACACGAATACAGATAGCAGTGGCAAAAGATAAACAGAGCTTGATGGCTACAATGGTTGGAAACATTGGAATATCTTTTCATGGAATAATTATAACTGTGAAGGATGTTTTATACATACCTAACCATAAATTCAACCTTCTAAGTGTGTCAAAGTTAGTAGAAAAAGGATTTATAGTAATGTTCAGCAATGGAAAGGCTACAATATCTAGGAAAAACAAAGTATACCTGGAAGCTGTTCATGACAGGAAACTTTTCATGATAGATGTGCCATTTTTGAAGGGTCAGTCTGAAGCACACAGTTGTTTTGCACATACCTCAGACTTGATGCTTTGGCACCGCAGATATGGACATTTGAATAAAGCAATGCTGCTTAACTTGGTTGATAAACACATAAACACAAGTGAGGTGTTCAAATACTTTATACAATACCAAGCAGCAGCAGAAGTTCAATTCAATAATAAAATATCCCGGTTACGCATTGACAATGGGGGGGAATATACTTCTAATGAATTTAAAAACTTCTGTTCCACAAATGGGATCAAAATGGAATATACAATACCATATAACCCTCAACAAAATGGGGTTAGTGAAAGGTTCAACCGCACCTTACTAGATAAGGCCAGGACAATGATTTCAGATAGCACCTTACCTAAATTTTTGTGGGGAGAAGCTATAAGAACAGCTGCTTACATTATCAATAGAACACCCAGTAAATCAATCCATGCTGAAAAGAATATTACTCCTGCTAAATTGTGGTTTTCTGCCAAACCAGATGTATTCAGGATGAGAGTTTTTGGCTCTGTGGCATATAACCACATCCCAGATCAGAAAAGAAGTAAACTAGATGAAAAATCTGAAAAACTCTTGATGGTTGGCTATGCAGTAAATGGTTATAGGCTATGGAATATGATTACAAACACAATTACTATTGGAAGGAATCTGATGTTTGATGAAGACTCAAAAAATATTCATAAAACATTAATTCCTTATGAAATGCAAGAAAAGTTAGAACCTGAAGAAAAAGGACCAGAAATGGAAGAACCGGAAGAACAATCAGTTAGACCAACTCAAAAAGAGAAAACCACAGGAGAATTAGAAGAAGAAAATACAAACAAGAATGATGTAGAAGAATTTAGACAGAAGAGAAACATCGAGAAGCCTTATGGCAGAAGGACTATCTCACTTCTTTTGATAATGAAGAACTAGAGGAAAATTATGTTGCCTATGCATCAAATGCTGAAAATATTATAGATGCTGATGTTCCTGAGACTGTCGATGATTTAGTCAACCACCCAGATAGTGAATTATGGAGAAAGGCAATGAAAGAAGAACTAGATGCAATGAACAAAAATAATGCATGGGATTTAGTAGACCTACCACCAGATAGAAGTGCTATCAGTTGTAAGTGGGTATTTTATTTGAAACGCAATGAATATGGACATATCACAAGATATCGTGCCAGATTAGTTGCCAAGATGTGCTCTCAGAGGAAAGGTTTGAACTTCAATGAAACTTATTCCCCTGTTTCCAAACTTAGCACCTTGAGAATATTATTATCAATTGCCAATGAATATAAATTTCCTATTCACCAAATGGATTTAACAACTGCCTTCTTGAATGGTGATTTGTCAGAGGTAATTTACATGAAACAACCTCCAGGTTATGAAAATAATCATAAGGTATGTAAATTAAATAAAACCATTTATGGTTTGAAACAATCCTCCAGAGTGGTATAACAGCTTAACCAAAATCTTGATACAGGAGGATTTTATAACAGGTGAGTCAGACAAGTGCCTGTTCACAAAAGTGAAAGATAAAACTTTGATATATGTACTAATTCATGTAGATGATCTCCTTCTCATTAGCAATAATCTCGATGAGATGAATCGAATTAAACAATCTTTGTCAAAAACATTTGACATGAAAGACAAGGGAGATATCAAGCTATTTCTAGGCATAAACATAAACAGGGACATAGAGAACCGTACTCTTACATTAAGCCAGTCAAATTTTATTGATAGACTATTGATCAAGTTCAATATGAATGACTGTAATGGTAAATCAACACCTATAGAAACAAATCTGAAACTGAGACTTGGTGTGGGCACACTTTCAGAGGCTAAACCATATAGAGAATTGATAGGATTTTTGACCTATCTTGCTGTCACAACTCGAGCTGACATTAGTTTTGCTGTATCATATTTTAGTAGATTCCAGTCTCAGCCCACTGAAGAAGCATGGAGCCACCTGAAACACATACTTCGCTATCTGAAGAGAACTCCGGACTTGAAGCTTGTGTATTCATCAGCATCAACAAAAATCTTAGAAGCTATTAGTGACTCAGATTGGGCAAGTGAGATAAACACACGAAAATCTACCTCTGGTTGTGTTATAAAAGTATTCGGGAATTTAGTGCAATGGTTCTCCAGAAAGCAAAATAGTGTTGCACTTTCATCATGCCCAGATAACACAAAAACCTTTTGGGGATCTTCTGAGGCGGTCACATTAACGTCCTCAATACGTCGAGAGGCTTTCAAAGAACGTCCCTAGGACGTCCTCCTCTTACCATTTTCCACGTTCAAATAACGTCTCAGAAGATCCCCACGAGGTCTTACTTTTTTTATTCACTTCAGTTATGCCTTTTTTGAGTTTTTATTATTCTCAGAATGACTTTTGAGCATATCTGAGAACTAATGAAAATGAAAAAAAAAATAAAAAAAATCAGCGCTATCATGGTTACCCATCCAAATCCTAGCCACTGCTGTCGTTGCTTGACTTCTGTGATTCAACTTACCTTCTCATTGCAATGTCGCTATTCCGTGAACTTATAAATGCTTGACTTTCAATGTGATTTGAACAACAATTATTTTCAAGGATTTTTATTACTAAAATTGGAATACTTTTTTTTTTTTTCAATAATAATGGACAAGATAATTTTTCTTGATATATATAGCTCAATTCTAAATTGGGAAATTCATATGGAGTGAAGAACCAACCAATATCGAATAATTAAAAATTAATTCAATAATAAAGAACGCTTCGTCCGATTTTGATAATTTGTAACTCTGTTGTAAAGTAGATGATATTATATTCGTATAGTATATTTCAAAAGTATAGGATGTTTTAGATATGAATATGGTGTAACATAAATTGCAATTTCGATGTATATATTTGCCAATAGTAGTTTCATAAACATGTTCCCGTTTGCGAGGTTCGTTGCCTTTTTCATGTATTTGATTTCTGCACATTAATTGATTCTCTTGCATATTTTATATTTAGGACATGTCGATGGACTTACTTATCATCATCTACCTGTTTTACAAAATAAAAGTAGCGGATCATTACAATTCTGAACTTCTGAGCTAACGGTCGAACGAGGGTTATCTCCTAATAAAGTACTGCGAGAAATTCGTTGTTTCAATCCAATACATCCCAACAAAATTTGTGGTGGCAGCGGTATGGGATTGTTGGATATCGTGAATTAGTGCAGATTCCGAGGACATATTCGAAGCTGTCGGTGGTGTAGCAACAAATTAACCCCGATTCCAGTGCAACTGAAGTGTCCCACCTTGACAACCTAGTTAAGAGGTAACGGATCAGCCAGTTATCAGTTATCCCAGACGAACCCGGATTTTGGAAGCAGCATAGTACATCAAGGAGACCAACCACTCGACGAGGACTACAGAAGACATCATCCCAAGAAGTCAACATTCTAGAAGACATCATCCCAAGAAGTCGACATTCAAGAAGACATCGTCACAAGAAGTCAACATTCAAGAGGATATCATCGCAGAAGTCATCATTCAGGAAGGCATTATCTCGAGCACGTCAACTTCAAGAGAAGATTGCATATAGAGTAAGCTAGTTTTCTACTCATAGTTATCTGCATGAATAGTGACAACAATATGGTTTTCCAAATTGAATTAGCACTCAAAATGATCCCCGAATTTCGAGGAAATAGGGATGATTTACATAAATTTATATCTTGTTGTGATGTCATATCCGAAACGGCAAGAACAAGGGAGGAAATACCTCAGTTATTGAACGTAATCAAGTGTAAACTCTCTGGGCAGGCATATAATTTCATCAAGTACAAAACATTGAATTCATGGAACGATTTGAAAACTATTTTACAAGATCAATATTTAGAAAAACGTACCATTGGTCAGCTACAAATGGAACTATTAAACGCTAGGCAAAATTCATTTGAGAGTGTGAGAGATTTCGCAAATAAAATCGAAAGACTTTCTTTAGATCTAACGGACGCCTGCATAGCCAGTGAAGGCAATACGGCTGCTCCTACAATTCAAAATTTAAATAACAAATCTGCTTTGAAAGCTTTCGTTGAAGGTTTGAGGGACCCAATAAAATTAATCATAAAGGCATCTCGTTTCGACGAACTCAACGATGCCATAGAAGCGGCTTGCGAGGAGGAAAGAAATTTAAAATGTCGAATAGTTACTCAAAAAAAATCAGAACATTCATTTAAAAAATGTTTTAAGTGTGGAAAATCAAATCACACATCCGCTAATTGTTTTTCTAATAATAGTTCTACATCTTCACATTTCTCTTCAAATTTCAGGCCCAGTAACAATTTTCCGAATAATTCTCACATAAGAACTGAGCGTATTCACCAGGTATCGAATGAATGTCGTTATTGTCATAATTTAGGGCACACAATTGAACAATGTCGTAAACGTCAATATAATATCTCAAGAAACCTCAGATCGAATGATCAATTTTCAAGAAGTTCTGCAACAAAATACTCTTCTACACAGAATCAAACATTTCCGAATCGATACGATAATGCCAGATCAATTAATCAAACTAAACCGTCGCAAAATTCGGGAAACTTCCAAGGACCTACAGCGAGCGGCAGCACTGTCATGGTCCGCGAAATGCAATCTGCCGAAAACTAAGCAGCATCAACTCTCTGAATAATGCCATATCGAACGATTATAAATTTTCCAATGAGTATACAAACTTCAAATCCCAAACAGACGAGGATGTTCGAGTCAATCGAGACATTTTTCATGATTTCCAAGATCCCATTTATAATTCCCGAAATTCAGAGAATGCGCCAACACTTACCATATCCACTGATTCTTTCCAAAATGCATATAAATCTATAACCGCGAACGAATATTCAAATTCAGGTAAAACGATAGAAGGGTCATCAGAATCAATTTCACAGCAGGCAAAAAAATCAAGCCCAAATAGTTCGTGTCAAAATTCTCCAATATCTCCTTTATTAAATGTTATCAGTCAATCAGAAACTTCAAGATCAGTTGTTCCTGATCTCTATCATTATTTCACTGAATCGGATCATTGCAACGAAGGAAAAAATGTTTATACGGTAAACATAAATCATAATTCTACATGTGTTAAGTTACCGCTAAATTTGTCGAACAAGGGTTTTGCACATATGTTAGTCGATACTGGTAGCGACGTCACAATTCTTAAACTAGGACAGACAGACGGAGATGCATTATTATACACAGAAAAGAAGGCACGACTCAAAGGAATTACCGAACAATCTGTGCTATCCTATGGAATTTGCTATAGTAAAATCAAACTTTTCGATGATATTTTCATTCCTATATGTATTCAAATAGTACCGAATAATTTTCCAATTTCCTATGACGGTATATTAGGACAAGATTTCTTAGCACGATATAAAGTCAACATAGATTATGAAACGTCAACAATCTCTATACCATTTCACGGTAAAATGTACACATTGCAGATGACTAATCCACTCATGGATAATGTTATAGAAATTCCTGCTAGGTCGGAAATAATAAAAACAATACGATTGAATTATATAGAACCTAGAATTTGCTTTCATAAGGAATTAAAACCCGGAGTTTTCATAGGCAACTGCATAATAGACGGAACCGATTCGAAAGTCAACATTCTGAACGCTACGGAGAAAAATGTCTATTTAAATCAATCAGATATTGATAGAATCGATTCAGATAATCTAGCTAATTATGAAATCCTCAACTTTTCAAATTGGGAGAATAAAGAACGATTATTCCTTCTAGAGCAAGCTATAAGAACTGATCATTTGAATTCTGAAGAGCGACAAAGTATATTTGAAATTGTACGTGAATACAATGATATATTTTTCCTCAAGGGAGATAAACTGACTCATACAGATGCAATTCGACACTTCATACCCTTAACCTCGAAAAAAACAGTTTCCGTCAAACCATACAGACTTCCTGAATTTCAAAAAGGAGAAGTCCGAAATGAAATCAAAAACATGTTGGAAAATGACATAATTGAAAATAGTAATTCCCCCTATAACAGTCCCATCCTCATCGTACCGAAAAAGCCAGATAGTCAGGGAAATAAACGGTATAGGCTAGTTGTAGATTTCAGAAAACTCAATGGTCTTACTGAAGCAGATGCCTATCCCCTTCCCAATATAACAGAAATTTTGGATCAATTAGGAAAATCAAAGTATTTTTCAATCGTGGATTTAGCTCAGGGATTTCATCAAATTTTACTTAGCGACGAATCGAAGCCATGCACTGCTTTTTCTTTCGAAGGACATTATCAATATAAACGCTTACCTATGGGCTTACGAGGGTCACCCGCAACGTTTCAGCGCTTAATGAACAATGTACTTACGGGACTAACCGGTTTGAAATGCTTCGTGTATCTAGACGACGTGGTAATCTACGGAGGTTCTTTGGAATCTCACAATTCAAAATTGGTCGACGTATTTTCAAGATTACGCAAACACAACTTGAAATTGCAGCCAGACAAGTGTGAATTTCTCCGGAAAGAAATAACTTATCTCGGTCACATGATTTCCGAGGAAGGAGTAAAGCCTGATCCAGGAAAAATTGAAGCAGTGAAGAATTTCAAGAAACCTTGCAATCAAAAAGAAGTCAAATCATTTCTGGGTTTAGCATCTTATTACCGCAAATTCATTGAGAATTTTGCAAAAATTGCACAACCTTTGAATAAACTGCTCAAAAAGGACGCAAAATTTGAATGGTCCTCTCTATGTGATGAATCTTTCGCTGTATTGAAAGAAAAATTGATTAGCCCTCCAATCCTCGTTTACCCTGATTTCCAGAAAACCTTTGTTTTGACAACAGATGCTTCCCAATATGCAATCTCCGGTATTCTGAGTCAAGGTGAGATTGGCTCTGATCTTCCGATTGCATATGCATCGAGAATACTGAACAAAGCTGAGCAGAATTATAGTACGATTGAGAGGGAGCTTTTGGCGATCGTTTGGAGTTGTCAACATTTTCGACCATACCTCTATGGTCGTAAATTTGAAATTTTCACTGACCACAAACCTCTTGTTTACCTATTTTCTATATCGAACCCATCCAGTAGACTTATGCGCTTTCGTTTGAAATTAGAAGAATTTGAATTCAATATCACCCATAAATCGGGTTGTTCCAATACAAATGCAGATGCTCTAAGTAGGATCCATCAAGTACAAACTCGATCAAATGTAGGAAAGTCCTCAATTCCATCTTATAGCGATTTTTTGAAAGAGATCGAGAAGAAAATAATAAAAAATTCAAAAGTCACAGATACTGATGAAAATCTGGATAGTTGTCCAAAGGAATATAGTATTGTTTATATTACAGATCAAACCTTTTCATTACCGAATGATTACCATGATAGTTTATATGAACTGAAATCTCAACAGAAAGAAATACATGACATTGCATATCTAAAGTTTGATGACAGGTTTATGTTTTATCTCATTGCAAAACTAGACATCATCCATAAAGCTGATTATGAGGATATATTCATTTGTTTATCAAAATTGAAATCTTTTTGCAACACTCATGACATTGACAAACTTGCTATTTCAGCCGAAACTTGCAAAATCGATAATCTAAAGTTTGAGACGTTCAAGCGGATTAGACAGTATTATAAATGGGGCAGGATGCACCGTGATATAAAGAAATATATCAGGTCCTGCGAAAGTTGTCAGAAAAATAAAATCGCACGAAAAACAAAACTGCCTATGACTATAACAACGACGTCGACCTATCCTATGGAGAAAATTTTTCTCGACGTTGTTGGACCCCTCAACCAAACAGACAGATTCAATAAATACCTTCTAACGTTTATGGATGATTTGACCAAATATTTGATTGCCATTCCCATAGAAAATCAGGAAGCTTCAACTATAGCGAGACATTTCGTTGAAAATATCATCTGTCAATATGGAATACCGAAATTCTTAGTAACCGATCAAGGAGCAAATTTTTTAAGCAGAATATTCAAAGAAACTTGTAAACTTCTGAAAATTAATCTGATTTCTACGACTGCCTATCACCCACAATCTAATGGTAGTTTGGAGCGTTCTCATAGGACTTTAGCGGAATATTTGCGTAATTTTACAGGTAGGGACATGAATACTTGGGACACCCAAATTTCTTATGCGCAGTTCACTTACAACACAACTCCACATACATCTACTGGTTTCACTCCATTTGAACTTTTGTTTGGTAGAAAAGCAATATTACCTTCTAGCATAAGAAAGAACCCAGAAACAATGTACGATTTCGACAATTATTATAATGAAATGAAATTGCGATTACAAGTGTCTCATGAGGCAGCACGGGAAAAACTTATTAAACATAAAGAAACTTCAAAATCATACTATGACAGGAATACTCATGAAATGAATTTGAAAATCGGTGACAAAGTCTTATTACGAAACGAATCGAATATCATTGGGAAATCGAAAAAACTAATGCCATTGTATAAGGGGCCGTATGAGGTTATTGAAATCAATTCTAATGTAAATGTAACATTATCAGTTAATAGGAAGAAAATCAAGGTCCATATAAATCGTTTGAAAAAATTCGTAGAATAATTAGAGTAATAACATACAGCATTTATTTTCGCAGGTGTAGTGATTATAATGGCAATCTTGGAAATAGTCTTCTTCATATTGTGCATCCTCGCAGCCGAAGCTAACGAGGTTTACTACAATGTTACTCCACTGGAAACAGGTCCAGGAATTTATTATGAAAAGATAGGTATCATGAACTTGTACAATGACGATTGGAAACTGATCACATATCTCGATTTGCAAAATTATCACGACGAATACGACCTCGTTCTCTTTTATGCCCATCAGATTAAACGACTATGTATTTTGAGTAGGAATAGAAGTGTTCCGGTTACTGAATGCGATTCTTTCGAGAAAGTCATTCAAAATATCATCACAAACATCAACTCTCAAGATGATCTAATCTTTGAACTTCTAGGAGTTCGCCGAAATACGAAAACACGAAGAGGGTTGATGAATTTTGTCGGTTCAACATCAAAAATTCTATTCGGTACCTTAGACGCAGATGATGCAGTATATTTTAACTCACAGATAGATAATATTAGAAAAAATCAGGAACATTTTTCAACATTGTTAAAACAACAAACGTCAATAATCCAAAATACAGTCCATTTGATAAATAGAACATCATTCGCATATTTAGACAATTTTGGCCACAAAGTTAATGAAGTTGTGGGAACTCTAAATGTTTTAACAGAGAATGTATCAAAATTTGAAACCCAGCAAAAAATCTCGACTGAGACGAATGAACTTGTATCGTTATTGAGCATTGTTTTGACAACGTTCAAGATCAATCAGAATAATCTTATTGAGATTATATCGTATGCCCAAAGAGGAATTCTACATCCATTGGTGATGAGCCCAATGAAACTCACCAACGAGTTAAAAAAAATACAAAGTTTCGTGAATGAATTTACTTTTCCTGTTGTTCCTGTCATTGAGAATATGCACACCCTGTATAATCTTTTGACCACTAATGTATTTTTCATCAATAAGACACTTACATTTTTGCTTTATATCCCTCTCATTGAAAAACGTAGTTATAATATATTTAGGTTATCTAGTTTACCAATGCCTTTAGGAAATGACACTTTTGTTTTTGTTGTACCTGGAGATAATTTTTTCGTATCAGACGTCATTAAACAATATTTTTTCATGATGAGTGATGTAGAATTATCTAGCTGTAAGATATTTTTAACAGATAGGTATATATGCAAACAAATTAAACCAATTTATTTAGCTCACTTGCATAAAGGTTGCGAATCAGAGTTGTTCATGCCTACTACATCCATTCCTGAATCATGTCAAAAACGTATCATGAAAATCAATGAACCAATATTCATCCAACTAGCAAAAAAAAATTCTTGGATATATGTTGCACCCCATGAAGAATATGTCGATTTGAACTGCGGAAATACAGAACGACAACTGTCTTTCACTTTGAAAAACACAGGAATCCTCAGCTTACATTCAAACTGTTCAGCATATGCAAAGTCAGTCATTCTTACGTCTCATCAAGAATTTTCTAGTCAGATAACAATGTCCTACATTGCACCTCTAGATTTGAAGAAAGAAATATACTTGGAACCGTCGACACATATTACTTCAAAATTAAAATCACTAGACGTTCCTTTGACTGTGGTGTCGAGTAATTTTGATGAGCTAGCTAAAATCAGTGAAGACTTGAATAAATTGAAACAGAGCGAAAACGAATTACAACCAAACAAACCCGACCTACCTCACCATTGGATATTATATTTCCTTGTATGTTCAATTGTCATTTCTGTTATTTCTTATGTTCTGTATATCCGCTGCAAATATTTGCTAGAGGGAAAACTGAAAACTGATTCGATGCCTGTTGGAAATAACTCAACAGGGGAAACACAAAATACTGCAAGGGCAGAAATGAAAGAAACTGATCAGGATGAGTGTAGTAGTGTGTCGCGAGTTGGTGAAAATTGCACCGTTCCTAGGTACAATTTTCAAAAATGAGGGGGAGGTGTTGTAAAGTAGATGATATTATATTCGTATAGTATATTTCAAAAGTATAGGATGTTTTAGATATGAATATGGTGTAACATAAATTGCAATTTCGATGTATATATTTGCCAATAGTAGTTTCATAAACATGTTCCCGTTTGCGAGGTTCGTTGCCTTTTTCATGTATTTGATTTCTGCACATTAATTGATTCTCTTGCATATTTTATATTTAGGACATGCCGATGGACTTACTTATCATCATCTACCTGTTTTACAAAATAAAAGTAGCGGATCATTACAATTCTGAACTTCTGAGCTATCGGTCGAACGAGGGTTATCTCCTAATAAAGTACTGCGAGAAATTCGTTGTTTCAATCCAATACATCCCAACAACTCGATTTAAAAATATAAATACGTATATATATCTCGTGACTTGGAAGAGATGAAATGTACATAAAAATATTTACCTTTTTCAATTATTGTTATGAGTAGAACATACTCCGGTCAATTGCTCCTAACTTCACATGAGTACCTATACATATTATTTAAAGACGAAAATATCATCAGAATACATCCATATAGGCCCAAACATATCCACATCCCCAGGCTGCCGCTGAAAAGACTAATGTGGGACAATAATGTCAAAAATTCTGAGCCTAGTGACGTTCTCAGGATGTAGAATATAGAACATCCTCTACAGTCTTTTGGCGACTATTAGAGGACGTCCTTAGGCGAATGTGTGTTATCTGGGTGTGAGGCTGAATATGTAGCTCTCAGCTCTACCATAACGGAAGTGCTCTAGGTTCAAAAGGTTTTATCTGATCTTGGTTTTCAGTTGGTCAGCCCAACAGAAATTCATGAGGATAATCAAAGTGTTATTTTTGTTGCAAATCAAGATAAATGTGAAAATAAATTGAAACACATAGATATCAAATTAAGCTTTGTTCAAGATATTGTACATAAAAATTTAGTCAAGATATCTTATGTGGAATCAAAACTGCAACAAGCAGATATTTTTACAAAGGGTTTGAATTGTATCCAATTTAACAAAAATCTGTTACTTTTGGGTAATAAATAATGTTTGTTTATTTTTCTTTTTCACTCGACTATTTGTTAAATTGTGGGGGGTGTTAGAGTTCTATGACTTATGTTAACCTGTGGTCTTATGTCAATGTCATCGGATACTATGTTCCGTTCTTCTGTGTATCTAAGGCGTGGTTAGGTTGTCATGGTTGTACATGTTTGTTAATATGTGAAATAATTTCGATATCTAGTTTATTCTAAAATCAGACAAACTCCATTTCGTATATATTAATAACATCTGGGACAGCAGTTTGGAGAACAAAATTCTGGAAGTTGATTTTTTTGAACTGATTTATGGCATTAACATTCGATGTTGGTCCTTCTGAATGATTAGATGAGAAAATTGGATACATCTTTGAAATATTTGTAATTTGATTTTTATGAGCTAACTTGTTTTTCTCACTCCTCCTACTTATTATTTGTGACAGGGGTTTGTCAATTTTCCTGATAGATTTCAATATAGTCTGTAGGAAGTTTTCGAATGGGAATGCACTGAAATCATCAAGTGTCCCATGATGTTTCACATCATTTGTGAGATGAATTGTAAGGGTCTAAATTGGGGTATAGAACCTTACAAGGGGACCCAGGAACTAGATCTGTCTGATCGGTAGCCTCGGGCGCCAGTTTTTTTTTATAAAGTGGTATGCTCCACTTGCTTCCAGAACTTATGGTTCGTTGGAAGGCCCTAGGTAGCTGTCAGTGGAGAAGAGATACAAAATAACTACGTACAATGTACCCCCTTGTGTAAACCAGGGGTCAGATAGTTAGACTGGTTACAAGTATACTAAGGAAGGGTAGGCTTTAATTACTCTCCCTTAGGTTATTCTGGATTACAAGCTACTCTACAGATGTTATTAACGGAATTTGGTTATATCACGGTTTTACTGGAGATCTTAAGGTTGTGAGTTCCTATTTAGTTCGAGAATCTACAGGCAAAATTAATAGGAAATTCACCATTCACACTCAATAAAACCCGGGATCGTTTTATACAGTTTATTACAGGCACGAGTTTATCCAAATCAACAGGTGAACAAACGAATTTTCAGGAAAATATACAATGATACACAAAAT
This sequence comes from Chrysomela aeneicollis, assembly GCA_029955515.1. NCBI lineage: Eukaryota > Metazoa > Arthropoda > Insecta > Coleoptera > Chrysomelidae > Chrysomela > Chrysomela aeneicollis. The sequence goes on from JARUHQ010000035.1 coordinate 1,395,319, forward strand.
TACATATAGCCTTAAGCCGGGAATCGAAATTGACAAATTCCAGCTGATTTTCACGAGCCGGCCCGATAGATATACATCAAGAATATAAACGTGAATATATCCGTCAAACTTGCTTAAATTATATATAAAGCGAATTTCTTTTACCTCAACCAGAAAAATTACAGGCAGTTACCACAGGTTTTAGATATTATTTCGTTAGCATAAAAAAATCAGGTACATCGGGAAAGCAAAGCGAAAACAACAAGCGGAAAAGCGATGCAAGCGAGCTTTTATATGATCAGGATAAGTTCGTTAAAATGATTTGCACACAAGACTATTGCTGAAGTTAATTTTCACAGCCCTTACAAATACGCGCTACTGTTACACCGGATATCACAAAAGGCTGATCCTCATAATAAATTACGTGAAACAAAACCTTCTGGGATATTTGTTTAATTTGCGATCTCTATCCTCAAAGACTGTTCCCAATAATCATATCAGAATCAAAAATCTTCGAGGACAGGAAATTAACGATTATTCGGATATTGTGAATCGGATGCAAATAATTGAACAGAACTTATTTGATCTTGTGGCCCTAGCGTTAATCAGCGAAGTATAATGCTTACTCTGGTTGCGGCAACTGGGTGGAATCGGCTGCAGGCTGGAGAACTCAACTAGCTCGCTTGAACTCAACTACTACTGAACTAAACTCAACCAATCTCTGAAATCGAATCCCATCTTCCAGGGTCTCACTGGTATTCATGTGCTCAGAAAAACTTTGTCAAGGACTCGATTCGGATTGGTCCAAACTGGTCAGGCGATATTTCTCGTCACACGATTTTGCTGGTACTCGCACAAAAACCAGGAAAGCAAGAAAAATCGAACAAACGCGGAGAGAGTAGTATACAGGGTGTGTACTTACTGGATTTGAATAAAATCAAAAATTACTCTAAATCAGCCTGGAACGATATACTAATATATTATAACAAAAATCTGGTCAGGTAACCGTCTAGTAATGAAGCTAGCAAAAAGCGCTTCGTTACAGCATCAAATTATGTATATTATGTGACATATGTTTTCGTCCATAGAGAATTTTAAAGGTTTCAACAAAATATTGGAGGAGAGAGTGTGCATATTCAATATAACAATGATATTTCCGATTTGAAAGAATTGTTAATGCTACATGTAATGTTATGAAATTTAGATATCTATCTTTATTCAACTGATTTCTCAAAGCAACTGGACCAGTATATGATAAAAAATGGCCGAATTCTGTAGCTTTTCATCGTTTTATGTCTATCAAACTCCTTGGTTTTCTATTGAATTCTACTGGCATGCATTTAGCAAAATTTATCAATGAATCTGATATATTGGTAACATTTCTGAAAGCAATTTTTGTTGAAGGTTTCCCACAGCACCATAGCATTAATAATTTTTTGACAACACCAAGGCATATCAAGTGCATATAATCCAAGGGAAAGCCTTCTACCATATCAAAATTTGGAATGTGTTCAATGACTGATGTACCATTATGATGTTCTGCTTGTATTTTCGAACGAAACCCACTGTCAGTTCTCAAATGAAGATTTTTTGTATCTAGAAAACATACCCTACCATCATGATAATTTCCTTCAAAATGACATTTGGAGCAAGAATAATACCCAGTGTGTCCTTTTGTATATGTAATGAAGGATTTTGCTGGGGCATCACAGATGAATGATTTTATGATAACTTTATATTCCTGGCCATTGATAATCAAACCATTTGTAATGATATCAGAAGCATCATTAACAAATTCTTCCAAAAAACAGTTTGCTTTCTTGGGTTTTTCATAACCATGATATATTCCAATTATATCAACAATCTTATATTTTGATAATCTACATAAAATGGGATAAACCTGACTACTGGAACTTTTGGACAGAGGCAATACATCAATGTTTATAATAAGTTCCAGTTAGTTGTCTCTTCTGAATAATGAGATGATTGAATATAAAGATTGTTGATACAAGTTCTTATTCCAAAATGATGGTATTGACCAGGGGGGACACTTTTCAATTCAACATTCCTACAAGTTCCCAAAAAAGTTCTGGCATCTGTTGGCAACTGATGTAAGGCTTATGGGTTGGTTATATCAGGAAAATGATTACTGTTAATCTCAGGATATTGAGTGGAAGGTGCAGTTTCATCAATACAAAAAATCACTTGAGATTTCGAATGGGACCTATTCAATTCAGATATTGGAACAAGAGTGGCATCTTCATTATCAGAAGAATTTGAAGATGAACTAGATTCGTTTGGAAAGAAAGCAGCTATCCCAGGTAACCAGCTGACTAAACATCACGTCGTGACGACGTCTTTATTTGGTGATACTTGGTTAATACGTCATTGGACAGTATTTAGACGTTACTACGTCGATTTATTGACGTCTTATGAATGACGTCGGTACAACGTCGTTCATGTGACCTCATTAGAAAATTATTATTTGCAAATAATTTAAAAAGTGAAGGCCATTCGATTCGGCCGTATAACACCATGTATTTGTAGCGAGTCGACTGCTATATCCACAGCGATAGAAATACACGTTTTCTTTTACCGACGCAAATTCCAGCGTTTGATATAAAATTTTCTCCTAGCAATGCTATTATTATTATTTTCCATATATCGGTATGTGTGATTAACCCATTAACACACTGTACATATATAATATAATATGCTCTGGTTTTCGGAACGACACATTTATTCAAATCTCCCGCGACATCGTATTCGCTTTACAGAGATCTTCCAATGTCGTAATCGACAAATGACAAGTGGAAAACTCTCTGTGGATGGATGTGTTTTGTGATGGTTTTGTGATTGGTTGAGCAGAAGGGAAGATTGATTTGTATCGATTTCGGCCATTTTGTTGTGTGTATCATTTCATGAACATATCCACCTTGGTTTTTATGTAATCGAATAATCGGACGAATTAAGAAGAAAAGTAAGTAAAATTAATGTTGAATCATCTTTTTTTTTTTTTTTTTTTCAGAGGTGGTTGAAATCCTTTGTGGACATCATATGGGTCAAATTCCCCATATGATAGTGTGGGACTCCCTGATCTCAGCCAGGTCTACCCACTAAAAACTCCACCCCCTTCGTAGGCTCGTCTGACCGAAGTCTCCGATGACAATTAGGCCTAATGGCCCATTGTATCTTGCCTATTTATCATCATTGTACCCACTTTATTATCTCAGTGCCTTGTACAAGTTTGTACAAGTCCTTCACTGGATGTGAGTTGTATATTTCTGGTTCGCCAACTGGTTGCCCAAAAATTGTCTGCCTTCTGCGATCCAATGCCTCGCATTTGCATGTTGAATCATCATGGTTTCTTTAATAATATTTTTGAAAGAATATTGTACCTACATGAAAAGCATGACTCATGTAATGCTACCAATGATCTATTACTTGAATGCTACCTACCTCCAAAACTACCTCGGCTTTTCTAGCAAGTGCTTGTTGAATGTTTCATTACGTTTTTATTGTTCTCTTCACCACTTTCACCAGTATTTCATATTGATTTCATATTTCAGTATGTCATATAGAATAATTGAATTTTCTGACAATGGAGGGGTGGCTGTGGTTTTATCTAACTGGATGACTCCCCGAAAAACTGAAGTTTTCTGGCCACCTTATAAAGACCAGTTATCTTTTGACCGAGCTCTACAAAAACAGGAATCCACAGGGGATTCTTGGAAGCTCTTCCAAGTTGCTAGAGTTTTTAGTGAAACAGGTAGTTAAAATTTTAAATATTTGAGTTGATAAATACTGTATCATTATCATGGTACTAGTTCTGGTTCTTGTAATAACCCTACCTACATTACTTGCACAAATAGTTAAAAGCCTGAAAACATCTGAAATAGGGAGGGGATCTCAGTAAGATTTCTTTTTCTCATTGAGAGATATTTCCATTTTTTTCTCTATTATTTTAGACAATTTGGAAGTGGCATATAAAAAGGCAAAAAAAGTAGAAGAGACATCAAACTTAGAAACTGATGAAGATGACATCCTGCCAAAAAAAGGAAAATAATTTTACAAAAAGACGTGTAATTTCCAGTGAAGATGAAGAACAGTCTGGACATAAAAGACCTCCAAGAATTTCACTGAAAAAAAAGCAGGTATGTGTTTTATGTTACTGGGTGGTTCAATATATTGTATGCATGTTCCTAATTCCTATAGGATATTCCTAAAATAGTATATGATTGATCATGGTAACACCAAAAGTTGCTAAAACTGGTGTGCCAAATGTTGAGAGTCTATCTTCAGCTTTGATTTCTTAAAAAAAACAATTGTTATACATGGTAAATGTGTGGTGAGAAATTGCTTTTTGAAGAAATATATCCAGAGACATTGCATAATAAAGTATTATATTTTAATTTTTCATCTCTCACAGTTGCTATTTGTCCAGCTTCAAATAGTGAAAATAGCACACCAAGTACATCAACAAGGCAGGCAAATTCTCAAACAGGTGGGTATACATTAGATTGAACAATAATTGTACTGTAATAAAAATTGAATAAGAATGACTTGAATGAATGATTTTTTGTTTTCAAATTTGGCACACAAGATTATACTTTATAGTTGTTAATTTCTCTGGAGCATAATAATTTAAATGGCATTAAAAATGTTTGTTTGTTCATTTCCAGTCATTATGAGAATGTTAATTCAGCAATTATTTAAGTATTCAAGTATAAATATCCCTGTATTTCAATAACTCAGCTTTTCTTCACCCATGTTTTTAGATGAGAAAATTGTAGCTTTATACATTGTCAAACAGAATGTTTTTGAAGTGAAGCCAACCAAATAAGTACAAAGCTATTTCCTGAACTTTTTCAGTTAATCCAATATATTTACAATTTATGAATTTTCTAGAACCTTTCCTGAGAGCTTTTTTTTATGGCACCAACTCAGAAGAAGAACCTATAGAAGCAAACCAGAAAAAGGTACATAATGTGGTTAGAATAATTATGAACAAAAATGATTTTTTTATGAAGATCTTACCTATGAAACAAAAATTATAGTTACCAGTTGAAAATTATTTTTTAGATTCACTGATACATTGTCTACTATCTTTGAAAGAACAAAATAAAGAAATCCTAAGTATTCTGAAAACAATACAAGGAAGAGTATTTTCAACTCAGGACAATAGTAACCACTTTTTTAAACTCCCAGTAACTAGCCTTGAAGAACTTGAAGTGTTGGAGAACAGTTTGGATGAAGAAAAAATAAAAAAACTGGTAAGTGCTCTTACAAAAAATAATATATCGAGTAAATAATTAATTTAGTAAGAAATAAGCATTTCTCATAATTCTCTAGACAACATGTTGCAAAAAATTTGGAGGAGATGGAGCTACCAACAGAACAAATAGAATTCTGAAGGAATTGATTACAGATGACATCGCAAGTAACCATAGTTTTTATGGAAAAAGAGCCGATAAAAATCATTTTGCAACCTGAAACTGAGAAGAGTCATAGTAGGTAAGTAGCACACACTGCATGGAAAATAAGTTTAAAATGAAACATTCTACTATTACTATCAAAAAATGACAATTTATATAAACATATTGTGTTCAAGAATTATTTTCAAACAAAAAAAATATATATAATGTTAATTTTTATTCTCAAAATTTATATTGAAAAAAGTTAGGTCAACCTTTTGCTCAGTACTCTCCACCAGTTTTTTCAACCACCTACTCAGAAAAAACAATCATGTTTGAACATATTATGTATGGTAATGAAAACATTTCTTGTAAAAAAATCTTGTAGTTGAACTACAGTTTGTCTACTTACCTTCAAATCACTATATAATACATATATTCTTTGAATAGGTAGTACCTCTAACATTAATTTACACAAACTTCCTACTGCTCAAAGAAAATCTCAGGCGAAAATAAATGTTGTTCATCTTTGCAGATGCTGTTAAAGATATGTGCCCGCTAGCTACAGATTTTGAAGTTGAGGGCTGCATTGAAGTTTGGCTAAAACATGCTCCTCAGCGTATTCGAGTCTGCAAAATCTGTAATGTCAAATGACGATTTAGAATTTATTTTTGTTTACATGGAAATAGATTTGTTTCACAATAAGAAAAATGTTTAGAAAGAAAAAGTTGAAGGAAATTGTGGGTCCACGTCAGTTTTATAGAAGAGTTTCTGAAGCTAGAAGGAACCTCATTAGCTTAAATGGTAACAGATCTGATAATATAATTTCAGAAAACAGTGCGAGTAGAAGCAATGATCATAAATCTCGAAGTTATAATGAAAATGTAGGATTTGTTGGTAGTGAATGGAATGAAACACAGAAACACAAATATCTGACAATACAACCATTGCACAAAGTGATGATGAAAATCAGCAGTTAGAAATATTGGAGAATACTACCATTGCACAAGGTGAGGATGAAAATTTTGCAGTAGCTGATCTAATGTTTTTCGAATTTAATGATAATACAATTTTTCCTGATCGAAATAATTCAGTATCAACTAGTGAACCATTAGAATCAACTCTGCAAGAAAAATTAACTATGTGGACATTAGAGGAGAAAGTTTTGCATTCTGCAGTAACCAAGTTGTTACATATATTACATAATCATCACCCTTCACTTCCACTTGATTGTCGAACACTTCTAAAAACCCCACGTCAAATACCAGTTAAAGTTTTACCAGATGGTGAATATGTTCACTTTAGTTTGAAAAATACTTTATATATATATATATATTTATTTAACATTTTGGAAACTAGCAGTGTCAATATTCCGAATCCAATTAAAATAAGTTTCAATGTGGATGGTTAGCCATTATTTCATAGCTCTAATAAACAATTTTGGCCTATTTTAGGTATTATAAAAGGCATTAAATGGCGATCCTTTCGTTATCGGTATCTATTGCGGAACGCATAAACCAAGCCCTTTGGATTCTTTCCTGGAAGATTTTATATCTGACCTTCAAGAACTTTTAACTGTAGGAATAACACATAATATTGTTCACTATAGTATTGAAATACACAGCTCTGTGTGTGATGCACCTGCGAAAGCATATTTGAAGTGCATCAAATCTCACACTGGATATTCGTCTTGTGAAAAGTGCGTGGAATATGGCAGTTATATAGATGGGAAGGTGGTTCTAATAAACACTAATTCTGCTAAACGAACCGACGAGTCGTTTTCTGCGATGGTAGATGAAAATCACATGGGCATTTCTCCTTTGTCACAGTTAAACATTGGGCTTGTCTCTTTATTTCCCATTGACTACATGCATGCTGTTTGCCTTGGAGTAACAAAGAAACTTCTCAACACTTGGGTTGGTGGTAACCTTAAAGTCCGGTTACCTACCAGATCTACTAAAGTATTGTCGCAAAACATATTGTCATTAAAGAATCATGTTCCAAAAGAAATCAACCGAAAGCCTAGAGATTTATCTGAATTGCCTAGGTGGAAGGCAACAGAATTTCGCACCTTTCTTTTATATTTAGGTCCACTAGTTTTGAAGAATGTTTTAGATATTGCAGTCTATGAGCATTTCTTATTACTACATGCAGGGATTTTAATTCTTTGTTCTCCAAAATTTATTGAAACAAAAGGTCCACATGTAGCCAAAAATCTTCTCAACCATTTTGTGTCCCATTGCAAAGAAATTTATGGAAAACAATTTTATGTTTACAATGTTCATGTTTTAAGTCATCTAAGCGACGATGCAGAAACTTTCGGTCCGTTGGATTTATTCTCTGCTTTTCCATTTGAAAATCACTTGGGTCAAATAAAGCATTCTTTGAAATCACCACATAGACCACTTCAACAGATTTACTGTCGCCTCATGGAATCAAACAACAATATAAAAGTAGAGCCTTTAGGCGCAACTTCTGATTATGCATTACTTTATTAACATAATTCAGGACCTGTTTTGAACAATATAAGATTATTCAAACAGTATAAAAAAATTGAATTCAAAAATTACTTGTTAACTTTATACAGTTACTCTTCTGAAAACAGCTACTTTTCAAGGAAAAATGGCGTTGTTGTCCAAATTCAAAATATTGTTAATGATTGTGATAACACTTTTTTCATTGTGAAACATTTTGAAACCTATACGCCTCTATATAACTATACTTTTAGTTCTCAGGAATTCAATATTTCTATTGTGAAACAGCTTTCAAAAAATATATCAATAATATCAGTGTCTGATATTGCTGCAAAATGCATGGTTTTTCCAATGTTGGAGGATCAATCATCCTTTGCATCATTTTCATTACTACATAGCTATTTCAATCCATAAAACTAAATTTTGAAGCTTAGGTTTTATTAGTCACTATTATATCATGAATTTTGTAATAGCCAAACCATGTAAAAGCAAGTGGAGATGGAATGTAACTTTTTTTTTAAATGAGTCAACAATTATAGTTTTTTGAAGTTATAGTCGAGATATAGAAAAATTATGTTTATTTTATATTTTAAGAAGTTATAGGGTTGTCTTCAGTTCCTTTGTTAGCCGAATTACTGTTGTATTACCAAAGCTAGTTAACCTCGGCGTTTTCTTTTCAACTATAGCAACCGCCTTACTCCTAGGATATTGTTGTTGATTGTTATGTATATTCTGAAGTATGTACTTCATTGGTTTTACTGAGTATAAAAGAAATATATTTTGCAATTTTGATATATTACTGCCTAAAATATTAAAATAATGTGCCGCACAACCGTTGCTAATGAAAAACATGCCTTTTTCCTAATTTAATTCATCACTAATGAAAGTTTCTTGAGTTTAATAAAATATTTGTTTCAATTTACAATTGTTTCTTCAACACTTCACCCTGTATATATATATACTTACGTATGACGTATCATGACGTCCCTGAACGTCAAATAAATGTCTTAATATGACGTCATTAATTGACGTCGTGAGGACGTCACTAAATGACGTCAAAATCATGTGACTTTTTCACGTCGTGAGGACGTCAAAAAGACGTGACAAAATGAAGTGATTCACGTCAAAATTATGACGTCGTAAAGACGTCTTTTGGTTACCTGGGATATCTTCAACTTCTTCATCATGAATAATGGTAGTGGCAGAAGTTGATGGCTGTTGGTATGGAATTAAAGAACGTGAGATCCGTTTAGCTCGCATGTAATGTTTCTTCAGGTCAGATCCGCTCATCGTAGAATTACAAAAATATGAACTCTTTGTACCAGTAACGAAGTAGGTATATCGATGAAATATATTATACTTGCCTTGTTTTCTGATGAAACACAACTCTTACAGGCTGTAAACAATTTTCTTTGGTGATATTCAATGGTCTAAATTATAAAATTATTGATTCATTAGTGATCAATGGTCTTATGATATAACTTTTTATAATCAGTATCACGGTTTCTCAGTATCACGGTTTGCTTATTCACTTTATTCTCAGTATTTCCATAATATATGAAGTATGGACGCTAGGACGCTAAGGAACAAAAGATTGAAGTGAACACGAGTGGGGGGTTGGGTTCAAGGATATTAAACTATAGGATGGTCCATTCCCTATGATGCCCTCGCTAGCCAGTTTTATGACACATGGCTACCTTCTGGTCTTGGATTATTTCATGATCGAATAATGACGGCGCTTTGTTTATTTTTTTCGATTTTGAGGTTAACATTTCTTTGGTGAAAATCTTGAATTATCTGAATTTCAATAGCTTCACAAACCAGTATTAGACAAAATCTCAAAAATAAAGGCAACGTAAGTAAATGCTATACCTAGTTACAAAAAATATTTTCATATATGTGAGCAAGAAATGTAATGTAACCATTTGATTGTAGGTTTTCTTATGCTATACATGGATGCAGATTATACAATTGGTATTAAAATGTTTGAGGCATACATGTTTCTTGAGTAGATGTTTTTCGCCGATTCTAGACCTCCTCCCAAGGTCACACACCCCCACGTGGCCTTGGGGGGTCAATGACCTTGAGGGGGGTCAATGACCTTGGGAGGAGTGACCTTGGGAGGAGTGACCTTGGGAGGAGTGACCTTGAGAGGAGTGACCTTGATGCGATCTTGGGAGGAGTGACCTCGAGTTGGCGACCTTGAGAGGAGGGTGCCCTTGGGAGTTGGTGTGGCCTTGAGAGGAGCGTGTCCTTGAGGAGGGCTCTCTTTTTCTGTGAGCGTGACCTTGTGTTTCCACACCTCTGAAATGGGAGGGGGTGCGACCTTGAACACTGCTGCCGCATGCGCATGCGCCATTCCCCCACGAGAGTTCAAGATCGCGTTGGTGAGAGTGGGGGAGTTCCTATAAATTGGCGATTCAGTGCTATAGTTGTCACAAGCAGTAGCAGCAGCATAACTAGCAATCAATAGAAATAAATATTGACTCGTAAAGCGTGTGTGTATCCTTGCGTGATAACAAGTGTTATTTTTATGTAAGTAAATTCCTATATTCTATATATTCTTTTGTACTCTCTTTCACGTGTTTAATCTAGAGATGGGTTCACCTGAAATTGATTTGATCGCGATCAATAATCAAATCGCTGAAGGGTATGAATTCACCAAGCAAGTGCTGATATCATCGCTGGTCTTGAATAAGCCTTATCTGATCAAGAAAATGACAATATTTGAAACTAGATTTGGTAGATCTGCCACCGTTATATTATTAGATGAAGAAAGTGGGGAAACTGTGAAAAGTTGGTTGCCCAAAAGAGTTTCAGATGTGATTGAAGAAAGCGATCTCCATTTGATCAACTCCCGCGGGCTTTATACAATAGCATACCTGGGGCAGAGTGAACCATCATATGCTGGTGCGAAAACGCGAACGCTTATGAGGTTCGGCATAAAAGAAATACCCCTTAGCGAGACTTCGCCTCAGTAAATAATTGAATTATTTTTATGATTAGTTTAGTATTAGTGAAAGGGAGTTTAAAGATTATATGTATATAGTAGTTCTTACATTCTCGCCACCCTCGTCGTCGCATTTACCATTTATGGTGAGTAGTTTTTTTTAAGCTGAGGGTATGAGCTATGTAATATGAAACGTATTTGTCGAATTATCTCCTGAACTCTTTTTTTGTTTATTTATTTGTAGACTCCAGTACTCAACTTCTAAGGATATGTGGATGCACTATTCTAGCCAGTTTTGGCCAGCTGCTGAAGACATCGAATCAGCAGTCAGCAGACTTAAATGTGAACTCATCGATTTGGAGCGTGATTCACTCCATGCAGCCAACTATGATATGAGCGCATGTTTCAATCAAGAACGAGCCCGAGAGATTTTAGCGGATGCTGATCGATATAAAATCGGTCATTTTCTATGCAGTCGCCTAGAACACGGGAGTATAACTTTGGAGCAGTTTCTTGAAGAAATGGTGAAGGAGGGTTTGGAATGCTTCCTTCATGATTTAGTTGAATTCCTACCAACTATCATCATCGAAAAATACGGTTTGAGGGAAGCTTCAGAAGAAGAAGGTGGAGAAGGTGAAGAAGGCGAAGAAGGGGAAGAAGAAGTTGGGGAAGAACAAGAAGGTGGCGGGGTACTAGGGGGTGTCTAGTATACTCTTATAGTCTTTAGAGTCACTATTTCAATCACTGTACATAATAGGAAAAATAAAACATTATTCGACATTTTACATCTTTTATTATCCGAAAAAAAACTGCTACAAATACATATATCTTAAACTATGGTGGTAGTGATTCATCTGATCATAGCTTCATAATTCTTCGTTCACACACCCATCTGTATGGAGCCATCTAGAGCGCTATATGTCATGACTGCGTCATGTAGAATGAGCGCATACACTCTTGTATTGGCTGGAAATTTTGATTTGCGAGTCTCAAATTCCAATTTGATATCTACTGTTGAGGATTTCATGGCGTCGGCTTGATGGCTGCAATCGATGATAAATAATGGGTTCTTCCTGAATTCTTCTATACCCATCATCGGCTCACTCATATCTTTACCATAGTAACTCTTTTGGAAATTTTCGTAAGCATAATAGGCTATAGCATCCAACTTCCTGTCGAATTCTAAATTCCACCGCTCGTATGGGTATACTTCTGAATTCAAATACACTCGAATATTATTAATGTCAGCATTAATGAATTGGGTGGCATCTTGAGATACATCATCCGTATTAGTAGATTTCTGGAATCCTATGATAATGTATCGCGGTCGCTCGAGGCTGTTGGTAGTTTTGACAGCCCAAATGTCTGAAGATGTTTCACGGATAGTTGGTAACTCATACAAATCCCACATCCTATATGCTATTTTTATCTTCGCAGTGGAACTTTTATTGATGCGATTCAATAGTTTGAGTTTTTGTTTATCTGACGGCATGATATGCCTTATTCTCCATTCAATCTTATCAATTTCTATTTTCGCATTAACTACTCCCATGTAGGAGTTTTTGAATGAGCGAGCAATGATTAGTATCAACTCTTGTTTTATATTCAAGACACCCTTATTATAGTCCTCAGCGAATCCCATCAAGTATTTGAGTGGTAATTTTCCGCTGAATACGTGATTGATTTTGTCTAGGATCGGTTGATTATCATCATCAATTCCCCAACCGAGGGTCTCTAGGAATTTTTTATTCGATTCCCCATAGGAGATCATACATTTCATAGCTGTAGTGATGCCTGGTTTTCGAATCATACACACTTGTTCGCCACCCATCTCATAGCGAATTTCGTCGAAGAGGAATGCTAGAGCATTATTGGATAAATAGCAATCTGCTGTCAAATCATCTGGCATGAATTTTCCTTCGATGTAGATGTAGCTCTCTGCAATATCTAATATCAAATCTTGAAAGTTGACAGCTATTCTTATTTCGTCAGAGTTCTTGAATGATGGTGAACCATATGGTTTGTATGTGTGTTCATGCAGGCTGATTAGGGAATGATCGAAGATTGGTTCATCAAACACTTCCAATTGGAGGCTAGTAGAAGTTGTGGAAACCATCTCTATTTTTTCTGTAGCACTTTCAGTCCGATAGATTTCAAGAAATCAATATCGCTCTCAGATAGGTTATGATGCCGCCTTGTCTGATTGAGACGTCGATTGCGAATGAATCCGCGACCGCGTTTACACTTCTTTTTATTATTTCTGCGGTCATTATGGGGTGTGGGGTGGATATTCGCTTTGATTGGTTACCGAAGCAGAACCCCATCTTTTCTCTGCTATTTTTCGAGATCAATCTAGTTGTTTCAGTTCAAGCTTCACAATAATCTTCTCTCCTCGGAAATCGACCAAACAATTTTCATCATCCAAAATTCTCAGTGTAATGTTATCGATAGACTGACGTCCGGTCGGGCTGATTGGTAGATATATAATGTTTTTCGGTTCCTTCGACAGCTTATATCCAGGATCCACATTGATGTCGAATTCATACAACGTGTGAACCTCTTCCCCATTCAGGTACGCCCCGCTCGTGATATTGCAATCGATGCGTATTAGGCGAACTTTAATAATTTTCACCGGCTTGGTGGATTTATGTAGAAAGTTGGATGGGTAGAATTTTTTCTCGAAACCCAACACTTCGGCTATGGAATTCTCAACTGACAACATAATTCCATATGAAGATTTCATTTCACACATTAGAGTGTTATTATTAGCGCGAAGATAAAATTCAATATTATTTTTACTTTTTTTACTATCAGAGGAGGGGTTCGAAGATGCTATAGCTTCTTGTATAACTCTATTGATTTCTTCTATTTCATAGGCGCCTGGTGGTATATGAATCATTTTCAAGTTCTCAGAGATGAGACCTTCTTTCTCATCCCAATAACCCAAAGCGTTATTAGTCTCATCTATATTGGCTATGGAATTGTAAGAATAAAAGCCATGTAATCCCAAACCGTAAGTTCTTCTCGCATCTAGTTCAATTGGTGGGTAAAAATCAGCGCTCAAAACACTATGACCACCCGATATGGTGAATGTTTGCGACATAATGTTGGTGGTGTGTAAAGAAAACGGCGAAAATGGGTAACAAACCTCAATGAACATTCAACAGCTGCAACTTGATCGCTATGCGAGACATTGAAGAATGTTTTTATTTTCGCATTGATAATCATTTATATATAAAAAATTTTTATTACATATTGCCACATCTACATTTTCATTCGACAACAGCAGCAAAACACTTTTCGAGGTATTGGTCCATCGTTGACATCAACACCGCCTGGTTGATTATCGCATTTCTGATCGCCACCGTGATGATGATCCTCACAAAATTGGTATTTCGACACCTCTGGATCGTCTTTCAATCGTTGCGGTAGCTTATCCCATACTAGAGCTATTTCTTGGGAGGCCAACCCGATCAGTACTTCCTTTGGTAGGTCGGCGAGTTCATTCTCTGTCATTTTTAAGAGAGTGCGTGATTTAGAGTAAGCTAACAACGCATGGGCCATTTCTTTGATGCTTTCTCGATCCATGATGAGCTACTTTTCGTTTGTGTTCTTCTTCGAGAGAAATTTCAAGCACAAATGCCCGCACCAGACTGTGTTGTATTCTTGTTGGCGCTCATAGTTATATACTATTTTGGTAGCTCTAAGCGCCTGCGGCCCTCTATTCAGATATTTCACCAACTCTTTTGGTGGGGGTAAATCGCCATAGCTATCATAATACTCGACCACTTTACCGCTTTTTTTATATGCAACTCAATGTGTGCCATAACCTTGTTCGCTATCTAAATTCAATATGGCGGATTCTGTACGATATGGGCCGGATGAGGGTAAATTATCCCTCATATATATACCTCGAAAGTTCGGTATTCCTATCTTTTTTATATGTCGTGATAGGTCCACATCTGTTAAAGCCCTTCGAGGTAGACCATCTAGTTTTTTGGAGTTTGGGACTTCAAATAGATACCCAACCCTTTGCGGTATGGTTTCAGATAGACCCCTTTGCCCATTCTACCTAGAGCAATAGCCTCCATATGTGTGTTGTGGCGGTTCGCCTCAGCGAGTTTCTCCTTACTCTCTTTGGCGGAATTGATAGCGCGAACAACGCTTGCACTGCCTGCAGCCAAACTACCCAATGCTAATAATCCCGCAAAAATTGGGATTAGTGGGAGAATGCCGCCAACTTTGGGGATTGGTATTATGCGGGGTGTTCGAATATTTCTCCTTCCTCCTGCCATCCTCACGAATTTTTTAGCTGCACCGACGGCCTTCAGAGTTGTTTCACCCAAGTTTCTGGTGAGCGTTCCCCTGTTCCCCATTTGGCGTAGCGCATGTCGAACTTTGTGCACTATTCCCGATCCAAAAGCTATCTTTCTCATGCGTTTGGACGTGGTCCGCTTCTTCTTCCTTTTCAGCACACTACCGCCGCACCCCATACCAAAGCGCCTTTTTCCCTTCATTATATTTGCTGTTTTCCCCTTACGACAAATACGCCAACTTTTTTTCTTTGTTGAAGTGTATCGCTTGGCGTTCATAATATAAATGAGCTTTGCGACACTCGCAGATCATTATAAAGTACTTGACAGTCGCATGATGCAGATTGTTCGACAAAATGAGACATTCAGTGTGGAAAATTTTGATGAAAAAGTTGGGTTAGGAAATAGTGCAATTCCACAGCGTAGGCATGGGGATCTATTTCCCAATACAATTCGAAGTTTGATTATTGGCCCATCGAATTGTGGCAAGACGAATGTTATGATATCACTGCTCACCAATCAGAATGGCTTACGATTCGCCAACATATACCTCTATTCAAAATCATTGTATCAACCCAAGTATGAGTATTTACGTAAAGTATTGGAACCGATAAAGGGGTTGGGTTATCACACTTACAGTAATAATGCAGACATAGTTGAACCTGCCGATGCAAAACCTGAGAGTATATTTATATTCGATGATGTTATATGTGAGAAACAGGATGTGATTAGATCTTATTTTTCGATGGGGCGTCATAGAAATGTCGATTGTTTCTATCTTGCGCAAACATATTCGAGAGTGCCTAAACAACTAATTCGCGGTAATGCGAATTTCATAATCATGTTCAAACAGGATGAAATGAATCTTCATCACATATTTTCCGATCATGTATCCCCAGATGTGATATTCAATCAATTTCGGGATATGTGCGCACATAGTTGGACGGATAAATATGGTTTTCTCGTTATCGATAAGGATAGTGAGATTTGCGAGGGACGCTATAGAAAAGGGTTTGATTGCTTCATATATCCGTGATACCCTGATGTGGTTGAATCATTCGATCGTTGGATGGCAAAATGAGCGCATCTAGCAGTGAAAAAATGGGTGAAATATGTCTCAAGCAGAAACTTGTCGAAGAAACTGATGCGGTGAGAAAAAAATTCAAAAGTTTGAAGAGCGCCCACCTCAGAGATCAGCTAATGCTTGAGAAGGTATACAAACCACTGACGAAACCATTAAAAGCTATCTCAGAGGCTGCTGCGGTAGCGATAGCCCCCTCCCAAATATCGGGTCTGAAAGTACCACCTATCCTTAAAATATCGCAGCCTACGCATCATTTTACGCCGATGCGTAGGAAAACGGTGGGAGATGCTACAGAAATGTTTGATAAACATTTGGAATCTGGAAATTCCAGCAAAAATTCGCAATTGATGCAGAGCGAACTCGATTATGTGACAATGATGGAAACACCACCAACATCATCAACTTCACACATTTCTAGCAATAATACTACCGCTATTGATACAATAACTCTACAAGAGAACAACTTTTACTGCATTCGGTGTGAGTGGTTGTCTCTACGATTTGTCTCCAGCAATATCCATATTAAACTAGTTTTTTAGTGGTCAATTTATGTTTCATAGTGAGCAACGTATCGAAAGCGACATTGTGCAGCTTTCCTACCTAGTGAAAATTACGTAAGATAAGCCACCCTCATAGTGTATCAAGATGCCCTTAACACGTGAACAACAAACAGAGATCAAATCATTAGCTGACGAATTGGTAAAGCGAGTTTGTCTAGATGATGTTTTCATAAAAACGCTAGCAGATAAGGTTTCGGCCAACATGCAAATAATATTAAAAGAAAAACTGGATACATTCGAAACAAAACTGAGCGAAGTAAAAACTGGTCTACAAAAACTTGAAGAAAAATACGAAGGAAAGATCGACAAATTATCTCAAGAGGTCAACAATTTGAAGAAAAAAACCGGAGACGATAATAAGAATTCCCCAAACATTATGCAGATTGTCTCAGAAGTTAATGAGATGAAATACAGAGAAAATAATGTCCTAATGTTTGGTATTCCAGAAAATAACTTAGATCCAGCCAACTTTATCAAAAATTTATGCACTGAAGTCATTCCAACCATGGTGATAAATAACATTCGGGTAAGCCGGCTAGGAACCCAACAGGCCAATAGGTCTCGCCCAGTCAAAATAACTCTATCCAATAAGGAACAAGCGCTACTTCTACTGAAAAATAAAAAGAAGATCAAGGAGACTAACGGATACGAAGTTATTCAGATCAAACCTGACCTTACTTTGAATCAAAGAGAATACAATCGCCAAATTTGGACTGAATTAAATGATCTACGCAGCAACGGCGATGAAGGAGCTTATATCGCCTATAGAAACGGCATCCCCATTATAAAGAGAAAAAACTAGATTTCTCATCCAACATGTCGCAAATAAGTAATAGTGTTAGTAAAAGCCTGTCAATATTTTACCAAAACTGCAATGGACTCAATTCAAAAACTCACACTTTTTTACAAAACGTTCTTGCAAGTGAACACAAAATCATTGCAATCACAGAGAGTTGGTTGAGGGATGGTGTTTCAAGTTCCGAACTGTTTCCGAATGATTATGTGGTATATCGAAAAGATAGGTTATATGGTTCTCGAGGTGGTGGGGTTCTACTAGCGATCCACAGTAACTATTTTGCATCTGAGCTGTGTATCATTGAATGTCCCATTCTTTCAATTGATATTATATGTGTGAAGATAATGAATACCTCTAAACTTCCAATTTATATAATCGTCATTTATATTCCACCTGAAACCAATTTTGCAGAATATGATGAGCTGTTTGAATTTTTGGAGAATCTAGATTATATCAACAACTCAATAATAATAGGAGATTTCAATATTCCAGAGTTACAACATTTCTATGATACGAATGTGACCTCTAATCTAGTTTCAAGGTTCAACTCATTCATTAGCTATTGTAATCTCATACAAATTAATTTTATTAAGAATGATAACAATAGAATTCTAGATTTAGTACTTTCTCCTGAAAATGTGAAAAGTGAAGTGCTTATTGACTCCGACCCACTGGTCAGAGCTGATATCCACCACCCTAGCCTCGTAGTGAATTTGGAACTCGATTATGAAACCGAGAAGATATTTACATCAAATATCAAACGTTATAATTTCCGTTTAATAGACAATAATAAGTTCATCCAGTTATTCAACAATATTGATTGGCATTTCTTGAAAACGATATCTGATGTGAATTTAGCCTGTGAAAAATTCAATACAATTATTCATGATATAATTCATCAATGCACCCCTTTCCAAGTCAATAAACCTCATAAATACCCCACGTGGTTTACCAAAAATCTGATCATCAATATAAAAAAAAACATCATTACCACAAATTGTATAGAAAACGCAAAAATAATTTCTACCTAGAACGTTTCAAACACATGCGACGATTAATCAAAAATGAAATCAATCAAGCTTATTCAGGGTTCATTGAAAAATCGGAGAACAACTTGACAAAAAATCCTAGTCAGTTCTGGTCTTTTTTGAATTCTAAAAAAAATAAATCACGTATTCCTGGTCTTATGTTCACAGATAACATTGAACTTTCATCACCTCAAACAATTGTTAACGCATTCGCAAATCACTTCAGTAGTGTATATGTTCCCGATAATAATTCTCTGACTAATATCCCTACTCCAGAACATACTAACAGTCTTAATCATACACTATATATCACGGACATTTCTGAAAACCTCATCCTTGCTGCAGCGAATAAGTTAAAAAATAAATTGACATGCGGGCCAGACAACATTCCCGTCAAATTAGTTAAATCCCACATAAAAATTTTTTGTCGTCCTCTTCAATTGATTTTCAATCTTATTCTGAAAACTGAAACATTCCCTGATATCTGGAAAATTTCCCGTCTTTGTCCTGTATTTAAATCTGGAAAAATTGCAGACATTCGTAACTACAGACCTATAGCGCTTATATCAGTCTTTTCTAAACTATTTGAAATTATTCTTTTTGATCTCATCTACTCTCATGTTGGTAACTCCTTATCCGAATTTCAACATGGCTTTATGAAATCCAGAAGCACAGTATCGAACCAATGTACATTCACTCAGTATATTTCGAATTCACTCGACAATCGTTACCAAGTAGATGTCATATATACTGATTTCAGTAAAGCCTTCGACAAAGTCTCACATACTCAACTATTAAAAAAACTGGGTAATTTCGGTATACCACCTAATATCCAATTTCTATTGAAATCCTACCTCAGTGACAGAAGTTTATTTGTCGAGTATGAAGGTGTGCAATCTTTTAACTTTATAGCTTATTCAGGAGTACCCCAAGGATCAAATCTAGGCCCACTTTTGTTTCTTCTTTTCATCAACGATATCTGCACTTCAATCAAGTCAAGCAAACTTCTTTTCGCTGATGATATGAAAATCTTTGCAGAAATCCATAATATTGAAGATTGTATACGTTTACAAGATGACTTAAATAATCTTTCTGAATGGTGTACCGAAAATAAGTTACCTTTGAATGTCGAAAAATGCAAAATCATGAGCTATTCTAGAAAAATATCTACAGTTATGTTTGATTATGTGATAAGTAATGGTAATCTACGTCGTGTGAGCGAATGCAAGGATTTAGGAGTTGTATTTGATAGCAGATTAACCTTTAATCTGCATATTGACAAAATCATTACCAATGCCAACAGAGCTTTGGGATTTCTCATACGTAATTGTAAAGAGTTCAAAAATCTCAAAGCAATTCAATCTATCTACTACTGTATAGTGCGTAGCAAGTTGGAATACTGCAGTGTAGTTTGGAACCCAAGTCAATTAAATCACATAACAGCACTTGATACAGTTCAGAAGAAATTCTTAAAATTTTTGTTTCTCAAGAAACACAATATATATCCTGCACGGCACTATAGTTATGACTCACTACTTGAAGAGTTTGCATTTGTCAGCTTAAAAAAACGAAGAGAAATTGCAGATATGACATTTGCATACAAACTGATTAATAATCAAATAGATTCGACCTCGCTGTTATCCAAACTGAACTTCAATGTACCCCGTATATCGTCAAGGTCTAACCTGATTTTTCGAGTCGAAGTGCCAAATTCACTACATCACTTTAATAGCCCAATAACATCGATGTGTAGAAGATTGAATAATGTTCCATCAGTAGATGTATTTTTCTCAAATTTAAAACAATTTAAAAAACAACTGTACACTCTCATATCAAATTAGCGTTATTATGTTCATATTTTCTTTCTTATCTTTACTAATTTTTGATCATTTTTTTTTGTCCTATCACTACCACCTATATTTTAGTTATCATTTTATACTCCTGTAATTGGGCTTCGGCCTGTTGGATGTATTATGTAATAAATAAATAAATAAAAATAAATAAAAAGATCGAGTGCAGCAGCATTTGGATAACTTGAAAACTGGAAAATCTAATTATGATACAGTATATGGTGTTCGTATCGATCTCAAAACGGGTAAATTAAGGATGGGTAATATGGAAATCCGTTTTTTGAATGATCAAATCGAATTATGGCGTGATAATAGAAGGAGTAAGGTATTTCCAGCTTCTTCTGAACTATATGATTTGATTTTTATGAATCAAGCACCTGGATCTATTAGCGATCGAGATAAGCAGATATATACCTCCATTCTGAAGACTACAGGATCCGCATATAAAAATTATGATATTAGAGGAGGTTTGAATGCTGAATCCTCTAACTCGAAAAAGAAATATCGACAAATCATCAAACCTCTCATAGATAGCCCGCATTATATGAGGAGTAATCCTCAACGATTTTATATCAAAGGCGGTAAAGGAGTGGTGGGGGCAATACCGCGCAAAAAAGTTCTGAATAGAAAACGGAAAGAATTTGTTTATTGGAATGATGCTGCAGAATTGGTGGAATGTCTTCGATTATTGTGGAGTTCTAAAATGGTTGGCCATACAGGGCATGATAATGAAATAATGTCGATAATAGAGGAATTGCGTGAAGAAGGTATCATACGTTGATTTTTCAAAGTGTGAGCGCCATATGTATATGCGAGTTTGGAAGATTGGTTATTAGTATATGAATGAAAGCCGAAGTAATCGCAACGGGAAATCTACGAAGTGGAAGATGAAAATAAGCCCAACCAAAAGGGCGATTGCTAATGAATTACACAAACCCGCGAGGCGTAACTTCAAAAGGAGGAGAACGATAATCAAAGGATTTGCTGACCTGTGGCAAATTGATTTGGCTGAAATGCAAATATATGCAGATGAGAATATGGGCTATCGATATATACTATTCGTTATCGATTGCTATTCAAAATATTTATGGGTTGAACCGATAAAAAATAAAACTGGTGTGGAAGTGACAAAAGCTATGGAAAAAGTGCTGAAGCGAGCTGAATATTCTCCAAAAAATATTCAAAGTGATTTAGGCAAAGAATTCTACAATTCACGCTTCGAAAATTTGATGCAGAGATATAAGATCAATCACTATTCAACTTATAGTATAATGAAAGCAGCTATTGTGGAGCGAGTAATTAGAACATTGAAGACTTGGATCTATAAAGAATTCTCCGCCAGAGGTGACTATAAGTGGCTCGACATTCTCGCAAATTTTGCTAACGAGTATAATAATAGAAAACATAGAACAATTGGTATGAAACCTGCTGACGTAACACCTTCAACAATACTTAAAGTATATAGCCACCTGAAAATAGCGCCACCAGCAAAATATAATGTTGGAGATGTTGTCAGAATAAGCAAATTCAAAGGAGTCTTCGAGAAAGGATACTCAGCCAATTTTTCCACAGAATTATTCACCATATCTAAAGTGAATATTACCAATCCGACGACATACAACATCAAAGATGTCAAAGGTCGCCCTATCAAGGGATGCTTTTATGAATTGGAATTGTTGAAAACAGCTGAGCCAAATGCATATCTAGTTGAGAAAGTGTTGAAGACGAAGGGAAATAAAATATTTGTCAAGTGGTTAGGGTTTTCTGAAGAGCACAATTCTTGGCTTGATAAATCTGCAATTGTTTGAAGTATTTAAATTTTTTTCAATAAATGAGTCTGTTGATATTTCTTATCGCCTATTTCTTTCCTACCCAATTTTCACCCAATAAGAAAAAGTCGCATCAGAATTTAATATATTTTATTATGAAATTTGCATCTTAATTTATATTTACAAAAACTATTTACAATTAGGGCCTTAACTAAAATTTACAAAAAACTATATACAACTAGGTTTCCTTCCCCAGTAAAACAGCATTCGCGTCGGCATGTCCCCCATAACGAGAAACCTCCACATCGATTTCGGCTATGCTCTCTTTCTGCATTGCAGAAATTCGCTGAAGCTCATCTTTCTGAGCTAAAATCTCAGCCAGCTGAGCTTCAATCTCAACCAGCTGAGCTTCAACCTGCGCGTTGTTGTGAAGGGTTCTCGTTTTGCGGTTGCTCATCACTGCCAATCACTGCCTCAACTCGGCGTCATATTTTCGAAGTTGGGTAGCAGGCAGTAATGATCCCGGCGGAATGCTGTTTGACGGGGAAGGCGTCGGTGGCGCGGCATCCTCATTCTCCGCCTGTGAAGGCGAAGCCGCGCCCCCAGCTGCCGGTGAAGATGGCGGCGACGGCGGTACATCCTCCGCTAGCGGCGAGGGTGACGCAATACCCGCCGGGGATGGTGCCGCAACCTCCGCCTCAGCTGCTGGCGATGGCGGTGGTGGTGGTGGAGATGATGGGGTCGTTGCCGGAACTCGTGAACGATGGCATCACCACCATTGTTCTCGCCAACAACCGCGCCCTCAGCAGTGGCAGCAGCAGCACCTTCATCGTCGGAGATGGTGACGATGCTGATGCTTCCAGACTGTTCAATATTATTGGCAACAGCCACTTCCGATGCATCACCCACGACACCCACTCCGCTGGTTCCCTCAACAATGGCGGCGATCGTATCACCGTCCGCATTGGCTCGAGCACTAGCCGGCTAGATCACGTCCACTCTGAGGACGTTGATTGCCGGCATTCGCTCTTGTTGAGCGGTACGCCGTTCCGCGTACCACTCAGCAATATCACCTCCGCGGTAGGGGTTTACCTTGCCACTATTATTGAGGAACTTGTGGAGTATCATTGAAGAAGAGGAAGATTTGCCCTTCTTGCTAGGGCCGGCCTTAGATGGCCCCGCAACCGCCTTCGGGCTAATCTTCCTCTTCTTCGAAGGTGCATTGGGCGACGCTTTTGAAGACGTCGATGCCCTCGATGATAACGCCCTCTTTCCACCAACACGGCTACCAAAGATCTTTTTCTTTGGTTGCGGTGGTGGTGCAAAATCGTCCTCGCTATCATCGAGAAAGATATGTTGAAGGGGGTTAGCAACCTTCCTTTTTGACGAGGACATGCTTTTCCCCCCAACAGACCCCGATGATTTCGTGCCACAAACCTTCATTTTCTAGGTTTGTGGCGCGAAATCATCAGCATCGTCATCTTCGGGCAGGCTTTCAACCAACATTGACGCTTTGTCTGAAAGCGCCATATCCTCCTCACTCTCCGACGATGAAGATGATTCACTCACCCTGCGACAGCTCATCTTAGCCCCCTTGGAAGATGCCCCTTGCGACATCGCCGGCCTCTTCTTACCCCGGGTGCCAGCCGCACCCACGGTATCGTCGCCGCGCATGCTGTCCCACGTGTTAGCGAGAAGAGCTCCAAGATCAATATCATCTTCGGGAACATCAAATGCGTCCATGGTGATGTTCTCGAAAAATGATGAATTGATGCCTGAAAAAATTTCGAGAAAAATATTAGGATGGTGTTACAAGAAAAAGAGTTGAAAATAACATACTTAATTGCTGGAGCTCCTCAGAATTGTCGGGAGCGGCAGAGGATTGAGCGGCGGCGGAGTTGTTGAAGGCCATCTCGTATTTCTATAACAATGAAAACATGTTAAGTCGTGTATCGCATTGTATAGAGAAATTATGAAATTAGCGCAAAGAAAAATTTATAAGTTATAGGTTATTATAGCACTTAGCAAAACTCGACTATATCACAATGAGAATGAAGTATGTTATAGAACTCGAAAATTTAAATTTCACTATATGCACTCACAAGGAAATACTTACAATTGGTTCAGAAGTAATACTCCAAAAAAAAAATTAGCCGGTGGTGTGGTAGCTCGAGAGGAGGGCATGCAATGGTGTCTTCTAGACCGGGTCCAAAAAACACTTGAAGATTCTATCACTTGGAAAAAGATTCAATATTAGTATAATAAAAAAAACAAGAGTAAGAGTTTTCCACTTCGGAAAATAATTCGACATGGAAGCAATGAGGAAAAACATTCAGGGCCGGTTTATCAATGCAGGGTAAGGTTAATATAACTCAAGGTTAACAGCTAACTCTGGGATAAAATGTTTATTCACTTCGAGGTGGGGTTAAACGCTATCAAAATCAAACGGGAAATTAGCTCTAGGATAAAGTTAACCCTGGGTCAGCTTACCCCTCGGGATAACCCTGCATTGATAAACCGGCCCTCAGAGTTGGAGAAATAGAAATAATCTGATGTTATCACAACGAGAAAAAATGTTCAAGTCCCAACTTCTTTCACTTTGAAAATGATTCGATATTAATGCAATGAGAAAAATATTCAGAGTCAAAGAAACAGAAATAATCTGATGTTATCACAACGAGAGAAATCTACAAGTCCCAGATTCACCACTTAGAATATAATACAAAATCACAAGTACAAAAATATGGAGATATATACAAATTCACTATACACAGTCAAAAGGTAATACTCACAATTGATCTAGCGGCGTCTAGTAGGCAGGTCTAGTCGAAGAGGAAGGCAGGCAGCAGAATGATAAATTCGAGTGCGCGCTTCGCTTTTGTGCTCTTTCCTCCCTCCTAGCTGAGTGGGAGTGACTGATGACGGGTGACAGATGATGATGGCGCTACTGATGGCGGATGACAGCTGACACGGAACACCTCAACGATCAACTACGGGCACGGAACATTTCGCGATAGTTTGGTATGGCAAATAATAGTGATTGTGATAGATGGCGCCCCTGTTTCAAGGTCATTAGCCTTAATAGCAGGTGGCGCTACTGATGGCAAGTGGCGCTACTGATGGCAAGTGACGCTACTGATATCGGGTGATAGCTGGCAGATGACAATTGACAGGGCGACTGTCACGGCGGCCATCTTAGTCGGAAAGAGTATTGAAAAGCGGAGGTCATAGCGGTTTCAACTCCTGAGTCGACCACTAGTTTGAGAAGAACTCCTCAATTATTCTTCAGTCAATATGTATCCGAGTGCCTGGGATAACAAGCCAATTATTGCAGTGAGGCCGCTTATCGCGAATGGGGCGATATGCTGCCACAATTGCGGGGACGCCTTCGTGCCAGGAGACCTTAATCCCAGCACGGGAATGTGCCAGCGTTGCTCGTTGGCGAATACGGCAAGAACGGGGCCCCCATCTCCTGCACCAACGCAGTCACCAAGTTCCGGAGCCCGATGCGATAGGTGTTGTGAAAAGCTGAGGAATTCCAACTTTGGAATCTGCCGCTCAACATGCCGGGAATGCAGCATGGGTAGAAGACTGCACTTCCATAGATGTAGAAGCTGCCGGCAATATCGGAATGATTGCTGGCAAGGGATTTGCAGAGGATGCAATTTCAGCAAGAAATTCTTTTGCGAGGTGGTGGGCCACTTTTATAGGGGGCCCTCCGAACATTTGGACAAGTGTTGGTGCCTACCCCTCGAAGAGAGACTTTGAAGAAGGGCTAGGGATTTGGAGGTGCCGGCTCCAACATTTAGGTATTATAGGGGTGATATTGAAGGAGACTATTGAATTAGTGTATATATTTGATTATTTATTTTTCTATTTATAAGTTTTTATTTTGTATATATTTATGTATTTCTAGTTCATGAGATTTTATTTTGTATATATTTGAAATTTGAAAGTGTATATATATTTATGTAAGAGTGTACAATGAATAAATTAATAAAAATAAATTATCGATTTTATTTTGATAAATTTGACAAGAGTTCCAAATTATATCACCCAGTATTAAATACAAGTAATATTTTCACAAGTTGAAAAAATAATATAACTGAGAATAATATAATTGAGAAAACTGAGGTGCTCCCCGGGGGGGGGTGCTGATCGAATCCCACCTTGACACAGATCTTAGGGGTGGTGCTCCTCCAAGGGGGAGGGCGGAGCTTTGGGGGGGCGGAGCTTTGGGGGGTGCGGAGTTTTGGGGGGGGGGGGGGCGGAGTTTTGGGGGCGGAGCTTCCTTGGGGGGGGCGTAGCCAATTTGAGACCCACCCACTTGTTGAGGCCCAGCCCTTTGGCTTCTCCCATTGGTCGTTACGCTCGGACCTTGTAGTATACTATGATAGGATCATAGGACATGAAGTAGACTTGTCACTTGTCTTTTGTCTTTTTGTGATGTGAATGAATGGCTATAATGATATAGAGGATAGACAGAGAATAAAGTGAATTTAAAAGTTATAAAGCCATCTTAATTTGATAGACCCAGACGATACAATAAATTGGCGACGAGTAATAAGAAAGAATCCACGGAAGCAGTATTTTCAGAAATAGTTCTGATCAAACAGGAAAGTTGAAGTGAGGTTAGATTGAACCACATTTTCATTTTGATTCAACAATGCCTGGACCTGCAGCTCAAGCAGTTAATGTAAATGTATTGGCAGGAAATGTAGCAAGCTTGAGTATTTTTAAGCTCGGAGATGATTGGGACATTTTTAGCGAGCGGCTGGAACAATATATGTTGGCGAACAGAATCGAGAATGATCGCAAGGTATCAATTTTGTTAACTCTTATAAGTGAAGAGGTTTACAAAATACTAAGGAACATCTGTGATCCCGGAAAGCCGAGTGATAAATCTTTCAATGATCTAGTAGCCTTATTGTCATCTCAGTTTCGAATTAAAGTATCAATATACCGTAAAAGAATTGGGTTTGATCTCCTGAGGCAGGGTGATCAGAATATCAAGGATTGGTATGTAAGTGTGAAGAAAGCGGCAGCAGATTGCGATTTTGGGGCTCAACTGGAGTCAAGAGTCTTGGACAAATTTGTAGTGGGGTTGAAGCCTGGTCCAATTTTGGATAGACTATGTGAGGAGCCATCCACTAAAAAGCTAAATGAAATGTTGGAGTTAGCATTAATAAGAGAATCCACCTTGAAAGAAAGCAGAAATGTGGAAATAAATAGAATACAGAGGACAACAGAGAAAAATTCCAATAACAAGGGGTATGTAGAGAAAGCAGGAGGAAGATCACAGTGGAAACATAGTGAGAAGGTTAGTGAGGAGTTGTGCTTTGCTTGTGGTGGTACAAGGCATGATTTCAAAAAGTGTAAATATAGGAAGTTTAAATGTAATAAATGCCATAAAATAGGGCACATAATGAAGGCATGTAGATCAAAAATTAATGAAAATAATTGTTTAGAGGCAGAAAATGAGTCTATGGTTGAAATTTTCAATAATGAAATGGTTGTGAACATTCAAGATCTTCATTATGTGTCACCTATAGTTATTGATGTTGGTATAGAAAAGGTACTGATAAAAATGGAGGTTGATACAGGTGCAGGAATGTCATGTATACCACTTGCTTTATATGAACAACATTTTTCCCATATCGAACTTCAGGATACTAGTGTTTTGATAAAAGTTTATCATGGGCCTATTATAAAACCTAGAGGCCAGATCAATGTAGAGTTAGAAATTTTGAAGATAGTTAAAAGTCACACTTTATTGGTAGTAGAAGGAGCTACCAAGTCATTGATCGGCAGGGATATTTGGGCAAAATTTAGGTTGAGTTTGTGTGGAAATAGTATTTCTACAAGTGAACAAATTTCAAATGAAGTAGAAATCAAAAGTTTGGCTGTGAAGGTGAACAATTCGAATTCCATTTCTAGTAAATTGCAAGAAGTTTTAGATAAATTTCCAAACATTTTTAAAAATGAATTGGGTAGTTATAATGGTGAAAGAATCAAGTTGGAAATTATTCCTGGAACAGTACCGCATTTTAGAAAGTCCCCTCCAATACCATTTGCTTTCAAAGAAAAAGTAATAAAAGAGCTAGACCGTTTAGAGCAAGAGGGTGTGATAGAAAAGGTTGAAAACGCTAGTTGGGGAACTCCTTTAGTTCCAGTTCTAAAAGCTAATGGTGTAGACGTTAGAGTATGTGCAAATTATAAAATAACCATTAATAAATTTTTGAAAGATTTTAATTATCCAATACCTCGCATAGAAGAAATTTTCGTGGCCCTACAGGGTGGTCAACATTTTAGTAAGTTAGATTTCTTAAATGCTTATAACCAACTTATTGTGGATGATGAAACTGCAGATCTGTTGACATGGAGCACACCATTCGGGATTTATAAGGTAACAAGATTGCCTTATGGAACAAAACCTGCATGTGCTATTTTTCAATCAATTGTGGAAAAAATACTTCAAGGGTGTAAAGGCGCAGTGAGCTATCTTGATGATATTGTAGTTACAGGTAAAGATGAAAATGAACATCTGGAAAATTTAGGTGAGGCTCTGAAAAGAGTGGATAAGGCAGGATTTCGATTAAATAAAAATAAATGTTTTTTCTTTCAAGATAAAATTTTTTATTTGGGTCATGTAATTTCGGCGCAGGGTTTAGAAAAAGATAATAAAAAGGTAGAAGCTATTCTAAAAATTCCTAGGCCTAGAAATAAAACGGAAATTAGAGCCTTCACAGGAATGATAAATTATTATTCTAGGTTCATTCCAAATTTAGCAAATAAATTAAAACCATTATATGATCTTCTTAGGAATGAGTCAGTTTTCAAGTGGACAACTGCATGTGAGGATGCATTCGAATTTGCAAAACAAGAAATTACATCAGACAAAATATTAGTACACTTTGACCAAAGCAAACCTCTTCGTTTAGCTTGTGATAGTAGTGAATATGGACTTGGGGCAGTATTATTACAGGTGATGCCAAACAACATGGAAAGACCGATTGTTTTTATTTCCAGAATTTTAAATAAAACTGAACGTAACTATAGTATGGTATGTAAGGAAGCACTTAGTATTTTTTGGGCTGTGTCTAAATTGTATGAATATTTGGCTGGGAGAAAATTCGAGATCTTAACTGATCATAAATCGCTTCAGACTTTGTTCGGGGAACATAAGAGCTTACCCAAAATGACAGCAGGAAGGCTACAAAGGTGGTCTTTGTTCTTATCCGGATTTGATTACACAATCAGGTATATAAGCGGAAAAGATAACGTGAAAGCTGATGCAATGAGTAGATTACCCTTAGCAGATTCTGAGGATGCAGTAACGAATTCTGTCGATTATCTAAATTTTCTGGAAAACGTAGCACCAATTGATTCAAATAAATTAAGATCAGAAACTAGACGAGATGCATTATTAGGACTTGTTTACAATTTGGTTCGTTATGGATTTCCGGAACATACTGAGGATGAATTGTTGAAGTCATATTTTGTCAGGAAACATGAGTTGTCACTAGATGAAGGTATCATTATGTGGGGCTACCGAGTAGTAGTACCTACCAAGTTAAGGAGTCAATTGTTATCAGAATTACACAGTACTCATGAGGGTATTAGTAAAATGAAAGCTAACGCAAGGGCTCATTTTTGGTGGCCTTCACTCGACAATGAGGTTGAGAAAGTAGTTAAAAATTGTCGAGTATGTATGTCATCAAGGCCAGAACCTAATAAATCAGTTCTGTTCACAGGAATAAGGTCCAACCATTTTTATGAAAGAATACATGCAGACTTTGCAGGACCAATCCGAGGCAAAATAATCTTAATTATTATTGACCATTTCTCTAAATGGCCTGAGATATTCATAATGAAAAATACTGATGCATTATCAACCATACAAAAATTCAGGGAATGTTTTGCTCGTTTTGGGCTGGCTAAGGTATGTGTTACAGATAATAGTGCTCCTTTTTGTTCTACCGAATTTATTAAATATCTGAGTTTAAACGGGGTAAAACAATTGACATCGCCCCCGTATCATCCTGCCACAAATGGTTTTGCAGAAAACGCTGTAAAGACTTTTAAAAACTGTATTTTCAAGGCTTTCAAAGATGAAACTCAGGCTGGAGTTTGTTTTGAAGTTATTATTCAGAGGTTTTTGTTTCACTATCGCAATTCAGTACATGTTACAACTGGAGTTTCACCTGCTAGCCTAGTGTTTAAACACAAAGTTAGGAATAGGTTTGATTTGTTAGTAGAAAAGAATAGTAAGATGGACAATGTAATTAAAGATTATAAGGGAAATAGGACAGAAAAATTTGTAGAAGGAGATACAGTGTGGGTTAGGGATTACAGAAATCCAAATAAGAAAAGTTGGGTAGAGGGAGAGATAGATGAAGTGTTAGGTGATAGAATTTATTTATGTAAAATAAAGGATGAAAATCTAGTGTGGAAACGGCATGTTAATCAGATTTTAAAATGTGAGGAAAAAGATACAAATGTTAAATTGAAAGATAGTCAGCATAACTTGCCGGTTCAACAATATTCCCCCATGATTCAACAAGAGGTACCTGTTAGACATTGTATAGATAATACAAATAATCCTAGTGATAGTTCAACAAATGTAGGTGAATTGCATGATATTGTACTTGATGTAAAAAGTGACGAAAATCATATAGTGAATAACCCGGTAGCGGTGCCTGTGGAAAGTACTACTTCCTTAGGCAAAACTCCTACTAGAAATATGTTTGAGGAGTTATCAGGTGAAAATGTGAGGCCCAGGAGGACAATAAAGCCACCTACACGTCTCAATTTATGAGAGAGGGTATTTGTAGTATACTATGATAGGATCATAGGACATGAAGTAGACTTGTCACTTGTCTTTTGTCTTTTTGTGATGTGAATGAATGGCTATAATGATATAGAGGATAGACAGAGAATAAAGTGAATTTTAAAGTTATAAAGCAAAGGCTTTCGATACCGTATCGCATGAAACCCTACTCAAAAAATTATGTAATTATGGTGTTGAGTTTTCAAGTATTGATTATAATCATCATTTTTTAATTGATAAGAGGCAATATGTGCATTGATGCAAATCACTTCATTCACGATATTTAATTTGAATAAGTTTGGCGCGTCCTATGGTGACAAGGTTAATTTCATGCTAAAATGCGCTGAATTGAAGAACTGGTTTCTCCCACCACTATGAGATGAAACGAGACCTGAAGGGGACCTTGGTGTGGGTGAAGTGATAAGGAACTACGTTTTCGAAAGGTAGATAAATTTTCTCTCGAGATTACCGGTAAACGATTTAGCCAATTCTTCTCATACAAAAACAGAACTGAGTGAGTGTGGATACTGCAAGAAAGAAGCAAGAGGACGGCCGTCCGCGTATGATATTTCTGATACGCCAAACCGAGTATAACAATATCCAGAGAAACCAGGTGAGCCTGAAAGATTTTGTCATCCTCGAAAATTAAATAAACATAAAAATTCATACAGTCCACTTTATTCTCGAACATTAATTTGGTCCATTCGATTCGGATGCTCCAGCGAGATTTTCAGTCATTTTCAGCTTCTCTGAATCGAAAAAATTTATTATATTGATTTGCACAAATTGCTCAAATTGTCTCGGCGGACATTTTTTTTTTTTTTTTTTTTTTGTCGTTCGTTCTTGCTTTTCATTTCAGCGTAAATTCGTACACCTCCTCGTTATTCAGTCGCTCATTTTCGGTAATTATCGTTCACCTGAAACCCCCACTATAAATATTTTTCAATTGTCAATAGACACTCGAACAGTGAATTTCTTGTTCTTCTTGTCCACTCGCATGATTTATTTACGTCTCTCTTTTTCAGTTTCAGTCTCAACTGATATCCCTCCCTCTCTTTCTCACATATAAGTTGATTGACTATCTCAAACGCTTTACGGCAAATCGAAGTCCTTGTTCAGTGAGTCACTCAAATTGGTTCCCAATACTGAAGTTCTCGTCACCAGTGCAGTACGCACAAGATAATAATTATTTTTTATAATTTCACTACCATCTCATAATGTCTGAAAGTACAAGAAAGCTCAAACAATACTGTGCTCAAAGAGGTACAGAGGTTATAAAATTATCTGAACTAAAAAAGATTGCTGAGCAGGCTCTGACTGATAAGGCCTTTCACAATAATTTCAAATGTCGATATCGGCAGATTGATTTGATAGGGGACACCTTTGGAAAACTCCACATTAACATAATTAATACAGTTTCCACTCAAGAAAACCCCGATTTGGATGCTCAAAATCAAATTTTTACTGATTTTCAAAATGATTTTTTTCATGTTCAAGCTATTTACACTCAGTTATTCGATGTTGACGATTCCACTCGAATGAATATAACTCTCAGTAGTCCAGTTACTCGCCAACAGAATGTGCGTTTGCCTAAACTCGAATTGCCGAAATTTGGAGGCGATTTAAGAACATGGCAAACTTTTCATGATATGTATGTTTCGCTTATTCATGGAAATGATGCATTATCTTCTATAGACAAATTCAATTATCTATTGAGTTCTTTAGAAAATGCCCCCTTAGCTCTTGTTAAAAGAACCCCCCTCACTGGAGATAATTATGAAGTGGCCTATCAAAAGTTAGTGAAGCGATACGATAATAAGCGTCTTATAGCAACTTCTCATTGGCATGCAATTGAGTACACAAAGAAACTAGACGTATCTGATGATCCAAATGCATTGCGTTGTTTGGTCGACACTTTCAATGAAAATACTTCAATTTTGCAAAATTTAGGCTACAAAGTTGATTCATGGGATTTTATACTCTTCAACATGTTGATTGATCGTCTAGATTCTGCAACTGCCACCCGATTTGAAATTGAACACGGCTCTACATTAGAACAAAATGATTGCTATACTACATTAGTTGATTTTATTCAAAAACAATGCGAAGCTCTTGATACGGTAGGTTTTTCCAATTCTCCTCAGAATAAAAAACAATCTGTAGTAAAAAGCAAAATATCCCAACATTTTTCTCAACCAAATTATGTTAATAATAGAACTCGAAAAAGTTCTTCTTTTTTCTCGAATTCCAGCAAACAGCTGTGCCAAGTCTGTCAAGCAGATCACTTAATCTACAATTGCCCCACTTTTATTGCGAAAACCCCAAATGAAAGATATGCTCTTGCCAAGGAAAATAAATGGTGCTCGAATTGCTTGGGATTCAAGCATTCCTCCTCGAAATGTACTTCGAATAGTCACTGTAAAAAAATGCTCTCTTAAACACCATACCATGCTTCACTTTGAAAAACATTCTGCTCCCACTGTTGGATCTGGAAACAATGCTAATTCATCAACCCATAACCCAACGCTCGATACGCCTATGTGTTCAACCCAGCCTTCAGTGAATCTGCTCTCGCATGAAAACGATCGCGGAGTTTCATCGACTGTCCTGCTCTCAACAGCTCTGGTTGAGATGGCTGATATAAACGGCGAATTTCATACGTTTCGTGCAATTCTGGATAGTGCTAGTCAATCTAACTTTATTACACATAAATGCGTCCAAAATTTAGGTCTCAAGCCTTTCTTGTTGAATACATCTATTTGTGGTATCGGACAAACTAACTCAACTTCCTCCCGAGGTATTTCCGGTACTGTTAAACCCGTAAATTCAAATAATCCAGTCTTTACATTGGACTTCGTCATTTTATCGAAATTATGCTCAAACATGCCCTGCGTGGACTTATCTAAAGATCTTTTCGAAGGTTTCTCACACTTAGAATTAGCTGACCCCAATTTCAGTGTCTCTCAACCTGTTGATATCTTACTAGGAGCTGACATTTTCGGTTTCCTGCTCAAGGGAAGGACATTTTGTACTTCAATCAATGAACCGGTAGCAATAGATACCATATTCGGTTGGGTTATTATGGGAAAAGTATCCAACTCAATATATTCGAAATCACTAGCACATCACACGTTCCTAACTTCAACAGAATTTTCGTTGGAAAACTTAGTTAAACAATTTTGGCAGTTAGAACAAATACCTACTGCTTCCACTCGGTCCCCGGAAGAAAC
Source organism: Chrysomela aeneicollis (assembly GCA_029955515.1). Lineage (NCBI taxonomy): Eukaryota > Metazoa > Arthropoda > Insecta > Coleoptera > Chrysomelidae > Chrysomela > Chrysomela aeneicollis. The sequence continues at coordinate 1,429,596 of JARUHQ010000035.1, forward strand.
TATGGCGGAGAAACATTTCGTAGAAACTTTTACTCGGACAGAAACAGGGCGTTTCAAGTTACTCCTTCCTTTTCGTATTTCGAACCCTATTTTTGAAGGATCCAGAGATATAGCGCTTAGAAGATTTTTCACTGTTGAACGGCGATTGTTAAATAATCCCGAATTATATGAACACTATAAAAGTTTCATGCAAGATTACTTAGATTCTCACCACATGGAACGTATCCCGGAAAGTCAAATAGATTGTCCTTCTGCTTACTATATTCCTCATTTATGCGTAGTTAGACCTGAAAGCAAAACTACAAAAATACGAGTAGTGTTTGATGCTTCTAGCAAATGTTTAAATAATATTTCTTTAAATCAGACTCTTCTAACCGGCCCTAAGTTACAGCATGACATCATAGCAGTTCTTTTGCGATTTCGTTTGAATGCGGTGGCTTTCACGGCAGATATTAAACAAATGTATAGGCAAATTCTCATATCTGAAGAACATCAAAATTATCAGAGAATTTTATGGCGCTTCTCAAAAAACGAACTCATACAAGATTTTAAACTTCTTACTGTAAGTTTTGGAGTAAGTTGTGCACCATTTCAAGCCCTGAGAGTGCTGCAGGAATTAGCAAATATTAATAAACTAAGATACCCTCTAGCCTCTAGAATTCTCAAATCTGACATTTTTGTCGACGATGTGGTCACTAGTTGTGAAACTTTGGATGAGGCAAAAAATATTCAGCATGAATTAATGTCTCTATTAGGTGAAGCAGGCTTCGAATTACGAAAATGGGCGAGTAACAACCCTACTCTTCTTTGCAACCTCCCATCTGATAGTTTGCAATATGACCCTCTCTCTTTAGATTTGGAAAATGAGTCAACAATAAAAATCTTAGGACTGCAATGGAATCCTTTGCAAGATGTATTCAGCTATAAAGTTGTACCGCTTCAAAAACCTTGTACCAAGCGCAATGTTTTATCCCAACTAGCTCGTGTTTATGATCCTCTAGGATTTCTCACCCCATTGACTCTGTACTTAAAATTGGTTATTCAAAAGATATGGGCAAGAGGTATTGACTGGGATACTCTTCCTCCACAGGATATTTTAGACATTTGGAACCAATTTCAAGCTGAACTGTCTACACTCCTCCATTTGAACTTGGGAAGCCATGTTCTTTGTGAGGTACATGGGTACTGTGATGCTTCAGAACGCGGTTATTCAGGAGTTGCTTACCTGCGAACTATTGGAGCTCACAATGAGATAAAAGTTTCTCTGATTTGCGCAAAATCAAAAGTTGCCCCGCTTAAGAAAATCTCCATCCCCAAGCTTGAGCTTTGTGGAGCCCTTTTACTCGCTAATTTACTCAAATTCATTCTCGATACTTTGTCTGATAAAACTATTATTTCTCGCGTGTTCGCTTGGACGGACTCTACTATTGTTCTATCGTGGATTAAGTCATCGCCACATCAATGGGAGACTTTTGTGTGTAACAGAACTACACAGATTCAAGAAAGAATACCCCCTTCCAATTGGTATCACATCAAATCTGAATATAACCCTGCTGATCCTGCATCACGTGGTTTGTTACCAAGTGACTTACTAAATTGCGAGTTATGGTGGGCCGGACCCCCATGGCTAACATCCCCTGCTGATGCTTGGCCATTCGATATCAATGACATGAATTTTCTTCCTGAAACGAATGAAGGAAGACGGTCCACAGCATTAACAATAGCTGTGGATGAATGTTCACTTCTTTCGCTGCTTGAAAGATTTAGCTCACTTGCAAAAATTCAGCGAATACTTGCCTTCGTTCTCAGATTTGTGAACAATACAAGAAAACGTGAACTCTCCCAGTCTAGTTCAGTTTCCCTTATGGAACTTGAACAAGCCATGAATGTGATAATAAAGTTAACTCAAAGGCGAGTTTTCTCGCAAGAAATTTCCCTTCTGAAAGGTGGGAAACCTCTACCAAAACATTTTCGAAAATTAACTCCTTTTCTAGACACACAGGGAGTTCTCAGGGTGGGCGGACGTCTCGTTCACTCCTCATTGCCTTTCGAAAGGAAGCACCCTGCGCTTCTACCTAACTCTCATCGACTCACTCATCTTATAATCGAATATACCCACAGTCGTTTTTTGCACCCAGGGTTGCAAACTTTGCAAAATTTACTTCTTCAACGTTATTGGATCTTATCACCTAAGCGTGCTATTAGAAGAGTAATTTCTGGTTGTATGAAATGCTTTCGTTTGAATCCAACCTTCCAAGCTCCTCTCATGGGAAATTTGCCTGCTCCACGAGTGTCACAATTGAAACCCTTTTCTCATATCGGCATAGATATGGCTGGGCCTTTCCATACCACACTCCGAAAAGTGCGCGGCGCAAAAACCCACAAATCCTATTTGTGTATCTTCGTTTGTATGGCAACTAAAGCCATTCACATAGAGTTAGTGTCAGATCTCACTGCAGAAGCCTTCCTCGCGGCATTGCGACGGTTCATAGCACGCAGAGGAAGATGTTGTTGTCTTTATAGTGATTCAGGATCCAATTTCATAGCTTCTTCCAAATATATATCTTCACTGATGCATTCCGTTGCTGAAGAGGAACACATAAAGTTCAAAATAAATTGTCCCCGTGCTCCTAACTTCGGAGGACTTTGGGAGTCCGGTATCAAGTCCATAAAATCTCATTTGTATAGGGTGGTTGGAGATCAGATCCTCACATTTGAGGAACTATATACTGTATTGGTGCAAATAGAGGCAGTCCTAAATTCTCGGCCATTGTGCCCATTAAGTTCGGATCCCCATGATCTTCAAGCTCTCACACCGGGTCATTTCCTCACACTTGAACCCCTCAACGCTCTTCCTGATCCAAATCTTGAGGATATAAAAATCGGACGATTGTCACGCTGGCAGCTTTTGCAAAAAATGCACCAGTCATTTTGGAACAGATGGCATCGTGAATACCTGCACACCCTTTTACAGAGAAGTAAGTGGACAGATTCCACCACTTCTATTGAACCTGGAACTTTGGTTATCTTAAAAGACGAGTTAATTCCGCCTCTCAAGTGGCCTCTAGCCAGAATTACTGCGGTTCATCCTGGACCCGACAAAGTAACTAGAGTAGTTACTGTCAGGACTACGAAGGGCACGTACACACGACCTGTGAGTAAGGTCTGCCCTTTACCTAATCAGTAATGTTCGTTCTTTCTCTCTTTTGTTTTTTTATTTATTCTCTTATATAAACTAGACCCAAGGTTCAACCTTCGGCTCATTTTTTCTTGGGTACTCATTTTTTTTTATTTTTTTTGTTAACATGTTATACATGAGTTTACGAATCATGCGGGTGGAAATATTTTTTTTTCTTTCTAAAATTAGCATTTTAGGTGGGCGGTATGTTGAGTTTTCAAGTATTGATTATAATCATCATTTTTTAATTGATAAGAGGCAATATGTGCATTGATGCAAATCACTTCATTCACGATATTTAATTTGAATAAGTTTGGCGCGTCCTATGGTGACAAGGTTAATTTCATGCTAAAATGCGCTGAATTGAAGAACTGGTTTCTCCCACCACTATGAGATGAAACGAGACCTGAAGGGGACCTTGGTGTGGGTGAAGTGATAAGGAACTACGTTTTCGAAAGGTAGATAAATTTTCTCTCGAGATTACCGGTAAACGATTTAGCCAATTCTTCTCATACAAAAACAGAACTGAGTGAGTGTGGATACTGCAAGAAAGAAGCAAGAGGACGGCCGTCCGCGTATGATATTTCTGATACGCCAAACCGAGTATAACAATATCCAGAGAAACCAGGTGAGCCTGAAAGATTTTGTCATCCTCGAAAATTAAATAAACATAAAAATTCATACAGTCCACTTTATTCTCGAACATATGGTATTAGAGGACATGTTTTGGAACTAATGCAGAATTATTTGAAAGAACGAACGCAAACTGTTAAAATTGGTAACAAGCACAGTACAACATTACAAATCAATGTGGGCATACCTCAAGGAACAGTACTAGGTCCGATCCTTTTCCTTGTTTACATAAACGCAATAACGAAGATTAGTAAATTTGACGGTCATATAGTGTGTTATGCTGATGATACGGCCATGATTTTCACTGGTGAAAGTTGGAATGAAGTCTACAAAACTTCTGAAACTAATCTGAGGAAAATTCTACTTTGGTTGAATAACAATGTATTGAGTCTGAATGTAAAAAAAACAAAATTTATGACCTTTTCACTCAATTCAGATGACCAGCCACATATTAATGAACTTAAATTGCACAAAATGACATGCACAAAAAGATTTAACTGTGAATGCCCGATCATAGAAAAAACAGAATCCATTAAATATCTGGGTCTTGTTATCGACCAACATATGAGATGGGATAAGCAAGTATCATATGTAATGCAAAGGATGAGACTACTAATGCGGAAATTTTATACCCTAAGAGACATTCTTTCAAAAAAAACTTATTTTTAATATATCAGTCTTTGGCTGAATCCATAATGAGATATTGCATAATAGCATGGGGTGGGACTTTCAATAACCACATTAATAGTCTACAAATAACACAGAACTCAATCTTGAAAATAATTTTAAAGAAAAAAAGACGTTTTTCAACAGATCATCTATATCAAGAGACTAAATTACTTAACGTAAGATCATTATATAGTTACCAGTGTCTAATATGGATGTTCTCTAACTATAACAACTATGTAACTCATACAACAGCAAGAACTAGAGCAGTTGAGAATTTGAATATCAAAATACCTCTCTGCAAGAAAAGTCATACCCAAAGATTCGTATTCTATTATGGTCCAAAATTGTACAACCTACTCCCAATAGAATTGAAAACTATTAAAAAAATGAATAAATTTAAAGAAGCCCTCAAGCGATATATAACCGAAAATTCAAAAAAATTTGATATATACTGAAAAAAAAAAATGAATAGCAGCTCCTATACCATCTGTATCTTCTTCCATAAAAGCATATATACATAACTAATACCTACCCCTTTTTGTTTTTTGTTTCCTCCACGAGAGTTTTTATATTTCTTAATAATTTGTATTAATATAACTTATACTGTAGTATCATAATGTTATCTCCATAAATTGTACATACAAAACCGTTGTCTGAATGAGTAATTTAACACAATACAGGCATCTCAATGCCTAGGTGAAAATTATTCATTCAAAAAAAAAATAACTGAATTATATCATACAACAAATTGTATTAAATTGTATTAAAATTGGCAAATGATATAACAAACCAGATCAGTGTCAGTAAATCATCAAATCATCATCATCTTAATTTAATAGACCCAGACGATACAATAGACCTCATTACACTAGCCCGCTTCTTGTTAACGCCCACCACTTTGGTTTCTAATATTCGCCCTTCTTCTCAGACATCATTTAAACTCCGTCTAACATGGTTCGCGCGTTGGAGTATCAATGCCCGATTACTTCAAGGCGTTATTGCTGCCGCAGAAAATATTTCTACCTATTTGAATACAACGATGTCGTAGATGGGCTTGCATGCAGGAAATGTATGCATTATTGTTATTGCGTGTGCGACTGTGATTCACATAAATATGGGATTTTCACTTCTTTTGTGAGAACAGTCAGGCATCTACGAGAGAAATTGAAACGGTAGACACTCGAGGACCACTTCTTACTTATTAATGGTGTATTCGAATCATGACAAACAATTGGTATTATGAAATAAATTTATTGAAATATATAATATAAAAACGATACATTGTTATTCACTTTACTTTCGGCTTCAACCTTTTAGACGTGTAAGGCGGCACTCTTGACTTCTTCTTCCTGCGTAGCTCCCTTCTTGTGATAACGGGAGCTAAAATGATGGTTTCATCGGAGTCTGATCCAGGGTCGAGTTCTGGAATCTCCACAGCCATTATCTCTGTGCCTCTGAACCATTTCGTCGATCTCCACCGGGTTGGTGCGCTGCCTCTCCCGTATGGAAGCCACCATTTGCCTCATGGACATGTTTTGATATTGTCCAGACATAATTGAATGCTCACTTGTAGATGGTTCTATAACAATTCAATGACTACTGCTCGACTCAGGAGTTGAAATCGCTATGGTTAAAATTGCTACCTCCTCCGCTTTTCAATGCTCTTTCCGCCTAAGATGGCCGCCGTGACAGCTGCCCTGCCAATTGTCACCTGTCACGTCAGTTATCACCAATCATACCAACTGTCAATTAGGAAGTGTTCTGTACCCGTAGTTGGTTGTATTTGGGATGTGTGACTTTTGACAGAAGTGAAGCGCCATCTACCGCACCAACTATAATTTACCAACCGCCATCTCCCATACCGGATGTCACCGGTCATACCAACTGTCGCGTCAGACATTCTCTACTTCGCCCATAAGGAAATTGACGCGGAAGGTGTAAGGTAAAATAATCTCGAATGACAATATATATATATATTTAATTACATCATAAGTACAATATGTTGGAATATAAATATTTCATCACCATTTCAGATGTTGAGAGACCCAACTCCATACTGCATGCGATTGCCTCAAGCTACAATTAACCCTTGCAGATAGCGTATGATTCATACATAGAGCAGCTTCTTTTTCGAATACTGGTACAGGGTTTTGAAGCCACATATCATGCTGATATTTTTCAACATTCACAATGTATGGCTTATAGGCCAATTGTTCTACATACTGTTGTAAAATCTCAAACTTTTGATGCCCCTTCACATAAACTATACTAGCGCTCGCAATAGGCTCAAGCACCTCACCCATCAGTTGATCATAGTCGATGAGCCCACTCGAGTATCTTATACCGTGAATGTTTCGTTCCACATAGGTTACTTGCTTCTTTTCACTCCGAGTTAAACTGTTATAGGGCTTAGGTGGTTTCAATATGTAATGATTAGTTTTCTCCCCATCTGTGATAGATATTTCTTTGGGGTGGAATACACTATTATCACCAAGCACGAAACCTTGCATGTCAACAGCGAGTAGTTTCATGGTGGCCGCCTTTCGTACAACTGACTCTAACACACCTTTGCGGTGAAGAACATCGATAATGGGTGAGGGGTGGGGGGATTATAGCCTACTGCGCAATAATATCACAATAAATGTTTCGAGTATAGGAAAATATTATTACTTCAAAAATGGTAAATATAAACTTTACTACATATATTGCAACAAATAGGAGCAACACCTACCGCAATTGTTCCATGAAGTTTTCGATTATTCATAACTTCAAAAATGGTAAATATAAACTTTGCTGCGTACATTGCAACAAATAGGAGCAACACCTGTCACAACTGTTTCGTGAAGTGTTCGATTACATAATGTACATAAGAATGACCGAGGGACGTTCATAAATTTATTTCGGTTAAGTGCTTTCTCGCTGCATTCGGCATCATCGTATCCTTCATCCGTGAAATTGTCTACGCCTTGCTGCCCAACAGCGTTTTTGGAAGGCTGCAACAAGAAAATATACATTTATAATATGGAAATGATTCCCAAAATCGAGAATATTATCAAATAAAAAATATACTCACAGCTTCCTCGGTAGTCATCTTAACTGCTGTTGCCAATATCGCAGCTAGTCACCAACTCGGAGGAATGGAAATATCTTATACTCCTTATAGGGCTTGTAGCAGACAATCCTCCCCTCCCCCTACCCCCTCTCCCGGTATAGAGCTCACTGCTGAGGTCCTAATTGCTCCATCAACATTTCAATTAGCGAGTCTAATCTTTTGGACCGTTCATTATCCTCCCCCTGATCATTCTGCGACAAGTCGCTTATTGCCTGATGTAGCCAAATTGAATTTTGCTCTGGACTAAATCGATAAAAATCGATATCATTATGACCCCAAGGAAGTGTTCTGACAGTATTGGGAATAATAAACCGCTTATCATCGTGATGTGAAAGAGCAACTTTGTTTCTCATCTCCGTGAAGATGTCATGCTTATAGCTACGAAAAGAATTCATCTTGCGAAATAAACCGCCTTTCTCAACGATGTCTTTATAACTATCTAGAGATAGTTCGTTTATTATAACAGCCCTGGAAACGCCTTTCGCTTTTTTCACCTCGCTAGTCGTTGATTTGACACAATAAGCTTTGGCGCTAGTACCATAAAAACTAATTAAGGGATTGTTTGGGAACTCATCTTTCATTTTGCCGACGATCGATTCTGTGCGAGGCATGTTGAAGTTATTATTTACAGGATAATTAGATGTATCGAAATATTCTATGTTCTCTTTCATAAAATCATAGAAATTTTCGCTATCAATTTTCAAGATGAGGGAATCAGTATCAGTATACAATAATGATGACGATGTTCCAGGAAAATTTTTCTTGATACAATCATATAAGAAATCATAGATTACAATTTTCGACACATCTAATATACTGAAGCCCACATAGAGCGGTTTATCATAATGCACGCTAACCCTACCCATGTGAATTGCAACGAAATTTTCATGAAATATCGTGCATGTCTTATAATTGGGAAGGGCCGTCAATGCATTAGCACCCTTCCGCTTCTTGATACTCTCCCAATGGGTCACAAGTTTGATATCGGTCCTTCTATCGACATTTTCCATAGTTTTACCGTACACACAGTTGACCATCTTTTTAAATAAACCATTATCGGCTTTGTTCATACTTTTATTGCGCATCTCAGTATTGAGGTCTACATATTTTTTCAACCAGCGAGATTGATTGAATTTAAGAACTCTATGTATTCGCGTCAAGATTAAACCATTTCTAATCGCCTGTTTCAAATTTCGATAATGGATTATATAATTTAACTTATTCGATAAATTCGGAATCAGTTTCTTATGAGCGGATTTTGAACCTGGCGGGCTGATGGATTCCACAAGAAAAGGCAAATCCGAGTGCGCATCATGTAAATTTTCAGGGTAGTGAATATCTACTTCGAGAACATACCCGAACGGATCATCATCTGCAACATTCGAGATATCCAAATTTGAGATTTCAACATCAGTTAACCATGTGAAACCAGACGTAGGTAGTGGTTGCGACATACTATGCCCATACAAGTTGGTCGCATCCAAATACATTATAAACGACGATGGATCATCAGGGTTGAAATTTGGGAGGAATTTATTATTAGCTACATGGCTTCTCATACTACACTGGCTGACACCGCCTCTTATTCCCTTCTTAAAGAAATTCACCATGTCGATGTCAGTTAAGAGTTCCAATTCCACTTTTGTGTAGCGCAACATAGCATCCCACGATAGACCAGGGGCTGTATAATATTGACATGGGTCCAACTTGTATGTCTTCAAACTAACATTCAAAATTTTCAAAAACATCGCATAATAACAAAACATCCGATTTCAGATATACGTCTGAATAATCCCCAAGCGTTTTACATTTGAATATCTTCCAAATACGCTCAGCTCTACGATAATCCTCATTCGAAATGTGTTCATTCGATAAATTATCGAAAAAGTCATTTTGAGAAGGTAAACCTTTATGCTCCAATTTATCGATAGATGTAATAAAACTATACGGAAACACGCCTTTTCGCGTCATTAGCTTAAATTGTTCGCGATCTTGAAATGCTCTCGCTGTCTCAACACACTGTTCCGTAGTCAGATTTTCAGCTAGAGAATGCAGCGGATCAGAAAGAAATTTATAACTATCTAAAAAGCGCAACTTTATGAACATTTTATGATTTTTTCCATCTTTTCCCAAGTACTCATCAACAAAAACATGTTTCGTGAATAAAACATACTTTTCCTTAGTTTGAGCGATACAATCCACCCTCTCTTCATGCTCGAACAATTGTTTAATGAAGAGGTGGCTATCATACCCGCTCATATTATGGAAAAAGATGGGGATGAAGTTAGGTAGCTTGAAATTCAAATTACATTTAGAATGTGCGGCGCCATCTCTCTTTTTACCAGTCAGGTGACGATGGTCTCTAACTTTAACATCTGTGGAATCAAGTGGCTTATCACAAATGTTGCAAATTGTAGCGGTAGCGAAATCAAGCTTTTCTGCAGCACTCAATTTAGCCATAGGAACAACACGTTTCAAATGCATATTATATATAGCCTTAACATTATCGACTAAACTGGAGACAAACTTTTTTGCTACACCTTTTCCTCGGAATGAAACAAATTTAGTGAGGGAATCATCGTAGGAGCATTTGATGAGATATGCAAATGAATGCGGCTCGTGAGCGAATGTTTTATTAGTTAACGACCCCGTAGGATCTGGTTCACAAGTTTGGATGGGTTTCAGAACAGATTCAAAATCCGCATAAATAACGAATGGTACTTTCATCTGTTTCTCAAAACTTTCGAATTTTAAAATATTCCCGGGAGCGCTATTTCCGAATTTATCAACCTTGATTTCTGGAGATGGAACCGTAGTGTATGTATGATTGCAATCATTCAATTTATGACGTAGCAACTTCGACTCATCGGAGAAACATATCAGACACCCATCGCAAAAGAAATTCCTATGCCCTCTGCCATTTAATTGGCTTGACACTAATCGCGATAAATTTTTTATCCAGCAATAATGCCCCTTACCGGAATCGTCCGAGATATAAAGTAAGTTTACATGCCTACCCAATCTATTCTTAGCATAATGAAGCGGCCCAATAACCCTATATTTCATTTTTTGATCCTCGAATACGCTCTCTAACCCATAAACATTGATGGAGCAATCATTTTGATTTTCGAACTTTGGAATATCACTTACTTTCATAGGAAACTCTATACCAACCAGATTCAATACTGTAGAAAAGTGTGGGTAGGAAGATGTTTCGGTATTCCTTATCCTCGCAGGATACAAATCTGATGTAACTGCCCAGGCGAAACAATGCTCATCCTGATTAATAATGTTTACCACCGCTTTCTTGTTCGCAATAAAGGTGGGTAGCTTTATGTAAGACCCACCTCCTAATGGGCTGTATTTATTAATATTTATTTCTAGAAACAAAATCTCTTCTAAAGCCCAACCTGTAATATCAAAGTAAAAAAAAAGAAATAAGCAAACTTAGTCGACATCTGATTCTTTCAAACAACTCACCAGAATCACGTTCCTCGAATTCGATAGCTAGATTCGAAAGACAATCCCGAAATGCGTCAACGATATCTTCCAAAAAGATTTCACATCTCTCACATCTCGGGTTTCAATGACATATCTACCAAAAACTTCCATGTTCACTTTAATCGAGTGATGAATCAGAAGCATATTATCCAATAGAGATATAATTGAAGCTCGATTCTCATTGAAGAACGCATTGTAATCTAAAATGTTCGTTCTACACTCTAACCTGTAGCTAATAATGCGGCATTTGAACGCGCTCTCGATCGCATATACACCATCTCTGTAGTGCATGCACGCATTAGAGCGATGCTCCAAGGTTCTCTTATGAGCACCCATCCTATCTGATGGAACATCTTTAGCGCAGGGCACACATCTTTGCATACTTCTAGATGTCGATGGCGCTGGCGGATTCGAAATATCCAATCGAGCCCTTTTTGCACTAGGCTCGCCCAAATCACTCAAATCACCAACACATGAAATTCTTTGATGGCGGCGTAAATTATCACTACGCGTAAAGGTTTGGAAACAAGCACTACAGGTCAACATGATGATGATGTATAAAAACGCTTTTATCACTCACGAACAAACAAAAAATGCTGATTAATATGCGATTCTCAAGAAACTGTGCTCCACTCTGCGCATCCTTGAATTTATAGGAGTACCACCTCCCCCACTCTCACCAACGCGATCTTGAACTCTCGTGGGGGAATGGCGCATGCGCACGCAGCAGCAGTGTTCAAGGTCGCACCCCCTCCCATTTCAGAGGTGTGAAAACACAAGGTCATGCTCACAGAAAAAGAGAGCCCTCCTCAAGGACACGCTCCTCTCAAGGCCACACCAACTCCCAAGGGCACCCTCCTCTCAAGGTCGCCAACTCGAGGTCACTCCTCCCAAGATCGCATCAAGGTCATTCACCCCAAGGTCACTCCTCTCAAGGTCACTCCTCCCAAGGTCATTCACCCCAAGGTCACTCCTCCCAAGGTCATTGACCCCCAAAGGTCATTGACCCACCAAGGCCACGTGGGGGTGTGTGACCTTGGGAGGAGGTCTAGAATCGGCGAAAAACATCTACTTTCTTGCATTTCCGGAGCCAAAAGACTCAATAAATAGGTATTCAAAAAGAGAATGAATTGTTTTGAAAGATACCTCTCTGCATGGCTGCTACTTAATTAAATTTTGGATCCCAGAAAATAGTATTTGTTCACAACATTCCACAACTGAAGAAGACAGCGGAAAATGAGTCAAGTAAGAAATATATATTCTTGTGAACTAATATCCTAATATTGGTATTTTTATAGGTTCACCATTGAGGAGAAATCTCACACAAAGAATTTGTTCAGCCTGGCATCACACATAAAGAGAAATAAGTAGTTGTGATTTGAAAAGCCATTTAAAATCTTCACTCCTTTTTGTCCATTTTTAGATGTAAGAAACAATTTCTTGAAGATAGAGACCCAGATAGCACAAGTCCGTCCTATGGACGTCCCAAAGACGTTCGCTTCGGATATTCGGGACGTCCCAAAGACGTCCAGTTCTGGTACGACGGACGTCCATAGGACGTACGATGTTACAAAACCAGAGGTCCTTGGGACGTCCGATTTCAGTCCATAATAGGTCTGAACAGGACCATTCTGGGACCTATAGCGGCCATATTTCTGAGTTCAAATATACAGTTTTTATAGGTATAAACTGCCGATATCATTTTCTCGGAAACTAGAATAGAGAAGTCGATCGCGGCAGTTAGTTGTCCGTAAAAAACAGCTATTTTTTCAATTTCAAAATACAAATAAAATAATTCGATATACTATCAACAAGTCTTTTTTTTTCAATGTCAACCGAGGCAAAATAATATAAATCTTATATTTCGAATGGAATTATACATTTTGATAAATTGAGCAAAATTTTAAAGAAATTTCAATTCAGTCATTAAGATTCATTTTTGAACAGAGCATTTGGTTTTTGTTTAGGTCCTTCCATTTTACATAGATAAATTGTATGCATATGATTTATTGAATGTATGAAGAAAATGACAATCATAATATGGCATATGTGATACTATATGCAGTTACCACTGATGAGGGATAAATAATCTTAATTAAAATAACTGACTTCAATGCATAAGGGTTTTATTCCAATAAATGTTACGAAAATTACACAAATTTTAAACTTGAGTGAAATAAATATTTATTTCTGAATATGAACAAACAAAAAATTATATTCAAATATTTAAAGGCACCCTGTTATTGTTTACATTGCACAAATGTGATAAAAAACCTACAAAATATAAAACTATGGAACATATGAATATCAATGTCGAAATAATAAAAATAAATATTAGAACAGTTCGTTCAACACACCATAATCACATAATAAATCTTTGGAATTAATGATGATTCAAAAATGTAATACTCAGTTTATGATCATGTTTCACAACTTCTATCTGCAGCACCTTCAACAATGTACAATAAAGTTAGTATCTATTGAAAATTAACACCTGATATTATTGTTGTATTTATTTATTATTATGATATAAATATAATTGATCACATCATCTAGTCAATATCATCAAATAAATATATGATCAAGAGTAAATTTTTTAGATTGTTCGTATCATTACAGGTCAACTCTTTTGATATGAAGATTAATGTTGAAAGTCTCGTGTGATTCCCAAGTAATTCAATAACTGATTGTCATTTGTTATTTGTTTAAACAAATACATTTTCAATATTCGCATTTCTATGAATGTATAACTCACCAATTATAATCTTGGACATTGCCAATTAGTTGAAGGCTTTCTTGCCTTTTCTACCACACCAACTATATTCTTTTGCCAAAGTGTTAGTAATCAAAAGTGACAAAATGCGTTTAACAAAATTGTAGTTGTTTGTCCCACCATGTTTTGACAATTCATCAACCTGAAACCCAAAGTTGAACAAAATATTGATGAAAAATACTAATTGGATGAGTGCAGATATGTTTAAAAACAGAGTCTTCATTCAAGTGTGTTGAAACTTGATCTATAACTTATTCAAAGGATATTCAGAACTTACTGCCTCTGCAAAATCTTTTTCATTTTTCATGAACTCATCAAATCGATCTATTTCTTCAATAGTATCCATTGGAAACACAATACTTGGTTGATATTTAAAAAATATGGAATTCCTCTGGTTATTGTTGTTCTCAACAAGTGATTTTTTTTTCACCACCTCATTTATCTGCTTAATTTCAGTGATTACCTTTGAAACCATGTTTCGCAGTATATGATTCTGAGTTGAAAGATTTTTGAAACATTTGCCTGAAAATTATATGGGTATAAACAATGATAATGATTATTAATAATTATTATTATTTTTATAATCAGTTACCTACAATAAATTTTTGATCGCATGCAACAATGGTGGCAACTATTAATGCAACTATTAGTAATTTCTGGAATTGATTTTGAACCTGAAATTGAAAATAGGTATGTTATTAGAAAAATAATATATAAATTTTAATACATTTATTTGTGATGTTTCTTGGATATGACAAGTCATTGTCTTTCTCAGCCTGTTTACTATGGAAAGTATCTAGAATATGAATATCATCTTAAACTTAAATATTTTGTAATAATATGTTTACTCACTTCCACTTCTTCTGAAGACTTCATGAGTTTTCTCTATATTATCTATTTGGATTGGAATCTCCATCATACTAGTACTACTGGTCATGGTACTCTGTGCATCCATTCGATTTTCTGAGCCATGTTGTTGATGAAGATTATGAGTAGCATTTGTGACATCTGAAATAGTAGGTTATCATAAATTACATAGATATAATATGTGCTAAAATTGTGAACCATATGAAATACTGGTTGCTTATTCTTCCAATAATTGAATAATTGACAAAATTTTGGGTATTCACAAAAACAACATAAAGAAAACGAATTGTTCCTTAATATATCAGAAAAATGAAAATAATGCCATGGGACAATTTAAGAAATTGATATTAGTGGATATTTCCAATTGAAAATTGTTTGAAATTTAACCTAGATAACAAGTAAGAAAAATATCGTAACAGTAGGTACCAATACTTGAAAAAATTCATAAGAAAAAGATACTCAACATTATCAATACCTAAGTACTAAGTTGTTTAGCTAGTTATATCAAGCGGTCCCACGGTACCGAGCAAGGTACAGCACTTCCCAGGCCGATTCCCGGAATCCAGCAAATTCAGCATCTTCATATTTCACGACGCTTCAACTTCAACCGACATTATAAATTCGATGTTTTGTCATTTCTGCTTTGATTTTGACCTCACCTTTTGTACAGCAAAGACATTAAACTTTTTTAAAAAGTCTCTTGCCGGTTTTTCGAAAATAACTAGCTAACCAAATAATTTAAGGCTATATATACAAAACAATTTGATCAGAAGGCTGTATTATCATTAACAAACAAACCAAGTTTCACTTACCAACAGTAGTTGCTTTTCGAATTTTGGGAGGAAGGGGTAGGAAAAATTCATTAGTAGATGAATCACTATCAGTAGAAGACAGTAATTTAGGTTTTCTATGCCTCCTTGTGAAACCTCAGCTCCAGAATTTAAGTCACTTGTTTCTTCTGCCTTTCTTGCTTTATGGCGGGCACTCATATAATTATCTGTAATATACATTGTTTACCATTTTTCTTAGAGAAACCACCAAAAGTGGCATTTTTGAAAAAATCAATTCTGAATGATGGCCAGCAAATGCTACACATTTCGGATTTTTTTATTGCACTAATGAGTTTATCTTTGGAAAATGGAGGCCAATAGCACATGTTACCCATTATCCAGCCTGTATGGACGGCTTCTACAGAGTTATCATTGAATTTAACTACTGTCCAGGTTTTTTCAGAACTCATTTTCTATAATGAACAAAACAAATATTATTATAAAAAAATCATGATGAGACATAAATAAAAATTTCATAGCATTGCTGATACAATTATTATCTTGGTCCCATAAGAATATTGAATGATCATGCTAAAGTTTATGAACCAATTCTGCCTCATTTATTGAACCTAAAAATATAAGATATTAGATAAAATTCTGTCAAACAATATTTTTTGTGAATTTTCAGTCAAACCAGGTACTTATTTGACAAAAAAGCTGTGTTCAGAAAATATTGGACAAAGTACCATATATTATTTGATATTTTGGTACCTATTGCTAGAATAGGAAAGGTTTTTCAGTAGGTTATATAACAAATTAAAAAAATTAAAATAGATGGAAAAAATATAGGCTCTGAATTTCAAAAGATGGGCTCATGTAGAAATTGTATACAAGAGAGGAAAAACGACAAATTTATTTTCATATGCTAATCTGACACATTTTTCAGATATTGCTTCTGCACTGAAAAAAACAATCTACTATAAATATATTGAAGTCTGATGATTTGCAATGATTGACATAAAAATCACTCAAATGCAAATATTTTATCCAATGATCAAATACTCATTTTAAGAGAATATGACATTTTTTATAAGAACAATATCACCATTCTGAAGACAACAATTATCTGGTTCCTGAATCTGTACTATAAAATGTTTATGACCTATTTTTTTGAACTGTTTACAATTGTTGACATTTATTGTTGGTCCATTGCAATGTTCCTTTTCATAAGAGGGAAAAACATTATCTTCAATACTATTCGATCCAACAGAATTATTTGAAGCATTATCAATTTCACTTTTCCTTCGAACTATTTGAGCAAGAGGTCTATCACTTTTTCGAATAAATTTCAATATAGACTGTAAATAATTCCCAAATGGAAAGGCACTAAAATCATTTAGTGGACCATGATTTTTCACATCTTGGACAATATGCAATGAATTGTGAATATTATGTGATATATTTTCTACACCATATAATATTCTGAATGTATCTACAAAGTACTCCAAAAGATCAGATGCATATTCAATGTAACTAAAATGATCAGAATTTGACATAATTGTGGAAGCTATATGGAGACTTAAGAAATTCAAATACCTATCTTTGCTCAGATGTTTTTTTAAAACTATTGGGCCAGTATAAAACAGAAATTGACGAAAAGTAGTTGATCAGGTATATGAGAAATTTCCTGAAAACATAATGTTGATGGTTTACCATAACACCACGGAGTTGATATAAGTTTCTTAACGACCCCTAGACAAATTAAATGCATATAATCTAATGGAAAGCTATCTACCATATTTATTCCAGGAATTCACTCAATTATTGATGTGCCAGTATGATGACTTTCCTGGATTTTCAATCTAAAATCAGCATCTGTTCTCAGATGTAAATTTCGTGTAGTTGGAAAACAAACCCTATTTTCAATATATTCACCTTCAATATGACACTTAGTACATGATGCATAACCTGAATGGTCTTTAGTATAAGATATGAAAGATTTTGCTGGTGCATCACAAATAAATGAAGTTATTCTAACTTGATGCAAAATATTATTTATGAAAATCCCATTATTGACTACATCCACAGCATCATTTACAAAATCTTGTAACAGAGAATTAGAATCTTTAGGTTCCTCATTTCCATGATAGGTCCCAACCATATCAACATTATTTCTATCTTTCAAAATATAGGATAAACTTGACTTCCTGAACTTTTGCAAAGTGGTAAACCATCGATATTTATACAAATTTCTATTGGTTCATGTTCCTGGAAAGAGAAATGAGATTCTTGTACTAATTTCACAACAGAATCTCTCAAACTGAAATGATAATTCTGCCCTGGTTCAATAGTCTTGAGCTCAACAACTCTACATGTTCCAAGAAGTGTTCTTGGATCAGCGGGCAACTCTGGAAATGGCACTTTCAGAATATGAAGCAACTCCTTCAAGACTACATGTGTAATTTTATGTTTGGTGCCCCACGTTTTCAATTGAGAACATATATCTTCCTCAGGAACATTTGGAATATTATTTTCATCCTCTTGAATGTTGTGATTGGATATACCAAAGCCAAGATCAGATACTGGAATCTCATCATTATGTTTCAGATTTCCAGAAATGAACGGTTGTTAACTGTGAAATTGATAGTCTTCAATTGTGTTGTCACTAAAAGGTTGACCGGTGATATTCAGTGATAACAGTTCCATTATTTTAAAACTTCTAGTCCAAGAGATATCAAAAACTGCCGATTTTCTGACGTTAATATTCCAGAGTCCGTTTTAACACTAAATTGTAATTTTTTGTTATTCCTGCTTTTATCATCGATTTGCGAGGTAGCTTTATCGGGAGTTTTTCGCATATGGCTTCAAATACATGCCATAACCTTTGTATGGTCTTAAATACAATCCCTTTCCTAAAGCAACTTTTTCCATTTCTCGATTATGTCGCTGTTGTTCAGTTAGTTGTTCTCGGTTAGCTTTTGCATCATTTACAGCTTTGGCGATACCTGCAGCACCCCCTCCTACAGCTCCGATTGCTCCTAAAAGTGGTAGCAAAAATGGTAAAAACCCTCCGATTTTAGGCACTGGAATAATTCTTTGCTTCCTAGTTTTTCTCGCAGACCGTTTGAGTGCTGCTAGTTGGTTCAAAGCACCACCTTTTTTCTTTCGTGAAATCTTCTTTTTCCGTTTCATACCCATGCCCATTTTACTTTTCAATGTCATGGCCCCAGTAACACCTAATGCAGCAATTTTTTCACCTACTCCAGAATCGGATGCCTCAAAACGCTGTGCAGCTGCTTCGGCAAGTAGTCTATCAGCTATATTTCTATTTTCAATATCTTCAAATTCTGAATAAGCTAAATCGTGTTGTTTACAAGCGTCACTGTCTCCTCTATGTAATATTTTTTGTAACTTCGTACCAGGTCCACAATAATTATACCCAGGTATATGAAGTTCTATCGGAAGTTTATCGATGAGTGTATCAAGAAATCCTCTACCTTTCCTTTTTACGTTTTGATAACTACTGATTGAATTATCTTTTCGTTCGTTTTTTATATTATTTGGACGGTCGAATGATAATTGATTTTGCTTTACGAATTCCTTTATATATAGAACTAGAACATGCTTGATAATATCAGTTCCACGAATGAATCTGCATAATGAAGATTCAGAAGACATTTTCTTTACCAATCACAAATCATGATGAAATTGCTTCCGAAAAGAAATTTAGAAAACATGGAATTCTGTTTGGTGGTCAATCTAAAAGAGGCCTATTAGTTGGATCTAGTGGATCAGGAAAATCGAATGTGATGATATCCTTGATATGGTCTACGTTTCGAAAATATCTACGAATATTCGAAATCACTACACCAGCCCAAATATTCTTATTTAAGGAAATTATTAAAACCGCTGAAAGAAATAGGCTACAGGAAATATTCCGATAAGGAAACCATCGTTTCACCAGAAAATATTCCAAATAATTGAATTATTATATTTGACGATGTTGCTTGCTGTGATCAGATTTAATAGAAAATAATGTTTGTTGTGGTCGTCACAAAAACACAGAATTGTTTCATTTATGTCAAACTTATTCTGCTATTAGTAAGCAGCTCATTAGAGATAATTCGAACTTGGTAATCGTTTTTCAACAGGATATGACAAATTTAAAACATATATATGACGATCATGTGAATATCGATATGTCTTTTCAACAATTTAAAGAATTATGTGGTCTCTGTTGGCAAGAGAAATTCGGCTTTCTTGTAATTGATGAAGATTCTCCATTAAACTCTGGTAGATACCGTAGAGGGTTCGATGAGTTCATTCATATATAAAGGAAACCATTTTTTATCAGAGTTATTCATAATGGATAACCGCATGGTAACGGAACTATTGAAAACAAGGAGAGCGTTGAGAAAAAATATAGGAGTTTAAAAAGCGACATTGCAAAATCTCAATCTGATTTAGAAAAAACTTACAAACCAATAACACAACCATTGAAAGAACTACTTACAACCATCAGTAAATCTGAACAAGGTCTATCAAAAACACCAATAAAAGATGAGTCAAAACGCGAATTCGAAGACGAATATTACCGTACAACGCCATCTTTGGATGATGAAGAAACATTTATTCACGTTCCCTTATTGGTCAGACCAGAATATGGGGAGAGCTTTTTTGAAGAATCAATGCCCCCTGGAATTGATATATCGACTGAACATGAAAAATACTTAGAACAATTCAAAGCACCATTACCTAGAGCATACATTGATGATAAAATTCATGATATTGACAATACATTCGATGATACGTTTGGTATCTATTTTGACCCATTTTCGACAAAATATGCTATTGGTGATTCAACCGTAGATTTTGATGGTGCCGATACATTCAGATATAAAGGTACTCCTGGATTATATGAACTCATGTTCAAGAAATATCCAGCGGGAATGAAAAAAACTGACATAGATCAGTATATTGACATAGTTCGAAGAACCAATGCACATTATTTAGGGTACAATCCAGGAAATGGTCTTTCTACTTCGAATTCTTCGAAATTTATAGACTTCATCAAGCCCAGAATCACATCGTTACATTCTTTGAATTTAGAGAGAACAATGGAAAAAACTTCCAAACCAACACCTTCAATAGTTCGAGGACAACCAACGAGACCCAGAAGTGGCTCCACTCCTTCAATTGTTACGACAAGAAGCCGAGCCAAACGTGGCGGTAAACTAATTATAATGCGACTAAACAAAAAACCGGTGGAATACAAATATTTTGATGATTTCAATGAATTAGTTGATAGATTGAAACTATTGATTGCTTCTCAATCTGCTGATGGTACTGATCACAATAATGAAATTATTTCTATAATTGAAGAACTTAGGGAAGGAAAGATAATAAAATAGGTTGATGAATATTTTTCAACTCATTCAAATCATAACCTTCTAACGATGCCGATCGATAAGTTTGGAAGGCACCTTTTTACTAGAAATCAATACACTACCCCAGAACCACCAGTATTGTTATAATCCCAACCTACACTTTTACCATCACCTTTTGATATTTGTCAACCGTCAAATTATTATAGTGAATGCATTATAACTATACGTGGATTGGGCATTGGTCAACAAGTACAACAAAGGTCAAAATATTGTTTTTTTTTGCAGGAAAATAATAGTGGATCATATGTATTTCCTGTAACTGGCAAAATCGAAAAAATTGATATTTTACCGGTTGGAACAAAAAATTTGTTCAACAATGATGAAGTTAAAATTGAAGATTTGGTGGGAAAAGAAATAAATAAAAATGATTCAATGTCATTTGATTCTGTCAAACGAAAACATTTAGGAACTCTATATGTTCAACTAGTTATCCAGTGTCCCATAGCTAAGGATGAGTAGTGTAAAAGAAATAGTAGTCAATGAACTACATAAGCCTGCTAGAAAAATATTCAAAAGACGGAGAGTAAGTATGTATGTGAAGGGGTTAAACGACTTGTATCAAGATGATTTGGTTGAAATGATACCTTATGCGAAAATAAATAAGGGTTACCGTTACATGTTAGTTGTTATTAATGTATTCAGTAAATTTGTATGGTTAAGACCTGTCAAACGTAAAACTGCAAAAGATGTCACAGCAGCGATGAGTGATATTTTCTTGCTAAAATCATAGATAAACCTAAACATATTCAAACTGACGCAGGCAAGGAGTTTTTCATCAAAAATTTCAAACTATTGATGGAATGGCACAACATAAATCACTATATCACATTCTCAAATTTGAAAGTAAGTAAGTAAGTAAGTATTTTATTTCCAATATACAAACATAGTGTACATAGCCATTGGCATAGGGAATTAGTATCACTGAGAAAAGTATTTACAAATTAGTTATTTTGGCAATAGATGAATGAATGAATGATATTATGTTAATAGTAAAGGAAAAGTTTCAACAATGATAAATGGATGATAATAAAAACATACGTATCAAGAATAATATAATAGATCAAACTATATAGTTTTCCGGAAAAGATAAGGCAAAAAATTCATTGAGGTTGTAGAATACATGCTAGTGTAGTGGAGCGTGTAAATCGCACTTTGAAGAATATGATGTGGAAAAAATTCAGTCTACAAGGTTCATACAAATGGCTAACAATTTTGAAAGAAATTGAAGATAAATATAATAATACCAAGCATTCGACGATCGGAATGGAGCCTAAAGATGTTAATGCAAAAAACGAAGAACAATTATTGAGAACGGTATACAATCATTTGAAATGAAAACATTTGACCCTCGAAGAAATAAATTCAAAGTGAACGACCATGTGAGAATAAGTACCCACTGAGCAATGTAATATTTGTTCAATATTACAGCAACCCAACAATGCAAGGTTGTAATGTTTGTCGCTACCTTACTGCAAGATTGCAGCAACCGCTGAAACGGACCTTCCCTAATATAACAAATTCAATATTTCTTGATAACACATTCTAGCAAGGTTTCTTCAACGTTACATATAAATTGAATAAAATTTTTTTTTTATATTTTGAATGTAATGTTTTCAGTAAGGTTACTGCAATATAACATGTGATGTATATGAAAATTACATATTGAATATTCCTACTACCACCTTGTTGCAATATGGCAGTGACTACTCAATAGAAAAGTATGTGTGAAGCATATTGAAATCTTGAGAATAAAAGCACAAATTTCAAACATAAAACATATAATTCACAAAATGAACGCAAAATACACAAAAAATAAAATAAGTGATAAACTAAAATTAACATCCACAAAATACTTCTTGAAGTGGCAGCCCAATATTCAGTAGGAAAACTGAAACAAAAAACTACAGATGAAATATGGTGATAATAATAAAATCAGTAACTTGATCTAATCATTATTGACCTCTCTGAGTATATGGCAATCACCTTTTCTTTTCTATTCTTTGATTTTATCAAAACGACTATACAACTTCACGTAAACATTTTATTGACATTTGCGAAAATTTCTTACGATGATTCTGTTTCTAAAAACCTCACTTTCAATATCACGATAAAAAAATGCATCTTACCTTGGAACTATCCATGTGATGAGAGTGCACTCTATCACTTACTCCAATATGTCAGTTGAAAGGAAACCTGTGCAATAGTCTTGTGAATTGCAAACCGATATACAAAGAACAAAGAACTTGACGAAACAACAATGGCTGACTGTCGATGAGACTGATGCGAGATCTCTGATGAGTCTGATGCAATGATGCAATGATCCTCCAATGATCGAACCGATTCCACCCGATACAACACGAGTGAAAATGCAATGAAGTTACAAGGTTTAGGCAATATTACAAATGAAATTGAATAAAAAATTAAATTCATAACTTGCTATAAAATTATTTATAGATTGTTCATAGAATGTTGCGAATATATTGAACTTTTATAGTTGAGACAATATTGCAATTGAAACTAGATCAAAAGTTACTTTTGTAACTTGCAATGCATTTGTTGATGGATGGTTCATGTAATGTTACAAATGTAATGAAGTTACAAGGTTTAGGCAATAGTACAAATGATATGAAATCAAATATTGAATTTATAACTTTCTATAAAATTGTTCATAGATTTTTCATAGAATGTTGCTAATGTAACGAACTTCTATAGTTGAGACAATATTGTAATTGAAACTCGATCAAATATTACTTTTGTAATTTTCAGATCATTTGATAGTAGGTTTTTCTGTTATGATTGGGAATGTAACATTACAAGAAGCGTTATGCAATATTGTCATGCTATATTATGGGAGCAAGCCGCAAATAATATTGAAGCAATATTTTGTAACATTGCATGTTCAGTGGGTAAATACCGAACACTCTTCGATAAATCTTATCAGCCCAATTTTTCCAATGAGGTGTTTAGAATTCGAGAAGTCAGATCTACGAACCCAACTACGTACTTACTAGATGATCAAAACCATGAGAATATTCAAGGTGTGATTTATACTGAAGAAATTCAAAAAGTGAAATATCCCAACGTCTATTTGGTTGAGAAAGTGCTGCAACGACGAGGAAAAATGTTACGTGTAAGATGGCTTGGTCTAGATAATTCTCATTATTCATGGATTAATGAAAATGATTTGGTTTGAAATGTAATATTATTTCAAATAAAATATTCATTCAGGATAAATGTCTTTTATTTTATTACACCAAGTTACAAATATTTATATGAAATTACATTATTGAACATTATTGAGATCTTCTGTGAAAACATCGGGATATATGTGAATAAATTCTAATACCATACAGATATTCTCGCTATTTGGGATCTCCTGTGGTCTAATAAGATCTAATGTATTTTTCAATACATCTCCAGCCTGATTTCGAAGAGCTCTCTGCAACACTGTGAGGTAATTCGTAAACTGTAGTCTCTCCAACATCTCGATTCGATACTCGATAAGCGGCAATAATGTCCACAAATTACAAATAGATTCATAACCCAGGTATATGTATGAGTTGTTTTTCAGAACCTTGATAACACTTGTTTCCGATATTTTCACGAAGTAAATGTTAAAGGTTCCACCATCTAACGATTCTGGATGATCGCTAGGATAAAAATAATTGGATATTATATCTCGATATCTCAAAAAATCGATCCACTCCCGATTATTGAAAGTGATTGAGTCATTTTTGAGTCCAGATATCTTGATGCTTGAGGCATAATCGAAGTCATACGATAATTCTGTGGACACAAATTTGCTTCTTGACTTATTCAAAGAAAATCTTCTTTCCCCTAACACTACAGATTTGTGACTATTTTGTTGAGATTCTTTCAGTTTGAATCCTGAGGGACCAGAAAAGTTGGAAACACTGAAACCCTATAAATTCTAATGGACTTGTTGAA
The DNA here is from genome assembly GCA_029955515.1 of Chrysomela aeneicollis. Classification (NCBI taxonomy): domain Eukaryota; kingdom Metazoa; phylum Arthropoda; class Insecta; order Coleoptera; family Chrysomelidae; genus Chrysomela; species Chrysomela aeneicollis. The sequence goes on from JARUHQ010000035.1 coordinate 1,454,494, forward strand.
CAGGTATGGACTTGTTAAACAGGTATAACCGAATTGGCTCCAATATAATAAAAATTGATTGACATATAATACCTCCATAAATTGTAATGTACTTGTTGAACAGGTACATCCGGTTTGGCAACTGTGAGAAATATTTCTTCAATTTATTCAATTGAGAAATATTTTTTGATCGATTCCCATGAATAATTTGCTACACCTGTCTTCTCTAAACCGGTTTACATAAAGGAAATTCCTGGTTCCCTTAATTAGCATTGACTGACATTCATTACCTCTATAAATGTACTTGTTGTTGCAATGCACCTGAAGCAATTGAAAAAATTCAATTGAGAAATATTTTTTGATCGATTCCCATGAATAATATGCTACACCTGTCTTCTCTAAACCGGTTTACTTGAAGGAAATTCCTGGTTCCCTTAATTAGCATTGACTGTAATTCATTACCCCTATAAATGTACTTGTTGTTGCATTGCACCTGGAGCAATTGAACAAATTCAATTGAGAAATATTTGTTGATCGATTCCCATGAATAATTTGCTACACCTGTCTTCTCTAAACCGGTTTACATAAAGGAAATTCCTGGTTCCCTTAATTAGCATTGACTGACATTCATTACCCCTATAAATGTACTTGTTGTTGCAATGCACCTGAAGCAATTGAAAAAATTCAATTGAGAAATATTTTTTGATCGATTCCCATGAATAATATGCTACACCTGTCTTCTCTAAACCGGTTTACTTAAAGGAAATTCCTGGTGCCCTTAATTAGCATTGACTGTAATTCATTACCCCTATAAATGTACTTGTTGTTGCATTGCACCTGTAGCAATTGAAAAAAATCAATTGAGAAATATTTTTTGATCGATTCCCATGAATAATTTGCTAAACCTGTCTTCTCTGAACCGGTTTACATAAAGGAAATTCCTGGCCCCTTAATTAGCATTGACTGACATCATTACCCCTATAAATGTACTTGTTGTTGCATTGCACCTGAAGCAATTGAAAAAATTCAATTGAGAAATATTTTTTGATCGATTCCCATGAATAATTTGCTACACCTGTCTTCTCTGAACCGGTTTACATAAAGGAAATTCCTGGTTCCCTTAATTAGCATTGACTGACATTCATTACCCCTATAAATGTACTTGTTGTTGCATTGCACCTGAAGCAATTGAAAAAATTCAATTGAGAAATATTTTTTGATCGATTCCCATGAATAATTTGCTACACCTGTCTTCTCTAAACCGGTTGACACAAAGGAAATTCCTGGTTCCCTTAATTAGCATTGACTGACATTCATTACCCCTATGAATGTACTTGTTGTTGCATTGCACCTGAAGCAATTGAAAAAATTCAATTGAGAAATATTTTTTGATTGATTCCCATGAATAATTTGCTACACCTGTCTTCTCTGAACCGGTTTACATAAAGGAAATTCCTGGCCCCTTAATTAGCATTGACTGACATTCATTACCCCTATAAATGTACTTGTTGTTGCATTGCACCTGAAGCAATTGAAAAAATTCAATTGAGAAATATTTTTTGATCGATTCCCATGAATAATTTGCTACACCTGTCTTCTCTAAACCGGTTTACATAAAGGAAATTCCTGGTTCCCTTAATTAGCATTGACTGACATTCATTACCCCTATAAATGTACTTGTTGTTGCATTGCACCTGAAGCAATTGAAAAAATTCAATTGAGAAATATTTGTTGATCGATTCCCATGAATAATTTGCTACACCTGTCTTCTCTAAACCGGTTTACATAAAGGAAATTCCTGGTTCCCTTAATTAGCATTGACTGACATTCATTACCCCTATAAATGTACTTGTTGTTGCAATGCACCTGAAGCAATTGAAAAAATTCAATTGAGAAATATTTTTTGATCGATTCCCATGAATAATATGCTACACCTGTCTTCTCTAAACCGGTTTACTTAAAGGAAATTCCTGGTTCCCTTAATTAGCATTGACTGTAATTCATAACCCCTATAAATGTACTTGTTGTTGCATTGCACCTGAAGCAATTGAAAAAATTCAATTGAGAAATATTTTTTGATCGATTTCCATGAATAATTTGCTACACCTGTCTTCTCTAAACCGGTTTACTTAAAGGAGATTCCTGGTTTCCTAAATTAGCATTGACTGACATTCATTACCCCTATAAATGTACTTGTTGTTGCATTGCACCTGAAGCAATTGAAAAAATTCAATTGAGAAATATTTTTTGATCGATTCCCATGAATAATTTGCCACACCTGTCTTCTCTAAACCGGTTTACATAAAGGAAATTCCTGGTTCCCTTAATTAGCATTGACTGACATTCATTACCCCTATAAATGTACTTGTTGTTGCATTGCACCTGAAGCAATTGAAAAAATTCAATTGAGGAATATTTTTTGATCGATTCCCATGAATAATTTGCTACACCTGTCTTCTCTAAACCGGTTGACATAAAGGAAATTCCTGGTTCCCTTAATTAGCATTGACTGACATTCATTACCCCTATGAATGTACTTGTTGTTGCATTGCACCTGAAGCAATTGAAAAAATTCAATTGAGAAATATTTTTTGATTGATTCCCATGAATAATTTGCTACACCTGTCTTCTCTGAACCGGTTTACATAAAGGAAATTCCTGGCCCCTTAATTAGCATTGACTGACATTCATTACCCCTATAAATATACTTGTTGTTGCATTGCACCTGAAGCAATTGATCGATTCCCATGATTAATTTGCTACACCTGTCGTTTCTAAACCGGTTTACATAAAGGAAATTCCTGGTTCCCTTAATTAGCATTGACTGACATTCATTACCCCTATAAATGTACTTGTTGTTGCATTGCACCTGAAGCAATTGAAAAAATTCAATTGAGAAATATTTGTTGATCGATTCCCATGAATAATTTGCTACACCTGTCTTCTCTAAACCGGTTTACATAAAGGAAATTCCTGGTTCCCTTAATTAGCATTGACTGACATTCATTACCCCTATAAATGTACTTGTTGTTGCAATGCACCTGAAGCAATTGAAAAAATTCAATTGAGAAATATTTTTTGATCGATTCCCATGAATAATATGCTACACCTGTCTTCTCTAAACCGGTTTACTTAAAGGAAATTCCTGGTTCCCTTAATTAGCATTGACTGTAATTCATTACCCCTATAAATGTACTTGTTGTTGCATTGCACCTGAAGCAATTGAAAAAATTCAATTGAGAAATATTTTTTGATCGATTTCCATGAATAATTTGCTACACCTGTCTTCTCTGAACCGGTTTACTTAAAGGAGATTCCTGGTTTCCTTAATTAGCATTGACTGACATTCATTACCCCTATAAATGTACATGTTGTTGCATTGCACCTGAAGCAATTGAAAAAAATCAATTGAGAAATATTTTTTGATCGATTCCCATGAATAATTTGCTACACCTGTCTTTTCTGAACCGGTTTACATAAAGGAAATTCCTGACCCCTTAATTAGCATTGACTGACATTCATTACCCCTATGTACTTGTTGTTGCATTGCACCTGAAGCAATTGAAAAAATTCAATTGAGAAATATTTTTTGATCGATTCCCATGAATAATTTGCTACATCTGTCTTCTCTAAACCGGTTTACTTGAAGGAAATTCCTGGTTCCCTTAATTAGCATTGACTGACATTAATTACCCCTATAAATGTACTTGTTGTTGCAATGCACCTGAAGCAATTGAAAAAAATCAATTGAGAAATATTTTTTGATCGATTCTCATGAATAATATGCTACACCTGTCTTCTCTAAACCGGTTTACTTAAAGGAAATTCCTGGTTCCCTTAATTAGCATTGACTGTAATTCATTACCCCTATAAATGTACTTGTTGTTGCATTGCACCTGAAGCAATTGAAAAAATTCAATTGAGAAATATTTTTGATCGATTCCCATGAATAATTTGCTACACCTGTCTTCTCTAAACCGGTTTACATAAAGGAAATTCCTGGTTCCCTTAATTAGCATTGACTGACATTCATTACCCCTATAAATGTACTTGTTGTTGCAATGCACCTGAAGCAATTGAAAAAATTCAATTGAGAAATATTTTTTGATCGATTCCCATGAATAATATACTACACCTGTCTTCTCTAAACCGGTTTACTTAAAGGAAATTCCTGGTTCCCTTAATTAGCATTGACTGTAATTCATTACCCCTATTAATGTACTTGTTGTTGCATTGCACCTGAAGCAATTGAACAAATTCAATTGAGAAATATTTGTTGATCGATTCCCATGAATAATTTGCTACACCTGTCTTCTCTAAACCGGTTTACATAAAGGAAATTCCTGGTTCCCTTAATTAGCATTGACTGACATTCATTACCCCTATAAATGTACTTGTTGTTGCAATGCACCTGAAGCAATTGAAAAAATTCAATTGAGAAATATTTTTTGATCGATTCCCATGAATAATATGCTACACCTGTCTTCTCTAAACCGGTTTACTTAAAGGAAATTCCTGGTTCCCTTAATTAGCATTGACTGTAATTCATAACCCCTATAAATGTACTTGTTGTTGCATTGCACCTGAAGCAATTGAAAAAATTCAATTGAGAAATATTTTTTGATCGATTTCCATGAATAATTTGCTACACCTGTCTTCTCTAAACCGGTTTACTTAAAGGAGATTCCTGGTTTCCTAAATTAGCATTGACTGACATTCATTACCCCTATAAATGTACTTGTTGTTGCATTGCACCTGAAGCAATTGAAAAAATTCAATTGAGAAATATTTTTTGATCGATTCCCATGAATAATTTGCCACACCTGTCTTCTCTAAGCCGGTTTACATAAAGGAAATTCCTGGTTCCCTTAATTAGCATTGACTGACATTCATTACCCCTATAAATGTACTTGTTGTTGCATTGCACCTGAAGCAATTGAAAAAATTCAATTGAGGAATATTTTTTGATCGATTTCCATGAATAATTTGCTACACCTGTCTTCTCTAAACCGGTTGACATAAAGGAAATTCCTGGTTCCCTTAATTAGCATTGACTGACATTCATTACCCCTATGAATTTACTTGTTGTTGCATTGCACCTGAAGCAATTGAAAAAATTCAATTGAGAAATATTTTTTGATTGATTCCCATGAATAATTTGCTACACCTGTCTTCTCTGAACCGGTTTACATAAAGGAAATTCCTGGCCCCTTAATTAGCATTGACTGACATTCATTACCCCTATAAATATACTTGTTGTTGCATTGCACCTGAAGCAATTGAAAATATTCAATTGAGAAATATTTTTTGATCGATTCCCATGAATAATTTGCTACACCTGTCTTCTCTAAACCGGTTTACATAAAGGAAATTCCTGGTTCCCTTAATTATCATTGACTGACATTCATTACCCCTATGTACTTGTTGTTGCATTGCACCTGAAGCAATTGAAAAAATTCAATTGAGAAATATTTTTTGATCGATTCCCATGAATAATTTGCTACATCTGTCTTCTCTAAACCGGTTTACTTGAAGGAAATTCCTGGTTCCCTTAATTAGCATTGACTGACATCAATTACCCCTATAAATGTACTTGTTGTTGCAATGCACCTGAAGCAATTGAAAAAAATCAATTGAGAAATATTTTTTGATCGATTCTCATGAATAATATGCTACACCTGTCTTCTCTAAACCGGTTTACTTAAAGGAAATTCCTGGTTCCCTTAATTAGCATTGACTGTAATTCATTACCCCTATAAATGTACTTGTTGTTGCATTGCACCTGAAGCAATTGAAAAAATTCAATTGAGAAATATTTTTGATCGATTCCCATGAATAATTTGCTACACCTGTCTTCTCTAAACCGGTTTACATAAAGGAAATTCCTGGTTCCCTTAATTAGCATTGACTGACATTCATTACCCCTATAAATGTACTTGTTGTTGCAATGCACCTGAAGCAATTGAAAAAATTCAATTGAGAAATATTTTTTGATCGATTCCCATGAATAATATGCTACACCTGTCTTCTCTTAACCGGTTTACATAAAGGAATTTCTTGGTTCCCTTAATTAGCATTGACTGACATTCATTACCCCTATAAATGTACTTGTTGTTGCAATGCACCTGAAGCAATTGAAAAAATTCAATTGAGAAATATTTGTTGATCGATTCCCATGAATAATTTGCTACACCTGTCTTCTCTAAACCGGTTTACATAAAGGAAATTCCTGGTTCCCTCAATTAGCATTGAATGACATTCATTACCCCTATAAATGTACTTGTTGTTGCATTGCACCTGAAGCAATTGAAAAAATTCAATTGAGAAATATTTTTTGATCGATTCCCATGAATAATTTGCTACACCTGTCTTCTCTAAACCGGTTTACTTAAAGGAAATTCCTGGTTCCCTTAATTAGCATTGACTGTAATTCATTACCCCTATAAATGTACTTGTTGTTGCATTGCACCTGAAGCAATTGAAAAAATTCAATTGAGAAATATTTTTTGATCGATTTCCATGAATAATTTGCTACACCTGTCTTCTCTGAACCGGTTTACTTAAAGGAGATTCCTGGTTTCCTTAATTAGCATTGACTGACATTCATTACCCCTATAAATGTACATGTTGTTGCATTGCACCTGAAGCAATTGAAAAAAATCAATTGAGAAATATTTTTAGATCGATTCCCATGAATAATTTGCTACACCTGTCTTTTCTGAACCGGTTTACATAAAGGAAATTCCTGACCCCTTAATTAGCATTGACTGACATTCATTACCCCTATGTACTTGTTGTTGCATTGCACCTGAAGCAATTGAAAAAATTCAATTGAGAAATATTTTTTGATCGATTCCCATGAATAATTTGCTACATCTGTCTTCTCTAAACCGGTTTACTTGAAGGAAATTCCTGGTTCCCTTAATTAGCATTGACTGACATTAATTACCCCTATAAATGTACTTGTTGTTGCAATGCACCTGAAGCAATTGAAAAAAATCAATTGAGAAATATTTTTTGATCGATTCTCATGAATAATATGCTACACCTGTCTTCTCTAAACCGGTTTACTTAAAGGAAATTCCTGGTTCCCTTAATTAGCATTGACTGTAATTCATTACCCCTATAAATGTACTTGTTGTTGCATTGCACCTGAAGCAATTGAAAAAATTCAATTGAGAAATATTTTTGATCGATTCCCATGAATAATTTGCTACACCTGTCTTCTCTAAACCGGTTTACATAAAGGAAATTCCTGGTTCCCTTAATTAGCATTGACTGACATTCATTACCCCTATAAATGTACTTGTTGTTGCAATGCACCTGAAGCAATTGAAAAAATTCAATTGAGAAATATTTTTTGATCGATTCCCATGAATAATATGCTACACCTGTCTTCTCTAAACCGGTTTACTTAAAGGAAATTCCTGGTTCCCTTAATTAGCATTGACTGTAATTCATTACCCCTATTAATGTACTTGTTGTTGCATTGCACCTGAAGCAATTGAACAAATTCAATTGAGAAATATTTGTTGATCGATTCCCATGAATAATTTGCTACACCTGTCTTCTCTAAACCGGTTTACATAAAGGAAATTCCTGGTTCCCTTAATTAGCATTGACTGACATTCATTACCCCTATAAATGTACTTGTTGTTGCAATGCACCTGAAGCAATTGAAAAAATTCAATTGAGAAATATTTTTTGATCGATTCCCATGAATAATATGCTACACCTGTCTTCTCTAAACCGGTTTACTTAAAGGAAATTCCTGGTTCCCTTAATTAGCATTGACTGTAATTCATAACCCCTATAAATGTACTTGTTGTTGCATTGCACCTGAAGCAATTGAAAAAATTCAATTGAGAAATATTTTTTGATCGATTTCCATGAATAATTTGCTACACCTGTCTTCTCTAAACCGGTTTACTTAAAGGAGATTCCTGGTTTCCTAAATTAGCATTGACTGACATTCATTACCCCTATAAATGTACTTGTTGTTGCATTGCACCTGAAGCAATTGAAAAAATTCAATTGAGAAATATTTTTTGATCGATTCCCATGAATAATTTGCCACACCTGTCTTCTCTAAGCCGGTTTACATAAAGGAAATTCCTGGTTCCCTTAATTAGCATTGACTGACATTCATTACCCCTATAAATGTACTTGTTGTTGCATTGCACCTGAAGCAATTGAAAAAATTCAATTGAGGAATATTTTTTGATCGATTTCCATGAATAATTTGCTACACCTGTCTTCTCTAAACCGGTTGACATAAAGGAAATTCCTGGTTCCCTTAATTAGCATTGACTGACATTCATTACCCCTATGAATGTACTTGTTGTTGCATTGCACCTGAAGCAATTGAAAAAATTCAATTGAGAAATATTTTTTGATTGATTCCCATGAATAATTTGCTACACCTGTCTTCTCTGAACCGGTTTACATAAAGGAAATTCCTGGCCCCTTAATTAGCATTGACTGACATTCATTACCCCTATAAATATACTTGTTGTTGCATTGCACCTGAAGCAATTGAAAATATTCAATTGAGAAATATTTTTTGATCGATTCCCATGAATAATTTGCTACACCTGTCTTCTCTAAACCGGTTTACATAAAGGAAATTCCTGGTTCCCTTAATTATCATTGACTGACATTCATTACCCCTATGTACTTGTTGTTGCATTGCACCTGAAGCAATTGAAAAAATTCAATTGAGAAATATTTTTTGATCGATTCCCATGAATAATTTGCTACATCTGTCTTCTCTAAACCGGTTTACTTGAAGGAAATTCCTGGTTCCCTTAATTAGCATTGACTGACATCAATTACCCCTATAAATGTACTTGTTGTTGCAATGCACCTGAAGCAATTGAAAAAAATCAATTGAGAAATATTTTTTGATCGATTCTCATGAATAATATGCTACACCTGTCTTCTCTAAACCGGTTTACTTAAAGGAAATTCCTGGTTCCCTTAATTAGCATTGACTGTAATTCATTACCCCTATAAATGTACTTGTTGTTGCATTGCACCTGAAGCAATTGAAAAAATTCAATTGAGAAATATTTTTGATCGATTCCCATGAATAATTTGCTACACCTGTCTTCTCTAAACCGGTTTACATAAAGGAAATTCCTGGTTCCCTTAATTAGCATTGACTGTAATTCATTACCCCTATAAATGTACTTGTTGTTGCATTGCACCTGAAGCAATTGAAAAAATTCAATTGAGAAATATTTTTGATCGATTCCCATGAATAATTTGCTACACCTGTCTTCTCTAAACCGGTTTACATAAAGGAAATTCCTGGTTCCCTTAATTAGCATTGACTGACATTCATTACCCCTATAAATGTACTTGTTGTTGCAATGCACCTGAAGCAATTGAAAAAATTCAATTGAGAAATATTTTTTGATCGATTCCCATGAATAATATGCTACACCTGTCTTCTCTTAACCGGTTTACATAAAGGAATTTCTTGGTTTCCTTAATTAGCATTGACTGACATTCATTACCCCTATAAATGTACTTGTTGTTGCAATGCACCTGAAGCAATTGAAAAAATTCAATTGAGAAATATTTGTTGATCGATTCCCATGAATAATTTGCTACACCTGTCTTCTCTAAACCGGTTTACATAAAGGAAATTCCTGGTTCCCTCAATTAGCATTGAATGACATTCATTACCCCTATAAATGTACTTGTTGTTGCATTGCACCTGAAGCAATTGAAAAAATTCAATTGAGAAATATTTTTTGATCGATTCCCATGAATAATTTGCTACACCTGTCTTCTCTAAACCGGTTTACTTAAAGGAAATTCCTGGTTCCCTTAATTAGCATTGACTGTAATTCATTACCCCTATAAATGTACTTGTTGTTGCATTGCACCTGAAGCAATTGAAAAAATTCAATTGAGAAATATTTTTTGATCGATTTCCATGAATAATTTGCTACACCTGTCTTCTCTGAACCGGTTTACTTAAAGGAGATTCCTGGTTTCCTTAATTAGCATTGACTGACATTCATTACCCCTATAAATGTACATGTTGTTGCATTGCACCTGAAGCAATTGAAAAAAATCAATTGAGAAATATTTTTAGATCGATTCCCATGAATAATTTGCTACACCTGTCTTTTCTGAACCGGTTTACATAAAGGAAATTCCTGACCCCTTAATTAGCATTGACTGACATTCATTACCCCTATGTACTTGTTGTTGCATTGCACCTGAAGCAATTGAAAAAATTCAATTGAGAAATATTTTTTGATCGATTCCCATGAATAATTTGCTACATCTGTCTTCTCTAAACCGGTTTACTTGAAGGAAATTCCTGGTTCCCTTAATTAGCATTGACTGACATTAATTACCCCTATAAATGTACTTGTTGTTGCAATGCACCTGAAGCAATTGAAAAAAATCAATTGAGAAATATTTTTTGATCGATTCTCATGAATAATATGCTACACCTGTCTTCTCTAAACCGGTTTACTTAAAGGAAATTCCTGGTTCCCTTAATTAGCATTGACTGTAATTCATTACCCCTATAAATGTACTTGTTGTTGCATTGCACCTGAAGCAATTGAAAAAATTCAATTGAGAAATATTTTTGATCGATTCCCATGAATAATTTGCTACACCTGTCTTCTCTAAACCGGTTTACATAAAGGAAATTCCTGGTTCCCTTAATTAGCATTGACTGACATTCATTACCCCTATAAATGTACTTGTTGTTGCAATGCACCTGAAGCAATTGAAAAAATTCAATTGAGAAATATTTTTTGATCGATTCCCATGAATAATATGCTACACCTGTCTTCTCTAAACCGGTTTACTCAAAGGAAATTCCTGGTTCCCTTAATTAGCATTGACTGTAATTCATTACCCCTATTAATGTACTTGTTGTTGCATTGCACCTGAAGCAATTGAACAAATTCAATTGAGAAATATTTGTTGATCGATTCCCATGAATAATTTGCTACACCTGTCTTCTCTAAACCGGTTTACATAAAGGAAATTCCTGGTTCCCTTAATTAGCATTGACTGACATTCATTACCCCTATAAATGTACTTGTTGTTGCAATGCACCTGAAGCAATTGAAAAAATTCAATTGAGAAATATTTTTTGATCGATTCCCATGAATAATATGCTACACCTGTCTTCTCTAAACCGGTTTACTTAAAGGAAATTCCTGGTTCCCTTAATTAGCATTGACTGTAATTCATAACCCCTATAAATGTACTTGTTGTTGCATTGCACCTGAAGCAATTGAAAAAATTCAATTGAGAAATATTTTTTGATCGATTTCCATGAATAATTTGCTACACCTGTCTTCTCTAAACCGGTTTACTTAAAGGAGATTCCTGGTTTCCTAAATTAGCATTGACTGACATTCATTACCCCTATAAATGTACTTGTTGTTGCATTGCACCTGAAGCAATTGAAAAAATTCAATTGAGAAATATTTTTTGATCGATTCCCATGAATAATTTGCCACACCTGTCTTCTCTAAGCCGGTTTACATAAAGGAAATTCCTGGTTCCCTTAATTAGCATTGACTGACATTCATTACCCCTATAAATGTACTTGTTGTTGCATTGCACCTGAAGCAATTGAAAAAATTCAATTGAGGAATATTTTTTGATCGATTTCCATGAATAATTTGCTACACCTGTCTTCTCTAAACCGGTTGACATAAAGGAAATTCCTGGTTCCCTTAATTAGCATTGACTGACATTCATTACCCCTATGAATGTACTTGTTGTTGCATTGCACCTGAAGCAATTGAAAAAATTCAATTGAGAAATATTTTTTGATTGATTCCCATGAATAATTTGCTACACCTGTCTTCTCTGAACCGGTTTACATAAAGGAAATTCCTGGCCCCTTAATTAGCATTGACTGACATTCATTACCCCTATAAATATACTTGTTGTTGCATTGCACCTGAAGCAATTGAAAATATTCAATTGAGAAATATTTTTTGATCGATTCCCATGAATAATTTGCTACACCTGTCTTCTCTAAACCGGTTTACATAAAGGAAATTCCTGGTTCCCTTAATTATCATTGACTGACATTCATTACCTCTATGTACTTGTTGTTGCATTGCACCTGAAGCAATTGAAAAAATTCAATTGAGAAATATTTTTTGATCGATTCCCATGAATAATTTGCTACATCTGTCTTCTCTAAACCGGTTTACTTGAAGGAAATTCCTGGTTCCCTTAATTAGCATTGACTGACATCAATTACCCCTATAAATGTACTTGTTGTTGCAATGCACCTGAAGCAATTGAAAAAAATCAATTGAGAAATATTTTTTGATCGATTCTCATGAATAATATGCTACACCTGTCTTCTCTAAACCGGTTTACTTAAAGGAAATTCCTGGTTCCCTTAATTAGCATTGACTGTAATTCATTACCCCTATAAATGTACTTGTTGTTGCATTGCACCTGAAGCAATTGAAAAAATTCAATTGAGAAATATTTTTGATCGATTCCCATGAATAATTTGCTACACCTGTCTTCTCTAAACCGGTTTACATAAAGGAAATTCCTGGTTCCCTTAATTAGCATTGACTGACATTCATTACCCCTATAAATGTACTTGTTGTTGCAATGCACCTGAAGCAATTGAAAAAATTCAATTGAGAAATATTTTTTGATCGATTCCCATGAATAATATTTTACACCTGTCTTCTCTTAACCGGTTTACATAAAGGAATTTCTTGGTTCCCTTAATTAGCATTGACTGACATTCATTACCCCTATAAATGTACTTGTTGTTGCAATGCACCTGAAGCAATTGAAAAAATTCAATTGAGAAATATTTGTTGATCGATTCCCATGAATAATTTGCTACACCTGTCTTCTCTAAACCGGTTTACATAAAGGAAATTCCTGGTTCCCTCAATTAGCATTGAATGACATTCATTACCCCTATAAATGTACTTGTTGTTGCATTGCACCTGAAGCAATTGAAAAAATTCAATTGAGAAATATTTTTTGATCGATTCCCATGAATAATTTGCTACACCTGTCTTCTCTAAACCGGTTTACTTAATGGAGATTCCTGGTTTCCTTAATTAGCATTGACTGACATTCATTACCCCTATAAATGTACTTGTTGTTGCATTGCACCTGAAGCAATTGAAAGAATTCAATTGAGAAATATTTTTTGATCGATTCCCATGAATAATTTGCTACACCTGTCTTCTTTAAACCGGTTTACTTAATGGAGATTCCTGGTTTCCTTAATTAGCATTGACTGACATTCATTACCCCTATAAATGTACTTGTTGTTGCATTGCACCTGAAGCAATTGAAAAAATTCAATTGAGAAATATTTTTTGATCGATTTCCATGAATAATTTGCTACACCTGTCTTCTCTAAACCGGTTTACATAAAGGAAATTCCTGGTTCCCTTAATTAGCATTGACTGACATTCATTACCCCTATAAATGTACTTGTTGTTGCAATGCACCTGAAGCAATTGAAAAAATTCAATTGAGAAATATTTTTTGATCGATTCCCATGAATAATATGCTACACCTGTCTTCTCTTAACCGGTTTACATAAAGGAATTTCTTGGTTCCCTTAATTAGCATTGACTGACATTCATTACCCCTATAAATGTACTTGTTGTTGCAATGCACCTGAAGCAATTGAAAAAATTCAATTGAGAAATATTTGTTGATCGATTCCCATGAATAATTTGCTACACCTGTCTTCTCTAAACCGGTTTACATAAAGGAAATTCCTGGTTCCCTCAATTAGCATTGAATGACATTCATTACCCCTATAAATGTACTTGTTGTTGCATTGCACCTGAAGCAATTGAAAAAATTCAATTGAGAAATATTTTTTGATCGATTCCCATGAATAATTTGCTACACCTGTCTTCTCTAAACCGGTTTACTTAAAGGAAATTCCTGGTTCCCTTAATTAGCATTGACTGTAATTCATTACCCCTATAAATGTACTTGTTGTTGCATTGCACCTGAAGCAATTGAAAAAATTCAATTGAGAAATATTTTTTGATCGATTTCCATGAATAATTTGCTACACCTGTCTTCTCTGAACCGGTTTACTTAAAGGAGATTCCTGGTTTCCTTAATTAGCATTGACTGACATTCATTACCCCTATAAATGTACATGTTGTTGCATTGCACCTGAAGCAATTGAAAAAAATCAATTGAGAAATATTTTTAGATCGATTCCCATGAATAATTTGCTACACCTGTCTTTTCTGAACCGGTTTACATAAAGGAAATTCCTGACCCCTTAATTAGCATTGACTGACATTCATTACCCCTATGTACTTGTTGTTGCATTGCACCTGAAGCAATTGAAAAAATTCAATTGAGAAATATTTTTTGATCGATTCCCATGAATAATTTGCTACATCTGTCTTCTCTAAACCGGTTTACTTGAAGGAAATTCCTGGTTCCCTTAATTAGCATTGACTGACATTAATTACCCCTATAAATGTACTTGTTGTTGCAATGCACCTGAAGCAATTGAAAAAAATCAATTGAGAAATATTTTTTGATCGATTCTCATGAATAATATGCTACACCTGTCTTCTCTAAACCGGTTTACTTAAAGGAAATTCCTGGTTCCCTTAATTAGCATTGACTGTAATTCATTACCCCTATAAATGTACTTGTTGTTGCATTGCACCTGAAGCAATTGAAAAAATTCAATTGAGAAATATTTTTGATCGATTCCCATGAATAATTTGCTACACCTGTCTTCTCTAAACCGGTTTACATAAAGGAAATTCCTGGTTCCCTTAATTAGCATTGACTGTAATTCATTACCCCTATAAATGTACTTGTTGTTGCATTGCACCTGAAGCAATTGAAAAAATTCAATTGAGAAATATTTTTGATCGATTCCCATGAATAATTTGCTACACCTGTCTTCTCTAAACCGGTTTACATAAAGGAAATTCCTGGTTCCCTTAATTAGCATTGACTGACATTCATTACCCCTATAAATGTACTTGTTGTTGCAATGCACCTGAAGCAATTGAAAAAATTCAATTGAGAAATATTTTTTGATCGATTCCCATGAATAATATGCTACACCTGTCTTCTCTTAACCGGTTTACATAAAGGAATTTCTTGGTTCCCTTAATTAGCATTGACTGACATTCATTACCCCTATAAATGTACTTGTTGTTGCAATGCACCTGAAGCAATTGAAAAAATTCAATTGAGAAATATTTGTTGATCGATTCCCATGAATAATTTGCTACACCTGTCTTCTCTAAACCGGTTTACATAAAGGAAATTCCTGGTTCCCTCAATTAGCATTGAATGACATTCATTACCCCTATAAATGTACTTGTTGTTGCATTGCACCTGAAGCAATTGAAAAAATTCAATTGAGAAATATTTTTTGATCGATTCCCATGAATAATTTGCTACACCTGTCTTCTCTAAACCGGTTTACTTAAAGGAAATTCCTGGTTCCCTTAATTAGCATTGACTGTAATTCATTACCCCTATAAATGTACTTGTTGTTGCATTGCACCTGAAGCAATTGAAAAAATTCAATTGAGAAATATTTTTTGATCGATTTCCATGAATAATTTGCTACACCTGTCTTCTCTGAACCGGTTTACTTAAAGGAGATTCCTGGTTTCCTTAATTAGCATTGACTGACATTCATTACCCCTATAAATGTACATGTTGTTGCATTGCACCTGAAGCAATTGAAAAAAATCAATTGAGAAATATTTTTAGATCGATTCCCATGAATAATTTGCTACACCTGTCTTTTCTGAACCGGTTTACATAAAGGAAATTCCTGACCCCTTAATTAGCATTGACTGACATTCATTACCCCTATGTACTTGTTGTTGCATTGCACCTGAAGCAATTGAAAAAATTCAATTGAGAAATATTTTTTGATCGATTCCCATGAATAATTTGCTACATCTGTCTTCTCTAAACCGGTTTACTTGAAGGAAATTCCTGGTTCCCTTAATTAGCATTGACTGACATTAATTACCCCTATAAATGTACTTGTTGTTGCAATGCACCTGAAGCAATTGAAAAAAATCAATTGAGAAATATTTTTTGATCGATTCTCATGAATAATATGCTACACCTGTCTTCTCTAAACCGGTTTACTTAAAGGAAATTCCTGGTTCCCTTAATTAGCATTGACTGTAATTCATTACCCCTATAAATGTACTTGTTGTTGCATTGCACCTGAAGCAATTGAAAAAATTCAATTGAGAAATATTTTTGATCGATTCCCATGAATAATTTGCTACACCTGTCTTCTCTAAACCGGTTTACATAAAGGAAATTCCTGGTTCCCTTAATTAGCATTGACTGACATTCATTACCCCTATAAATGTACTTGTTGTTGCAATGCACCTGAAGCAATTGAAAAAATTCAATTGAGAAATATTTTTTGATCGATTCCCATGAATAATATGCTACACCTGTCTTCTCTAAACCGGTTTACTCAAAGGAAATTCCTGGTTCCCTTAATTAGCATTGACTGTAATTCATTACCCCTATTAATGTACTTGTTGTTGCATTGCACCTGAAGCAATTGAACAAATTCAATTGAGAAATATTTGTTGATCGATTCCCATGAATAATTTGCTACACCTGTCTTCTCTAAACCGGTTTACATAAAGGAAATTCCTGGTTCCCTTAATTAGCATTGACTGACATTCATTACCCCTATAAATGTACTTGTTGTTGCAATGCACCTGAAGCAATTGAAAAAATTCAATTGAGAAATATTTTTTGATCGATTCCCATGAATAATATGCTACACCTGTCTTCTCTAAACCGGTTTACTTAAAGGAAATTCCTGGTTCCCTTAATTAGCATTGACTGTAATTCATAACCCCTATAAATGTACTTGTTGTTGCATTGCACCTGAAGCAATTGAAAAAATTCAATTGAGAAATATTTTTTGATCGATTTCCATGAATAATTTGCTACACCTGTCTTCTCTAAACCGGTTTACTTAAAGGAGATTCCTGGTTTCCTAAATTAGCATTGACTGACATTCATTACCCCTATAAATGTACTTGTTGTTGCATTGCACCTGAAGCAATTGAAAAAATTCAATTGTGAAATATTTTTTGATCGATTCCCATGAATAATTTGCCACACCTGTCTTCTCTAAGCCGGTTTACATAAAGGAAATTCCTGGTTCCCTTAATTAGCATTGACTGACATTCATTACCCCTATAAATGTACTTGTTGTTGCATTGCACCTGAAGCAATTGAAAAAATTCAATTGAGGAATATTTTTTGATCGATTTCCATGAATAATTTGCTACACCTGTCTTCTCTAAACCGGTTGACATAAAGGAAATTCCTGGTTCCCTTAATTAGCATTGACTGACATTCATTACCCCTATGAATGTACTTGTTGTTGCATTGCACCTGAAGCAATTGAAAAAATTCAATTGAGAAATATTTTTTGATTGATTCCCATGAATAATTTGCTACACCTGTCTTCTCTGAACCGGTTTACATAAAGGAAATTCCTGGCCCCTTAATTAGCATTGACTGACATTCATTACCCCTATAAATATACTTGTTGTTGCATTGCACCTGAAGCAATTGAAAATATTCAATTGAGAAATATTTTTTGATCGATTCCCATGAATAATTTGCTACACCTGTCTTCTCTCAACCGGTTTACATAAAGGAAATTCCTGGTTCCCTTAATTATCATTGACTGACATTCATTACCCCTATGTACTTGTTGTTGCATTGCACCTGAAGCAATTGAAAAAATTCAATTGAGAAATATTTTTTGATCGATTCCCATGAATAATTTGCTACATCTGTCTTCTCTAAACCGGTTTACTTGAAGGAAATTCCTGGTTCCCTTAATTAGCATTGACTGACATCAATTACCCCTATAAATGTACTTGTTGTTGCAATGCACCTGAAGCAATTGAAAAAAATCAATTGAGAAATATTTTTTGATCGATTCTCATGAATAATATGCTACACCTGTCTTCTCTAAACCGGTTTACTTAAAGGAAATTCCTGGTTCCCTTAATTAGCATTGACTGTAATTCATTACCCCTATAAATGTACTTGTTGTTGCATTGCACCTGAAGCAATTGAAAAAATTCAATTGAGAAATATTTTTGATCGATTCCCATGAATAATTTGCTACACCTGTCTTCTCTAAACCGGTTTACATAAAGGAAATTCCTGGTTCCCTTAATTAGCATTGACTGACATTCATTACCCCTATAAATGTACTTGTTGTTGCAATGCACCTGAAGCAATTGAAAAAATTCAATTGAGAAATATTTTTTGATCGATTCCCATGAATAATATGCTACACCTGTCTTCTCTTAACCGGTTTACATAAAGGAATTTCTTGGTTCCCTTAATTAGCATTGACTGACATTCATTACCCCTATAAATGTACTTGTTGTTGCAATGCACCTGAAGCAATTGAAAAAATTCAATTGAGAAATATTTGTTGATCGATTCCCATGAATAATTTGCTACACCTGTCTTCTCTAAACCGGTTTACATAAAGGAAATTCCTGGTTCCCTCAATTAGCATTGAATGACATTCATTACCCCTATAAATGTACTTGTTGTTGCATTGCACCTGAAGCAATTGAAAAAATTCAATTGAGAAATATTTTTTGATCGATTCCCATGAATAATTTGCTACACCTGTCTTCTCTAAACCGGTTTACTTAATGGAGATTCCTGGTTTCCTTAATTAGCATTGACTGACATTCATTACCCCTATAAATGTACTTGTTGTTGCATTGCACCTGAAGCAATTGAAAAAATTCAATTGAGAAATATTTTTTGATCGATTCCCATGAATAATTTGCTACACCTGTCTTCTTTAAACCGGTTTACATAAAGGAAATTCCTGGTTCCCTTAATTAGCATTGACTGACATTCATTACCCCTATAAATGTACTTGTTGTTGCAATGCTCCTGGAGCAATTGAAAAAATTCAATTGAGAAATATTTTTTGATCGATTCCCATGAATAATTTGCTACACCTGTCTTCTTTAAACCGGTTTACATAAAGGAAATTCCTGGTTCCCTTAATTAGCATTGACTGACATTCATTACCCCTATAAATGTACTTGTTGTTGCATTGCACCTGAAGCAATTGAAAAAATTCAATTGAGAAATATTTTTTGATCGATTCCCATGAATGATTTGCTACACCTGTCTTCTCTAAACCGGTTTACATAAAAGAATTTCCTGGTTCCCTTAATTAGCATTGACTGACATTCATTACCCCTATAAATGTACTTGTTGTTGCATTGCACCTGAAACAATTGAAAAAATTCAATTGAGAAATATTTGTTGATCGATTCCCATGAATAATTTGCTACACCTGTCTTCTCTAAACCGGTTTACATAAAGGAAATTCCTGGTTCCCTTAATTAGCATTGACTGACATTCATTACCCCTATAAATGTACTTGTTGTTGCAATGCACCTGAAGCAATTGAAAAAATGCAATTGAGAAATATTTGTTGATCGATTCCCATGAATAATTTGCTACACCTGTCTTTTCTAAACCGGTTTACATAAAGGAAATTCCTGGTTCCCTCAATTAGCATTGAATGATATTCATTACCCCTATAAATGTACTTGTTGTTGCATTGCACCTGAAGCAATTGAAAAAATTCAATTGAGAAATATTTGTTGATCGATTCCCATGAATAATTTGTTACACCTGTCTTCTCTAAACCGGTTTTCATAAAGGAAATTCCTGGTTCCCTTAATTAGCATTGACTGACATTCATTACCCCTATAAATGTACTTGTTGTTGCAATGCACCTGAAGCAATTGAAAAAATTCAATTGAGAAATATTTTTTGATCGATTCCCATGAATAATATGCTACACCTGTCTTCTCTTAACCGGTTTACTTTGAGGAAATTCCTGGTTCCCTTAATTAGCATTGACTGTAATTCATTACCCCTATAAATGTACTTGTTGTTGCATTGCACCTGAAGCAATTGAAAAAATTCAATTGAGAAATATTTTTGATCGATTCCCATGAATAATTTGCTACACCTGTCTTCTCTAAACCGGTTTACATAAAGGAAATTCCTGGTTCCCTTAATTAGCATTGACTGACATTCATTACCCCTATAAATGTACTTGTTGTTGCAATGCACCTGAAGCAATTGAAAAAATTCAATTGAGAAATATTTTTTGATCGATTCCCATGAATAATATGCTACACCTGTCTTCTCTAAACCGGTTTACTTAAAGGAAATTCCTGGTTCCCTTAATTAGCATTGACTGTAATTCATTACCCCTATAAATGTACTTGTTGTTGCATTGCACCTGAAGCAATTGAACAAATTCAATTGAGAAATATTTGTTGATCGATTCCCATGAATAATTTGCTACACCTGTCTTCTCTAAACCGGTTTACATAAAGGAAATTCCTGGTTCCCTTAATTAGCATTGACTGACATTCATTACCCCTATAAATGTACTTGTTGTTGCAATGCACCTGAAGCAATTGAAAAAATTCAATTGAGAAATATTTTTTGATCGATTCCCATGAATAATATGCTACACCTGTCTTCTCTAAACCGGTTTACTTAAAGGAAATTCCTGGTTCCCTTAATTAGCATTGACTGTAATTCATAACCCCTATAAATGCAATGCAACAGCACCTGGAGCAATTGAAAAAATTCAATTGAGAAATATTTTTTGATCGATTCCCATGAATAATTTGCTACACCTGTCTTCTTTAAACCGGTTTACATGAAGGAAATTCCTGGTTCCCTTAATTAGCATTGACTGACATTCATTACCCCTATAAATGTACTTGTTGCAATGCTCCTGAAGCAATTGAAAAAATTCAATTGAGAAATATTTTTTGATCGATTCCCATGAATAATTTGCTACACCTGTCTTCTTTAAACCGGTTTACATAAAGGAAATTCCTGGTTCCCTCAATTAGCATTGACTGACATTCATTACCTCTATAAATGTACTTGTTGTTGCATTGCACCTGAAGCAATTGAAAAAATTCAATTGAGAAATATTTTTTGATCGATTCCCATGAATGATTTGCTACACCTGTCTTCTCTTAACCGGTTTACATAAAGGAATTTCTTGGTTCCCTTAATTAGCATTGACTGACATTCATTACCCCTATAAATGTACTTGTTGTTGCAATGCACCTGAAGCAATTGAAAAAATTCAATTGAGAAATATTTGTTGATCGATTCCCATGAATAATTTGCTACACCTGTGTTCTCTAAACCGGTTTACATAAAGGAAATTCCTGGTTCCCTCAATTAGCATTGAATGACATTCATTACCCCTATAAATGTACTTGTTGTTGCATTGCACCTGAAGCAATTGAAAAAATTCAATTGAGAAATATTTTTTGATCGATTCCCATGAATAATTTGCTACACCTGTCTTCTTTAAACCGGTTTACATGAAGGAAATTCCTGGTTCCCTTAATTAGCATTGACTGACATTCATTACCCCTATAAATGTACTTGTTGCAATGCTCCTGAAGCAATTGAAAAAATTCAATTGAGAAATATTTTTTGATCGATTCCCATGAATAATTTGCTACACCTGTCTTCTTTAAACCGGTTTACATAAAGGAAATTCCTGGTTCCCTCAATTAGCATTGACTGACATTCATTACCTCTATAAATGTACTTGTTGTTGCATTGCACCTGAAGCAATTGAAAAAATTCAATTGAGAAATATTTTTTGATCGATTCCCATGAATGATTTGCTACACCTGTCTTCTCTTAACCGGTTTACATAAAGGAAATTCCTGGTTCCCTTAATTAGCATTGACTGACATTCATTACCCCTATAAATGTACTTGTTGTTGCAATGCACCTGAAGCAATTGAAAAAATTCAATTGAGAAATATTTTTTGATCGATTCCCATGAATAATATGCTACACCTGTCTTCTCTAAACCGGTTTACTTAAAGGAAATTCCTGGTTCCCTTAATTAGCATTGACTGTAATTCATAACCCCTATAAATGCAATGCAACAGCACCTGGAGCAATTGAAAAAATTCAATTGAGAAATATTTTTTGATCGATTCCCATGAATAATTTGCTACACCTGTCTTCTTTAAACCGGTTTACATGAAGGAAATTCCTGGTTCCCTTAATTAGCATTGACTGACATTCATTACCCCTATAAATGTACTTGTTGCAATGCTCCTGAAGCAATTGAAAAAATTCAATTGAGAAATATTTTTTGATCGATTCCCATGAATAATTTGCTACACCTGTCTTCTTTAAACCGGTTTACATAAAGGAAATTCCTGGTTCCCTCAATTAGCATTGACTGACATTCATTACCTCTATAAATGTACTTGTTGTTGCATTGCACCTGAAGCAATTGAAATAATTCAATTGAGAAATATTTTTTGATCGATTCCCATGAATGATTTGCTACACCTGTCTTCTCTTAACCGGTTTACATAAAGGAATTTCTTGGTTCCCTTAATTAGCATTGACTGACATTCATTACCCCTATAAATGTACTTGTTGTTGCAATGCACCTGAAGCAATTGAAAAAATTCAATTGAGAAATATTTGTTGATCGATTCCCATGAATAATTTGCTACACCTGTGTTCTCTAAACCGGTTTACATAAAGGAAATTCCTGGTTCCCTCAATTAGCATTGAATGACATTCATTACCCCTATAAATGTACTTGTTGTTGCATTGCACCTGAAGCAATTGAAAAAATTCAATTGAGAAATATTTTTTGATCGATTCCCATGAATAATTTGCTACACCTGTCTTCTTTAAACCGGTTTACATGAAGGAAATTCCTGGTTCCCTTAATTAGCATTGACTGACATTCATTACCCCTATAAATGTACTTGTTGCAATGCTCCTGAAGCAATTGAAAAAATTCAATTGAGAAATATTTTTTGATCGATTCCCATGAATAATTTGCTACACCTGTCTTCTTTAAACCGGTTTACATAAAGGAAATTTCTGGTTCCCTCAATTAGCATTGACTGACATTCATTACCTCTATAAATGTACTTGTTGTTGCATTGCACCTGAAGCAATTGAAAAAATTCAATTGAGAAATATTTTTTGATCGATTCCCATGAATGATTTGCTACACCTGTCTTCTCTTAACCGGTTTACATAAAGGAATTTCTTGGTTCCCTTAATTAGCATTGACTGACATTCATTACCCCTATAAATGTACTTGTTGTTGCAATGCACCTGAAGCAATTGAAAAAATTCAATTGAGAAATATTTGTTGATCGATTCCCATGAATAATTTGCTACACCTGTGTTCTCTAAACCGGTTTACTTCAAGGAAATTCCTGGTTCCCTTAATTAGCATTGACTGTAATTCATTACCCCTATAAATGTACTTGTTGTTGCATTGCACCTGAAGCAATTGAAAAAATTCAATTGAGAAATATTTTTGATCGATTCCCATGAATAATTTGCTACACCTGTCTTCTCTAAACCGGTTTACATAAAGGAAATTCCTGGTTCCCTTAATTAGCATTGACTGACATTCATTACCCCTATAAATGTACTTGTTGTTGCAATGCACCTGAAGCAATTGAAAAAATTCAATTGAGAAATATTTTTTGATCGATTCCCATGAATAATATGCTACACCTGTCTTCTCTAAACCGGTTTACTTAAAGGAAATTCCTGGTTCCCTTAATTAGCATTGACTGTAATTCATTACCCCTATAAATGTACTTGTTGTTGCATTGCACCTGAAGCAATTGAAAAAATTCAATTGAGAAATATTTTTTGATCGATTCCCATGAATGATTTGCTACACCTGTCTTCTCTTAACCGGTTTACATAAAGGAATTTCTTGGTTCCCTTAATTAGCATTGACTGACATTCATTACCCCTATAAATGTACTTGTTGTTGCAATGCACCTGAAGCAATTGAAAAAATTCAATTGAGAAATATTTGTTGATCGATTCCCATGAATAATTTGCTACACCTGTGTTCTCTAAACCGGTTTACTTCAAGGAAATTCCTGGTTCCCTTAATTAGCATTGACTGTAATTCATTACCCCTATAAATGTACTTGTTGTTGCATTGCACCTGAAGCAATTGAAAAAATTCAATTGAGAAATATTTTTGATCGATTCCCATGAATAATTTGCTACACCTGTCTTCTCTAAACCGGTTTACATAAAGGAAATTCCTGGTTCCCTTAATTAGCATTGACTGACATTCATTACCCCTATAAATGTACTTGTTGTTGCAATGCACCTGAAGCAATTGAAAAAATTCAATTGAGAAATATTTTTTGATCGATTCCCATGAATAATATGCTACACCTGTCTTCTCTAAACCGGTTTACTTAAAGGAAATTCCTGGTTCCCTTAATTAGCATTGACTGTAATTCATTACCCCTATAAATGTACTTGTTGTTGCATTGCACCTGAAGCAATTGAACAAATTCAATTGAGAAATATTTGTTGATCGATTCCCATGAATAATTTGCTACACCTGTCTTCTCTAAACCGGTTTACATAAAGGAAATTCCTGGTTCCCTTAATTAGCATTGACTGACATTCATTACCCCTATAAATGTACTTGTTGTTGCAATGCACCTGAAGCAATTGAAAAAATTCAATTGAGAAATATTTTTTGATCGATTCCCATGAATAATATGCTACACCTGTCTTCTCTAAACCGGTTTACTTAAAAGAAATTCCTGGTTTCCTTAATTAGCATTGACTGTAATTCATAACCCCTATAAATGCAATGCAACAGCACCTGGAGCAATTGAAAAAATTCAATTGAGAAATATTTTTTGATCGATTCCCATGAATAATTTGCTACACCTGTCTTCTTTAAACCGGTTTACATGAAGGAAATTCCTGGTTCCCTTAATTAGCATTGACTGACATTCATTACCCCTATAAATGTACTTGTTGCAATGCTCCTGAAGCAATTGAAAAAATTCAATTGAGAAATATTTTTTGATCGATTCCCATGAATAATTTGCTACACCTGTCTTCTTTAAACCGGTTTACATAAAGGAAATTCCTGGTTCCCTCAATTAGCATTGACTGACATTCATTACCTCTATAAATGTACTTGTTGTTGCATTGCACCTGAAGCAATTGAAAAAATTCAATTGAGAAATATTTTTTGATCGATTCCCATGAATGATTTGCTACACCTGTCTTCTCTTAACCGGTTTACATAAAGGAATTTCTTGGTTCCCTTAATTAGCATTGACTGACATTCATTACCCCTATAAATGTACTTGTTGTTGCAATGCACCTGAAGCAATTGAAAAAATTCAATTGAGAAATATTTGTTGATCGATTCCCATGAATAATTTGCTACACCTGTGTTCTCTAAACCGGTTTACATAAAGGAAATTCCTGGTTCCCTCAATTAGCATTGAATGACATTCATTACCCCTATAAATGTACTTGTTGTTGCATTGCACCTGAAGCAATTGAAAAAATTCAATTGAGAAATATTTTTTGATCGATTCCCATGAATAATTTGCTACACCTGTCTTCTTTAAACCGGTTTACATGAAGGAAATTCCTGGTTCCCTTAATTAGCATTGACTGACATTCATTACCCCTATAAATGTACTTGTTGCAATGCTCCTGAAGCAATTGAAAAAATTCAATCGAGAAATATTTTTTGATCGATTCCCATGAATAATTTGCTACACCTGTCTTCTTTAAACCGGTTTACATGAAGGAAATTCCTGGTTCCCTTAATTAGCATTGACTGTAATTCATAACCCCTATAAATGCAATGCAACAGCACCTGGAGCAATTGAAAAAATTCAATTGAGAAATATTTTTTGATCGATTCCCATGAATAATTTGCTACACCTGTCTTCTTTAAACCGGTTTACATGAAGGAAATTCCTGGTTCCCTTAATTAGCATTGACTGACATTCATTACCCCTATAAATGTACTTGTTGCAATGCTCCTGAAGCAATTGAAAAAATTCAATTGAGAAATATTTTTTGATCGATTCCCATGAATAATTTGCTACACCTGTCTTCTTTAAACCGGTTTACATAAAGGAAATTCCTGGTTCCCTCAATTAGCATTGACTGACATTCATTACCTCTATAAATGTACTTGTTGTTGCATTGCACCTGAAGCAATTGAAAAAATTCAATTGAGAAATATTTTTTGATCGATTCCCATGAATGATTTGCTACACCTGTCTTCTCTTAACCGGTTTACATAAAGGAATTTCTTGGTTCCCTTAATTAGCATTGACTGACATTCATTACCCCTATAAATGTACTTGTTGTTGCAATGCACCTGAAGCAATTGAAAAAATTCAATTGAGAAATATTTGTTGATCGATTCCCATGAATAATTTGCTACACCTGTGTTCTCTAAACCGGTTTACATAAAGGAAATTCCTGGTTCCCTCAATTAGCATTGAATGACATTCATTACCCCTATAAATGTACTTGTTGTTGCATTGCACCTGAAGCAATTGAAAAAATTCAATTGAGAAATATTTTTTGATCGATTCCCATGAATAATTTGCTACACCTGTCTTCTTTAAACCGGTTTACATGAAGGAAATTCCTGGTTCCCTTAATTAGCATTGACTGACATTCATTACCCCTATAAATGTACTTGTTGCAATGCTCCTGAAGCAATTGAAAAAATTCAATTGAGAAATATTTTTTGATCGATTCCCATGAATAATTTGCTACACCTGTCTTCTTTAAACCGGTTTACATAAAGGAAATTCCTGGTTCCCTCAATTAGCATTGACTGACATTCATTACCTCTATAAATGTACTTGTTGTTGCATTGCACCTGAAGCAATTGAAAAAATTCAATTGAGAAATATTTTTTGATCGATTCCCATGAATGATTTGCTACACCTGTCTTCTCTTAACCGGTTTACATAAAGGAATTTCTTGGTTCCCTTAATTAGCATTGACTGACATTCATTACCCCTATAAATGTACTTGTTGTTGCAATGCACCTGAAGCAATTGAAAAAATTCAATTGAGAAATATTTGTTGATCGATTCCCATGAATAATTTGCTACACCTGTGTTCTCTAAACCGGTTTACTTCAAGGAAATTCCTGGTTCCCTTAATTAGCATTGACTGTAATTCATTACCCCTATAAATGTACTTGTTGTTGCATTGCACCTGAAGCAATTGAAAAAATTCAATTGAGAAATATTTTTGATCGATTCCCATGAATAATTTGCTACACCTGTCTTCTCTAAACCGGTTTACATAAAGGAAATTCCTGGTTCCCTTAATTAGCATTGACTGACATTCATTACCCCTATAAATGTACTTGTTGTTGCAATGCACCTGAAGCAATTGAAAAAATTCAATTGAGAAATATTTTTTGATCGATTCCCATGAATAATATGCTACACCTGTCTTCTCTAAACCGGTTTACTTAAAGGAAATTCCTGGTTCCCTTAATTAGCATTGACTGTAATTCATTACCCCTATAAATGTACTTGTTGTTGCATTGCACCTGAAGCAATTGAACAAATTCAATTGAGAAATATTTGTTGATCGATTCCCATGAATAATTTGCTACACCTGTCTTCTCTAAACCGGTTTACATAAAGGAAATTCCTGGTTCCCTTAATTAGCATTGACTGACATTCATTACCCCTATAAATGTACTTGTTGTTGCAATGCACCTGAAGCAATTGAAAAAATTCAATTGAGAAATATTTTTGGATCGATTCCCATGAATAATATGCTACACCTGTCTTCTCTAAACCGGTTTACTTAAAAGAAATTCCTGGTTCCCTTAATTAGCATTGACTGTAATTCATAACCCCTATAAATGCAATGCAACAGCACCTGGAGCAATTGAAAAAATTCAATTGAGAAATATTTTTTGATCGATTCCCATGAATAATTTGCTACACCTGTCTTCTTTAAACCGGTTTACATGAAGGAAATTCCTGGTTCCCTTAATTAGCATTGACTGACATTCATTACCCCTATAAATGTACTTGTTGCAATGCTCCTGAAGCAATTGAAAAAATTCAATTGAGAAATATTTTTTGATCGATTCCCATGAATAATTTGCTACACCTGTCTTCTTTAAACCGGTTTACATAAAGGAAATTCCTGGTTCCCTCAATTAGCATTGACTGACATTCATTACCTCTATAAATGTACTTGTTGTTGCATTGCACCTGAAGCAATTGAAAAAATTCAATTGAGAAATATTTTTTGATCGATTCCCATGAATGATTTGCTACACCTGTCTTCTCTTAACCGGTTTACATAAAGGAATTTCTTGGTTCCCTTAATTAGCATTGACTGACATTCATTACCCCTATAAATGTACTTGTTGTTGCAATGCACCTGAAGCAATTGAAAAAATTCAATTGAGAAATATTTGTTGATCGATTCCCATGAATAATTTGCTACACCTGTGTTCTCTAAACCGGTTTACATAAAGGAAATTCCTGGTTCCCTCAATTAGCATTGAATGACATTCATTACCCCTATAAATGTACTTGTTGTTGCATTGCACCTGAAGCAATTGAAAAAATTCAATTGAGAAATATTTTTTGATCGATTCCCATGAATAATTTGCTACACCTGTCTTCTTTAAACCGGTTTACATGAAGGAAATTCCTGGTTCCCTTAATTAGCATTGACTGACATTCATTACCCCTATAAATGTACTTGTTGCAATGCTCCTGAAGCAATTGAAAAAATTCAATCGAGAAATATTTTTTGATCGATTCCCATGAATAATTTGCTACACCTGTCTTCTTTAAACCGGTTTACATAAAGGAAATTCCTGGTTCCCTCAATTAGCATTGACTGACATTCATTACCTCTATAAATGTACTTGTTGTTGCATTGCACCTGAAGCAATTGAAAAAATTCAATTGAGAAATATTTTTTGATCGATTCCCATGAATGATTTGCTACACCTGTCTTCTCTTAACCGGTTTACATAAAGGAATTTCTTGGTTCCCTTAATTAGCATTGACTGACATTCATTACCCCTATAAATGTACTTGTTGTTGCAATGCACCTGAAGCAATTGAAAAAATTCAATTAAGAAATATTTGTTGATCGATTCCCATGAATAATTTGCTACACCTGTGTTCTCTAAACCGGTTTACATAAAGGAAATTCCTGGTTCCCTCAATTAGCATTGAATGACATTCATTACCCCTATAAATGTACTTGTTGTTGCATTGCACCTGAAGCAATTGAAAAAATTCAATTGAGAAATATTTTTTGATCGATTTCCATGAATAATTTGCTACACCTGTCTTCTCTAAACCGGTTTACTTAAAGGAGATTCCTGGTTTCCTTAATTAGCATTGACTGACATTCATTACCCCTATAAATGTACTTGTTGTTGCATTGCACCTGAAGCAATTGAAAAAATTCAATTGAGAAATATTTTTTGATCGATTCCCATGAATAATTTGCTACACCTGTCTTCTTTAAACCGGTTTACATAAAGGAAATTCCTGGTTCCCTTAATTAGCATTGACTGACATTCATTACCCCTATAAATGTACTTGTTGTTGCATTGCACCTGAAGCAATTGAAAAAATTCAATTGAGGAATATTTTTTGATCGATTCCCATGAATAATTTGCTACACCTGTCTTCTTTAAACCGGTTTACATAAAGGAAATTCCTGGTTCCCTTAATTAGCATTGACTGACATTCATTACCCCTATAAATGTACTTGTTGTTGCATTGCACCTGAAGCAATTGAAAAAATTCAATTGAGAAATATTTTTTGATCGATTCCCATGAATGATTTGCTACACCTGTCTTCTCTGAACCGGTTTACATAAAAGAATTTCCTGGTTCCCTTAATTAGCATTGAATGACATTCATTACCCCTATAAATGTACTTGTTGTTGCATTGCACCTGAAACAATTGAAAAAATTCAATTGAGAAATATTTGTTGATCGATTCCCATGAATAATTTGCTACACCTGTCTTCTCTAAACCGGTTTACATAAAGGAAATTCCTGGTTCCCTTAATTAGCATTGACTGACATTCATTACCCCTATAAATGTACTTGTTGTTGCAATGCACCTGAAGCAATTGAAAAAATGCAATTGAGAAATATTTGTTGATCGATTCCCATGAATAATTTGCTACACCTGTCTTTTCTAAACCGGTTTACATAAAGGAAATTCCTGGTTCCCTCAATTAGCATTGAATGACATTCATTACCCCTATAAATGTACTTGTTGTTGCATTGCACCTGAAGCAATTGAAAAAATTCAATTGAGAAATATTTGTTGATCGATTCCCATGAATAACTTGTTACACCTGTCTTCTCTAAACCGGTTTACATAAAGGAAATTCCTGGTTTCCTTAATAAGCATTGACTGACATTTATTACCTCTATAAATGTACTTGTTGCAATTCACCTGAAGCAATTGAAAAAATTCAATTGAGAAATATTTGTTGATCGATTCCCATGAATAATTTGCTACACCTGTCTTCTCTGAACCGGTTCACATAAAGGAAATTCCTGGTTCCCTTAATCAGCATTGACTGACATTCATTACCCCTATAAATGTACTTGTTGTTGCAATGCACCTGATGCAATTGAAAAAATTCAATTGAGAAATATTTTTTGATCGGTTCCCATGAATAATTTGCTACACCTGTCTTCTCTAAACCGGTTTACATGAAGGAAATTCCTGGTTCCCTTAATTAGCATTGACTGACATTTATTACCCCTATAAATGTACTTGTTGTTGCATTGCACCTGAAGCAATTGATCGATTCCCATGATTAATTTGCTACACCTGTCGTTTCTAAACCGGTTTACATAAAGGAAATTTCTGGTTCCCTTAATTAGCATTGACTGACATTCATTACCCCTATAAATGTACTTGTTGTTGCAATGCAACTGAAGCAATTGAAAAAATTCAATTGAGAAATATTTGTTGATCGATTCCCATGAATAATTTGCTACACCTGTCTTCTCTAAACCGGTTTACATAAAGGAAATTCCTGGTTCCCTTAATTAGCATTGACTGACATTCATTACCCCTATAAATGTACTTGTTGTTGCAATGCACCTGAAGCAATTGAAAAAATTCAATTGAGAAATATTTTTTGATCGATTCCCATGAATAATTTGCTACACCTGTCTTCTCTAAACCGGTTTACATAAGGGAAATTCCTGGTTCCCTTAATTAGCATTGACTGACATTCATTACCCCTATAAATGTACTTGTTGTTGCATTGCACCTGAAGCAATTGAAAAAATTCAATTGAGAAATATTCGTTTATCGATTCCCATAAATAATTTGCTACACCTGTCTTTTCTAAACCGGTTTACATAAAGGAAATTCCTGGTTCCCTTAATTAGCATTGACTGACATTCATTACCCCTATAAATGTACTTGTTGTTGCAATGCACCTGAAGGAATTGAAAAAATTCAATTGAGAAATATTTGTTGATCGATTCCCATGAATAATTTGCTACACCTGTCTTCTCTAAACCGGTTTACATAAAGGAAATTCCTGGTTCTCTTAATTAGCATTGACTGACATTCATTACCCCTATAAATGTACTTGTTGTTGCAATGCACCTGAAGCAATTGAAAAAATTCAATTGAGAAATATTTTTTGATCGGTTCCCATGAATAATTTGCTACACCTGTCTTCTCTAAACCGGTTTACATAAAGGAAATTCCTGGTTCCCTTAATTAGCATTGATTGACATTCATTACCCCTATAAATGTACTTGTTGTTGCATTGCACCTGAAGCAATTGATCGATTCCCATGATTAATTTGCTACGCCTGTCTCCTCTGAACCGGTTTACATCAAGAAAATTCCTGGTTCCCTAATCCGGTTAGACAGGGCTGTTGGATGAATGACCTCAATAATGGTGTAAGTTTCAAAACAGGTTTGACTACTTAAAAAAATAGGTATAACCGGTTTGGCCACTTATAAAACAGGTATAACCGGTTTGGCTCATTGGCGCGGTTTAATGTCTCTCAATATATACCTACTTCAGACGTCAGGCAACGTTTAGACAGCTGACAGCAGCGATGACAGATGAACCCAATATAAGACACGTATCCATCCTGTATCTCTCTCTCATTCTCACTACCATTACGTCCATCCTTGAAGCTACACGGGCTATCAAGGATGGGTCCGCCATTTCACATTTCTGTTACTTTGTTCAATCAATAAATCTGTATCTGTTGTTCGGTATAAGTATTTCCTTAACACACCTCGAATACAAATAAATATAGAGTACACAATCTCTATAGATTCATGCATTAAACGCCATCTGTGATGATACATTGAAACGAAAATCAATTATGTGACTATATTTCCAAATCTTCCATAAGACGTGCACATCTAGTTAGGGTTACTTATCTCTGCATTGTACGCTTGTAGTAACTATATTAGTACTGCTTGAAACATAATTATTAAAATCTGTGCTAACTGCCTGTGGTTCTGGTTGAGGTGAAACAAATTCGCCCTATCTATAATTTCTGCAACGTGGGCAGCTACTTTCATGTTGTATCGTACCAAGGATATTAAACTGTAAAGGATTACTCAATCGACCAAGTTTTTCTTCCGGATGTATGAAGTCACTGACTCCGCTCGTAATTTCATTGGCTATTGACTATCCATCTTTGTCATTGATTTTAGTTTCAGTTCCTCACTTTATTTTTGTTATTCCACAGAAGGTTATTTTTTAAATACACGAAAGAATCAGTAGGTTTATACAGCGAATAAGATAAAATAAGGAATAAAATAAAAAAGTTCAACATACACAAAGCAGTGAGAGTGTTTATACAGGTACTAAAATAAAATAAGGAATAAGCAATAAAATAAGAGTTGGCCAACTTTCAACTTCGTATTTTGTTTTATTCGAGAATGGATGTGCGCAAGTGCGATTTCATTGGTTTTAAGACAGAGAAACTTCAAAATATTTGTTATTTTTTTGTTATTTCGTTTCTATTTGTGTTCTCGTTGTTTTCTTGGTGATATTTTTATTTTGGATATCAATAGTTCTTGTATCAAAATGGACACAAATACTATGATGATTGGCATGTTTGCTCTCTTGTGATCTGCTGCTTTGCTGTTGATGAGGAAGAAGATTTTCCGGTCAAAAAGAAGATTCAAGGTGCGGCCCATGAACCGAGTACATGGACAAAATGGGGTTAATCAGAATCTTCTACTCTATGCTAAAAACCATGATAAGGAACAATTCTTCAAGTATACTAGAATGTCCACCGAAATGTTTGAACACCTCCTGGATATGGTGAAACCACACTTGACCAAAGACACAACCAAAAACCCCATTGACCCAGGGCACCGTCTTGCCATTACTTTACAGTGAGTACTATGATCTATCTATACCTTATATCAGAGATAAGTTATCTCCAAGGATGGTAAACTAGTTATCTCTGCCTTATATCAACCTGTCACATATGATCATTCAATTCACTATTCAGTACAACCATTTTCAGCTATCTATCTGAAGGATGTTCTATGCAGAAAATAGCATGAAATCATTATATAGGGAAAACAACAGTTCATTTCATAATTGAAGAAGTCTGCCAAGTTTTGTGGGAAGTTTTGGCACCAGTTGTTTCGGCACCTCAAACAAAGGAAGACCTATACAAAATCTCCCGATCTTTTTACCGCCGTTGGAATATGCCTAATTGTATTGGGGCTATTGATGGGAAACATATCCCAATTCAGTGTCCAAAAAATTCTGGCTCAACGTTTTATTCCTATAAGAAGACTTTCAGGTAGTAAGAGAATTTGACCCATTGATCAAGATTTAATTAATTTGTTTTTATTTTCAACATTGTGCTCATGGCTGTCTGTGACCCTTTTTATAAGTTCACTTATGTGGACATTGATAGAGAGGAAGCCAACCATGATAGTTATGTGTTCAGTACATCAGATTTTGGCAGTGCAATATTGAATGAGAGTTTGGATATTCCTCCTCCACAACCATTGCCATTCACAAACATTATATTCCCCCATTTTTTTGTGGCTGACGAGGCATTTCCACTCCACAGTAATATTATGCGACCATATCTAGGAAGGTTTCTGAATGAAAGGAAGGAATTTTTTAATATGAGACTATCAAGAGCAAGGATGGTTATTGAAGTAACCTTTGGTATCTTGGTCCAAAGGTGGCGCGGATTGAGAATTCCCATAATTGCCAACGTTGATTTATGTGATAAGATTGTGATGGCATGTATTGTATTGCACAATTTTATCCAGAAGGGTGAAGAAGATATTCCAGTAGAAGAGAGAAGATACTGCTCCACTGGCCTTCTGGCGAATTCAGGTGCTTATGAAGACTCTCTCAAATCTGTGGGATGTAACGACCACCCTGTATATCGTTCGATGAATGTATAATATTAACTAAGGCGAACGGTCTGAACAGCCTCATTGGCGTAAAGATAAGACGAGAAATTGCAAAATCAGCGTTGAAGACTGAACGGCTTAGGGTTGAGAAAAAAAGGTGGGAGACAGTAAGAGAGTGCCGGTAGACTCTGAACGGAAGAGTCGCGCACAGTATCATTTTGGAACGATGTGAAAATTCCTTTCGAAATTCAAGTTTTATTAATTTTATTTTATTCTTCATTGTTTGCATAATTGGAACTAATAATCAATGTCATATTATTTGCTTAACGTAATATTTAAACCGAAATTTTCGTGTGAGTGAGTGGTTTTCAAGACACCAACTAAGTCCCGAAAGAACGCAGTCATGATAGGTGAGATCAAACCAAAAACTATTGCTTAATGTTTGGAACGAGGGAACAGAACGCGATTATAATTTGAAGAACTATTTTTAGTCAAAATTTAACCCCCTAGTTTGATAGTTTTCATGGTAACAGTTTGAGTTGATAATAATTCAATTTTTTTTTATTGTTCGTTTTTTTTGTTACATTATTTTTAATCATCGCAATACATTTATATATTTTTTAAATCTATTCGTCGAGTCAATTCTTATACCCGGAAAATGTATCCCTAGATTCCAAAACATACTCGCTTCACAGCGGTAGGGCTACGAACCTAGCTTCCGGGACCAGTGGCCGATTCTTTCTATTCCGTCCTAGCGCGGACAATCGCTAGGTGGTGGCAGCTCTACAAACATCAGTAGAAATATATATTCGACTTGTCCTAAAGTCGGTCTGTCGTTGCATGCGAGGGGGGTAGACTGACAAGTGGTCAGTAGTTCAGCGGAGCAGAAGGACGACTACGAGGGTTGTTGCTGAAGTTTCTTCGTTGTCTCGAAACCAACAGACTGACAAGTGGTCAGTATAGCAAAAAGAATCCGGGTAATATTTTGCGTCATCAAATATTTTGTTTATTGACCCGTGTTATTACAGGGACAATTATCATCCAACAACGCAGGAAGGGTTAATATTCAACTGAGAGATACTCTGGCAGACTACCTCATTCCAGAAGAGGGAGCCCTTCCATATCAGTGGGATAAACTGCATAAGGGAGGTGCTCCTGATAATTTTGAATAATCTGCATGTGACAGCATCTGAATTTTTTTCAAGTACTTTAATTGTTGATCCCTTAATGTTAGCAAAATGTTCAAGTAGTGTTCTATTTCAAATGATTATAGGATAGATTAAATAAAAGTTTAAATGTTTCAAGAACTTTTTATTCACAGTCAGCCTAGTATTCATCTTGAAAATAAAAATGATACCTCTCTTCCATCAAAACAAAATACATTTGAGTATCTTTAAATTCAGTCATACAACAAATATCACTCATAATGACAAATAAAAATAAATTCTCATTACATATAAAACAAAACAAAAAAATATTCTGGACAAAAAAATCTGAATAAATAAAGAATAGATCTATGAAATCAATAATAAATATATACATATAAATGAAAAACACTTAAAAAAAAAACTAAACACAAAATCCTTTTCCCATATAAAATATTTCATAAAATTCTGGGGAATATGTATGAAATAAACTAATAAATATTCTCACTGAAATAAAAAATCTTTAAAAAAACTAGTCAGAATCATCCATCTGAATATGGTTAGCTAAAACATTGTAAATTTCCCTTTTTATTAAAATTTTGTGTTTTTGGCTAAATATTCTTAGGTCAGATCAGATACCAAACTTTTAACAAATTGGGTATCATTATCTTCCTTTGCATCATTCTGGTGCTGATTTTCTAATACCTTCTGAAAGGTGTCAAAACAACCGGTCATTTTATCTGCCAAGGTGTCTGGCTTTGCTTTTTTAGCAGGAAGTGTTTGCCTAGGGATGGATGCAGCAATCCTCTTTCGTTGGATTTTTGGTGTGTCATTCACAGATGAGTCTTCAGGTCCTTCTGCTTCCATGATATTACCTTGAGAACTTTCATTCTCAGAGTCCTCCATGATAATGGAAGACATTGTGTCCCATTCTTTTGATTGAGGTCTCTTATTCACAGAGAGGTTGGAGAATGATCTAAAAATATAGGAAATAAAACTATGGATTGTCCAAACTAAACAAAAAATGCCTACTTTCTAGTCTGTAAAAATGGGTCTATGAATTGCATCATATCATCATAGTATGGCCAGGTAATTATTTCCGTTGCGCCTGAACCAGATGGTGTTGATTTCAGCTCTCATTTTACAGCTGTATATTTATTTCTAAGAACTTTCCACCTGTGTTCACATGCTTGAGCTACAAAAAAATTAATGAATACACAACTCTGATGAATAAATATTATTCTACTCACGAGTTTCCTCCAAAACTGCCCCTATGGTCTTCCAAGCATTTTCCTTCATCCTGATATTTTTATATCTTGGATCCGTTTTGGCGTATAGCAATGGAAACAAAGACACTTGTTCGATAAGTAGCCCGTCATCCATTTTGATAGTAAACAAATTTGAAAATATATAAAAAACCGAAGAAACAAGTAGGTATCGAATGGTATCATGTAAAACCCCGCTTTATAAAATAACCGTCGCCACAATATCAAAATTCAAAAACCGAAATGACATAAATTCAGTAATGAAGTTGACAATTGACACAAAAGTAATTGTCAAAAAGTCATGATTTCATTGGTGGGATCTTATTCCTTATTTTATTTTAATTTCTGTATAAACATGCTATCCTATTTCTTATTCCTTGAGTTATTTTATTCCATTTCTTATTTTATTTTAATTGCTGTATAAACCCAGGGTAATTATTGATTAGTTTTTAGTCAATATAAGAACATGAAATATCTGGACAATCAATATATAGCCATTATTAGTTCCATTCGCAAAATTTAATTAAATTTTTAAATAAAATTATTGTGGCCGAATAATTATTGAAGTGAATTATATTTTACAGTAGTCACAGAAATCATTTAAACAGTGAATTTTGGAACCAAAGGTATTAAAAATGCATGTTGCTGTCTAGAGTCAAAATTCAATTGAAAATCTGCTAGATGATTCATATATTTCATACCAGGTAAGCTCTGAAAATAGTGGTGAAATGAGGGTTTATTATTAATATCCATTGGTTTTTTTAGGGTACTATCAAAGATTACATAGACAGAATATATTTCTGGATATTGTCCAGTGCAAGTAGATATGGAAGCAATTATGAAATTGAAAATGTCCTCGGAAGTTCGTAGTGCATGTACATTTTACATTTCAAGTATACATGTATTATTATCCATTATGAACTGTATAAATCAATAATAAATCATTCCCTATTAAGGTAGGCATATAATTTTGCAATCAGTAGCAGTTTTTATTTTTATGATATACAATATTTTTTAATCAATCACACAGTACTTACATACTATACAATTTTCAACCAACAAATTTTGTTATCTTTCACCTATATTGTTTCTGAGTGCATCCAGAAACAGTGATCTACCTATAATGCCTCAAAAATAAAAGACTATACCTATTTAGATCAAATGATGATGTCCATTCAAGTTCAGGGCACTGAGAAATACCTATTATAAAATCATAAAATGAACAAATAATATGGAACAAATGAAACATGTTGATTTTATAATGTATATAATATACGATTTCCATAGTATAATACACCAACAATTTTGATTTTTTTATTATATCTACCTCAGTTGATTGTTTTTGACATTTTTCACAATTTGTTATTTTTATTGAATCGCTTTCTTCAACTTAGTGAGTTCAGTCATTACTTATTATCTACTTACTATTTATTTTCTGAAATGGAGCAAAATGTTCAGAGACATTTTGGGATATGGATGATGTTCTCAATATTTTCTGTCACACCTTATTCAGTGAAACATTTGTGTTCCAATCATCTCTTCACTAGTAAATCTACAATACAAAGACAACAATAACAAGATATTACTCCTCAAGAGCATGTATTATAATAATATACCTCCAGGGTTCATTTAGTAGGTCCTGCCATGTTCCTGCTCATAATCTTGATCACATAAAATAGAACAAATCTACTGGAATCACTTGTATTCCACAAAGAAAGTCTTCCAGATCGTGAAATCCACTTCTAATTGTTGTGGGTTTTGGAAAAACAGATGGAAATTATTTGTTGTTTTGGGTTTCCTTAAATCATCTACACCCTCAGGCCTGTGCTCATGCCGTGCTCATTCCGCCCTTAGTTACAGCACACAAAACAACTAATTCACCTATAAAAGTAAAATTTTATATATTCAGAATTTTGTATTGCATGTACTTACTTCATTCACTTATATAAAGTACCATTTTATTTTTAATTTACTAAATTCATTCCAATTTTGAAATTTCGCAAAAAGTTTCAATGGCGACATAATAACTTCCGATGGTCGTCCTCTCGACCAATGAACAACAAGGTGGAATCAGTGACGTCATTCAACGTGTTTACATTGCCAGCATAGGGATTGAGCAATCCTTCACAGTTTAATATCCTTGGTATCGTACTAGCTCGTAAAAGCAGCTGAAACCTGTCAATGGTCATAATAATTCCTGTTAAATTATTTTTGTCCTTTTATATTGTCTTTTCCTGCAAATTCGTGAAATGCAAGTCCTGTAATAAATCGTATAAAACTATCCCCGAATTTTATTGAGAGTGTGGTGTGAATTTCCTTTTGATTTTGCCTGTAGAATCACTGATTAGGGAACTTGAAACTTTCCAGTGAAAACTAAGATACAGTGTAATCCTGAGAAGTAACATCTTGTGAATAAGTAGCTTGTAATCCAGTCTGAACTAAGGGAGTATAATTAAAGCCCATATTTTCTTAAAGTGATAAAAATTAGTCTAACTAGCTGACTCCTGGTTTTCACAAGGGGGTACACTGCATGGATTTACGCTGTATCCCTTCTCCACTGACAGCTACCCCAGGGCTTTCCAAAGAACCATAAGTTCTGGATGCAAGTGAAGAATACCACTTGAAAAAAAAAAAGCTGGCGCTCGAGGCAACCGAGATACTTATCAGACATATCTAATGCCCGGGCTCCCTTGTAAGGCTCTAAGCTCGAATTTAGACCCTTACAAATTGACGGCCCGAGCAGGGACCTTGTGTTGGGAGAACCTGAGATTTATAGATCTGCGTTGAAAAACCTGTAAAAACCGAGTTCGAAATATTACAGAAGTCCTGAATCAGAAAAACCTGTAAAATAAACCTGTGAAAACCGTGATTTGACCAGATTTTTAGATAGATACCTGATTTTTGGAAATTACCTGATAATTCTTACAAATTCACTGTGTAAATTCTGAAATTAAAAATCCTGCGATATTTACCTGATTACCTGATTTTTCAAAGGAAACCTGTTGTAGATTTTGAGCAGAATAATAATATTTTTTTCACTACAAGGCAAAATCAAATTAATTCACCTGGACAATAATTTTCACTGTTGCTTTCCACACTCATCGAATTTGAGGATTCAAATATACTTAGTAAAAAGAAAACTGTTCATCGAAACCAGAATACTTGTTGTGTGATTTTACTGTCCAGAATACAACATTTCCAGATACATTTTCAGTTTTATTTCTCATAAATATCATTGGTGAAAATTCCAGAATTAAAAATCAACTTATTCAGATAAACCGGATTTTTGGAAAATCCTGTTTATAGCCAATATCTGATTCCATCAAAAAAACCTGATATGAGCAAATACCTACCTGACACTTAGGAAAATTTATTGGTGCAAACTTTATAATGTTATAGCAAATACAAAATAAAATCAAATCACTCCTGAACTACCTTGATCAGTTGGTAATTCCAGCCAGCAAGTTAATAAAAATAAACTTTTCACCAGAACACCTAATAACTTGATCTCTGAAACATTTTCCTGTAGATTTCACTGTCTAGTGAATTATTTTCATCTTCAGTTGTGATTTCAGCTACCTGCAGTTTTCCTAGTTGATTTTAATTGCCTATGTACACTTGTGTCTTGGATTTTCACCGTGCATCTCCATCAATCCCACCCATCAATATCAAACTCGTCAAAAAGATAATTTTATCATACTGATATTAGTGATATTCTTTTTACCAATTTCAACTGAGATTTACTGAGATTCTCATCACAGCTCAATAGCTCAGTTAAATAACTTGTTTCATTTAACTTTACCCAACTGAGATTTATCTTAG
The DNA here is from genome assembly GCA_029955515.1 of Chrysomela aeneicollis. NCBI lineage: Eukaryota > Metazoa > Arthropoda > Insecta > Coleoptera > Chrysomelidae > Chrysomela > Chrysomela aeneicollis. Next base: position 1,495,076 of record JARUHQ010000035.1, read on the forward strand.
ATATTGTCTTCCCCCCTCACCCCAACTGAGCATGCTTTTTATCTGGTGTTGATGTGAGCAGAATGTGAGACTTGAATAATTAACGACATTAACGTTTTCGGCTGAAAATTATGAGGTTAAGTTTTTGTTTTGATTTTTCACTGTGTTGAAACAACTTGAGATTTGTATTGGATTTGTATTCAAATAGTATAAAAGACTGAGAATAAGACTAAAAAAGCAATGAGCATGCAGTCCAATAAATCAATTGATGAGTATCAGTTGATTACAGACGAGAATAACAGGTATATAATTGAAGGAAATACAATTCTCATGCAGAATAAAGCAGGTAAAATCTATAGGATATCAAGTTTCGAAAGTTTCTGAAATAAAATTTCTTATAGATGGAAAATTGGTGTATCTCCCAACATCAGCTGTATTTGGGCCAAATGAAGATATTCAGGAAGGAACAGATGAGGAAACGGAACAGCTGGTATAGAGGAAGTACTTGAGGAAAATGACATCTCTGATAGTGTAGATGAAGTTCTTGACCAAGACACTACATGTAGTGGGAGACGCATGTGGACTTATGAGGAATCCAAAGCTCTAATAGCAAGTGTTGATATTTATAAAGAAAACTTACATCATGCAGTTAAAAGAAAATATGTTTGGCAACATATAAGCCATGAATTAGTAAGTCAAAAAATTAATATGCCTCCTGAAGTATGTAAGAAGAAATGGCTTAACTTGGTCAAAACTTACAAAAATTCCAAAGAAAATAAAAATAAAACAAGAAGAGGTCCAACACGATTCATGTTCTATCAAGAAATGGATGAGATACTGGGTACAGCACCCCACATTTGCTCTCCTCATTCCTTGGATATTTCCACTTTGGAGACTGACTGTTCATCCCTCGGTTCATCCCATCCTATAGAAAGTAATGTACCTCATAGTGAACAGGAAAATGTTCCAGTTCAAGAACAAATAATAGGGGATGAAAGGAAGGAAGAAAGAATTGAAATTCTGGTTCAAGAGACTGAAAATAATGAAGTTGAGGGTCAAGAGAAACAATCAAAGAAAAAGAAGAAAACATCTGTGATAAAGTTAAGAGAGGAAGTAGGTGTGCTTATTAAAAAAGTAAGTGAAAAAAGGATTTAGAAGAGAGAAAGTTGAAACTTCTGGAGAAGAAGTTAACATTGGATGAGAGGAAGGTTATAGCCTTAGAAAAAATTGCAGGAATTGAACCAAGCTCTAAAGAACAATAAGTTTAAATGATATTGCTTCAGCCAATGAATACAATGCAGTGTACCTGGATGTGATCTATATTAACAATGTACTGAATGCTCATTGCATATTTTGTTCTTCTGGATGGATTATAATTCATTTGTTTCTGTTTTGAGAGAATATTCTGATGTATATCAATGATTTGTTCTCATGTTTATCAGTTGAAATAAATAAATAAGTTTCAACATATTAAAAAATGTTTTAATGAAATTCCATTTATAAGTTCATATCTGTGAATACTAGTTCTCTTCTTGCAATTCCTTCTTGCAAATCTGCTCTGACCACTTCATTCTCTTCCTGTCCCTCATCATCCATATATAAATCAATGTCATTTAGATTTTCTTCATTATCAATATATATGTTATGCAATGTACAAGCAGCAACCACACACTTCACTGCAAACTCAATATTCTTATTTTCAAAGTACCTTAATCTGCGAAATCTTCCTTTCAATAGGCCAAATGCATTTTCAACAACCACTCTGGTAGCTGAGTGTTTGTAATTAAATGTTCTTTGTTGTTGTGTAAGTTGTCCATTGTCTTTGAATGGAGTAACTAGCCAATGAAGAGTTGTAGGATAAGCAGAATCTCCTAACAAGAATCTGTTGTTGAACTGTAAGGTACCATCAGAAGCCTTACGATACAAGGCTGATCTTCTGAGTACCCGTGCATCATGCAAGCTTCCAGGTTCACCAACAAAAACATCAATAAACCCCTTTTTATCATCCACCACTCCCTGCATTATCACACTGTGCTGTCCCTTCCTATTACAATATGCATATTGATTAGCCCTCTTTCTGTTGATAAGAATGTGGGTACCATCAATTGCTCCCACAACACCTCTAATACCCTGCTTTTTTGAAAATTCCCCATCAATTCTGGCAGCTTCCTCTACAGTTGGCCATTTGATTATAGAATAACTCCTGGTTACTAAATAGTTGATAATTTTATTCAATATCCTCCATGCAGTGCTCTCTGTCACATCAAAACGATCACTCAATTGTCTATAGGTTTCTATGTTGGCAAGATATCAAACAGTCATCAGAAATGCCTTCCTTGCACAAACTTTCTCCCTACCAAATGTATGTGTTGATAAAACATTAGATGATTTCAACTGTTCTGAAATTGAATATAAATTTCTATAGGTCCTTTTAATAAGAGAGACATGAAATAATATTACCAATACATGAATTTGCAGTAGATCTATCCGAACGGAAATGTCTCCTGATTTCTTCATGACTGTATTTTTCAACAACATCCAGGAAACCCTTAATGCGAACAAGTTTATTCTTGGGTTTGAGAAAATCTTCGAGTTCTGGATCACCTCGTAAATCACATTCTGATGATGAACTGCTGGACCAAAAACATGAACTACTGTCATTAAAAGCAGCTTTCTGAAAAATAAGTTCATCTGGTAGTTTTTCACGTATAGGTGGGAATATTGGGTTATTCTCTAATCGAGATTATAAATACTTACCACAAGAATATTTCTATCTTCCTCATTCATTCTTTCAGCCATTCTAGATAAATTTTTATTAACGATATTAACATTAACAATTATTAATGAATGTTGAATTTAGTTAGGTTATATTTATACTTTTGTTTTCATCCCGTCTGACAGATGTTCATGAAAAACGTTGTTCTATTTAGATGGCCGTGAACTCACAATAATCTCATATATCTCCAGCTCAGTTGGTCTCAATATTGAGAAGTAAGAGAGTAAAAGGAATATTATAATTATTTCAATTGATATCAACTTTTATCTGGCAACACTGCATTCAACCCGGACTCTACATGTGTTATGTTTATGTATTCAGTATTCAGAAGTATATGTTGTATGTGAGACGAGACTACATTAGTAAACGAAATTAAGTACGTTCTCCCTTATTTGCACCCTACCACGATATCCTTTATTAGCACTCAGTATAGAGTTCAAAACATCACATACCTTTGATGGTTAAAATCGTCACTCAACAGTCATTCAACTACTATGCTCCGAATATGTACAACTCCATTCCGGAAACAATCAAATCAGTGACAAACATCTCAGTTTTCAAAAAAGAATTCAAAAAATATCTACTAGTGAGCTAAAGAATCGAAATTCTTCGCATATTTGAATAATTGTGTCAATATTTATTTTGAGCCGTTCACTTCGAAGAATATTATTTAGGATATGTGTTTAAGTATGTATATCGCCTAATTGTTATTGAGAGGTCTTCAATAATAAAGAATTTTCAAATTTATTTCTGAATAATTGTTTTAAATTTAGTCAATGTGAGTATTAAACTCCATGTAATTTTGTCATTTCATATTTTGTATAACGAAACAAGTTGTTGAATGTAATGAAAAATGCAAGATGATTATTGCTGGTTCGTTTTATTTTCGCCGATGATAACGGATAAAAATGATTGATTCAAAAATATGGCTAACAGCCAACATCTAAATCTTCAAATTCATTGTACAATTTTTTACAGAATGCAGAGATCATAAAAAACATAGAAAACTCAGAACTATAACAAAGAACTGTCAACTGACATAGGTCAATCGCTCACAGGCAATGAGCATAGGCGTACATATAAAATAATATTCATAAAAATAAACATGGGCGTAGTTATAAAGTTTCAATCAGTGAACATTCCGCCCCCTTTGAAAGGATAAGCTTTCAAAGCTTCACCACAAAAAGTGTCTTGATTTAGTCAATGGGTAGTACACAAATACGACGCAAAGCACGGGTCACCAATCCATTTGCAGTTTTGACGTCCACTACACGGGTAATGTTGTCCTTTCCTGGGTGTATTACCATGATTCTGCCTAATGGCCACTTCATGGGATGAGTATTGTCCTCTTGTACCAAAACCATGGATCCAACTCGTACCAGGTCTTGAGCGTTGTGTTTCCACTTCGTTCGGACTTGCAGGGTAGAGATGTACTCGCGACTCCAACGTCTCCAAAAATGTTGAAGTAGCTGCTGCAGACGTTCATATTGGTTGAGCCGGTTGCATGGAACATCTTCTACATTCCTTTGAGGTACAGATGTTAAAACGTCTCCAATAAGGAAATGACTAGGTGTGAGTGGAATGAGGTCACTAGGATCATCTGTCAATGGGGTCAAAGGTCGGGAATTCAACACAGCTTCAATCTGTGTAAGGACAGTACTCATTTCTTCAAATGTTAAATGAGAATTATTTAGTATTCTTTTCATGTGAGTCTTTGCTGACTTGACTGCAGCTTCCCAAATACCTCCCATATGGGGACTACGTGGAGGAATAAAGTTCCAATTAATATTATTTTGTGCAACGTAAGAATTCAATTCTAAATCATTATTAATTGTTGATAATAGTTCGTACACGTCGTTCAACTCATGGTGAGCTCCCTTAAAATTTGAGCCATTATCCGAAAAAATGTTAGAACAAATTCCCCTACGTGCCACAAATCGCTTCAGAGCATTTAAAAAAGATGTAGTGGTCATGTCACTAACCAGTTCTATATGTACTGCCTTGACCGCGAGACATACAAAAATGCAAATGTAACATTTGATAATCCTTCTGTTTCTTAATTTACCATCTTTAATAAACAAAGGTCCAGCATAGTCAATACCAACATTAGTAAAGGGCCTAGCTGGTGTTAAGCGACATTCAGGAAGATTTCCCATCATTGGGTTTGGTGTAGTAGGATGTGTTTTGAAACATTTAATACACTTATTTAATATTGATTTGACAGCACTTTTTCCTTTTATAGGCCAAAACTTCATGCGGATAGCAGCTAAAGTTGCTTGAGGGCCTACATGAAGGTTTCTGATGTGTTCATGCTCAATGATGAGTTTAGTTACATGATATTTATAAGGTAGAACTATAGGATGTTTTTGGTCATGTGAGATATTAGCGATTGAAATTCTACCACCTACTCTGATTAGACCATCTGAATCCAAAAATGGATTTAGAGCTAGTAGACAACTATTTCTTGAAACCTGATTATGTTTTCTCAAACTTTTCAAATCTGATTCAAAAGATTCTAACTGAGTTAATTTAATAATAGTATTAGTAGCCTGAGTCAATTCATGATTTGAGAAATGACCACTGAGTTTGCTTTGTTTGTGAGTAGAGCAATTTTTGATAAATCGCAAGCATTGTGCCGTTACTCGAATTAGTTTTGTCCAAGATGAATATCTTGTGAGTATACTGGAATCCAAAATCGTAGCGGGAAAGGCTGCTTGTACCTTTTTTCGTTCGGGTAAATCTGAAAGATCTATATTCACATTGGATGGCCAAGATGTGAGATCTGATGATGCTAGCCAAGGCGGGCCTGACCACCACAGATTTGAATCTATTAAAGTTTCAGGGTCGGTGCCGCGTGAAATTATGTCCGCAGGATTGTCCTTGGAACTAACGTGTTTCCAACATTCAGATGGAGTCAAACGTTGAATTTCTGCAATTCTATTTGCTACAAAAGTTTGAAATGATACTGACTCGGAATATAACCACCCAAGAACAATTGTTGAGTCACACCAATAGTACTTGTTATTAAAATCAATGTTTAGAGACTCTGTGACCATTTGATCTAACTGAGCTAATAATAAAGCACCTGAGAGTTCTAGTCTAGGTAGAGTAATTTTTTTAAGTGGAGCTACTCTTGATTTTGCACACACAAGGCGTACCATAATGGTTCCTGAGCTACTTATTGATCTGAGATAGATACATGCTCCATACCCTTTTTCAGAAGCATCACTAAAACCATGTAGCTCTATAGAAATGGGATTGGTACCTAGCACATGTCTTGGGATCTTGACTTTATTTAGTGACTTTAGTTGGGAATAAAACTGGTTCCATAATGTATTCAGGTTTGTGGGTATTGGATCGTCCCATTCTAGTTTTAAAGACCACAACATTTGTAGTATGATTTTTGCTCTAAGTGTTATTGGTCCAAGTACACCTAAAGGATCGAAAATCTGTGCTATAGTAGAGAGTATGAAACGTTTGGTTACTAATCTGGTATTAGGATTGAAATTTACAGAAAATTGAAATTCATCATTTTCAGCATTCCATGTAATTCCTAGTGTTTTAATAGTTTTATTATCTGAAACGTGATATTCTGAAGATGATGGAGAATCAGAGCTATCAAAAATGTCATTATTATTGGAAGTCCACTTTCGCAGTATGAATCCTGCACTTTCAAGAATTGAATAAATTTCAGCTTTCAATTGTTTCGCCTGTGTGATCGTTGAAGCACCGGTAATTAGATCATCAACATAAAAATCTGATAATATGCAGGAAGAAGCATCAGGGTATTGAGACATGTTATCATGAGCAACTTGTTGTAATGATCGAATTGCTAAATATGACGCCGACGCTGTACCGTAGGTAACCGTGTTCAGTTGATAGTGAGCTATGGGTTCACTGATATTTTGACGCCATACGATTCTCTGTAGATTGCGTTGTTCTGGTATTACATTAATTTGTCGATACATTTTAGTGATATCAGCAGTTAGGACTATTTGATGTTTCCTAAAACGACATAAAATTGAGAAAAGATCACCTTGTAAAGTAGGACCTACTTTAAGAGTATCATTCAATGATAATCCATTAGACCCCTTTGCAGAGCCATCAAAGACAACTCTGAGTTTCGTAGTTGTGCTTGAGTCCTTATATACTCCATGATGAGGTAAATAATGAATTATTTGATTAGGAATGTCCTGATCTGGATCTATTTTGGACATGTGTCCCAATGATTCATATTCTTTCATAAAATCCGAATAAAGAATTTTAAAATCATAATTTTTTGAAAATTTGCGTTCCATTGCATGAAGTCTGCTGATGGCAGCTTCCTTTGCATCACATAGAATGGCAATGTTAGGTTTGAGTGGTAAGCTGACCACAAATCTACCACTATCATCACGAACAGTTGTAGCTAAAAAATGATCTTCACATTCTTGTTCTTCCTTGGAAAAATGATTGGTTTTGACGCACTCCTCAATTTTCCAAAATTTTTCTAACTGATTTTGAATGTCTAGATTTTGTGAGAAATTACAAATTCTTGGAATATTTTTGGAAAAAGTTGATATTGGTCCTGCTATAATCCAACCAAATTTGGTTTTTTGTAAAACTGGTTGATCAGAGCCTGTTTTTATTCTATCATTGCAAATTAAATCCCAAAATATTTGTGAGCCTAGTAGCATATCAATTTTGTTTGATTTACAAAAATCAGGATCAGCTAGAGGTAGATCCTCAGGAATATTTATTTCACTAGGATTAATTGAGGAAATTGGAATATTTCCAGTAATATGGTCTAAAATCAAAAAAGTTAAAGTTTTTTGAAATGAGTTTTGTGTTGACTTAATTGTAGCACAAGTTTTGATATTAATATTAGTCACATTTTCATTTATGCCTCGAATTGGAATATTGATCTTATCACTAGGTACTCCTAGTTGATTGAAAAAGTTAGTTGACATAAAGTTTGATTGACTCCCAGAATCAAGGAGAGCTCTGCATTTGACTGGTCTGTTTTCATGATTCAAAACTTCAATGATCGCTGTAGACAGTAGAACATAAGGTTCTGCACCTGAACTATGAGCAGATGTCAAATAATGATTGTCTGATGAATGTGGATGATTGTTCTCTTCATTTGTTACTGAAAGAGATGATATGGACTGTATATTGCTTGATTGATTTGTTGCTAAATTGGAATTTGGACCTTGTGCTTGTGAAACTGGTGCTTGTGAATTTATTGCTTGTGGAGCAGTAATTTGTGAATTTAGTGATTGCATTGTTTTGCATGAACTGTGAAGAAGTGTATTATGCTTATTTTGGCATATTTTGCATCCACTGGATAAGCAATTACTGTTAGAATGACCTATTCTTAGACAATTTGTACATAACCGTAGCCTTTTAACTTCAGATAACCTAGCACCTGCAGCTAATTTTAGGAAGTTATTACATGAGTACAGTGAATGTGCACCCTTACACAAATAACAAGTAATATTGGAATGTCCAGTAGATGCTACTAAGTTAACTGACTGTTTTTCACCTTTTGGTGAATATGAAAGTTTCTGTTGAAACTTGCAAGATTGAAATTTTGATTGTTCCTTGGGCATATTTGATAAATTAGCATTCACTGCTTCTAGTACTTGACATTTATTTTTCAAGAAGGTGTTAAACTGGGTTATATTCGGAAATTCAGTGGTTTTTATGGATGTTTCCCACTCCTTTTTTGTACATGTATCAAGTTTGGTAGAGATTAAATAAATAAGAAGTGAATCCCATTTGTCAGTTGGTTGATCTAGGTTTTCTAGTGCTCTTATGTGCTTGAAATATTCATCAAGTAGACTTCTTAGGCCTTGATAAGATTCTTTAGAAATAACAGGCAATTCAAAAAGTGCTTTGATATGAGAATATATGATGATTCTTTTGTTTTCAAACCTTTCTTGGAGTAGTTTCCAAGCTGTGTCATAATTTAACTCAGACACACTTAGTGACTGAACTACATTTGCTGCTTCACCATGCAAGGCTGACTTTAAATAATAAAATTTCTGTACTTTGCTCAGAGAACTATTGTTATCAATCAAAACATTAAATGTATCTTTGAAACCTGACCATTGACTATATTGACCACTGAAGTTAGGAAGGCTGATTTCTGGTAGTTTAACTCCAACTGGAGTGGTAGCAGTAGAAATTGCTGAACTAGCAGAGCTAGCCACAGCTGCATTGTTAGCTGAGTTCATTGCTGAAGCAACCAAAGTCTTTGCTGTAGCAATGGATTGATAGAATGAGTTTTCAAATGTCTCACGTTCAGAGGCTTCTGTAAGAAGCTGATCTTCAGTAAGATCTAACACATCAATATCTCCTTGGATTTCTTGAAATGATTGCCATATATGCTCTGATTTCTCTAACCGTTCTTGAAGCTCCATGTATGAACTATTATCATCAAAAGTAGTTATAAAACCAATGAATCTGTTCAATTGACCCTTGATAACATTGCGTCTTGCAATAAGACTACGTAGGATTTGCTCACTCATGTTCAATGTTAGATAAAACTTTGTATTGTTCAATTTGTTCTAAAATTGTTCTTGCTCTTTGAAGTTATATTATTTTATGTGTTAAAATGATCAAGTTTAATTGGAAACTTTGCTCTATGTTCTTCAATACCTAGCTGAATGTTCGAATGATCATGAGTTCTGTCCAAAAAACAGAAAAAGATGAATTGAAAGGTAGAATAGGAATGTGGAAGGATGAGACTTACAGTAATTTCAGCTTGTACCTCGAGTTCTATCTCAGCTGAGCACTGGATTCTTGAATTCGAATGATCTTGCTATTTGTTCTTTGTTCTTGATGATCAAACAATCTAATGTTACACTTGCTCGGATAACAATAGTTGTTTCAACTGTAGATTGATCTTGATTGTCGACGAAAATCCTGATCGATGGACCAAAATGTTGAATGTAATGAAAAATGCAAGATGATTATTGCTGGTTCGTTTTATTTTCGCCGATGATAACGGATAAAAATGATTGATTCAAAAATATGGCTAACAGCCAACATCTAAATCTTCAAATTCATTGTACAATTTTTTACAGAATGCAGAGATCATAAAAAACATAGAAAACTCAGAACTATAACAAAGAACTGTCAACTGACATAGGTCAATCGCTCACAGGCAATGAGCATAGGCGTACATATAAAATAATATTCATAAAAATAAACATGGGCGTAGTTATAAAGTTTCAATCAGTGAACACAAGTACACCGGACTTTTTGATAGTATTGTATTATTATTAATTTAATTTATGTTTATGTTTAATAAAGTTCCTTATTATTATTATTATTATTATAAGAATATTATCCGTGATCAACCTAAGTGATAATTTTGGATTATAATGCACCAAAACTTGCGCTGATTTTTTTGAAAGCCACTTCACAATCCTTCCCAGATAGCACTGGACGTCCCAAAGACGTCCATTTCATGTCCATTTTTGGTCTGAACGTCCACGACCTATTTTGGACGTTTTAAGGATGTTTATTCATGGACGTACCCAAAACGTCCATGAATGAACATCCACAAAACGTCCTGTTTATGGACGGTGTACTGAAAATTAAAAAAAAAATCAATTTTTTAAAAATGTTTGAAAATTTTGATTTAAAATTTTTGTAAATAATTTTAGTATATTTTAGCAGTATATTTTATCTACTCACGTCCAAAAAAAAATATTTTCTATTTTTTTTTGACGTGAAAGCTATACTGTTCTGTGACGTGGTTGATAGCTCGTCCTTGTTCTTTTGGAACGATAAAAGTGATGAAAGATGAAACCCAAGATGAAAATGAAACCTTATTGACCATATTCAATAGATATTGGTAGCAGCTTCTTGAGCGTTGTCGGTTGGTACTAATCTGTCATAAATGTCAACTGTCATTAATGTCGAATGTCAATAATGTCAACTGTCATTAATTCGATTGTTTATTTTTTTCGAATTTGTATTTTTTGATTCAAAAATTGTTATTTTTTCGAGTACTTCTCAAGAATCTGTACTAATTATAAATTTACTCAAAAATTTCATCAGTCTGGATAGGTTTCTTCCTATAATTCACGCAATAATTCGAAATAGTTTAAATCATATTTCTTTCATGATGCAGCTATTTTTCATGATTCTATTCTAGCAAACCCAAAATTGCTGGAGGCGACTGGAGATGTTGTGTGGAGCACTGTCAGAGTCATAGTTGGAACAAAAATTCCAAATTGAAATTTCATAGGTTTCCAAAGAATGAAGAACTCGCTAAAAGATGCTACATGCTTTAGGAATAAAGCAAAATGATCACACTATTTATTATTTCCAGAGGAAAAGAATATGTGGTTTACATTTCGTATTGCAAGATAAAAAGAAGAACAATAAAGTTCCTGCACTATTTCTGAAAAAATCTAAGATTTGTGGTGAGTAAATACTTACCTTTTTATGAATATCTATCCATCAATGAACATTATTCTTCAGCTAATCCCAAGGCAAATCCCATAGTAAGATTTTTCAAGAATGATGAAGTATTGAATGTGGTTGATATTGAAAGCACTGAAAGCAGAACACAAAATGAAATAAAAGAAAATTTTTCCAAACCTAAACAAAACAGAACAAATTCCTTGGATCACAAACATATCCATGAAGATCACAACTACCATTTCACAGGATCCATTGACAAAGTGAAAAATCTACAAATTGCTAATCATCACTTGGAAACAGAGAATACTTTCTTGAAATCCCATAGCAACTTCAACATAGATGAAGTTCTGAAAAAGTCATTCTTACTGAATTTCTACACTGGCTTTGATGATAGAAAACGATTTTTCTCTTTCATCACTATCATCAAAAACCAGGGACAAAGATTCAAAGACCATTTTTCAAATAAAGAGTACATGAAGGAGGCTAAAATCAGTCATGATCATCAAATATTCATATTTTTTTCAAGATTGCGCCTTGGACTACTTGAACATGATTTAGCCTACAGACATAAAATATCCCAATCATCTGTGTCAAGAATATTCAATTTCTGGTTGAACGTAATATATACTTATATCATACAGCTACCTTTGTGGCCAAGTAAAAGTTTGGTTGTGAAGTATGCTTTCAAAAAACTTTATCCAAGTACTAGAATTATATTAGATGCCACATAAATAAAAATCCAAAAACCATCTGATTACAATAATCAAAGCAAGACATATTCCCACTATAAATCCTCAAATACAGCAAAAGGTCTTATTGCCATAAGTCCCAATGGTTTTGTATCATTTGTCTCTGAATTGTATCCAGGTAGAATAAGTGATAAAGATTTATTTTTAAAGAGTGGCCTCATTCAAAAACTGGAGCCAGGTGATTCTGTGATGGCAGACAGAGGTTTCACTATCGGCCATGAACTTCAGCAGGTGGACTGTGATCTCAATATACCACCATTTGTGAACAAGAATAATCAACTAGATGAGTTGAGAGAACAAGTCACCAAAGACATTGCTAGTGAGTATATATAATATGCATACTTAGCCAAATAGTATATAAATTTCAATATGCTCCTGAACCATCTTTATTTTTGTAGGTCTGAGAATTCATGTTGAGAGGAAGATTGGTGAAGTAAAAATTTTCAATATTCTGAAAACTATGATTCCAATCAGTACAATGGATCAATTGAATAAAATATGGACAGTCTGTAGTTTGATGCCCAATTTTTCTAGAATACCCCTTCTTGATAGAAAAATTTTATAAGGAATATTTAATTATAACTATTATTCTGAAAGTTGTTTTCATTTCGAAATCGAGAGTCTAAATAAGAGAGTTAAGTTGTATTAAGTGATGTTGCATCAATTCACCTTTATAGTGAAAATTAAAAACATAAAAATTGAAATAAAAAGAACAATATAATAAATAGAATATAAATCCAGAAGGATATACAACTTGAAAAAATAATCATTATATTCTACAAGTGAAAACAAAAATAAATAATATAAGTATATAGTCCTATTAAAGAATCACAGATACTTTCATCAGGTACCTATATGAATAAGCAGGAACAGTAAATTCATAACCAAAATAAAATAAATTTTCAGAACTTATCCTAATTTCAAAAATAAAAAACAGTGAATTTTTTACTCATCAACTGGAATGTTCAGGAACCAGGGATTTATAAGACTATTTCACAATGTTCATCATTTCCAGGGACTTTTCAAAATGATTAAAATAAAATCTTGTAAGAATAGGTAAACTCTGGGCTACCCACAAGTATTCATCAAAATCGATTTCCTCTATGAAAATATCTATAAAACTATCCACCAAAAAATGACACCTATTGAGCCCTGTTAGAGCCATTTGCCCTTGGACCTGAAAAAAATAGGCATGTGTTTTTTTAAGATGAACTTCTCCACATCCCTTGATTTCCAAGAATGGTGCGAAACCTCTTTCAATACATTCAGAAATATTAAGGTTGAACAAGAGTCCTCCCTTGACTAATGTTTTTATTTCCAGAACATGACACTCCTTTGTAAGGGTATTCAGAACTAGTCTGTCAGGGGATGTAGCTAAAAATGGAACACCACTATCACACATAAACCACATCTGAATGCCTTATAATGGGGATATTTCTCTAAGTATTTATCTACTGCTTGTTTTTCATTTTCTATCCCCATTTTCATGATACCTGTTTGAATGGGATTCTTCTGCCAGATGCTGTTAATCATTTTTTGATTCACAGGTAGTTTTCTCTTGAGGACCTCACCAAATTTACTCGAAGTCAACCTTTTTTTCCTCTCTTCAAGCCATAATCTACATTGATTTTGACTTCGCGTTTGTTGCTCCAATTCTATAGCGTCCATCTCAGTTATATGGCAGTGTTTCAATAAAATTAAAGGAAGGTCATACTCTTCCACAATTTGGTGAAATTCTTGTTCCCATTTCACTGACAATGGAATCTTTATAGCATCTCTATAATCCTCACCAGCATTCATTGAGTTCATTGCATTTTGTTTGGGATTAGAAATAGGCAGTGGTATGAATTTATTTGCCTCTATAACCTCTCCTAGAAAACTCAATCCATTTCTTTTGAAAATTTCTACATGATCTTTGACAACTTCTCTGGTAAGGGTTTCAGCTATGTGATGTTTATTGGAAATCTCCCTACGTTTTTTCAAGTTTTTTTTCTGTGGACTTCTTTTTTTGCTGGGTCTGGTTTGAGAAAGTTCATTTGATGTAGTGGAGAATCAACTAACATAGTTGAGCCAGTCCCCCATTCACGCTGCATGGAAGCAAGGTAACTTTTTTTTTTCATTGCTGCCTCAACTTTTGCTTTCACTGTGGATTTTATACCATCCTGGCTGTAGTGAATGAACATATGAGTAAGTTTTTTTGCCTTGAACATTCTGTAACCCAGAAGATGGTAATCTCAGGAAGTAGTCCATGGCATCTCAAAGTGGAGTGGTAGATTTCAAAGCAGGAATGAAGCTCGAAGTCATCTCCACAACATTTATTATGAAAAAGGGGTTATGGGGGACATGTTTCGAATGCATATGCATTCATCATCAGCCCAAATATAAACAGTTGCTACAAGAAAACATATGGGGTGAAGTTAACAATCTCCAGTTAACAATCTCTAGTTATGTAAAATATTTTTCATCTTCAAGTAAGTACCATACTTCTTGTTTAGATTGTTAACTTTACCCCATATGTTTTCTTGTAGCAACTGTTTATATTTGGGCTGATGATGAATGCATATGCATTCGAAACATGTCCCCTATAACCCCTTTTTCATAATAAATGTTGTGGAGATGACTTCGAGCTTCATTCCTGCTTCCAGAAGATGGTGTTTTGATGTGTCTTTGTATAGCAAGATGCTCTCTTCCTTGAAATTCTTGGAAAACCTATCAAGATTCCTTGTCCAAGGTCCCTTTGGAAGTTGAAATCTGAAGCAGAATCAACATCAATGCAAATATTGATAATGTAGAAAATGAAATCATAACCTGTTGATGTTCTTATCCATATCCTGGTTTTATAAAAATTCATTAAAAATATGAAAAACCTGAACATTTATGTAAAAGATGATTTGGCGGGCTTATTTGAATTTATATGGACAACTGACATTAATGACAGTTGACATTGATGACTGTTGACATTTATGACAGATTAGTACCAACCCTGAACACTCAAGAAGCTGCCACCAATATCTATTGAATATGGTCAATTCTATTATTTTGGTAATCTAGCGGTTCGAACCGTGGTTCGAGAGTTGTGTTGTGTCAGAAAATGCCATAGAACTATACAAAGGGTCGTCACGTCAGATCATGGAATTGATATTTAAGTTATATTATGAAGTCGAATAATAAATGTGTCTGACTCGACGTTTCCGCAAATATTTTCCTTCTTTTTTTCCCATATGATTGATAATTGTACAAAACGAAATTGTTCGTGTGGTCTGTGATCTGTGTCTGTGGTGTGATCCTGTAGTTTGTCTGTCAGCGTGTCACAGATCACAGATCGTCTGTGTTTATGATTCCATTGTTCGCGGCAAGTCGGAAACCCAACCCAAGGATATTAAACTGTAGGATGGTCCATTCCGCAGAAATTTTTCGCCCGGATGTGACGTAGCTGGGAGTGAAACGTCACTTCCTCTCTGATTGATTTATGATTTTTATAGAGTCACTGTAATTTTTATCAGTGACAACATACAGTGTGACAATGTCTCTGATTTTTATGAAATCAAAAACATAAATAATTATCTCATCAAAATTTGAGAACTTTTCACCTTATTATTTTTGTCATCTCAGATCACTATTTCAGTTAGTAAATTCAGTAGGAAAGAATATTTTATCTTTTTTGATTCAGTTATTTCACTTTCAACAATATAGTAAGTAGGACATCACTTTCTTGAAGATCTGCAGGACAGTGTGATAGTTGATAGGATTATAATCATGTTACATGAACAGTCTACAGTACCTACTAAATACCAAGTTATTCGACAAAGTACTACAGTGGTCAGAAAGTCGATATGAATCGGAATAAGGAGTAAATATAGTGAAGACAGTTGCTGACTAGCATCAATGAAATCCAACTTAAAACCTGATGAAAGATAATTCATACCAGAGGTGAGTTTAAATTAGAGTGGTGAAATACAGGTTTTTTCACTGATAGTATTACTTGTTTTCAGGGTATTAACAGAATGAAAAATGCTGGATGTAACTATGAAACATTGAACATTTATATAGTTTATAATGTACTGTAAGAATTAATAATAAATCATTCCAAAACAATGAGAGGAAAGCCTCTATTATTTTGAAGTTATAATAGGTAGCTATTTATTATGAATATGATGTGTTCAATCATTAATCTGAAAATACACAGTATCAAAATTCTTTGCTGAATTCTAAGAATAAATTGGATGTCTTCCAGTTTATATTTTTCCAGTTCTATCTCTCTATTTATTGAAACAATGAGCTATAATCATCAATGCTTACTTCAAAAGTCGTTGAGGAACAGGGAAGTATCAGAAATTTTTATTCTACATAAAGATAAGAACACAGTTTTGCTGATTTTAAAAATATATTAACAATACTCAATGAAATTTGTGATTGACAATTGTTTCAATGCAGGAATGAAGCTCGAAGTCATCTCCACAACATTTATTATGAAAAGAGGGTTATGGGGGACATGTTTCAAATGCATATGCATTCATCATCAGCCTAAATATAAACAGTTGCTACAAGAAAACATATGGGGTGAAGTTAACAATCTCAACAAGAAGTATTGTACTTACTTGAAGATGAAAAATATTTTAACATAACTAGATTATTAATTAAACAGGTATTTCAAAACGGGACCCTGTGCCCAAAAATTAACAATATCAAGATGGTAACATCATGAAAATTGACCAGTTAAAAATAATGTAACAAGGCATGGTTGTAATCTTCAAACGGAAATAGTCTGGATGACAATACTAATCGATAATAACAATTGACATGAATGAAGTGAATATGACAGACAGATGACATAAAACATAAACAAAAATCTAAAATTGCATTGGCGTGTAGAGAAGTTTGAAAAGGTGAGAGACCAAAATGAGAAATGAACATTAGAAATTAAGTTGGTTTAAGAACTTTTGGCAATAAAATTGTGTTTGTTCATTGAGTGAGATGATGTTATTATTTTTCAATTAGGAGTTAATTTCATAAATTTCAAAAAGGTTTAACAGAGGACCCTTGATTGCAAACATGTAAAATCTCTAGATCCTTGTTGATGTCAAAGTGATGTCCAGAGTTGAGTATGTGGTTGGCGAAAGAACTTTTGGTATTATAAATATCCAATGGAGAATTTTTGTATTTATATATTAATTTAACATGTTCAGTTACTCTAGTACTAAACCTTCTACCAGTTTGACCAATAATGTATTGTGCATTACAGTTTGAAGAAGAACAAGAGATCTTATAAACACCAGATTCATAATGTACAGGAAGTTTATCCTTGGTATTGATAAGATTAGAGGTGTTATTGAGTGTCCTAAATGACATATTGACGTCATCGGAAAATCTATAGAAAATGTTTTTCAAGCGATAGGAAACCAAACCCAGGAACGGTATGCAAGAGAATTTGGATTGTAATGAATTAGTTGAAAGAAGACTATGAGTTAAAAACTTATTTGAATGTTTGTTATAAATTTTATTAATAAAATTTTGAGGAAAACCATTATTGTATGCAATCTGTCTGATGATGTTCAACTCATTATTGAAATCAGAAGATGACATTGGTATTGAAAAAAGTCTATGAAACATGGAGTTGAATGCTGCTGTTTTATGTGAGATAGGGTGGCATAAAGAAAAAGGAATTACAGTGTCAGTATGGGTAGGCTTCCCATAAATTGAAAAACTGAATTTATTATTATTAGTTTTTATAAGTAGATCTAAAAAAGGGAGACAATTATTGTTGTACAATTCCATGGTGAAACTAATGCAAGGATGTGAAGAATTTAGATAATCAAGTAATAAATTTACCTCACTTAAAGGACCATCAAAAAGGACCAAACAATCGTCAACGTATCTATACCAAAAGATAATTTTGTGAAAAAATTGAAAATTGTTTAATTAAGATTCAAGATTTTTTAGAAAAATTTCTGCTAACAGCGGTGAGAGATTGCTGCCCATGGCCAGGCCTGAAATTTGTGAATAGAAAACATTATTAAATTGGAAAAATTTTTGTTTAAGTACTGTGTCCAAAAGACTACAGATATTTAAAGTGTGATAAAAAAGAATATTAGAATCAAAAAGATGGATACAATCTTCAGGAGGAACACTAGGGAATAAGTTTACTACATCGAAAGAGAGCAAAAAAGCATTGGGGGGAATATCGACATATTTAATCTTTTCGGTTAGATCAAAAGAATTTTTAACTGATACAGGATTATGAAAATCAGTGAGGTCTTTGATAACATGATTTAGCCATAAAGCTAATTTGGAAGCTGGGGAATTACAATAAGACACCACAGGTCTGATAGGGACGTCTTTTTTGTGAATTTTGGGAAGACCATATAAAAGTGGAGTGAATGAATTCATGGGGGTTAATTTGTATTTAGAAGAACCGAAAAAATTAATATTGTCAATACAAATGTTAATATTGGATTTAAGAAAATTGAAAAATATAGTAGTTGTCTCCCCTTTTTAGATCTACTTATAAAAACTAATAATAATAAATTCAGTTTTTCAATTTATAGGAAGCCTACCCATACTGACACTGTAATTCCTTTTTCTTCATGCCACCCTATCTCACATAAAACAGCAGCATTCAACTCCATGTTTCATAGACTTTTTTCAATACCAATGTCATCTTCTGATTTCAATAATGAGTTGAACATCATCAGACAGATTGCATACAATAATGGTTTTCCTCAAAATTTTATTAATAAAATTTATAACAAACTTTCAAATAAGTTTTTAACTCATAGTCTTCTTTCAACTAATTCATTACAATCCAAATTCTCTTGCATACCGTTCCTGGGTTTGGTTTCCTATCGCTTGAAAAACATTTTCCATAGATTTTCCGATGACGTCAATATGTCATTTAGGACACTCAATAACACCTCTAATCTTATCAATACCAAGGATAAACTTCCTGTACATTATAAATCTGGTGTTTATAAGATCTCTTGTTCTTCTTCAAACTGTAATGCACAATACATTGGTCAAACTGGTAGAAGGTTTAGTACTAGAGTAACTGAACATGTTAAATTAATATATAAATACAAAAATTCCCCATTGGATATTTATAATACCAAAAGTTCTTTCGCCAACCACATACTCAACTCTGGACATCACTTTGACATCAACAAGGATCTAGAGATTTTACATGTTTGCAAACAAGGGTCCTCTGTTAAACCTTTTTGAAATTTATGAAATTAACTCTTAATTGAAAAATAATAACATCATCTCACTCAATGAACAAACACAATTTTATTGCCAAAAGTTCTTTAACCAACTTAATTTCTAATGTTCATTTCTCATTTTGGTCTCTCACCTTTTCAAATTTCTATACACGCCAATGCAATTTTAGATTTTTGTTTATGTTTTATGTCATCTGTCTGTCATATTCACTTCATTCATGTCAATTGTTATTATCGATTAGTATTGTCATCCAGACTATTTCCGTTTCCACTATCGCCATTTTGTTGTGCAAAATGAAGATTACAACCATGCCTTGTTACATTATTTTCAACTGGTCCATTTTCATGATGTTACCATCTTGATATTGTTAATTTTTGGGCACAGGGTCCCGTTTTGAAATACCTGTTTAATTAATAATCTAGTTATGTTAAAATATTTTCATCTTCAAGTAAGTACAATACTTCTTGTTGAGATTGTTAACTTCACCCCATATGTTTTCTTGTAGCAACTGTTTATATTTAGGCTGATGATGAATGCATATGCATTCGAAACATGTCCCCCATAACCCTCTTTTCATAATAAATGTTGTGGAGATGACTTCGAGCTTCATTCCTGCTTTGAAATCTACCACTCCACTGTGAGATGCCATGGACTACTTCCTGAGATTACACAATGCTAGTCGAGCAACCTGGGTCCATTCGTTCAAGACTATTTTGCTACAGAGAAAAACCACCTGCCTAGATATTTGGTTCAACAAAGAATGTCTTCGCCACAACTTGGTTCCTGGTTATGTTTCCATTAAATCTAAGATGAGAAGCTATTCTTCCAGGAAAGCCATCAGCTTTGCACAAAGAATTTGGGTGAAACAAGAAATTAAATTCTAGTATAACAAACTCATGGACATCAATCTGAAATTGCATTGGCTATTTTCTAATTTGTCCAATTCATTACACAGTATAGAACTCGATTCCTTATACTCTTCCTTTTTAGATTTTGTTGAGGACCAAGGTGAAATAAAACATTTTAATCTAAGGAAAAAACTAAATTTTTTATGTTCTACTCAGTCTCCCTCAAAGGACCAAGACCATCTTCCATCCAGTACTTTTTACAGTAATCACAAATTTCACCCTAGAGTTCTTAATCTTTCTTCTTACGAACCTACAGAAAAGGAACTGACATTTTTGAATCAAGGTCTTAACTATAATGTTGATAAATTTAACAATATTCATAATTACACAGAATTGGCAATTGAATCTGAACGTATAATTGAAAATAATCAATTTCCTAACAAGGACCTTTTGAGAAGTGAAATATCTAGAACCTTGAACAATTTCTTTTTCCTTCCACACAACCAACCTACCAGCCAATCTGAAGTTACAGTTTCCAAAAAATTTTCCAAAAAATTTTCCAAAACTTTTTCCAATAAAAACATAGTTATCACTAAGGCGGATGAAGGTAATTGTATTGTTGTCTTAAACCAGGCTGATTATGTTTCCAAAGTCTTAAATTTCTTAGATACAGATAATTTTTCAAAATTGAATATTGACCCAACTACTAAATTTTTCACTTTTCTTAAATCCAATATCAACATTTGTATTGACACTATTAATTTTTTCGGTTCTTCTATATACAAATTAACCCCCATGAATCCATTCACTCCACTTTTATATGGTCTTCCCAAAATTCACAAAGAAGACGTCCCTATATCAGACCTGTGGTGTCTTATTGTAATTCCCCAGCTTCCAAATTAGCTTCATGGCTAAATCATGTTATCAAGGACCTCACTGATTTTCATAATCCTCTATCAGTTAAAAATTCTTTTGATCTAACCGAAAAGATTAAAAATGTCGATATTCCCCCCAATGCTTTATTGCTCTCTTTCGATGTAGTAAACTTATGTTTTCCTCCTGAAGATTGTATCCATCTTGTCCGTAACCTACTTTTTGAATCTAATATTCTTTTTTATCACACTTTAAATTTCTGTAGTCTTTTGGACACACTACTTAAACAAAATGTTTTCCAATTTAATAATGTTTTCTATTCACAAAATTCAGGCCTGGCCATGGGCAGCAATCTTTCACCGCTGTTAGCAGAAATTTTTCTAAAAAATCTTGAATCTCAATTAAACAATTTTTAAATTTTTTCACGAAATTAACTTTTGGTATAGATACGTTGACGATTGTTTGGTCCTTTTTGATGGTCCTTTAAGTGAGGTAAATTTATTACTTGATTATCTAAATTCTTTACATCCTTGCATTAGTTTCACCATGGAATTGTCCAACAATAATTGTCTCCCCTTTTTAGATATACTTATAAAAACTAATAATAATAAATTCAGTTTTTCAATTTATAGGAAGCCTACCCATACTGACACTGTAATTCCTTTTTCTTCATGCCACCCTATCTCACATAAAACAGCAGCATTCAACTCCATGACTTTTTTCAATACCAATGTCATCTTCTGATTTCAATAATGATTTGAACATCATCAGACAGATTGCATACGATAATGGTTTTCCTCAAAATTTTATTAATAAAATTTATAACAAACATTCAAATAAGTTCTTAACTCATGGTCTTCTTCCAACTAATTCATCACAGTCCAAATTCTCTTGCATACCGTTCCTGGGTTTGGTTTCCAATCGCTTGAAAAACATTTTCCATAGATTTTCCGATGACGTCAATATTTCATTTAGGACACTCAATAACACCTCTAATATTATCAATACCAAGGATACACTTCCTGTACTTTACAAATCTGGTGTTTATAAAATCTCTTGTTCTTCTTCAAACTGTAATGCACAATACATTGGTCAAACTGGTAGAAGGTTTAGTACTAGAGTAACTGAACATGTTAAATTAATAGATAAATACAAAAATTCTCCATTGGATATTTATAATACCGAAAGTTCTTTCGCCAACCACATACTTAACTCTGGACATCACTTTGACATCAACAAGGATCTAGAGATTTCACATGTTTGCAACAAGGGTCCTCTGTTAAACCTTTTTGAAATTTATGAAATTAACTCTTCATTGAAGAATAATAACATCATCTCACTCAATGAACAAACACAATTTGATTGCCAAAAGTTCTTCAACCAACTTAATTTATAATGTTCATTTCTCATTTTGGTTTCTCACCTTTTCAAATTTCTATACACGCCAATGCAATTTTAGATTTTTGTTTATGTTTTATGTCATCTGTCTGTCATATTCACTTAATTTATGTCAATTGTTATTGTCACACCCTCTTTCTTAGATTAGCTAATTTGGGGAACGTAGCCGGGGTGACACTGAATAGAACGTTCACTTTCTTGTCGAGAGGTACTCTCAACTTCCCTAAACACCCAACAGAACCACTAGAAGGTTGTCAACAAATGAATAGCGATGCGAGGAACTACCAAACACAAGATTTATTCAGATTAAAAATAGAGTACTTACATTCTATGAGCACCTTGTTCTCACTGGTCCTATCTCTCACAGTCTTAGCACAGTCTTCTTTCTGGCAACAAACGTTAGCCCTCCTTTCTACGATGCTAACCCTCTCGAGACCTGATCACCTCTGACTATCTTTTCGATAACCTTTCCTAAGTCCCAACCCTGCTGACTCCTTAGTTTTTTGTTTAAGTAGGACCGAACAATGAAAAATGATTGATTAGCTGAAATATCGTTTTGACTTCGGAAAACATGAGGAGGTATTGCTGATTGAAAGATTGTGAAATCGAAGGTAATTGAACGCTTACCTACTTGTGACAATGAACATAATAATAGTAATAATAAATTTAGATCGATTGATAGGTTTGGTATCTTCGAAAGCCAGAGTTGACACATTCCCCCCGCCTATCGACATTGGTCCCCAATGTTTTGAATTTCATGTAATATGAGTACCGACTGTGAGAG
The DNA here is from genome assembly GCA_029955515.1 of Chrysomela aeneicollis. Taxonomy (NCBI): domain Eukaryota; kingdom Metazoa; phylum Arthropoda; class Insecta; order Coleoptera; family Chrysomelidae; genus Chrysomela; species Chrysomela aeneicollis. The sequence continues at coordinate 1,518,116 of JARUHQ010000035.1, forward strand.
TTAGTTTCCAGGTATGGGATCTAAAATATACAATATTACATTGACAATATGTTTCTGAGGGAAATTAATTGAGTGATTAATAACATAATTTTTGTAAATGAAAATTCATAAAACTAATGTCTATATAAAATCAAAATCTTTACAAATCCATATCAACTATATTTACATATCTAAATCTCCCTTTTTCTTTTGACTAATCTAATTCATCTATATAAATCAAAATCGCTTCAATCCAAACATGATACAATGAATAGTCAACGAAACACACATATAATGTTCTCACCAAACACCAAAATAAGTCTCTTCAGCACGACGTTCTCTATCGTAGTAGGTGGGGGTAGCATGACGATTGTCATAGGATGACTGTGCCCTGTACTTAAGAAAGATTGTTTGCTTTCTCTTTCCCTCTCTCCTTCCATGTTGATCGTTGACTGAAGACGACTGAAGCCTCCCCGTGGGACAGTTCCAGGAGGCATTAACCGATTCAGACGAACGTCGATATTTGGCTTTCAGGAACTGTGGCTTCTATCTACGGGTGCCTATTGCCTGCACTACTCTGGACCAAGTCACAGTATCGTTGGTTTCGGGGAGTTAAAATTGACGTCTGTATTCGGTGTCTGTATCCAGGCGCTGCTTCACTTATGAGTGTCTCGTAGGGCCTTTCATTGGTATTCTTGATTATAACCAACAGGTACAACGGCCGCTGGCCACTGTATGTGGTAATGTCCCCGTGGATTTGGTAGAATTTCTGGCAGGTGTCGCTTTCTGTCGTGGTCTAGTCGTATGGATCTGGGAGGCTTCCAGGTTTTAATTTTGCCTCCCTCTGCCGTTTGGGTACATACTTCTTTCTGCTGATTGATTTGGGCACGAATTTGCGTAGTGTCCTATTCTGTCGCATCGGTGACACCTGGGTCTATTGTCTGCTGTTCGTGTTGCTGGGGTGTTTCTTTGATAGGTATGTTCTGGTTCATAGTGGACCTCTTCTGTTCTTCCAAAGTTTCTCCCTAGGTTTTGTGGCCTGTGGAAGTTCCCTGGTTTCCGTTGACTGCTATACTGTGGTAGTTCTTGCCTTTGGTTCTGGTAACGCTGTGGGGTAAAATATTGAGACGTATTTGCCTCACATCTGGGAGTACTTTCCGGATATTGCGGTCTGAAAGTTCTGTTGTAATTAGTTTGATTATTTCTATAGTATCCTTTGGAATGTGGGGTATATTGTGTATATCTATTGAATCTGTTATTTGTTATTGGAGTCCGGGGTGTATACCCACTCTCTGGTTCTGATTTTTTTTTTGGCGCTTTATCGATTGTGATAGTAAGCTTTTTTAATTCCTCAAAGGAAGATGGAGGGTTGTTCGGAGTATTAGTTAGCCAATAATAATCATAATATGACCCTTCTGTAAGTCCTTTTTCGAATATTTTCCTAAATTTCTCAAAGTTGAGGGATGGGTCATAATCGTAATACAACGTTCTCAATTCGTAAAAATAACTTCTCGTTGTTTCGGATGCGGTTTGTTTCCTGTTTTCAACTTTTTCTAGTAGACCATCTATTGTTTCAGTATCCTCGAATTCCTTCAGGAAGTCTTTCACGATGTCTTCCCATGTTTTCGACTTATTATCTTCCTCATCTACGTATAACTGATACCACAAATTTGCCGCACCATCTAAGAATGATCCAAAGTATGAAATTTTAAGAGTGTCGTCCCATGCATTCGCGATGGCAACTCTCTCATAATTCTTGATAAAGTTGCTTGCGTTTCCTTTACATGGATGGAAAGTCTCAGGGCTAATAAACTTTGGTACTGCTGGAGTTTTCGCTGCTACTCTTGCGTCGTTTATCGATATATTTGACATGTTTATCGTCGCGTTTGTCGTTTCTCGTCGATGATTTTCTGGGATATTTTGAATTACTTCTTCGGGTTCTGATTCTGCCCTCGTTTGAGATTCGCCACTGTCGAAAGTGTCTTCTTCCGAAGAACTGCTGCTAGCTATTTCTTCTTGGGAATTGACTTGTCGGGATAGTATCGGTGATCGATTTATCGATGTGGATGGTTTGAAGGGGTTCGGATTCTGTTTGTTCTCGTCGTACTTCAGTCCGCTTCTGGGCAGTGCCTGTGGTATTTCTTTCCTTTCGGGGGTTTCTTTTGTATTTGCAGGTATAAAAATACTTGTACTTCGGTGTTTGGGCTTGAACTCTGCTATCTTTTCTATGTGCTCGTTTTTCTGCCCTTCTATAGTGTCTCTGTGTCCAGGTGATTTGATTGAGACTAAGATTTTTCCACTTTTCAGTTGTTTTCTATCTTCAGGATTATTTTTCTTGTTCATGCCACGTATTATCGAACATTCGAAGTATATAGGATAACAAGTTGAGTCATAAATGGTGTTATCGATTAATATATAAATACATCTATATGTAACGAGAAAAAAATATTGGAATTATTGAAGATGAATATATGCTGAAATGAAATTTATATACGAGGTCTGATATTTCCCTTTCCGCTGCTTCTAGCTCTGCTCTGCCTATATGGAATAGATATGAAAAAATTTTTTGCTGCAAATCCCCTCAGCCTGTTTGTTTCTGAATTCTCTAGTTTCCACTAAAAATAATAATATCGCAGCCGGGCTGACTTCGGGAAGCCATGGTCGTAGCATGGGGTTGAGAGGGTCCGGGCCATGACCGCCTTATACCACGCACATCGTCAGCTCAATCAAGGAAATAATAAATTAGTATCTATGAGCGAAGCCTCCTGATCCTGTTGATGGGTTATGAGGAACTATCTCAGGCAATAGTCCCAAGCCTATTCATAAACCGAGTTGCCCTTGGAATGGTCACAACTTGAAGTTGGCGTCTGTATAAAAATTAGGGGGAATAGTGACAGGAGTCTTGTTTTTCGGAGTGTGAGAGGTTATAGTACGAGGTAGTGTGAGATTTTTCCAGAAAAATCCGTAAGGATACTTCGTTGGAAGGATTATAGTTCTGGAGAGATTACCATAGCGAATTGGGATTGGTTCTGAGTGGAGTTTCGTATCATATCTGATAATTCCCCATTTGCTGCTGGATTTCTTGGTTAAGCACGCCGATTAGGTAACTTCTGTTCGGGTGTTACTTGTTACTTCTCACTCTCCCAACCATCCAAAATCTCTGGAAGCCACCTGACATCCACGTGAGTACTAACGCAATATCAGGTGGCCAGGCTTGTTTACGGATATTCTGTCTTCCTAGGGCTTCATCCAGCCGGCGGGATCCTTTTCCCAGACTCCCCCACGATCAACAGCCCTAACTACAGAGGGAGCAGGAAAAAAAGGGGGTAGTTGTTCCCAACCCCAACTTCGATAGACGGCGGTAGTACGCAAAAAGGGCAGTTCTGCAGCTGTCCCCTGCAGCTAAGTACTAGTATCTAAGACCCCTCGAGGAAATTGAAGCTGAACTATTTATTATTACCTTCTTGCCTTATCATCATATGTAAATTCGATCCAATGTATTATTGAACCTGATAACTCTAGTGACCCCCCCCTCCCATTGTTACGACCCAATAGTGATCAACCTTGCGCCGCGCTATTTCTTTGTTTATAGAATATCATCTCTCCCAGAGGTTATTGATTATTTTGATGAACTGTTCTTTGGCTAACCTAGACGATTTATAAATTCCTTAATTCTGAAAAGACTCCTGCTTTCTCTTGAACCCCAACTATACAGAGAACCCACGCCAGCTAGCTGTGCTGTGATTGGTAGGACCCCCTCACGACCTGGTTACTATTTTCGTGCAAATCGGAACCACCTACCTTTCACATTAAAAATTCAACAACTGTTCTTGTAAAAATAAAATAGAAAATTATCAATAGGTTCCGTTTATTAGGTAACAGTATCTTGTGAATTGGCGATAATTAAAATAGCAAATGTTACAGTTTAACAAAGTGTTTATTTTCCAACAATGATTACAATAGTATCAGCATCTTAAACATTACATTCTGGCAACGAGGATTCGGAGTATTTCGAGTTTGAAAACAACAATATCGAAAGTTCGGACTTGACGGCATAATAAAAAAAGCTTGTGGAGACAACAATCTCACACAAAAAAAACGCCAACAATCCCCAGAAACAAAATTTTCGGCAACATCAAGCCGTTCACAATTCATAACAATATGGAAAATGTCGGTGCCAGGTGACAAAAATGGGTGAAAAGATTCGACAATTTCATAAGAGCTGCAGGAATTGTTGAAAACAAAAGAAGAAAAGCCATGCTCTTGCACTGCATAGGTGAAGATGCCTCTGAAATTTATTGTTCTTTACCAGAACCACCAGCAGATCAGACAACAAATCTAGAAGAATATGAGATAGTTAAACTAAAGTTGAATGCACATTTTGTACCAAAAAGCAATGAAGAATTCGAAATATTCAACTTCCGACAAGCAAAGCGAATATGTGAAGAAAGCATAAAATAATACTATGCCCGACTGTTGAAGTTGAGTAAAAACTGCAATTTTCCTAATAAGGAACAAATCATTCAGCAAACAACCTCTTCTAGACTCAGACGATATGCTCTCAAAGACAATCCAACTCTAGACCAACTATTAGCACAATAAGCTAAGGTCTACGAACTAACAGAAAAACAAATCAATCAAATGGAAGGAACCTGTTAAGAGAATGTGAAAAACAACATTTTCACACACCCATCCAAACTAGACCACAAAGCTAAAACATGTAACAATTGTGGAAATCATTGGCATGTCAAAGAGAGAAACACCTGCCCAGCCATCAAAGTAACCTGTCATAACTGTAATAAGTTGGGACACTTTGCAAAAGTATGCATGAGCAAGGAACATAAAGCAACAACAACAAACAGCAACAATCATCAAAACAGTCATAACAATAAAGCATCAACATCCAGCAACTATTAAAAAAAATTATATATCAAAAGAAGATATTTAGTGATTGAAAAGTCCATTTTAACAAAGAAGACAGCAGTTCTGATGAACAATCTTTTCACATTTCCGTAAACAATGTCAATCTACCAACAGCTATTATCAGTTTGAACAACACTAAACTAAAATTCATAATAGACACAGGAACATCTGTGAATCTGATAAAATCAGAGACTTTTCAAAAACTTCCTGAACAAACACTGATCAACAGTACCAGCAGAATTTTTCCTCACTGTTCAAGCCAAAATCTAGAAGTTGAAGGAAAATTTACAGGAAAGTTCAGTGAAAATGAGTCTGAAGTTGAAGCTGTTGTTTATGTCATAAAAGGAAAATGTGAATTACTGCTGAGCTATGAAACATCAACAAAGCTTAACCTCATAAAAAAAAATATAACCAAAGACATAGACCTAGACTATGTGGAGAAAACATACTCTAGCATAGTATCTTGTGTTCGGAAACTTCAAGTCATGGAAATTAGCCTTCACATTGACAAAAATGTATTACCAGTAGCACTAAAACATAGAAGATTACCATTTCATCTACGTGAAGTAGTTGAAAAAGAAATAACCAGATTGGAAGAACAAGATATCATAGAAAAGACTGAAGGAGCAACACCATGGGTTCCACCCCTGGTGATTGTGCCAAAGCAAAACAATCCAGCTGCAAAACGAATCTGGACATGAGAGCTCCTAACAAAGCTATCATGAGAGAACGCCATGTAACACCTACCATAGATGACATCATTGAAAGTGTAATTTTTTTTTCAATTATCTATTTTATTTTTCCTTTATAACTCGAGATACAACAAAACTGAAACCAATTCTTTATCGCTACATTTTTGCGATCTTCAAAATAACATTTCTAGATTTTGAGTTCGACGCTTCGTCTTCTCGCGGCCATCATCAACTTTTTCCCAATACGAAGATGCATCTTTTTCCATATTTTTTATCATGAACTGACTCCTGAAATATAACATTACTAGTAGTTACCTGATCAATACTCTTCAGCAAAATTGATCTGAAAGATGGATATCATCAACTCACACTAAGTGAAAGCTCTAGATATATAACAACCTTCTCAACTCACATATATATCGCTATAAACGGTTAAGTTTTGGAATAAATGCTGCTGCAGAAATTTTCCTGATCAACATGCCAGGAGTGATCAATCAGAGTGATGACATCTTAATATTTGGACAAACGAAAGCAGGTCTCAACCAATCATTGAAAGCAGTATCAACAAGGTTAGAACAAAGCAACCTGACAATCAACAAATCAAAATGTATCTTCAGCACCAAAAAGATTAAGGGCCAATTCCACACCTCTTCCCTAAATCCACCCCTTAACAAAGTTCGACTCAAAGTGCAACTTAAGTTCAAATCACATTCCACCATCATTTATATTCCTGTCATTAGCTAAGTAGCAGTCGACATTTTGTTGACCACTGTCTCCAATGAAAATTTGTCGTTTTATGATATCATCCTAGTAGTTTTATGGTTTTGTGCCGAGTTTTGAATTTTCTAACCTCTCCACCCGGCTTTATATTCAAAATAATCAGAATATTCAGAATTCTAATAGTGATCAAAATGAGTGATAATGAAAATAAAGTACCAAAGAGACCAAGATAATCTAACTACACGACACAGGAGAAAAACTTGCTGCTCAATATAGTCCTTAGATTTGAAAATATCATAGAGTCAAAAAAGACTGATGCAGTGACATTGCGGAAAAAAATTTTACGTGGGCGAAGATAGCCAATATGTTTAATTCCCAATCACCATCTGGGATACATAGAGATATGGTATCACTAAAGAAGGTAATTGAAAACATCAAGAAGAATGTTAGAAAAACAGTGGCAGATGAGAAGGTCAGTAAAGCGTACAGGTGGAGGAGAAGGCTATTTCAATAACGATCCCACTCTAGATTTGGCTCTAGAAGTTATAAACTCTAAAACAGTATTTGGTGTATCAAATAAATTTGATAGTGATAGTCATAATAATGAACTGCAAACTGGATATTGAGATAAAAAAAGCTATTTTAAAGAAAATTGCTTCCTCATCAAATCCTTTAGATTTTCTTTCAACTCTGAAATATATTTTTTTTGCTTTTGTTGATTATTGTTCAATTTTCAAGTATTCTTCTGGTTTATATTGTGATATAGTTTTCTTTTGGTTTATATTGTGATATAGTATTATTTTGGTTTTGTTTTGGTTTATTTTATTTATTTTTTATTTCATTTTTATTTATTACATAATACATCCAACAGGCCGAAGCCCAATTACAGGAGTATGAAATGAAAACTAAAATATAGGTGGTAGTGATAAGACAAAAAAAATTATCAAAAATTAGGAAAGATAAGAAAGAAACAATGAACATAATAACGCTAATTTGATATGAGAGTGTACAGTTGTTTTTTAAATTGTTTTAAATTTGAGAAAAATACATCTACTGATGGAACATTATTCAATCTTCTACACATCGATGTTATTGGGCTATTGAAGTGATGTAGTAAATTTGGCACTTCGACTCGAAAAATCAGGTTAGACCTTGACGATATACGGGGTACATTGAAGTTCAGTTTGGATAACAGCGAGGTCGAATCTATTTGATTATTAATCAGTTTGTATGCAAATGTGATATCTGCAATTTCTCTTCGTTTTTTCAAGCTGACAAATGCAAACTCTTCAAGTAGAGAGTCATAACTATAGTGCCGTTGTAACATTCCAAGTGTCCCCTACTATAAGTGACTTTGTGCTCCTCACCTAATGTGAATGTGTGAAGGGATAGTCATCCACCAGAGCGCAGTTGCTAGGCAGGCGAATCTGCGCGGAATGCGTAGATAGACTGGAGGGGAGAAGAATGCCGGTAACGGATAGAAAAACCGAGGGAGAAGAGGTGTGATCGGCGAACTGAACGTTCCGTCACCTTCGATAGCTTCATAATATTCAATAATTCAACGGACCAAATGTTGTATTGAAACCATCTTGGGCACCGATTGAGCAGTGTTCACTATCTGGTTGGTGATAGATAAGAAGAAAAACCTTGTCAAGGAAAGCAGAATAGGAGCAGAATCTCATCAATGCTATAGCCAACGAGGGAAGTTGCAGGTATTTATGTATCGTGGGGAAATTTGAACAGTTTTTACGTACATAAGGATATTTCGGTCGCGTTCGAACATTCGAGAACGGTAGTGTAGGGGAACTAAAAAAACTAATATTTGTGGTTTTTGTACTGGGACGTTGCATGTTCACTATTATTTGTATGTTTTGTATTTTACCAAATAAAATTGAGTTCTAACGAATCCTTTCCTGTGAATATTTTAAAGAGTCTCAACAATTTTATACAGCTGGTATAGTTACATTTGGCACCCAACCCGTGGCTATAAGAACTCGATTTTTAATGGTATTGGCAGAGTTTTTATTGGTATTAGGTAGTACCTATTTAGTAGAATATGTATTTAGTCGATGATGGGCATGTGACTGTAAAATTTGAAGATTTTAAATTAGGTAGTTGATATTTTTTCGATGTACAATGCCGCCTAAAAAAGCACCATCTGATAATGAGCAGGGTGAGGAAACCTTAGTGGACAGTTTGGTAACTTGTTTGGAAAAATCATTTGATAAGTTTAGTGTAGTTTTGAGTAACAATTTAAAAGATAGTTTGAACCAATTTGCGACCGATGTGGCGTCATCTCTCGATAAAAATTTGAAACAGATTAGTGATAATTTTGGGGGGGTTATCTAATAAACAGAATGAAAATGTCGTGAAAGAAGATCCTAAAGTTGCAGTTCAAAATCAAGGTACTGTAAATAATAATGGGAGTAATTCTGGCAAAGCTTTGAATTATATTTCTACTTGGAAAGATTTGGGCGGGTCCAACCTTACTTTTCATGTCAATGGAGCGATACATCCGGTGTCTTTTATAAAAAAGTTGACAAGACTATTGGACGAAGCTGGTGAACCGGCCGATAAGAAAATGTATTTTGCGTCGGGATGTTTGAGAGGTTCTGTTCAGGATTGGGCTGAAATTAGGGACTTCAAAGATTTTGAAGAGTTCAAAGATGAATTTTCACGACGTTATTGGGGTGTGGAAAAAGATAGAGAGATTTTTTCGAATATTAAATTCGGTGTCTATGAAAGAGGTTCTAGGGCGGATTATTTTCTTAAAATAATCAAAGAATCACGTTATTTATCGAATCCGATTAGTGACGAGGAATTGATAGAGATGTATATTGGTCATTTTCCACCAGAGATTAGACGAGGTATAATTAATTCAGGATTTCGTACTATTGAAGATATAGAGATTCATTTGAGGAAAATTGATGTAGTGGAAGAGGGGATTACTGCGTCGCGCACATCGTCCGGTAATCATAACCAAAGTATGCGTCAACATGATTCGTGGAGAAGAAGGGACAATAGAACTAGTGGTGAGTTGGTTAATAATGAAGAAAATAATAGACCGATTCGTCAGAATGTTGAGCAAAATAATCGTAATGGAGAACGGGGCGGAAATCGTGTTGAAAATAGACGTTATGAGTAACGGCAAGTAAATGAAGTAGCGAGGCAGGAAGTATCTACCGTTTTCAATCAGAGTTTTGATGATATTATTGAGGAAAGTGAACTTATTCAACCTAAAACGATTGTACTTTTGCCAACAGTGGAGGTAGAAATTGAAGGTCAGGCAATTAGAGGTTTGGTTGATTCGGGAACTCAAGTTACGGGGATCAGTCAAGAATTTTTGAATCACTTATTAGAAGTAAATCCGAAAATACCTCGAATTCCGTGTAAATGTGCTACCTTAATGGGTGCATTGGGTAGTAAATCGACGGTAGTCAGAGAACAAGTATATTTGAATTTTAGAGTGGGGGGTTATGAATTCGAATATTCATTTTTAGTTATTCCGGGGTTAGCTCGTAAAATAATTCTGGGGAGTGATTGGCTAAGGGATAATGAGTTAATAATCAACTTTACGGATAATGTTGTGCAAGGAATGTTGGAAGGAAAAAATTATGAATTCTTATTTATAGGCGAGCCTAATCCAGGGGTTCATCTTTCGGTTAGTGAAATAATGGATGAAGGGGGTTTGGAGGAAGAAATACCTAAGAAACCTAATGATAGTTATTATTCTGAGGAACAGATTCGCGTAGTTGCTAGTAGGGCTGAATATTTTGAGGAAAAAGATAAAAATGAATTATTTAAATTATTGCTGGATTATCAGGATATATTTTCCGATCACCGGGACTTATCAACTGTTATGAACATAAAATTATGCTCCATGACCATAGTCCATTCTTTAGGAAATCGTATCCCATACCAATCGTGTATAAAGCCGAAATTCGTCGTCAAATACAGGAAATGATCGATTGGGGAATCATTATTCCTTGTCAAACAGAATTTGTCAGCCCACTTGTGGTCGTGAAAAAAAAAAGACAATTCAATTCGAGTATGTCTCGATGCGAGATTTTTGAATCAGAAAATGGTTAAAGGTTATGCCGCCTAATCCGTTAGAGTTGGTTTATAATTTTTCTAAGGGACAAATCCTGTCGACCTTGGATTTGACCGCTTCTTATTGGCAAGTTCCAATAGCAAAAGAAGATCAGAAATATACAGGGTTCAGTTTCGAGGGACATACATATGTTTTTCAGGTTTTACCGTTTGGTTTATCGACTTCAGTTGGTAGCTTCATACGAGGATTGAATATTATCTTGGGGGAAGGTTTGGAGGAATGGGTGATTGCATACGTTGATGACCTTTTAATTTATTCAGAATCCCCGCAAGCTCATTTACGTCATTTAGCTTTGATTTTTGAGAAATTCAAGAGGGCCAATGTAACTGTAAAATTAAAAAAATGTTTTTTTGCATTGAAGGAAGTGAAATTTTTGGGGCACATACTGTCACCTGATGGTATAGCGATGGATCCAGATCGTGTAGCGGCGATACAAAAATATCCTGCTCCGCGGAATATAAAACAATTACGTGCATTTCTGGGTGTTATAAATTATGACTCTCGTTTTTGTCTAAGTTATTCTGATTTGATTTTACCGTTGGTGCAACTATTGAAAAAGTATCAACCATGGCAGTGGGGGGTTGTAGAAGAGCAAGCATTTCAGGCTGTTAAGGATGCATTTCTTGAGGTTTCCTTATTGAGACATCCTGATTTTAATAAATCTTTATATATCCAGACCGATGCTTCTGGGTATGCTTTAGGTGCGATTCTATTTCAACAGAATGAGAGTAGAGAAGGAAAAGATATAATTGCGTATGCCAGTAGAACAATGCATGGGGCCGAACTTAGGTATACAGTAACAGAAAAAGAAGCGGCTGCGATAGTGTTTGCCTTAAAGAAATGGCGCATTTTTGTATTGGGACGTGACTTGACGATTATAACTGACCATAAGGCGTTATCATTTATTCAATCTTGTAGACTTTTATCTGCTCGTTTGACGCGATGGATAATGTATCTGCAGGAATATGATTTCAAAATTGTGTATTGTAAAAGTTCTGAGGCTAACAAATTATTTAGAATCAAACACCCTATGGTGTGCCGAACAATTTGGTTTCAGGAAAAACAGTTCCACAACCAAAGCTATTTTACGTGTCCTATCGAACGTAGTTGAAGGCCTTGAAGAGGGTAATCACTCCCTCATTACTCTATGTGATCTAACTAAAGCTTTTGATTGTGTCTCTCATAATATCCTATTGGACAAATTACGATTATACGGAATAAGAGGATCTGCTCTCAGATTTTTCGAATCCTATCTTTGCGGGAGATTACAGTGTGTAATGACAAATGGCAAGCAATCATCCCTGGTGGAAGTCACACACGGAGTACCCCAAGGCTCAGTCCTTGGCCCAGTACTGTTTATCGCATATATAAACGACCTCTGTCAATATATGCTTCCAGCAAAAAGTGTGCTATTCGCGGACGATACAACCTTGATAAATTCAGATGAGGATATTGAAACTTTATTCCGATTATCAGAAGCTAATCTTGAGAAAGCCAACGATTGGTTTACGGCAAACAAACTCAGCCTTAACATCGACAAAAACCAACAACTTTTAATTTCCACACATTCAAACTTCCCCACTGGTAATAGTGTGAAACTTCTTGGTATCATAATCGACGATAGACTAAATTGGTCACAGCATGTTGAACAGTTAGGACATAAACTCTCCAGTGTTATATTCTTAATACGGAGATAAAAGAACCTAGTCAATGGTGATGTAATAAAAACATGCTATTTCAGCTTGTTCCACAGCCACATAATGTATGGTATAGTACTATGGGGAAATTCCAGCCATGCGAGTAACATTTTTGTGTTACAGAAAAAAGTTATCAGAATCATAAGCGGAGCAAAGTACAGGGATCATTGTCGTCCGCTCTTCATTAAATTGAAAATTATGCCCATTCCAACCATCTTCATATACACAACTCTACTAGAAATACACAATAATAAAGAAAATTTCGAAACTATCTCTGCAAATCACCGGTATCCAAATAGGTCTGGTAATTTGTTGAAAAAACCCAAACATAGACTTGCAGTGACTAGAAGAAACACTTTAAATATCGACATTTATAATAAGTTACCAGAAGAAGTTAGGCTTTTAAATGCACACAAGTTCAAAACAACGGTAAAACATTTTCTTTTAAACCATTGTTTTTATAGTGTGACAGAATATCTCAACAATGAACATGAAATTACCGATATTTTCCCTACTTTAAGCGTTTCAAATGAAACCATCTTTTGAGATATGTATTTATATAATTATTATTTTACATTATCTGTTTGGTTTTATATATTTGTTATACTCTTGTGATATTGCATATTAGATTGACTCTATTTTATTTACACACTTTTGTATTTATAATGGGTCCTGACATTTTAAATTTCACATTTTTAGATTTAGATTTCTTTTTTTGTCTCTATTTTTAAGTTTAGACTTGCTGCAAATGTACCAATGTATGTAACGTAGTCAATAAATTACTTACTTACTTACTTACATTTAGCAGACACTCTGTCTAGATTTCCGGTTCGTGGAGGTCAAGAAGACGTTGAGATCCCAGATGATAATATAATATCGATTTTCGCTATCAAAAAGTCAGCTTTAGCTAAAACCATTTGTGAAAAATTTAAGTATCTAGATACGAATCAAGAGGAAGATAGGTTTTGTAAAAAAATTATCCAGGAATTGAAAAATAGGATCCAGACGACAGAGTTAGTCGGTGGTTTGTTCATCATAAAGGAATTTTGTTTCGACGGGGATCGAATGTTAAGAGTGGGCAATGGGACGCGCAGAATACCGAATGCAGCACTCCCGCTCTTGACTTCTCATTTGAAAACCAATCAATATTTTCATGATTTTTTGATCCCATCATGTAGATAAAGGATCAAGCTAGGGAGGATACTATCTCTTTTTTCGAAATTTCGAAAAGAAAAGATATAAAAATATATCTGAACATAGCAAATTTTTAGCCAATTTGGCGAATTAAAAAAAAATATTTCTACATCAAATAATCAATTTTGAGATAGCATCCTCCCTCGGTCGAACCTTCATCTTTCTACACAAAAAAAATCAGATCAAAATATGGATTAGTATCGTCACAGGAAGTCAAGAGCCGAGGCTCTACAACGTCAGAAATACGCACGATTTATCCGATGATATTTGCGCCCCCTGGTGAAACTCAACGAAGTAGATTATAAACACGATACAATCGATAGTACGGGTGATATTATGAAATTAGAATAGGAAATAGAAATTTATATGAATCAGTTTGCTATGTTTGCTAGTAAATATGGTATATTATATGTATAAAATAATTATACATTGCGTGGAAAATAAAAATATTCTGAATTGTTCACAATGAAAAAATTCTCATACATAATGAGGAAAAGGTATGTATGATATTCAAATAAGAATATTTATATATACACCCAGAAGGTATACAATATGAATGAATAGAAACCTATCGACAAAGGTCGCTTCTATTTACCGGGGATCGATTTAGGATTTATCATTGCGATGATTTGAATGTTGAACAGATCTCAATACGTAAAAGTAGAGAGGGAACAGTATAAATATGAAACCGTGTTGTATTTAACATTGTATAACTGAATGATAATTTGCAATCGGGTATTGACACTATATATACAGGATGCTACCTAATGGCATTTTAATATAGGAATTCTTAAATCTATTCAAAAAAATATATACAGTATGGTGGAAATGTATGGAATAAATTCATTATCTCTAACGCATATGAATTTTAAGGGAAATCCTGAGACAGGTCGATTTTCATTTTCAAATTGACATCTCTTGATATACATACGGAGTTTGTGACGTCATCCGCGTAGTTGTGGTGACGTCATCGATTATTTTTTAAATAGGAAGACACCCTGTTCAATTTTTTTTCTGGAAGGTGTTTCCATTGTCTATCTGACCATATACTAATATTAGGACAATAAAGTGATACAGGGTGAGAAAAAATTATTTTATATTTACAAGCTAATAATTATGCTATCAATGTACACAGTTACCTAAATAGGTCGGTGAGGGTAAATCGAATGGCCAACTAGATCTCCTGATTCAACTCCTCTCGATTTTTTCCTCAGAGGTTATTTTAAGAGAAAAGTTTATGTAAGAAGCCGGAAAGATCAGATAATTTGAAAGAACGAATACGAGTGAATATTTCACAAATATATTCAGAAACGATAGCAAAGTTCGAGAATGATTTGTTCTCTGTCTATCACATTGTATTCTTGCAGAACGTCACGAATTTGATTATTTATTGTAACGATTTCCGTTGTAAATATTAAATAAAATAATTTTTTCTCACCCTGTATTACTTTATTTTCCTAATATTAGTATACCGTCAGATAGATAATGAATATACCTTCCGAAAAAAAAATGGACGGGGTATGTTCTAATTCAAAAAAATAATCGATGACGTCACCACAACTACGCGGATGACGTCACATACTCCGTATGTATATCAAGAGATGTCAATTTGAAAATAAAAATCGACCTGTCTCGGGATTTTCCTTAAAATTCATAAACGTTAGAGATAATGAATTTATTCCATACATTTCCACCATACTGTATGTAATATCCTAAAGGTCTAAATTTTGAAGTAGAGGGTGCTGAAGAAGTGAGCAATAACGAATAGCACTCTTTCTCTATAGACTTGTCATAAAGTAAAGTAATCAATATTTTCATGACTTATTGACTTCATCAAGTAGATAAGTGATCCAGCTAATGGAAATACTATTTTATTTTCAAAAATATGAAATACAAAAGGTATACAAATATTCCTGAACATATCGAATTTGGCGAATAATAAAAAAAAAACACTTTTCAAATAGTATCGGACCTAGTTTGAATCCCCAACTTCCTACAGAAAAAAAATCACATCGAAATATGGACTGGTGTTTTCACAAGAAGTCCAGAGCGCGAATTGTCCGATGATATTTGCGCCCTCTGGTGATACTCCAAAATATGAAGATGAAAAAACGAGTCAGTCAACACAATATCATAGATTGGAACCATAATAAGTATTATGAAATTATTGGTGCAACTAATGATGAATTTGCGGATTTGCATAGGAAAAGCTTGAAATTTTGAAATTCAAAGGTGTAATGAGATCTAAAAATCCAAATGGAGAAGAAAATGATATTGTATTCTCATGTGGAATGTATATGATTCTGAAAATGGTACATATATTGGGACCAACGGGAGATGAATATCCAAAATACAAAATATGTAGTGAAAGCAGTCCTCAAAAATCAAAGGAATAAAAAGTAGAAGAATAAAGGCCTTAGGAAAATATAGTCATTATTCATTATTATTCGTAAATAAATAATATTCATAATAACCTGTATTTGAATGTCTTTGATAATAACCGAGAATATAACTTATCAACGTTATTGAAAGTAGCTCTCAATCTCCCAATCACTCCGTATGGCTATTTTAATGTTATACCTCGTAATTTATATGACTCTTGAAAAGCTTTTCATATAAATAGATACAGAATTATCCAAATTTTGTAAGAGTTGCGAAGCATCATGATTTTTTTCAAATCAACAAAATAAGATTTTTTCGATTTAAAGATTGATTTTTTCTATTCATATTGATTTTTCATAATTTTTCAAATATGGAAATAATGCACAAATCAATTACTTATATTTTCATTATTCGATTCAAAACGTCGCAACCCTGGTTTTTCATAATGTTTATAGAATACAAATATTCATCATAGGTACCTACCTACTGGTGAATATACCGTCGATTATCAGATAAAGTGTTCGATCCTCGTTCCGCACACATGCAGGCGAATGTATCGCATCTACTCTCACTCATTGTTTGGGACTGTGTGGAGTCACAGGTTTTTTTCAAACATGCAAAATGCTTATTAAAAATAAATTGTTGAATATCCTTTGTAGCATTTAAATGACGACAAATGGTTTGAAAATATAAACAATTGAAGGGGTGTCAGTAATACATTGAACGTGTATTTTTTGAAAACTCGTTAACATGGATTTTCCTAATTGCTCGTTTCAACCATAATAATTTCCGTAAACTTCGGTAATACCAGAAATGGAATATTATTGAATTCACGAAATCTAAACAATGTCATTTTTGAAATCCAACCTAAAGAAGTCAGGAAAATATTTTCAGAATCTCAATTTTCAGAAATTGAAAATAAAATCACGAAATTCATAAGTTCATTTTTAATGGGTACCTCCTTTTGAACTTTTTGAAAAAATGACTAGACATAGTTCCAAATAGGTATAGACGCCATTTTTCTACTTTCGTCGAATATTTCGGAGAGATTTGTTTGTTCCACGGAAGCATAATAGTTGTCCTCTGAATGTTTACCGAGTGGCATCTGTCAGTTTTACGAAAAAATTCGATATTCAGTGAGTGATATAAGACAATGCTTGATTCTTTAAAATTTTATATCGCAACTTACGTGTTTTTTTCTTTTCAATTAACATTTGTCTGATTTTTTAATTACAATGCATTTTCCATTATATTATACCATGAAACTTTCATGATAAATCGGATAAGTATACCACAAACATTTAGTATACACAATGTTTTATGAAGTTATACAGATTTCACATGATGGCATACCTAACCGAAGGAGAATTATCTAACCTATACGATGCCAGAATTGGACTGGAAGAAGGCATAATATGCCATCATGAGGCAGCAATGTGTTCAACTATTATTTTGTCAACATAAAAAAATGAATGGAGTTATTTAATACCAACTCATTAAATAGGTAGATACTTTATTCATACCAATAATGTATATTTTCCTCTCATTTGATATACTGATGAAAGCTCGACTACACATTATGAACACAAAGACCAGTTGGCTGACTGTGTGAGGAGAGAGCCGAGCGCGCGATAATGTAGTATTGTCTCATTAAATAAGTACATGTAGATATCTGCTACATGAAAAATTTTCATTCTGGAAACTTATTTCATCTATTGGCTCAATTTTGTTCGCAGCATGTATACAAAAATTTTCATAAATAAATTTTTTTCTCGATTACTGAAAATTGTCATTCCGAAAATAACAAGTTGAAATTTGCTACAGTTCTAGAAATTGATGAACATGAATTTTTCACCAATATTGTATATGGCAAGAAGCGCTATCATGTATACTTCAATTTGAAAAAAAAATCAGTCCGATCGCTCAATTATTTCCAGAAATATAACGGTAGGAACGATAAAAAACGTGTTCTACAGAAAAATCGTACTTTTTGTGTTTTTTCAGAATAAAAAAGTTCTTGGCCTAGGGAAAATGTCGTAAAAAGTGATTTGGTATACACAATCATCAAGTTGAAGATCCGCAGCAAGTCTGATTTGAATCTACGCCAGTTTTGTTTTCTCGAAAACTGAGAGACAGCATCCCAGTATTACTCGCATATTAGATTATCGAGCAATGCGAATAAAAACGTCAGTCGCGATATCACCCGTACTAGATGAGAAGATCGTTCGTTGAACAAGGATAACCGTTGATTTATGACGATTTGGTAACCGCCCACTGCTGTTTCCTCCAAACCCCTCCTGTCCCGGATTTGGACAAAGTGTCTGGCCTTTCCCAGCCTTAATCCGGGTTTTAAATTGTGTATTCCAGAATCATTAATAAAAGAGTTGGTGTTGCAAGAACATCAAGAGCAAGGTCATTTTGGTGCGGAAAAGTGTTATGCGCAATTAACTGTTGATTATTATATCCCTAAAATGAGACGAATATGCCGAAAAATAATAGCTTCTTGTGAGATTTGCCAGAAGGCGAAAATTTCTCCATATACGCATGGATTAATGCATAGCATTGTTCCTAAGGGAATAAATGAATTATTATGTTTGGATTTGGTAGGTCCTTTACCAAGATCGCGGGGCGGAGCAACACAACTTCTAGTTTGTGTTGATTCTTTCAGTAAATATGTATCGTTATACCCTTTGAGACGGGCGACAACTAAGTCAATATTGAGTTGTTTATTTCATAAGTATTTTCCGAATGTTGGAGTCCCACAAGCAATTTTGTCAGATAATGGTTCACAGTTTATTAGTAAGGTGTGGATTGAAGGATTGAGGAGGAAAGGAATAAGTATCAAACATACCTCTGTTTATTATCCTCAGGGAAATCCTACGGAACGTGTGAATAGGGAGATTGTGCGTTTGATTAGGACTCTTTGTTACCATCGTCATACTAAATGGGTGTGCGTACTTGATGATGTTCAAAGGTGGCTGAATCGTGCTGTTCATTGTGGTACTTCCTACTCACCTGTGTTTTTACATTTTGGAGTCCGAGAACAGAATCCACTTATATCGAAATTTGATTTTCCAAAGTCTTCAACGTCTGAACCAAGCAGACAAGAAATGATTACCTTAGCGCATCAGAGGTTAATGAGCAAGCTGAAAAGCGTCAACTTCGTCACAATAAAGCACATAAAACTGTAGCGTTTGAAGTTGGTGATAAAGTTTTAGTGCGGACCCACCCACAATCTTCTAGCGAGGCTAGTGAGATAAAGAAGTTTTTCCTTTTGTTTAAGGGACCGGCTACGGTAGTTGCAATTAAGGGTCCTAATTCGTATGAAGTAGTAGATGATGCCACTGGGGTTACTCTCGGGGTACAGAATGTTTATAATTTGAAGGCTTCAGTTCATCCTGAAGGATAAGGTAGACCTGTTACTATATATTGAAGTAGTATAAGATGTATTGTTGTGTTTACTCTAGTTCAATAAGTTTAGTTTTAAATTTGTTTAGAATAGGTATTCTTTTACGAAATTTAAAAGGGGGGTTATGTAACATTCCAAGTGTCCCCTACTATAAGTGACTTTGTGCTCCTCACCTAATTGTTATAAATAATAAGATCATATTAACCTACGCCTATGGCGAAGGCTACAAAAAGTTATCGGTTACTTTTTATAACATTAACATTTTCACCTGTGTATATTTCATAAATGGGGAATAGATTCATTCACATCTTGGCGTTGTTTCATTCATATTTTATCAAGACATTACACTGGCGACGAGGATGTCTATTGGAAAATTGGATAACTTTGATATCGATAAGAAAAACTGGTCAACGTATGTTGCCCGAGTGGAACAGTATTTTATTGCGAATGGCATAAAAGAAGAAGTGAAAACTGCGATACTGCTGACAGCAGTAGGTGACGAAACTTTTGAATTGATGGCCGATTTGTGCAGTCCTACTGACCCGGCTACATTGAAATTTGCTGACTTGGTAGAAATCGTGAAAAACCATTTAGAGCCTGTACCTTCCGAAATAGCAGAACGCTACAAATTTAGACAACGGAAGCAGGAGACAAGTGAGTCGGTGGCTGGATATATAGCGGCATTGAAAAAGCTAACGAAGACTTGTAATTTTGGGCAGAACTTAGAAGAAAATTTAAGGGACCAGTTAGTGTTTGGATTGCAAAGTGATAATATTCGACAACGATTATTTGTAGAAACCAAGTTAACCTACACCAAGGCATTAGATGTTGCCTTGAATACGGAAGCTGCAGAAAAAAATTCTGTATTAATTCAACCAGCATCAATGAATAAGTTTACTCCCTTCACCAGAAAACAGAAGTCATTCAGAAATATCAAATCCTCAAGTAGAGTCATGGAGAATTCATCATCTGCAAGTTCCAGCTCATGCCGTCATTGTGGTAAAACAAACCACGATAGTCAACATTGTTTCTTCAAAAGTGTTAAGTGTCATATGTGTAGTGAAGTGGGGCATGTAAGTAGTGTATGCAAAAATAAGCCACATCAGTCAAAAACCCGGTATAATAAATATGTAACGCAGGATGCTGAATCTGATTCCGAAGGGGATCTAGACTATTTAACCTTATCACCAAGTAAATTTCAAATAAAGCAAGGCGCAGATTCCCCATCGGAACATGACAGCCATTTTTTCAATATCAGAGATTCAAATGAAAGGCCTATTATTATAACACTCACTGTAAATGATGTTATTTTAAATATGGAAATCGATACAGGAAGTCCCATTTCGGCGGTGTCCGAACAGTTTTATAAATCACATCCATTTTTGAGCAATGTTAAATTGAATAAATCTGCATTGAATTTGAAATCATATGTGGGAAATTTTATAAATACACTAGGATATATTGAGGTTAAGGTAACATATGCCAATCAGTCTGAAAATTTAAGTTTATATGTAATCAAAAATGGTGGTCCACCATTATTGGGGCGTTCATGGCTGAATAAATTAAATATTTCGGTGGACTCTCATTTGAATTTTCATGAATTATCTGGAAAAAATATGGATAATTTTCAGAATAAATTGAAAAAAAAATTTCCTGATGTATTCAAGGAAGGCTTAGGTAAATTTACCGGGGGGAAGGCGAATCTACATGTAAAAAAAGACGTGGTCCCAGTTTTTTGTCGACCTCGTAGTATTGCTTTTGCTTTGAGAGAAAAAGTAGAAATTGAGCTGAAAAAACTTGTATTAAATGAAATTTTGTCACCAGTAGAATTTTCTGAATGGGCAACTCCCATTGTACCGGTTCTTAAAAAATCCGGCGAGATCCGAATTTGTGGGGATTTTAGTGTCACTTTGAACCCCAATTTATATATCACGAAATATCCCATTCCAAAAATTGAATATCTCTTCGTAGCTTTGAACAAAGGGAAATATTTCAGCAAAATCGATCTTTCACAAGCTTATGCCCAGATTGAAATGGACATAAATTCAAAAAAATATGTTACTATTGATACCCATAAAGGTTTATTTCAGTATAATAGATTACCGTATGGAGTTGCCTCAGCACCCAGTATTTTTCAGAAATTCATGGAACAAGTTTTTGGAGGAATGAAAAATGTTGTAGTTTTTTTAGATGATATATTAATATCGAGTGAAACTGAAAACGGTCATTTAGAGAAAATATATACGGTTTTCAGTAAACTTCATCAAGTAGGCCTACGTGTAAGGCCAGATAAATGTTCATTTTTTCAAACAAAAATCGATTTTTTAGGTTACACTATTGATTCCGCAGGATTACATACTTCAAAAGAAAAAGTCAGGGCCATTATAAATGCTCCACAACCCTCTAATGTAACGGAATTGAAATCTTTCCTGGGGCTAGTCAATTATTATGCAAAATTTTGTGAAAATATTAGTACTAAATTATATCCCCTTTATAATCTACTAAAAAAAATGCTCTATGGCATTGGGGCAAAAGTCAAAAAAATAGTTTCGAAATTATAAAAAAAGAATTGGCATCCGAAAAAGTGCTCGTACATTTTGATCCGAAATTGCCATTAAATCTGACTTGTGACGCGAGTTCCTATGGAGTGGGAGGAGTCATATCTCATTCATTTCCAAATGGGGAGGTTCGCCCTATTGCATTCACTTCGAGAACTCTCTCTTCAGCTGAAAAATCATATTCTCAAATTGACAAAGAGGCGTTAGCCATTATCTTTTGTTTAAAAAAATTCCACGAGTATTTGTATGCTAAATTTTTCACGCTGTATACGGATCATCAAGCTTTGATTAATATTTTTGGTAGCAAGAAGGGAATACCGGTGTACGCGGCTAGTCGATTACAGAGATGGAGCATAATATTGAACACATATCAATTTGAAATAGAAATAAAGTTTATAAAATCGAGTAAAAATGTTTCGGATGCCCTATCTCGTTTACCTCTAGCCGAGACTAAAGAGAAAAGCGTAGATTTTTCACATATTTTATACATAGAAGAAAACTTACCGATTGATCATAAAAGAATTGCAGTGGAGACAAAAAGAGACCAATTTTTGAATAGAGTTTTTGGTTATTGTTTACATGGATGGCCAGATAACCCCGGTTACTTTAGCAATAAATCCAGCAATTTCTTTATTAGAGACCCTGCCACCACCATATTTTGTCAGAGTGCTCATGAAAGAGTATAATGAAAGATTCCATCAAGAGAAAAAAATTACCGAGCGTCGGAGGCGGTTTGGGGGCGGCAATATCTTCATTAGATACTCTACAACCTTCAAATTTTGTTGAAGCGTTATCAAGGGAAAACAATTAGCGATGTCATCGAGAAATCCGAATTGGTGAGCCTCGGGGGCGGTACGGCGGCGGTCATATTTTCATTGATGACCCTGCCACCACCATATTGTATGAGATCGTTCAACAAAAGACGAATGAATGAGAATTTTCATCGAGCAAAAAAAATACTGATCATATACGGGGGCGGGCTAGCCGATGGGCTGGCCTCAGCAAATTTCTTATTAGAAACCCTGCCACCACCATATTTGGTCAGTGTGTTTATGATGACTGATAGTTAGTATTTCCATCGAGAAAAAAAAATTACCGACCGTCGGGGGCGGGCTGGCCTCAGCAAATTTCTTATTAGAAACCCTGCCACCACCATATTTGGTCAGTGTGTTTATGATGACTGATAGTTAGTATTTCCATCGAGAAAAAAAAATTACCGACCGTCGGGGGCGGGCTGGCCTCAGCAATTTTCTTATTAGAAACCCTGCCACCACCATATTTGGTAAGTGTGTTTATTATGACTGATAATCAGTATTTCCATCGAGAAAAAAAAATTACCGACCGTCGGGGGCGGGCTGGCCTCAGCAATTTTCTAATTAGAGACCCTGCCACCACCATATTTGGTAAGTGTGTTTATTATGACTGATAGTATTTCCATCGAGAAAAAAAATTACCGACCTTCGGGGGCAGGCTGGCCTCAGCAATTTTCTTATTAGAAACCCTGCCACCACCATATTTGATCAGTGTGTTTATGATGACTGATAGTTAGTATTTCCATCGAGAAAAAAAAATTACCGATCGTCGGGGGTGGGCTGGCCTCAGCAATTTTCTTATTAGAAACCCTGCCATCACCATATTTGGTCAGTGTGTTTATGATGACTGATAGTTAGTATTTCCATCGAGAAAAAAAAATTACCGACCGTCGGGGGTGGGCTGGCCTCAGCAATTTCCTTATCAGAGACCCTGCCACCACCATATTTGGTAAGTGTGTTTATGATGTTTGATAGTGAGTATTTCCATCGTGGGAAAAAAATTACCGACCGTCGGGGGCGGGCTGGCCTCAGCAATTTTCTTATTAGAGACCCCGCCACCACCATATTTGGTCAGTGTGTTTATTATGACTGATATTATGGACGATGCCATAGTAGCCAGACGAACACAATCGATCATTGATGCATGATCTAAGGATTTTTCCTCAGATCTATTCTGTTAATTTGTTATCGGTCGGGGACGACTGGTGAAAAACTTCTTAAAATCAACAAGAATTTGGGGAAAATTGGGAATTCAAACAACATATATTATTCATCACAAATTGAAATGGTAATAATAACTATAAGGTGTAGGTATGATATTGATATGATTATGATGATAACTTCTCAAAACAGTGTTTTAGGTACAGCAAGAGTAAGGTTCAATATAATAAACAGAAAAAATAATAAAAAAAGATTTCGAATCGAAAGTGGTGTCAGGGTCTCTAATAAGAAAATTGCTGAGGCCAGCCCGCCCCCGACGGTCGGTAATTTTTTTTTCTTGATGGAAATACTAACTAACAGTCATAATAAACACACTTACCAAATATGGTGGTGGCAGGGTCTCTGATAAGAAAATTGCTGAGGCCAGCCCGCCCCCGACGGTCGGTAATTTTTTTTTCTCGATGGAAATACTAACTAACAGTCATAATAAACACACTTACCAAATATGGTGGTGGCAGGGTCTGTGATAAAAAAATTGCTGAGGCCAGCCCGCCCCCGACGGTCGGTAATTTTTTTTTCTCGATGGAAATACTAACTATCAGTCATAATAAACACACTTACCAATTATGGTGGTGGCAGGGTCTCTGATAAGAACATAGCTGAGGCCAGCCCATCGGCTAGCCCGCCCCCGTATATGATCAGTATTTTTTTTTGCTCGATGAAAATTCTCATTTATTCGTCTTTTGTTGAACGATCTCATACAATATGGTGGTGGCAGGGTCATCAATGAAAATATGACCGCCGCCGTACCGCCCCCTAGGCTCACCAATTCGGATTTCTCGATGACATCGCTTATTGTTTTCCCTTGATAACGCTTTAACAAAATTTGAAGGTTGTAGAGTATCTAATGAAGATATTGCCGCCCCCAAACCGCCTCCGACGCTCGGTAATTTTTTTCTCTTGATGGAATCTTTCATTATACTCTTTCATGAGCACTCTGACAAAATATGGTGGTGGCAGGGTCTCTAATAAAGAAATTGCTGGATTTATTGCTAAAGTAACCGGGGTAGATTTGTTCTATTTTATGTGATCAGGATTATGAGCAGGAACATGGCAGGACCTACTAAATGAACCCTGAAGGTATATTATTATAATACATGCTCTTGAGGAGTAATATCTTGTTATTGTTGTCTTTGTATTGTAGATTTACTAGTGAAGAGATGATTGGAACACAAATGTTTCACTGAATAAGGTGTGACAGAAAATATTGAGAACATCATCCATATCCCAAAATGTCTCTGAACATTTTGCTCCATTTCAGAAAATAAATAGTAAGTAGATAATAAGTAATGACTGAACTCACTAAGTTGAAGAAAGCGATTCAATAAAAATAACAAATTGTGAAAAATGTCAAAAACAATCAACTGAGGTAGATATAATAAAAAAATCAAAATTGTTGGTGTATTATACTATGGAAATCGTATATTATATACATTATAAAATCAACATGTTTCATTTGTTCCATATTATTTGTTCATATTATGATTTTATAATAGGTATTTCTCAGTGCCCTGAACTTGAATGGACATCATCATTTGATCTAAATAGGTATAGTCTTTTATTTTTGAGGCATTATAGGTAGATCACTGTTTCTGGATGCACTCAGAAACAATATAGGTGAAAGATAACAAAATTTGTTGGTTGAAAATTGTATAGTATGTAAGTACTGTGTGATTGATTAAAAAATATTGTATATCATAAAAATAAAAACTGCTACTGATTGCAAAATTATATGCCTACCTTAATAGGGAATGATTTATTATTGATTTATACAGTTCATAATGGATAATAATACATGTATACTTGAAATGTAAAATGTACATGCACTACGAACTTCCGAGGACATTTTCAATTTCATAATTGCTTCCATATCTACTTGCACTGGACAATATCCAGAAATATAATCTGTCTATGTAATCTTTGATAGTACCCTAAAAAAACCAATGGATATTAATAATAAACCCTCATTTCACCACTATTTTCAGAGCTTACCTGGTATGAAATATATGAATCATCTAGCAGATTTTCAATTGAATTTTGACTCTAGACAGCAACATGCATTTTTAATACCTTTGGTTCCAAAATTCACGTTTTAAATGATTTCTGTGACTACTGTAAAATATAATTCACTTCAATAATTATTCGGCCACAATAATTTTATTTAAAAATTTAATTAAATTTTGCGAATGGAACTAATAATGGCTATATATTGATTGTCCAGATATTTCATGTTCTTATATTGACTAAAAACTAATCAATAATTACCCTGGGTTTATACAGCAATTAAAATAAAATAAGAAATGGAATAAAATAACTCAAGGAATAAGAAATAGGATAGCATGTTTATACAGAAATTAAAATAAAATAAGGAATGAGATCCCACCAATGAAATCATGACTTTTTGACAATTACTTTTGTGTCAATTGTCAACTTCATTACTGAATTTATGTCATTTCGGTTTTTGAATTTTGATATTGTGGCGACGGTTATTTTATAAAGCGGGGTTTTACATGATACCATTCGATACCTACTTGTTTCTTCGGTTTTTTATATATTTTCAAATTTGTTTACTATCAAAATGGATGACGGGCTACTTATCGAACAAGTGTCTTTGTTTCCATTGCTATACGCCAAAACGGATCCAAGATATAAAAATATCAGGATGAAGGAAAATGCTTGGAAGACCATAGGGGGAGTTTTGGAGGAAACTCGTGAGTAGAATAATATTTATTCATCAGAGTTGTGTATTCATTAATTTTTTTGTAGCTCAAGCATGTGAACACAGGTGGAAAGTTCTTAGAAATAAATATACAGCTGTAAAATGAGAGCTGAAATCAACACCATCTGGTTCAGGCGCAACGGAAATAATTACCTGACCATACTATGATGATATGATGCAATTCATAGACCCATTTTTACAGACTAGAAAGTAGGCATTTTTTGTTTAGTTTGGACAATCCATAGTTTTATTTCCTATATTTTTAGATCATTCTCCAACCTCTCTGTGAATAAGAGACCTCAATCAAAAGAATGGGACACAATGTCTTCCATTATCATGGAGGACTCTGAGAATGAAAGTTCTCAAGGTAATATCATGGAAGCAGAAGGACCTGAAGACTCATCTGTGAATGACACACCAAAAATCCAACGAAAGAGGATTGCTGCATCCATCCCTAGGCAAACACTTCCTGCTAAAAAAGCAAAGCCAGACACCTTGGCAGATAAAATGACCGGTTGTTTTGACACCTTTCAGAAGGTATTAGAAAATCAGCACCAGAATGATGCAAAGGAAGATAATGATACCCAATTTGTTAAAAGTTTGGTATCTGATCTGACCTAAGAATATTTAGCCAAAAACACAAAATTTTAATAAAAAGGGAAATTTACAATGTTTTAGCTAACCATATTCAGATGGATGATTCTGACTAGTTTTTTTAAAGATTTTTTATTTCAGTGAGAATATTTATTAGTTTATTTCATACATATTCCCCAGAATTTTATGAAATATTTTATATGGAAAAAGGATTTTGTGTTTAGTTTTTTTTTAAGTGTTTTTCATTTATATGTATATATTTATTATTGATTTCATAGATCTATTCTTTATTTATTGAGATTTTTTTGTCCAGAATATTTTTTTGTTTTGTTTTATATGTAATGAGAATTTATTTTTGTTTTTATTTGTCATTATGAGTGATATTTGTTGTATGACTGAATTTAAAGATACTCAAATGTATTTTGTTTTGATGGAAGAGAGGTATCATTTTTATTTTCAAGATGAATACTAGGCTGACTGTGAATAAAAAGTTCTTGAAACATTTAAACTTTTATTTAATCTATCCTATAATCATTTGAAATAGAACACTACTTGAACATTTTGCTAACATCAAGGGATCAACAATTAAAGTACTTGAAAAAAATTCAGATGCTGTCACATGCAGATTATTCAAAATTATCAGGAGCACCTCCCTTATGCAGTTTATTCCACTGATATGGAAGGGCTCCCTCTTCTGAAATGAAGTAGTCTGCCAGAGTATATCTCAGTTGAATTTTAACCCTTCCTGCGTTGTTGGATGATAATTGTCCCACAGATTTGAGAGAGTCTTCTACTGGAATATCTTCTTCACCCTTCTGGATAAAATTGTGCAATACAATACATGCCATCACAATCTTATCACATAAATCAACGTTGGCAATTATGGGATTTCTCAATCCGCGCCACCTTTGGACCAAGATACCAAAGGTTACTTCAATAACCATCCTTGCTCTTGATAGTCTCATATTAAAAACTCCCTTCCTTTCATCCAGAAACCTTCCTGGATATGGTCGCATAATATTATTGTGGAGTGTAAATGCCTCGTCAGCCACAAAAAAATGGGGGAATATAATGTTTGTAGTGATGGGCGATATTTCACGAACTGTGATTCAATCACTGATACCAACAGATATCAAGTCGTTACTGTTACCAACTAATGAAAAAAGTCGTGATGTGATCACAGTTTAGCAGTCGCACACATCGCAATTTGGTTGTTCGCTCCAGTCACGTCATAAGGACGATTTTCGCTTGACACCATCTGAAATATGATGGGTAGCAGGCGATTTCCTGCCTTATTGACAAACGTTATACATAAGGTTGATTTTCGCAACTCTCCATTGTAATACCACCGGTGGCAGACGACATCATGCCTTAAGAGTTCAAGCGTTCTTTGTTACTGAATTACGAATCACGGACTACATCATTCTGATGCTTCAATCTGTGATTTGATATTGATATTTGGAAGGAACGGGAAATGACTTGACAAGTAGTGACCTGTCGAACGCGCCAAATTCAGAGGTCTGAAAATATAGTGATATAGACATTCATAAACTGATCTCAATTTCTATATTATACTGATATGATCTGTACTGTCGTCAACGCGTCATACCTATCTAATTCCATACAGTACATTGGAATGAAAGTCGTGATCACATCACGCTTTTCAATCACTGATATCAAAAAGTAGCGGTAACGATTCACGGCGTGATTGGAAAATCACGGTATCGCCCATCACTAAATGTTTGTGAATGGCAATGGTTGTGGAGGAGGAATATCCAAACTCTCATTCAATATTGCACTGCCAAAATCTGATGTACTGAACACATAACTATCATGGTTGGCTCCCTCTCTATCAATGTCCACATAAGTGAACTTATAAAAAGGGTCACAGACAGCCATGAGCACAATGCTGAAAATAAAAACAAATCAATTAAATCTTGATCAATGGGTCAAATTCTCTTACTACCTGAAAGTCTTCTTATAGGAATATATATAATATATATAATTGGGATATGTTTCCCATCAATAGCCCCAATACAATTAGGCATATTCCAACGGCGGTAAAAAGATTGGGAGATTTTGTATAGGTCTTCCTTTGTTTGAGGTGCCGAAACAACTGATGCCAAAACTTCCCACAAAACTTGGCAGACTTCTTCAATTATGAAATGAACTGTTGTCTTCCCTATATAATGATTCCATGCTATTTTCTGCATAGAACATCCTTCAGATAGATAGCTGAAAATGGTTGTACTGAATAGTGAATTGAATGATCATATGTGACAGGTTGATATAAGGCAGAGATAACTAGTTTACCATCCTTGGAGATAACTTATCTCTGATATAAGGTATAGATAGATCATAGTACTCACTGTAAAGTAATGGCAAGACGGTGCCCTGGGTCAATGGGGTTTTTGGTTGTGTCTTTGGTCAAGTGTGGTTTCACCATATCCAGGAGGTGTTCAAACATTTCGGTGGACATTCTAGTATAGGTACTTGAAGAATGGTTCCTTATCATGGTTTTTAGCATAGAGTAGAAGATTCTGATTAACCCCATTTTGTCCATGTACTCGGTTCATGGGCCGCACCTTGAATCTTCTTTTTGACCGGAAAATCTTTTTCCTCATCAACAGCAAAGCAGCAGATCACAAGAGAGCAAACATGCCAATCATCATAGTATTTGTGTCCATTTTGATACAAGAACTATTGATATCCAAAATAAAAATATCACCAAGAAAACAACGAGAACACAAATAGAAACGAATAGTCTTCGCGATGAACAATTGAAACCCTATTTCTCAAAAAAAGAACAGCTACATCTGGAGATAGGATGTATTTTGTGGGGTTACAGGGTGGTCGTACCAAAAATTTTACATGAATATATATTGAATGAAATTCATTTTAGTCACATGGGGATGAATAAATGTAAAGCAGTGGCCAGATCGTACGTTTGGTGGCCACAAATAGATGCAGATATAGAAAACATTTGCAGAAATTGTACAGCTTGTAACACTTTTCAGAATAATCCCGTAAAGGTGCCATTGCAACCTTGGCCTTCTGAAAATACTCCCTGGTCAAGGTTACATCTTGATTTTTTGAAACCAGTGTCCGGTAATAAATATTTTGTGGTTATTGATTCGTTCACCAAATGGCCTGAAGTTTTCAAAATGAATAATACTGATGCTAAACACGTTATTACTATTTTGAGAAGTTTATTTTCGCGATTTGGTTTACCCACCAAGATTGTATCAGATAATGGCCCCCCATTTACGTCATCTGAATTTAATGCATTTTTGAAAATCAATGGTATTAGACAGATTTGTAGTCCACCTTATCATGCAGCTAGCAATGGACAGGCAGAAAATTATGTTAAGACATTCAAACTGGCTTTAAGAAAATGTATTTTAGAAAATAAAAATACTGATACCTTTTTAGAAAGATTTCTTTTTGATTATAGAAACTCACCTCACTGTACAACAGGTGAGAGTCCCGCAAAAAAAATGTTCCATCGAAATTTACGTAATCGTTTAGATCTATTATTACCTAACTCGAATAACATTTTAGATGACAAAATCGAAAAGCAAAAGGAATACTATGGAGGAATAAACCGAGATTTGAATATTGGGGATACAGTATTATTTCGTGACCATAGAGTTGATCCATCTCGAGCTAGGTGGACGGAAGGAAAAATAATCGATAGAGAAGGGTCAGTAATTTTCAGGGTGAAATCACCGGATGGTAAAGAACACAGAAGGCACTCTAATCAAATGCGATCCTTGAATGCATCCGATAGGAAATCAATCACATTTCCATCAGAGAGTGATAATACTGAAGGTTCAACAATTGAATCACAAATTCCTGATGAAACTGATGATACAAGTTCCGAAGTTCCTCCTGAAACTTCGAAAAATGAAATTATAGATGCACCTTCATTATTACCGACTCCGAAATATAATTTGAGACCCCGTTATTGATATAATAATGGATTTGGTATACTGGAGTGTTGTTAAGAGAATATATTTTTTTTTTGGTTGATAGTCTTTTATAATTATATAACGATAGGATAAATGACTTATGTATTGTATGCATAAACTTTTCTTTATAACTGTATTTAGTATTTACCTGCAGAAATCAATTACTTTGTTATACCTGTTAGGTTAAACAAGATATTAAGTAGAGAAAAGTGTTATAAATAATAAGATCATATTAACCTACGCCTATGGCGAAGGCTACAAAAAGTTATCGGTTACTTTTTATAACATTAACATTTTCACCTGTGTATATTTCATAAATGGGGAATAGATTCATTCACATCTTGGCGTTGTTTCATTCATATTTTATCAAGACATTACACTAATGTGAATGTGTGAAGGGATAGTCATCCACCAGAGCGCAGTTGCTAGGCAGGCGAATCTGCGCGGAATGCGTAGATAGACTGGAGGGGAGAAGAATGCCGGTAACGGATAGAAAAACCGAGGGAGAAGAGGTGTGATCGGCGAACTGAACGTTCCGTCACCTTCGATAGCTTCATAATATTCAATAATTCAACGGACCACATGTTGTATTGAAACCATCTTGGGCACCGATTGAGCAGTGTTCACTATCTGGTTGGTGATAGATAAGAAGAAAAACCTTGTCAAGGAAAGCAGAATAGGAGCAGAATCTCATCAATGCTATAGCCAACGAGGGAAGTTGCAGGTATTTATGTATCGTGTGGAAATTTGAACAGTTTTTACGTACATAAGGATATTTCGGTCGCGTTCGAACATTCGAGAACGGTAGTGTAGGGGAACTAAAAAACTAATATTTGTGGTTTTTGTACTGGGACGTTGCATGTTCACTATTATTTGTATGTTTTGTATTTTACCAAATAAAATTGAGTTCTAACGAATCCTTTCCTGTGAATATTTTAAAGAGTCTCAACAATTTTATATAGCTGGTATAGTTACACCGTGCAGGATTTATATTGTGTTTCTTGAGAAACAAAAATTTTTAGAATTTCTTTTGAACTGTTTCAAGTGCTGTTATGTGATTTAATTGGCTTGGGTTCCAAACTGCACTGCAGTATTCCAACTTGCTACAGTAGTAAATAGATTGAATTGCTTTGAGATTTTTGAACTCTTTACAATTACGTATGAGAAATCCCAAAGCTCAGTTGGCATTGGTAATGATTTTGTCAATATGCGGATTAAAAGTTAATCTGCTATCAAATACAACTCCTAAATCCTTGCATTCGCTCACACGACGTAGATTACCTTTACTTATCACATAATCAAACATAACTGTAGATTTTTTTCTAGAATAGATCATGATTTTGCATTTTTCGACATTCAAAGGTAACTTATTTTTGGTACATCATTCAGAAAGATTATTCAAGTCATCTTGTAAACGTTGTAACGAAATTTCTCACGTCTTTAAATTTCGTTCCTTTTTAATGATATCTTTCATCTCGTTGACAGGTAAGTATATCAAATGGGTATTTCGCTTTGCACATTGTTGTCGCTTGACCACTATTTCGGTTATTGCGATTTTGTTTTCTTTTCTTTCAACTAATTCGACCACTTTCTGCTTTCTTCGCACAAATGAAGTATTTAAATATCACGATGAGATATCTAAGAGGTATTTTATATTGAATAAATTCAAATTTACTTCATCCAACTTGAATATAAGAATGCAAATTACAAAGTAATGCATAATTAAAGGAATTTAAATAAATATGGCAACAACTGTTTACACGCTATCTGTTAGATCGGTCGATAGATAAAATTTTTATGAAGAAGGGATAAAAAGACGAGTACTCGCTCTCTTTCGACGAACAGACTTCTTAGAGATAAGACGTTGAGTTTGGTTACGGTTTTTTTTTCTTCAGAGCAAGGTAATGGATGAATTTTCTGTAAAACTGTTTTTGATGAGATGATAATTGCTTGATAAATTGAATCAAATTCAATGATATTTGTTTCCTAGAAGTTTCCAGAGAATGATGGATATTTGAGGCCACGAGGCAAATTTGAAATTTTGTATCTAAATAATTTGATGTGATCCTACATTGAAGAGGATACATGTTAATTAATATTGTGTCAGATAACTTTCATTTTTGGGTTTATGAAGATATTTTCAGGTTAAATAAGAACCGAAATTAATTAAACATGAAAGTTTGATGATGAGATAGTTTCTGTCGGATTTTTATATGCTTTCAGTTTGATCGAAATCTTCCAAGGATCTGTATTATTCTATTCCTGGAGGTATCTATCTGATTTTGAGGATATAGGAGAATTGCAAGAGTCATGAGATTCAACTAGAAAGATAAATTCTTGGTCCCGGAAACAGGATTCTTAGTCCCAGAAGCAGTATTTTTCAGCTGAATTCCAGGATTGATTATGTTCTGAGGTAAGTGACAAATTTTTATATTATGGACACTTTGTCAAATCTTTTGTAAAATTTGTCTACTTGCTTTAGAACTGATCAGTCTATTTTGTTGGCTGAAAAGTCTGATTCTGATATACTGAGGATCTTTAACTCTCTTGTTGTCTTCAACTCTGGAAAACTTGATTTTTAAAGCAAAATAAGTTACAGAATCCATTCATTACTGTTGTTTCTGAATTCACTTATCTCTAGGAAGGATGTTCATCGAAAGATGATGAGCATGCTTGACATTCATTTATTTTTGATATATTTGCTTATTTGAACATGAAATTAGTTGAAAAATTAAAATTATATGAGATTTTTTTTTTAATACTTTTGCTTGAAAGTGCTTACTCAACTAAGTGCTTTCTCTAATTTTTGTAGATATAGATTTATAATATTTAATGTTCAATATTTAAATCCACTTATTTTTTTTGTATATTTTAAATTATAATATCTATTGTGAAATGAGGAAAGGGATATTTATGATCTGAATATTTTCTTTGGAATAAAGTGCAAAATTCTGAATAGAGGTTAATCACATTTTGGCTCAATATAGGATATAGAGAGAACACTCTAGTAAGGGACATATACTGCTGTCTGATGTGCTTTTAGGGTATTGAGCAAGTCTTGCTTGAAATCTGGATTTGAACAAGATATCCTGAAGTCCTGATTTGAGAGGAAGTATCCTGTTTATCTGACTTGAGCAAGGAGATTTTGTGAGTTCCTGATCTACTCCTGAGCAACTCCAATTCCGATAGAGACTCCAGGTATGGATGCAGTCTGATGAACTGAGTAGTTGGACTCTCATACTGAACATAGTCTGCTAGAGTTGTCCAGTTAGAGGAAATCCAGGTACCTTTATTCCAGACCAGAGTAAGTGAAGTCTCTATTTGGGATCCAGAGATACTCAAAATTCAAGCCAGATTCTTGACCAAATTCATTGTTTAAAATTGCACTGATTTTCCTTCATATATAGAGATTATATCAAGACATTTTTCTTTTGCTAAAATTCCATTTGTGTTTATATAATTTGTATCAAAATTTTTGTTATTATACTTTGTAAACTATAATTAGTAGTTTTACTGTTCAAAAGTTTGCATAGATCCCAGGTTTTTGTATTTTAACCTTAATAAAATACATGGCGCTCAATTTTTGATGACATTTGTATTTTTCCTGATTCTCTTGAGTTAATATTTTCATTTAAAATTCAACAATTTTTCCTTATCCACGACCCACCGAATCTAGAGCAGCTGATAGGCTAAAATAAAGATAAGTTGTACCATATTTGGTTACACAATTTTGGCGCCCAACGTGGGGCTGTGCTGAGTCCGGCCTGAGAATTGCTCAGTAGGAATTGTCCTTCCTGGCGGTAAGAGTCCGACCAAAATGGTACCCTTTCTTTCTATTTTGTCTTTTGTCTCTTGTATTGACGATATTGAATTCCGATTAACGAATTCTCTATGGAACATAGGTGGTATCTTCTGAGGATTGATGATTGTTCAGTTAGTAGTAGGCTTTGGAGTGCACTTTTGTGGTGTTAAACACGGGTATGTGACTTGGTGGGATTGTTTCGATCAGTACCAAGCTTTGGAGTGCATATATCTCTGGTTTATCACATACAGGGTGACCTGCTGGAACTTTGTACTTTTCTATCTTCAGAAAAATACTTTCATGTGGTCCTTTTAGAAACTCTTGTAGTTATCGTCAAACAATTCTCTTGTTTTCACTTTCTTTCGTTATTATTTGAATTTGACTTGTCTTTAGATAGGTTGGTAGTGGGCTTTGGAGTGCATTCTATTTCAAATGGTGTATAGAGAAGTGTGACTTAGTGTAGAAATATTTTCTGGCATTAAGCTTTGGAGTGCATACTTTCTTTTGAATCCTTATGGAATAGAGTGACCCACTGGAACTTTATCCGAAGATTTGTATAGGTCTCAAATTGTTTTATTTCGTTTTTATCTCTTGTTTGTTGCTTTCGTTCTTTCTTTCTCTTTGATCTCTTTCTCGATTTTCTGGTATGTCTTTGAACTTCACATGTATTTTCTCAATTACATGGACTAGCTAGATATTGTCTTATAATTTCACTTAGTGAATGAATATATACCTGTTTCTGGGAGAATATTCATTCCTTTTAAGTATTTTGTATGTCGGAAATTTTCTTGTAGGCAGTATCTGTTAGGGTCATGAATTTTCCGGAATAATATGTGTTGTTCAGCAGTTTATGTTTCAGATTTTTTGTTCTGCTTTAAGGACATTTGGGATTTGTTTTGTTTTTTTTTGGGACAATTTTGGATTAGTTTCGCTTTGAGGACTTTTGGAATTTTAGCAACCCAAATATATTTTTGTCTTTTTGAATAGGGACCTGGTTGAGTGGGTGTGGGTCTCGCTCATTTGAACTACCTTCAATGGTGAGATTTGTAGAAGGGGCAAGTATTGGGGGGTGAGTGGTAAACCCGGTAGCTTCTGCCTACGGGCGTCTATTCACAGTGTTTGTTGCTCACTACTGTGCTTGTTTCGAGTTCTGCAGATCTGTCCACTTGAGGATTGGCTCACAGTACTCAATTAAGGAACATCCCGCTTTAGAGTATTTGTTTCGACTAGGCTTCACCTGTCGTTTTAGTTGGTGTACTTTTATACCCCAAGTGAGGTGGCATTTGGTATTATTTTTATTTTTTTTTTAGATTATCATTCTCGTTTTTTTTAGTTCCACCGGTGAAGTTTGTGATACTGCTGGTATATTTGTCCGGGGCATGGCGTTGCGGGTGATATCATGGAGGCTTGGAGGCGAGTGGTTGACGGATGTTTAACGGCGCAGCAATAACATCTTGCAGCGAAACGAATCTCCTGACTGAGCTTTCATGTTGTCATCTGTGCGTTGTGGTCTGGATGGAGAGGACCAGTCCTCACAAAAGTCACCCTACCACATACTAATGTACAGTAGAGTGGTAGTTTTTAGTTCTTTTCAGTGTGGTAAATACTAAAATTTACTAGGGGTATGACAGTTCTACTCCTTCCTATATGGTAAATAAACCTTCCACATATATGTTCATGTATAACATAGTGGTTTGGTAATTATAAATTTTCAGATCCCTTAAAGATTCTTGTTTCATAATTTCAGATAATAGATATCACCAACCTTCCTATGCTAGTGCACATTTTTGTCCTTTCTTAAGATCAAATTTTTTTTTTAGGCTTCATAAAAAATTTTGAGGTTTCAAAATTTTTGAGTGACTTGGGGTAGTGTGTAACGAAATTTCTCACGTCTTTAAATTTCGTTCCTTTTTAATGATATCTTTCATCTCCCTCGTATATTGTGGTTTCACAAATTCAATTAGAGCTTTTTGATTGGTTGATTAGTTGATCGTTGACAGGTAAGTTTATCAAATGGGTATTTCGCTTTGCACATTGTTGTCGCTTGACCACTATTTCGGTTATTGCGATTTTGTTTTCTTTTCTTTCAACTAATTCGACCACTTTCTGCTTTCTTCGCACAAATGAAGTATTTAAATATCACGATGAGATATCTAAGAGGTATTTTATATTGAATAAATTCAAATTTACTTCATCCAACTTGAATATAAGAATGCAAATTACAAAGTAATGCATAATTAAAGGAATTTAAATAAATATGGCAACAACTGTTTACACGCTATCTGTTAGATCGGTCGATAGATAAAATTTTTATGAAGAAGGGATAAAAAGACGAGTACTCGCTCTCTTTCGACGAACAGACTTCTTAGAGATAAGACGTTGAGTTTGGTTACGGTTTTTTTTTCTTCAGAGCAAGGTAATGGATGAATTTTCTGTAAAACTGTT
Source organism: Chrysomela aeneicollis (assembly GCA_029955515.1). NCBI lineage: Eukaryota > Metazoa > Arthropoda > Insecta > Coleoptera > Chrysomelidae > Chrysomela > Chrysomela aeneicollis. The sequence continues at coordinate 1,555,345 of JARUHQ010000035.1, forward strand.
TTTGATGAGATGATAATTGCTTGATAAATTGAATCAAATTCAATGATATTTGTTTCCTAGAAGTTTCCAGAGAATGATGGATATTTGAGGCCACGAGGCAAATTTGAAATTTTGTATCTAAATAATTTGATGTGATCCTACATTGAAGAGGATACATGTTAATTAATATTGTGTCAGATAACTTTCATTTTTGGGTTTATGAAGATATTTTCAGGTTAAATAAGAACCGAAAATAATTAAACATGAAAGTTTGATGATGAGATAGTTTCTGTCGGATTTTTATATGCTTTCAGTTTGATCGAAATCTTCCAAGGATCTGTATTATTCTATTCCTGGAGGTATCTATCTGATTTTGAGGATATAGGAGAATTGCAAGAGTCATGAGATTCAACTAGAAAGATAAATTCTTGGTCCCGGAAACAGGATTCTTAGTCCCAGAAGCAGTATTTTTCAGCTGAATTCCAGGATTGATTATGTTCTGAGGTAAGTGACAAATTTTTATATTATGGACACTTTGTCAAATCTTTTGTAAAATTTGTCTACTTGCTTTAGAACTGATCAGTCTATTTTGTTGGCTGAAAAGTCTGATTCTGATATACTGAGGATCTTTAACTCTCTTGTTGTCTTCAACTCTGGAAAACTTGATTTTTAAAGCAAAATGAGTTACAGAATCCATTCATTACTGTTGTTTCTGAATTCACTTATCTCTAGGAAGGATGTTCATCGAAAGATGATGAGCATGCTTGACATTCATTTATTTTTGATATATTTGCTTATTTGAACATGAAATTGGTTGAAAAATTAAAATTATATGAGATTTTTTTTTTAATACTTTTGCTTGAAAGTGCTTACTCAACTAAGTGCTTTCTCTAATTTTTGTAGATATAGATTTATAATATTTAATGTTCAATATTTAAATCCACTTATTTTTTTTGTATATTTTAAATTATAATATCTATTGTGAAATGAGGAAAGGGATATTTATGATCTGAATATTTTCTTTGGAATAAAGTGCAAAATTCTGAATAGAGGTTAATCACATTTTGGCTCAATATAGGATATAGAGAGAACACTCTAGTAAGGGACATATACTGCTGTCTGATGTGCTTTTAGGGTATTGAGCAAGTCTTGCTTGAAATCTGGATTTGAACAAGATATCCTGAAGTCCTGATTTGAGAGGAAGTATCCTGTTTATCTGACTTGAGCAAGGAGATTTTGTGAGTTCCTGATCTACTCCTGAGCAACTCCAATTCCGATAGAGACTCCAGGTATGGATGCAGTCTGATGAACTGAGTAGTTGGACTCTCATACTGAACATAGTCTGCTAGAGTTGTCCAGTTAGAGGAAATCCAGGTACCTTTATTCCAGACCAGAGTAAGTGAAGTCTCTATTTGGGATCCAGAGATACTCAAAATTCAAGCCAGATTCTTGACCAAATTCATTGTTTAAAATTGCACTGATTTTCCTTCATATATAGAGATTATATCAAGACATTTTTCTTTTGCTAAAATTCCATTTGTGTTTATATAATTTGTATCAAAATTTTTGTTATTATACTTTGTAAACTATAATTAGTAGTTTTACTGTTCAAAAGTTTGCATAGATCCCAGGTTTTTGTATTTTAACCTTAATAAAATACATGGCGCTCAATTTTTGATGACATTTGTATTTTTCCTGATTCTCTTGAGTTAATATTTTCATTTAAAATTCAACAATTTTTCCTTATCCACGACCCACCGAATCTAGAGCAGCTGATAGGCTAAAATAAAGATAAGTTGTACCATATTTGGTTACAACGTAAACAATCTTCAATATTTTGGATTTCTGCAAAGATTTTCATATCATCAGCGAAAAGATGTTTGCTTGACTTGATTGAAGTGCAGATATCGTTGATGAAAAGAAGAAACAAAAGTGGGCTTAGATTTGATCCTTGGGGTACTCCTGAATAAGCTATAAAGTTAAAAGATTGCACACCTTCATACTCGACAAATAAACTTCTGTCACTGAGGTAGGATTTCAATAAAAATTGGATATTAGGTGGTATACCGAAATTACCCAGTTTTTTTAATAGTTGAGTATGTGAGACTTTGTCGAAGGCTTTACTGAAATCAGTATATATGACATTACTTGGTAACGATTGTCGAGTGAATTCGAAATATACTGAGTGAATGTACATAGGTTCGATACTGTGCTTCTGGATTTCATAAAGCCATGTTGAAATTCGGATAAGGAGTTACCAACATGAGAGTAGGTGGTTCAAAATTTTGAGTTTTGCATCACCCTCTATTTGTTTCTATTAAATGTCAGTAGATAGTAAATGAAAAGTTGAGATAGGAACATGTAAGCAGTTTTGAGCAAGAATGGATAGTTTCGACACAAAAAATTCCTAAAGTTGAAAAATCTCAATTTTTCACACCCTATATCTCTGTAATCTTTCGCGCTACACCCCAAGTATGATAGATCGACGAAATCAGCTCTTCAGGAAGAATCTAAAAATGAAATAAAATACAGGGTGTTCTATTCAAAAAAATTAACTTCTAAGTCACCGTGCTTTTTTGAGACACTCTGTATGAATGAAACTTAAACCATTAAAGAGATCGAATGAAACCCTACAACTTATGTATTTAACATTTTTTTGTAATATGTAGAATAAAGAAGTTACAGGGGGGGCGACGGACTTTTGGTCCTCACTGTTATATACCCACCAAGAAGATACATATTTATATTTGTATGCAGATTATTCTCAAATTCTCTTCTAATATTTGAATTATTGAAAATAGTAGCATCATGGGCATATCCAGGCCATCTTGCAATCAAGTCGATTATCTGTAGATTAGCATTTGAAATTGCCTGCACATTAAGTGAGAAGTAGTTTTTTCTATTCCTATATACCTCTGCATCATCTCCCCCTACAAATTGAAATAATTGAAGGAATAAAATCATTCTATCATTGCCTTGATAAAACATTACTGAAATGTTCCTCACCTGGTGACTGATTCCGTATATGAATTCCACCAATGGCTCCTAATACATTAGGAAAAGAGGCTATTTCATAAAATGCATTCTTCCCATTATTAATATCCACTGGGTTTAAAGGGAATTTGATGTATTGTGGAGCCAAACCTGCTATTGCTTCTGATACCCTCTTCACAATTCGACATATAGATGAATTGCTGACTTCTGCAATATCCGAAACAATCAGCATATGACTATTTGAGGAATAGTAGATCAATGTGATTAGTACCTGGTTCATAGGTGATATTGACTGGTTGCTAGAAAATATAAAGTACAAGTTATACAACCCTAGCTTCATTTATTGTTATTCGAATACATCATATCCATAGGAAATTCCAGTAATGGTTCTAGCGAGGGAAGCAATTCAAGAACGGTTTCTTTGGTCAACCGAAATCTCTTACAGATGGATAGGTCATCATAATGATGGAAAAAGTCTACTCTCGGTCGAAGTTGGCGTGGAATTCCATATTGAATAATTTCCAATACTTCCAGATCATCTTCAAAACCATCAGCTCCAATATCCATTGATATCCAAATATTAATCAAAGTTTAATCAAACCGATACAGAACACAGAAACACGGACTGAAAACTGATTCATAAAAATTAAGTGCAACCAGAACCACCGCTTAAGTAAGCCTAGCTCAAATAGACATTAAAATGCTGGTGGAATGCGTAAAGCTACACTTAACACTTAAGTTCCACTTAAAGTGTAACTTAAATTTTAAGCTTGACGTGTGGTTTGGCCCTAATTATATATATTTCTTGAAAATGGTATTCATACAGATCCTTTGAAAGTACATAGTTTTATGAATCTACAGTGTCCAGAAAATCCAAGTGAAGTCAGAAGTTTACTGGGTATGCTAGATTATGTTGGCAAATTACTACCCAATTGAGCAGAAAACACTAAAATTTTAAGAGAGCTCATCCATAAAAACACAGTTTGGAATTGGACTTCAGAAGATGACAAAGCTTTTCAATTTTTGAAGAATCAGCTAAGCGATGTCAAAAAGTTGGCATACTTCGATGTAAACAAACAGACCCATCTGTACGTTGATGCAAGCCCCAATGGATTAGGTGCAATATTGTCACAAGAATTTAACACAACCACAAATATTCTAGCTAATGCAGGTCGAACTCTGTCTGATACAGAAAATCGTTACAGTCAAATCGAAAAAGAAACCCTTGCAGCAACCTAGGCAATTCAACACTTCCACATTTATCTTTTTGGAGCCATTTTCACATTACATAGTGACCATTTACTACTAGTTAGAATTTTACAAAACACAAGATCAACATCCACCATATCCATAATGGATATACGAAAAAGGCTCCGGTAAATCCTATGGACGTCCATAGGATGTGAGTGTGACCTTTTTGGATATTTTATGGATATTCATGAGATATCAGGTATGAATATGCTCAAGAGATAGTATATCCTATATATATATATATTTAGGATATCCATAGAATGTACAACACCGTACATGCTTTTTAGGTGGAAATGAAATGTTGGGTAACTCTACTGAATTGGAAACATTTATAATGAAGAATTTCAAAAACAAAACTCAAAACAATTCACAACAAAAAAGTAATTCTACTGAATGAAAAATATTTAGTGTAAATAACATATATAAATCAGTCTATGTTCACAATGATCTCATGGTTCTCCCGGCCCATTCTTTTGCACGTCTCAACCAGTTTTTTATGGCATTCTCTGTTGCCTTTCTATCGCCTGTTAAGCCACTCTTGTCTGCAGCAACTGAAATGAAAAAATGATTCCTATAACAATCATCAGAAAATATGTTCTTGATGATCATCTCAACAGAATACAAGATCTTTTTCAATATAAGTATAAAATATTGATATAAATGCAACAATATTTTCTTCACGAGGAGAACATTAATAAAAAATATAATCCCAATGAAGCAGGAAATAGATAAGTGTACAATATACATACTCACCAAGTAACAATTCTGCCATTTTTTGTTCAAAGAATTTTTTCTTGTTTTTTGCTCCCAACCAGCTATATTGATCACAATAACTGTTGGTAATGAGCATATTCATGCACCTCTTGATAAGGTCATAAAGATTGTTACTGTTAGGAATAGAACTCTCTGTAGATAAATATGTTAAGACTGCTACAGTTATTTGCACCGCTTTGATTAGAATCACAACTGAGCTGAGGTACACCTTAGCTTAAGGTGAACCTTAATCCCGATCTGTGTTGCACCATCGATTCCTTAGCTAAGTTTGACAAACACTTGGCAACGTTGCAGGAATGCTCCAAGGAATCAGACTGATGAAAATAAGGAGGAGAATTTAATCTCTTCTAACCTAGAATTGCAGTTTGTCTTGAAATTTTGATATTTAAAATTTCAAAAATTCACTGAAAATAGTGATCAAGGCCGTCACTGAAAGACTGAAGACAAGATGGAAGATGTCAAGAAAAGAGCCCTAAACTTGTCCAACCGTGAGAAAATATTGTTGCTCAATTTGATATCGGACTTCAAAAACGTTATTGAGAATAAAAAGACAAATAGTCAAACATGGCGAGATAAAGACGGTGCTTGGCAGAATATTGCTGATAGATTTAATTGTGAGACTCCGGAAAGCCATCCTAGATCAAAATATACATTGCGAAAATTGTATGTTAACATCAAAAAGTCATTGAGGAAGGATGTTGCAGAAGAAAAAATAAAACTGCGTAGAACAGGTGGAGGTGGCTATCAAGTGAAAGATGATTCTGTTACGGAATTATCATTGGATCTGGTTAATCCAAAAACTGTATTTGGTATACCAAATCAATATGACAGTGATTTCATTATAATAGGGGAGGTTACTTTGCCAGAGAGTTCTACCAATAATGAGGATCATTCATATACTGAAAAAGGTCATCTCTGCTCCAACCACAGAATTGAATGATACTCCAACTCCAAAATCGAAGAATGATGAAAATGTGGACCCAGCTGGTAAAAAAGTAAGTTATGTGGGATTTCAGGTATATTTTGGTGCCCTATGAGTATTTGATGCTGATAAGTATCAAAAAATGTATTAGAAACTGAAAACATGAAGGTATTTGGTGAATAACTAAAATCAGGATTGAATGTTAGTGTGGCCCTAAAATAAAACTAAATAGAAAAAATCTAATACAGACTCTAATATTTAAGAATGGCAAGAGAGGCTTCATTCATGTTGAAACAAAAAAATCAGATGCTCTGAAACACAGTTGGACCAAGAGAAGAAGACCTGCTATACAGCAATTATCATCTTCCAAGATGAGTGAGGAATATCTCAATTTGGCAAAATTGAAACAGGAATGTTATAAAGCTGAAAAAGCAGATATCATTCAACGAAACCAACATGAAGAGGAAATTTTCGGTTTGCAGAAGAAAAAACTGTTGATGGAGATATCAATTCTGGAAAAAAATTCACATGGACTTTTCACTAGTTTTGTTATTTTAGTTCAAAACTAATACCTACTGTTGCGTTTCAGTTTTTCATTATGTTATGAATGTACTGTTTATTTATGATGATTGTTGTTCAATCACTGTTTTTTTGTTTAATGTTTATATAGGTACTTAAAGTAATGCTTTATAATGAGTTGTGATGAATACACAATTTATCAATGATTAAAACAAAGCTCGAAGTATTCATCGTCGTGGTTTCCCGCAACCGCGGGGTGATAGAGGTAGGAATGGAAGCGATAGCGGCTAGTGATGGGGTACTCGAATACCAAGAATCGAAAAGTATTCGATTATCCAAAGTACTCGTTGTATTCGAATACCAGCATACGAGTACTAGTACTCGTTAGCTGTACTCGTATCAGTCGTATCCATAGATAATATATCTCGTAACGCACGTCTGTCGACTGGGAGTGTTTTCTAGGGTCGACTGTCGTCTCGTCAATTTTTTGCGTCGCGTTTTCGATTCTCCGTCTGAGTATCAAAGCTGTACTCGTACTCGATAGTCGAAGACGGTAAACGTCGTGTAGCCGTAGTCGATATAGAACTCGTACTCGTATCTTTGCTCGTATCTTCGTCGTTAGGTATCGGCTGGTGGCGAAATGCAACTTGCGTCGTCGCCTTGTCGCCGTCGTCTCGTCTCTTTTCATTTCACGTCATTCTTTCTTTTGCGATTATCTAGCGGCAGGACAGGTTCGGACTCACATTATTTTGATGAATACCATTATTTGTATAACAAAATTATAATTTAATTCAAAGAACAACGAAAAATAAATTTAAAAAAAAACGGTTTGTAAAAAACTTAAATGATGAAATATATCACTGAAATAAAAGTTATTATTTACAAAAAAGTATTAAGGAATATTATCATGTCTAAATTTTTAGGCGATAGACGATTTCTTCTCATGTTAGTCAGCTGGCCAGCTTTGGAGAACACTCTCTCTGAAGGAACTGATGTTCCTGGTATACAAAGATATTTCAATGCCATCTCATACAATTCGGGAAACATCAATTTGTGTTTTTTCCAAAATTCCAATGGATTGCTCAACCTATCTATATGAGGTAACTCCAAATATTGTCTAACAGACAACAGTGATGTAGTTGTTGGAGTGGTATGGGACTTGACTTTTTCCATTTTATTGTCGAAGAAAGCCCATACATCTGCAGAGGATGAAGGTCGATTCATAATATTGGAGGTTTCAGCAGTTTCAATTTCAGGTTCATCTAAAAAATGCGGAAAGCAAAACTGTTAATGATTTTTCTGACTGCATTGACCTCGGCTAACATATTCCTTGAATTAATTATGCCAGACAATTCCTCAGATATCCAATTATGTGTGATATTCGCATTTTCTTCCAAACCAAATCCCACTTTCTTGAACCTCGGATCCAAAAAGGTAGCTTTGGCAACAATTCTATTTTGCTCTAAACATCCAAGACGACGCGAGACTATGTCTGTCAAGTTGCTTCGGAGTAATTGTCCACATTCTGATTGAACATTAATATTCCGTAGAGAATGTTGCAAGCCTCTGATTGAGGGGATAATCAACGATATTGTCGGATATTGTTCAGCGGACAAAATGGTAGTTAAAACTTCGGCGGGTTTCAATATTTTTACACAATCCTCTAGAATGAACCATTCTGAAGCATCTAAACATTCTGGTGCCCGTGGAAGAGATGTTATAACAACAGCAAGTGCATTTTTGATCAAAAGAAGTCTCTCCATCATGATGAGGCAAGAATTCCACCTGGTGGCAACATCTTGCTTAACTTTCAGCACCGGAACTTGCATCTGCGTTTGTGTATTCTTCAATTTCTCCGAGGCGAGTACGCTATGTTTGAAGTGGCCTACCAGAGTTCTACATTTTTTCAATATGTTTGTCAAAATTTCGTTTGAAGAAATAGCTTTCGTTACACTCAAGTTCAGTGTATGTGCCACACATGGATGGTGTCGTTTCTGCAAACGATCGTTGATAGCATTTTTTATATTTGCTCCATTATCAGATACTATGGTCACTACTTTATCATATATATGCCACTCATTTAAAATTGTTGTTAAAACATTTCCAATATTTTCACCAGTGTGTGAGCCAAGAATTTCTCTTGTAGCGATATTGTACGAACACATTTCATCTAGGTGAATGAAATGAGTGGTAACAGAAATGTACGCACGAGCACTATCGGATGTCCAAATATCTGTGGTCACGGTGACATGTTTCACTACATCAAGCATTTTTTTTAAATACGAAGCCGACTCTGCGTAAACATTCGGGATCATAGTTTCTGTGAGAAGTTTTCTGTTTGGAAGAGTATACCTTTCATTTAATTTCTTCGTGTACTCTCTGAACCCTGTATTCTCCACTATGGATAAAGGCTGGTAATCCATGGTTATCATTTTTATCAATTTGTTATCAATTTCTTTTTTTTTCCTGGGCAGATAATTCATTTTTGGCACTAAATAATCTTAATTGGCGTGGTCTTGTAGTAGGTGGGGGCAAAATCTGATCATCTGCGGATTTTTTCAATTTTGGAGGTGATGTGGCATTCGATGATGAAGCAGAAGGTGAATTTTTTTCATCATTGGTATTCGTGGGATTTCTTTTACTGCCGGTACACGAAGGGCCGGGCTGATACACATCAATGACCTCATTTTTTTTTACAGACAATTGTATTGCATTCGATAGTATGCATTCTTTTCAGATATTTCTTCATATTAGTTGTGTTTCCATGATATTTAAATTCTTTTTTGCATAAGGTACAAATAACAATTTTTTTATCCTTGGACCTACTGAAGAAATCCCATACGGGGGATTTTTTGCATCCGACTCTCATTTTTCAATTATCTTATATTTCCACTTTTTGTCCCTTTCTTTAACGCACTGTCGTTTCGCGCCGGCTCTGTCTATTATAGTCTACTATACCACTATACAAACTTTGACTATACTGTTCAACATAAATGCACACCTGCACGCACAGCGTCGGTGACCCTCTGGACGACTGATGTGATGAGAGTATGAGACAATGACATAAAAAATAAAAATAGAGAATGAGAATATCAAAACAGATCAACAATCCCTTCTATGTGATAGATCGATAAAAAAAATCGACCGCGAAGTAATTAGTAAAATGTAGGATTGAAAACTAAAAAAAACGTGTCTGAAGATTCGTTATAATTATAAATGATTATATAATTGATAACAATCATTATCACAATGTTAAGTATGTATAAATAATAGTCCTAATATCTATCTACGAATATGTCCTAAAGTATTCGAATACTTGTACTCGGAAGAGTACTCGATTCTCGAGAGTATTCGAATACCAAGTATCCGATTCTCAAAAGTACTCGATTCTGCCCAACACTAATAGCGGCAGTCGATTGAATCGACGCCGATCCTCTTCTATGGCAAGGTTGCCACGTTCAGTGAAAACTCCCTCTCAGCAGGATAATATAAACGACGTGTGTAGCGTTGTTTTAGAAAGTGACGTTCGCAGATTTACCTCATCCTGTGATCAATATGTACTTTAGTCCTTGCCGGATGATATTATAAAAATGCTTGGGGATGACCCACAATAAAAGTCGGGAAATGATGTTGTTTATTTGCACGACCAACTATCAATTAGATGGAATTCATTTCTAAAAAATGGATGAAAAAAAGAGGAATGTTCAAACATTTTAAGCAAATATGAGATCCCTACTAATCTGCGTGATCTAGCCCCTCCGAAATTTAATCCAGAAGTGACAGCAGCCTTGCAGAAACAAAATTTAACAGCTGACTCTTTGCAATGCGAAGTTCAGAATCAATTGGGAAAAGGAATTTGTGCTTTGGGAAAAGGGATATTGTATATCCTGAATAACATTTAAAACCTCCCCGAGAATCTCAAAAACGATTTTTTGACCAACTTGTTAGACTCTGGTAGAATTCTGACAAACCTATTTCACCGTATCTCAATTATGAGAAGAAATCTTATTGTCCCTCATTTGAAGAATATGAAGAAAGTGGCTGATGAGTGTACTCCATCAGAATATCTGTTTGGAACAGATCTAACTGATAAATCGAAATCTTTCAAGAGTTTCGAATCTGTTAGTAAGGAATTGAAGATACTGCCAAATACAAAAATGGCTCTTTTATGTACAAGGCAATTACAGGAGGAGGGGAAGAATCAAGATGCGATCATATTATCAAAACACTTGAGGTGTCACCAGGTCTTCAAACTTACAACGACCGGCTCGTCGTTCGAGGGAGACAGGACCAGTCAAAAGTCAGCCCTCGAGAAATTACCGTTGGGAGAACTCGAAGGACTCTCAATGGAAGTACAAGGTCTACAAGGAAAAAAGGAAACAACGGGACTAGAAGTAAATATCTACGCGGGACGATTGACTATGGTTATCAATCACTTCAAATATCACCATACTTGATTGGGTAAAAGGATACTCATTACCACTTGTGAATATACCAGTCCAGTCACATCCTCTATCGAAGAATTTCGGACATAAAGAAATGAAGGAAATAGAGATGTAGATTTCACATATGTTGAAGATTGGTGTCATTAACAAATGCTGCTATGTGTCAGATCAATTCGTTTTTAAAATATTCCTGGCAGATAAACCTAATGGTGAAAAACGATTCATTCTCAATCTTGAGAAATTGAATAATTATGTACATGCACCCCTTTTTGAAATTGAGGATGCAAGAACGGCCAGCAGGCTGATCCAAAATAAGTGTTATGAAGCAACTATCGACCTCAAAGATGCCTATTATTTAGTTTCAATTCGTGAAGAATACCGAAAATATTTGAGATTTTCCTTCAATAATAATTTCTTCGAATTTACTTGTATGCCGTTTGGCTTGGCCACAGCGCCTTATGCTTTCACCAAGCTTTTGAAACCAGTAGTAGAATATTTACGATCTGAGGGAGTAGCGTAAATTATCTTGACGATTTTTTTGATTTTGGGATCATCGAAAGAGGAATGTTCTAAATGTTCTAGAAATGTTCATTTGGCAACGTCAATCCTAACTTTCTCAGGTTTTTCAATAAATAAAGATAAAAGTATTCTGATTCCTAATACTGTCACGTCTCAAATCTGGCGCATTCACCATATATCACTACCTGGGTTGCTACCCCGTTGGACCTAAGTTAAGGGGGTTCATGCTTGGCAGCAAGAGGTTAACTGACTACTAATTGTGAAAGAAGACATGATAATAGTGATTAAAAAACAGTTTATCAAATATAAAACAAAGTTGTTTTGAAATAAAGTGAACAACACGATAAAAGAACGTGAATAGTGAATACGGTGAATAAAAGCTAGTGATTAAAAAACAGGTGACTTATTATCCAGGAAAACAAGTGAAAAATTATCTGTTGAGTTTGAAATGATAAAAATTACATTTCTGAATTATTCATTAATAAATGATTTGGCCAAGCGGCCCAAGAAAAACATGGGGGTAAACAAGACGATAAACAAATGTACCTTTTTTTGCCGACAATTTTGATTATTCGGTACTTACATTGAGATTATCGCAAACAGGGCTTCCCAGGATGAGAAGATGTGTCGGCTTGAGTTGACCATGGCTGGGGTGGCCTCTCCAGTTGTTTCACTCTCAAATAGTTACCGGCAAATTTACGTAGAAGGGCTGAAGGCCTGAACAATGATGCTCGTCAAACGAATGAGATAATGATGAATGCCAAGATCAGAATGACTTGAATGCCGAGATAGTTATGAATGTTTATTCTAGCGCGATTAATGTTTATAGGCGATTCTTGCAAGATTGCAGAATCGGCAATTCCATTGTTCATATAACTCTATGTTATATATATATATATTCCGTTTCTGCCGATTTTGAGTTTTCAATAAATAATAAGTTTTCAACTTGAACTCAGTTTCCTGTCTATGTAACCGACATGAACTGTGTAACCTGAGCTAGGGTTGAATTACACATAAATGATGATTTTCTTGAGGTGAACGATTTTTACAATTATTAGAAATATTGACTTGACTTTCAGAATATATGAATATGCACGTGGACTCTATAACCGGATGAGTTTGCTATACTGGGAGTTTCCATTTGTGACAATACAAGATTCAAATTCTTGGGATTCTTATTCGATTCGTTGAAGATGACAATTGAATTGCCGTCAGAAAAACGTGAAAAAATTCGGAAGCAGATTCTGAATATTATTAGTTGTAGAAATTGTAAAATCATAACTTTTTCCAAATTACTTGCTTTGTTCTGCTTGTCCAGCTATCAAATACGGTTGGGTGTATACAAAGATTTTGGACAGGGCCAAATATATTGCCTTACAATTGAATCACCAGAAATATGAATCAAAAATGCGTATTTCCCAGGACATTATCAGTGAATTGGAGTGGTGGTTGAAGAATATACCAACATCCACAAATGATTTGAAAAGAGATGAATTCAGTCTTGAGATCTTTACGGATGCTAGTTTATCTGGCTGGGGCGCTGTTTGTCAAGGAAATACTGCCCTAGGTTGGTGGATACTGTCAGACACTGATAATCATATAAATTATCTAGAACTTCTAGCAATCTTTCATGGATTGAAATGTTTTGCTAGTGAGTTGTCACATAGTAACGTTTTGATTCGTACAGATAATACAACGGCTTT